>CM062805.1:134204254-134930088 GCA_031772625.1 Pinus tabuliformis
AATTGGTTGAGTCGCCGTCATTAAAGCACCTTTGTTATTGAGAGGTCATGGTTTCAATTCTATTAACACTCTCAGGGTTAAGATCTATGGTCGAGCTGGCAGGAACTATTCCCTTTGGGTCGACCTTCCTAGCACAAATATTCCTTAGACATATTGACCTTTGATTTCCAATGTTCATGAACCACATAAAAGAAAAGGACACCACAAAGGGCTTTTATAATCTATACAAAGTTTCACAAGCATACGTCTAGTCAAATGAAATCAAGGGAAGATTGAAATTCTAGTTGTTGTCATCTCTACACCTTTTCAGGATACTAAAAAGCATAACAGATTTAGGAGTTGAAAGATCTACAATCAAGTAAAAAGAAATGTGCAACAAACCCATGCATTAAACTTTTAGCAAACCCAATTGTATCTATAAAAAACATATGCAACAAATGTATAAAAAACGTATTTGTACATGAAACAACCCATGTAGAATACCTATCCATAAAGATTCTATAGAAGTATGTATGGTGTATAGACAAATGAGAAAAAGGGTCAAATAATAAGAAAAGGAATATCACACCCATCAAAAAAGGTTGGACAAAAAAAGGTCTCCCAAACGAGAAGATATTCTCCTCAAAATAAAGTATAGGTGAAATAAATAAATAAAAACTTGGTAGCCACTAATCCCAAAAAAGTACCCCAAAACATTATGCTATAAAAAAGATAGATTTCTTACGATAGGTTAGAAAAAATATTTTAAGGATGGGAAAACCAAAACCAAATTTAATAAATACATAGTCAATATATATATATATATATATATATATATATATATATATATATATATATATATATATATATATATATATATATATATATATATATATATATATATATATATATATATATATATATATATATATATATATATATATATATAACTCAATCTTGTATAGAAATGCTCATACCTAAAGAGAATCCTTAATGACCATTAGACATGAAGGGAAAACTATAAAATAAGAAGAGATGAAAACAATTTGATGAAAAATTTGTTACATGAAAGTTACAAAAGGAGGTGGAGCATAGCAACCATCTCTGATACCATGTTACAATATTGAGATCTATGTATAAACATACAACAAAATTAGGCACGTGAATCTTACTAGACTATCGCCTATCGATCTAACAACTACATTTAATCAAAGTAAGAAAGAGAAAAGATAATAAAAAGAAGTACACCAGATATACATGGTAAAACCTCAATGTGGGGAAACAACAACAAGAAGGTATTATCTTTATTATTCTTCATAAATCTTCAATAATACACTTGAGGGAACCTCCAAAATGCTTTGTCCTTTACAAAGACAATACATTTTCCTATGTTCGTATATCTCATGGGTTTCTATTACCTCTATTATATACCAAGGGATATGGAGGAATTACATCCCAATAATACATGTGGCATAAACATAATTTCACCATTTTATATAATAAATGACAACAAAAATATTTTTCTCCATGATGAATGTGGTATAACGTTTTTACATAATACTACAACTTCTTCCAACATAACACTAGACATTATTACATTGGAAGTGACACATTCCAACACATGGTCTGTCACCTTATTTATGATTTGATCAATAAAGTGTGTCAAGATTGGATCTATAACAATGACTTTGTTGAGAACTATAAATTTGAACTTTTTTTTTTTGGTTTCTTGGGAAAATTTCATTACTTCTAGACAACCATGGGGATTCCTAAATCTTCCTTATCTATGGGATATGTAATTCCATCTACTAAAATCCCTTCTATTTCCATTTTTTCTATGGCAGTATGTTTATCAACCAATTTATACGATCTTCTCTTCATAGGATTTTTTTCCCTATATAAGATTTATTTTTATTTCATCGAGTTCTTTCACAGTTCACTTTAAGATATCTATAATCTATAGTAAAGACTCCCTAATATTCCTTAAGTAGGTTGATGAATTCCATGATCTAAATATGATACTGGTAGTTACTAGGTTGGACCATTTTTAGTCGACTATTGTTGGAGATGTCGAATTCTGTAATATTTAATTCCATATCCATCCATTCATGATAGTTTTGTTCTTCAGCTTCTCAATTTACAATTTTAACTTCTTGATATACCAATAAAAAATTAGGTTTCTCTAGATTTTCCTTTTCTCTTTTGAGAATTTTAATATTGCTCTTATTTTTCTTTGTGTTTCAAGATGCTTCTTCTTGCACCCAAAACTATTATGTGTAGCTATGATATTCTCAATTTCTAAATGGGATGTTGATTGATTATTATTTTCTGGGCATGATAATTTATTACAATTCAAAGTCAAAGTAATTATTAATTTCATTCCCCCCTTTTTTATTGAAACAAGGTCTTTTCTATAAAAAAACATCATAGATGATTTTCTTTCCCTATCATAAATCCTCCTCTTCAGATTAAATTTTGAATAAATTTAAAAAGAAAAAAATGAGTCCCTTCCATTGGAAGTTTTATCCTTTGGACTATTCAATTTGGTACCATTTATTTCGTAAGTAATTCAATGTAGTGAGTAACATATGTGATCAAACTCATTCCTCTCAATGGCTAAGTCATCTCTACTCTTTTTCACAACATTTGATATGTTCAATAGGACTGTATATGGCTTGAATTTTGGAATATTGGCCTCATATGATAACTTTTTCTCATTTAAACTTTCAAATAAGTACATTTATATAGTATTCAAACTCTTCAATTAGGGGGGAATGAGTGTCCCACCATTAGGTTTCTTGTCTAGAGAAAGTCTAGACAAGAATTTTTATTCTTCCTTGATCCCCAACCGACTTGGATAATTAATCAATGTGAATCAATGCTAAATTCTCCCTTTGCTATCTTATACATGTACGCAACTAGAATTTAAGTTTTGAAGGGACCAAATTCAGAGTTTGTTGTAATTTCTTTTGATACACAATAGGTAGTAATTTAACTAAAAAACATGGTCAAATTTTATATATTGCTATTACTTCAATGGCCTAAAATTATTTATCCTTCAACTCATAGTTTTCTATATACCATTAGTATAACTTGGCATTATATATCTATCCAATACATAATGGAAAATTGACTAGGGTTTCACCTTCAACATTAGGCTCAACACTATCCTTTTCTTCATGGAAGACTTGGTAAAGTTGTTTGGCTTATGATTATTACTATACTTTGATCCAACATTTTCCTCCTCATGAGTCTAGAGGGATAACAATATTTATGTCATTTCTTTTGAATTTGGTTCTATCTCTTTCTAGGAACTTGTAATCATTTTCATTTTTCCGCTCCATGGTCTTCGAACTATGGTTGGGTATGATAGAATTACATCAATTATTTCAATAAAATCAAAGTGAAAAAAGGTAAAAATACCCATTATAGAAGTTTGGATATTTTTAATGTGCCAATGGCCTCTACAAAGCATTTTTCTTCCAACTTTAGATAGTAAATAGTTCTTTGAATTATTGGTTTTCCCAGCTTCAACCAAGTGTCTCTAGGAAAAATGTTAGCATGTGATCTAAATCGATTATGACCCAATTCAAAATGTACCCATTGATTTCAAAGTTAATTTGGGGATGATGGTCATCATAATGCTTTTCCTGGTTGAGCTGCCTAATACTTTTAAATAGCCATTTCTTGTCTTTATATTCTCTTAATATATTTCATAATTTAATAAGTCAACCCACTCACTCCTTTTCTTTAAGTAATTATATAAATTCATTAAGGATGTTATCCTCATCCAACACTCTATTTGTTTAGTAGGAAATATGATCATAGTCATTATATCTGAAGAAATCAGCCGCTACTTTCATTGACTACTACTAGTATTTAGGATCCAAATATGAAGTAATGGGTTTTCCATGTCAAGATATATCTTCCCCAATGGGTGGATTTTCTTGTCCTAGATCTAATCTAGTGGCAATATGAATGTTATTTATATTATGTACTTCATTCTTAGAAACAATGTGTAATAGATTTACAACTTTTTTATTGATTACTTCTCCTAAAATTTAAGGAAATATTCTAGGGAGTGAACACCCAATCCACATATAATACAATATCAAAGGTTTTTTCTATCATTTAATGGGTACACTTGGGTGATATGGCCCTCCTGCTAACATGTAAAAAAATATACTCGACCTTGGCCTTGGCCTCAAACTTTTCCAAATATGTGATTAAATCCCTTTTGGCCTCTTCCTTTTTGATAGTTTCCTCAACCCAAGTATCTATTTTCTTGATATGTATTTATTCTACCTCCTTGCATATTGGATTCAATTGACTGATCATTAAATTACATATAATTTATTTCAACCATTCATCTAGTATTCTTGGGTAGAATGGCTTATATCCTCACATATGGAACACCAATTTGGCTTTACTTTTTTAAGATTATAAGAGAAATCTCATGTGTTGTGATTATTTTTCATTTGGAAAATATTATAGAATAGTTGTACCTACATCCATCTGATGTCTTGCTTGAAGGAATAAAAAAATTTGCATTTATCCTTAGTCTGACCTTCATTCATACAATTTATGTATCATAATTCATTTCATCAAATTGGAAGTTTTTTTAAAGTTTGTTGAAGTTTCTAAGACTTTTTCTCTAGCCTCTTTTCTGTCGATGAGAATGTCTATAGAGAGTAATCATTGGAATTGATCTCATGAGAATGTTTATGTGTTGTGCATTTTCCAATGCTTCTTCATTGGAATTGATCTCATGAATTCGTAATGGCCTATGAATTCTTTGGAATAGTCCAAAAACATGCCATTCAACCATAAGTGATTTATAATTACTATATAGGATCTTACCTACCATATCCCTTAATATTTTTCCATATTTACGTATTAGTTCTCCCAGATATTGTTTGATTTCTTTAAGGCATTGGGATGTTATATGTTAATATCTTGAAATTTGAAAATATTGATGAAGTTGCTCAAAATATCATGCTTTTTTTATTCTCATTTTTAGTGAAGCTCAAGAACCATGTAAGAGATATGTTTCATAGGGCTCCCATGATTTGTGCCATTTTATTTTCTTCCTCAGTTATTTCATTCACATGCCAAAATGTTTCACAGATGAACCAATGTTTCTTTGGCTCCTCATCTCCCTCATAGAAGGGAATGTGACTAAATTGCATTTCTCACTTGAGGGATTATAGAGGTAGATGAAAATTACTTGACTAAGAGTGTTCAATTAACTGAAGTTCCAACTCAGTAGGAAAAAATTTATTATTTATTTGAATATTGAACTCCACCTTTTTAGACTTGTTAACTGCAAAAATTATTACCTCTTTGTCGACTTCAACAATTATAGTCAATAAAAATGTATCACTAGTCTAACACACTTTCTATATATATATATATATATATATATATATATATGCATAAAATGGTGTGAATCTTCATTGACTCTTTCCACAAAATTCTCATTCTCTTTTGCAATTAATAAATTTGGTTAGAGCGATCATCCATGAGATCACTTATATGAAGAAGTATATTATTTGATTCTTCATTTCCAATCGAAGTTTGTCTAGCTTTTGGTATTTCTATGAGAAGTTGATCATGTAGATTTCCTTTCTCATCTCTTTTATACTAGATTGAGGAGGATTATGATTCAATGTGTAGCCTTTGATAAACAAATTATCCTCCTCTGGGACTTGTCATATTCAACATAGAATATCTAGGTATTGTAGGACCAGATTCATCAGTTTCCATATTGTCAACTTTGCTTATAGGGCTCAATATAAGTTAAACACTTATACTCCTCTCCAGAGTTACCAAGGCTCTACCTCTCCATTTTAGGTGTTATTTTACATCGTCAAATGAGTCTTATGCACCATTGACCTATTGCCTCACTTTTCCTAGTTGACTCGATTGATTTGACATTCTTCAATTACACATTTACTCTCTTCTTTTAAAACATTTTTCGCTTTCTATTTTTTGAATATTGGTTGTTGGTTTATAATAATTCTTGTGCCATTAAATTTTTCTATGAGACTCTTTGTTGAGCATATAATCTCGAGTATTTCTAGATGAAATTATCCTCTTCATATTAGATCCTTGACTCCAAACAAGTTTATACATTTTAGAAATACCTCAAAAATAGTGTCACCCTTATTTCCATTGTGGTGACACTTGACATAAGCATGATTATTACTTAGAAAATAATCCCATGCTTATTTAATATTCATGCGGCAAGTGTGTAGGAACTATTCCCACTAGTCTTTCCTTATTTAATCATCTAGGTGTGATCACTCAAACAAAGGAGATTGATATTATATTATATGAATTAATGCCTTATGCAAGAGGAACTTCTTTAAAAAACATGGAATTGTGCAAAAGAATTGTTCTTGAAATTTGGTGTAAAATTTCTCATTGATCTTATCAACTGACATGTGACCTTTGACTACTTTTTCTTCATATCAATATTTGAGGATTAGATCAATCTACTCATGCAAGTTTTTTCTTCTCAAATTGACGATTTTGTACATCCATCATGCATCAGTTTAGATGAAACTTTATACGTTCGATTGATATAACCTTTCATTTTTGTAGGGATAAACTAAATAAATATTTTATGGGATTGCATGACGAAATGTGTCCTTGCTTCTGCTAGAGATAGTCAATTTCATCTCATGTAATTCTTCGGGTAATTTAGTTTTTTCTCTACAACTCATATCGAATATCTTCTAAACTTGTCATTTATGTGGACATTCTGGAGTGACTCAAGTTTAAGAATTCTTGGCAATGGAACAAATGTTGTAGTTACTAAAAAGTATGTATTAGTTACTAGCATATCCTTATACCAATAAGCTATTAAGTAAATATAAACATGCATTCACATATATGAGTAAAGAAAGAGACAAAATTAGTAGTATACCATCAAAATCCATTTTTGTATCAATCCATGACATTCCTCTCTTACATTCATGTGACCACATTCATATTTATACTAGACTCTTGGTAGTTACAACTTATTAACTACTTTAACTAACTAAATTTCTCAACCTAATATGGAAGTTGATCTAACTAGTAGGTGAATTTGATTAAAGATTCAACCCATCTTACATATCAAATAAAGAGTCTAGTCTATTTTATTTTCTTGTGGACCTATTCCAATGAGTCTACTAGCCCCTCCAAGGCACTCACAACTATGGAACCAGTTATGCCCATGCATTGCTACATGGTTCTAGCATTGGACCTTTAAACTTATGTAAAGCTATATGGAATTATTAATGAGAATAACTATGGATGAGGAGTACAATAACCTCATTAAGAACCAAACTTCGGACTTGGTTTCACTTCCTTGAAATCGTAAGCTTGTTAGGTGCAAGTGGGTCTACAGGAAAAATAAATAAGAAAATGGACTTTTGAGTAGATATAAAGCATGGTTGGTGGCTAAAGGATTTTGACATGTCCATGGCATTCATTATGATGAAAAAATTTCTCCAGTGGGAAAAATGGGCTCTATTTAGATATATTTTCCATTGGAACAACAAAAAAGTTCATGGTTCGCCACATGGATGTGAAGAATGCCTTTTTTTCATAGTGATCGCAAGGAGGAAATTTACGTAGAGTAGCTTCAAGGGTACATAAAGAATTCATATTTAGTTTACTGACTTGAGAAATATTTTTCTATGGACTCAATTAGGCACCTAGATAATGGTATACTAAAATGGAGTTCTATTTACTCTCTCAACATTTCATTTGATGTAAATATGATCTAAATATTTATGTGTTGAGAATATCTTTCTCACTATCAATCACAATGATCTATGTAAATGATTTAGCAATCACGAGTAGTTTAACCTCAATGATTACTACAATAAAATGGCTTTGTAATTGACAAATTTTCCATGAAAAATGTGGGTTTATTATACTTCTTCCTTAGACTAGAAATTAACCATAAGGATTTAGGGATCGAAATTGGTTGGTCCAAATATGCAAGAGATCTTTTGGATTTCTTTTGCAAGACTAATTGCAAGCCAACAACTACAATGTTCTTATTAGGGGTAAACATTGAGCATGGAAAGGATAAATAATTAGTTTTTGCACCATGTATAAAAATCTTGTGAGTCTTATTTATCTCACTCAGTTTTTTTTAGATTTGTCATATGGAATAGGAATATAATTTACAGATAGATGAAGGAGTTACATGAGCTACATTGGAGAGTTTCCAAGTGCATACTCAAATATGTCCAAGGAACCATCAAATATGGGATTAATTATGAAATAGTATGTTTTTTGGGTCTCACTCATGAAACTGATTTAGATTTTTCTAGTGATAAATTTGACTGCAAATCCATTTCATGAATTATTCTTATTTTAGGCTATGACGTCATTTGTTGGTCCTGTTAGTGTCAGTCTTTCCAGCCTTCCTCCAGTGATCAAATATGCTCTTACAAAGTGGTCTTAGAGTGTCAAGGTCAAATTTTGTCATTTCAAAGAGTTTTCAAGCAAAATTTGGTCACTAGGCATTAGGACTAGGGTTTGATCTCACTCTTTTCAAAGTTGCCCAAATGCCAATCTGTGTCACTATTCAGCTGACTCTATCATCATTCATAGGGTTTTCATTATCATGTCAGTGTCTAATAAGTCATTTTACACCTTGTTCATGCTTCAGTTGCATCTAGGCAAGGTCATTTCCCTCTCCTAGGGTTTTGAAGGCAATTTCTCTTGGATGGTCAAATCATCAGCAAAACTTGTATCCAGATGTTCATACACCTTCCCCTATCCTTCATATACCTTATCAAATGCTTACCATCACTGAGATCCCCCAAATTCCTCATTTTTGCACAAACCCTAGTTTCTAGCTACAACTTGGCAATTTTCTAGGTTTGGCCTGTGTTTTGCCCTTTTGGACCCCTTCCCCTCGCTCAATCTCTGGGATTACACTTTCCCCTGCTTCCTAACATCCCTCCCCACTCCCAAAAATTTCCCCAAGAATTTAGAAGCCCCTATCCCCTTCATTTCGCTCCATTTCGACAAAATTCCTTGTTTCACACATCGGGAAAAGTCACACTCAAATGATGTTTCAGAGAAATCAAAGATGAATTTTGGAAAACTGAGAGAGGTTTTTGTCCACAACATGCCAAAGAAGAAAAACCTCCTTCACTTTTTGCACAGGTTTCATGGTTTTAGAGAAATGTCAAAATTGCAATCGCCAGATCCAAGGAGGTTGGCCAAGGCACTAAAACGACGGAAAAGGCCCGATCCACTCCAAATTTTGGCCAAAAACTCTTTGACTGAGCATGGTACTTTATTGGGGACTCCCAGCCCAAATTTCAAGAAATTTGGAGAAAATTTTGTCAATTGTGAATTTTTTGTGCCAAACACAGGTTTTCTCCACCAATGCGCCGCGCGCGACCCTTTCGTTTGGCAACTCCATTTTGGAAAAACTCAGCATTTCTGGATTTTTCATGGAAATTTACACTTGCTCAGCCATTACCAAGAAATTTCACCAAGTTTTGGGCCTCCAGAAAGTCAAAAAACAAGCAAAAAATGACTTTCTGCCACATTTTTGACATACAGGAAGCAGTCTTGGGAGATTGCAATTTTGGAGGGGCACATTACAACCAAATTCCGAAAAACGACTTGGGTTGGAAAGTAGACATCCATACCTTTCCAACAAGCCCACTTTTGCCTCATTTGGACACCTGGAAGAGCCTCAAAAGTGCCTCCAAAGGTGCGCGACCCATCCAGGAATTGCGCACGACCCATGAGGCAGTTTGCACAGGAATTCAACCTACAGCTCAGCAAAACGCAGTTTTGACTGGATTTGACTTTTTGGAGTTGATTTTCATCCTCCTTGTTGTAAATGATGTAATTTTATGATGTTTAGACACTTATTTATCTCTTCTAGAAGATTCATTCATAAGATAGGTAAAATTTAATGAATGAATTGGTTTCCTAGCTTATAGAGGCAAGTTGTTTTGACTGCCTAGATTTTAGTGCTCAGTTTAGAATTGGTTGAAACAGCTCCTAGAAGGATGAGCTCGACCCCTAGAGGCAAGGAAAGGTGTTAGCTTGCCTATATTATGTATTTTCTTAGTCATTTTCAGAGGTTGGAGAGGTTGGACTCTTGAGGGAGAAGCTCTTATTGTATTACTCACTGTATCTCTGCAATTTTTGGCAAAGGAAGACCAGGGTTTTGCAGTCCTTTTTTGGATTCTTGTGGTCACATGTATTGATGGTTTGTTTCTCTTTGTACTTGTAAGTGTGTTATGTGAATCATTTCCTTTCTTTTCCTTCTGCAAATTAGGCAAATGAAGTGTTAAAGTAGAATTCATGACTGTCATGCTCTACTTTTAAGTTTGCTTAATATCAATGTTTTCAATTGTTTAAGGGGAATTCAAGGTTATTGCTTGCTCTCCTTAACTCCTCACCGGTCATTCTCATCCATCCACCTCTATCAAAGGCATCAATATTGTCTCCTACCTTGCCCCAAAGAACCCCCTGCAAAAACTGTGTCCAATCCCCGCACCCAAAATTTCCTTTCCCCAAACTTTCCACCAAAACCTTAAAATTTCCAATTCAAACCTTTTTTATCAGTTTACTATCCTAAAATCAGTGTTTCCTTATTGGTTATCTCGCCCGTTGAAGATCTTTACCGAGATATACCGGAGAGAGGCCTCTCTTGCCCCGTAGGGCTAGCTACGAGGCTAAGTGGTTTGATGTTGCCTTGGAGTTTGCCTTTCTCAGCCTGAGGTGAAATTTCAAGCGCTAACAGGTCCAACAAAAACAAATCCACAATTTCTTTGTCCTCAAAAGAGCCTAAATACGTAGGTTTAATCAATATTACCATTGAGAAGAACTTCCTCACTAAGATGGGTATCCTATTTCATTGCTTGACTATCATCTAGTATGATAATCAAAGCACACTAAAGTTTTATAGAGATCTAGTGAAGTAATTACAGAAAGAATATCAAGATCCATGTACACTACATCTAAGGATTGATACATTATGGTGTCATTGAGTTCTAATACTATCCCACTTTTGAACAAACTATCAACATCTAATACTTTCAATAAGAAAGATTTTAACTTTTTGCAAGATCACCTTGGGGTGAAGGACACAACTACCTAGCAATCGTATTTTTTCGGCATTATATTTGAGGGGGAGTTTTATTCCCATATTTTTTTCCTGTATTTACCCTTTTTTCAATTGTTCCTTGTTCCTTAGATGCATTGTAAAATGGGTAATTTATATGCCTTGTTGTTGGGACCCATTTATTGTTTTCTCCTACTAGTGCTTGCGAGAGTATTGAAGATATTATAAACACTTAGTTATATTTCAGTTAGACTATTGGTATTGAGTTATGCATGGAAGCCTTATTATTATCACCAAGAAATAAATCCACAAGCATAATCATGAGTTTTTCTTATATCAACTTGCATGATACTTATATTCATGATTATTGCTTACATGTGGAGATATCTAGGACGAGGTGTCAATTTTCTTCGATGCATGTCCACATCTCTTTAAATTCACCATTATTGTGCATTAGCTTATCCATGTAGGGTATGTTGTATGTAATTGACATTATCCTATTTTTTTTTTTTTTTGTGAGTAGAATTCTTTTATTCTTTCTCTCAATTTTATTTTCTATTTCCTACTTTCAAGTTTCATTCATTGTTTTCTAGCTACATCCATTATGTGTAGGTTAAACTACAATTTCACATACAATTTCAACAAGATTTTGAAGATTATTCTCATTTATAAGATTTGGAAAGCAACATAATAATAAAATGTGAAAATGTGGGACTAACAAGGTTTTATAGGGCTGATTGTTGATTCAATATCTATATATATCCCCTCGTGGTAGAATAGTGGAATAAATAAGAACAAGAAGGGAAAGAGGTAATATTCTATTAATAAGATGTCTATCTTCATTTATGTTATGAAAATAATACATATGCTTGGGTGGAAATTGTGGAAGTGATTCTCACTAACTCGATATTAACTACATGGAGTTTGCCTATACTTAAAGCTTAGGACTTGCTTCCAACAATCAAGTTGAAGCTTATAGTAAAGGACTCATAAACTAATTATTAGGTCAATTCGAGTCGAGGATATCAATTGAACCACTTAGGTGAATGTGATCACGGGGATCCTTATTTAACTTGAGCAAAATTCTATAATGGGTTGAACCTAAATGTAAGGTGTTATGAGGTAATTGACAACACACACTGAACTAGAGTCTCTAAATTTAACTTGAAAAGAAAAGTCTGGACTAAGGGAAGAGAACAATCAAGAATATCAATTTAACAACTTAGGTGAATGTGATCATGGAGATCCTTATTCAAATTGAAGAAAATTCTATAATGGGTTGAATCTAAATGTAAAGTGCTATGAAGTAATTTACAACAAATACTCGACTAGAGTCTCTAAATTTAACTTCAAAAGAAAATTCTATACTAGGGAAAAAGCAA
This sequence comes from Pinus tabuliformis, assembly GCA_031772625.1. Lineage (NCBI taxonomy): Eukaryota > Viridiplantae > Streptophyta > Pinopsida > Pinales > Pinaceae > Pinus > Pinus tabuliformis. Next base: position 134,216,717 of record CM062805.1, read on the forward strand.
AATCAATCCTTCATTGAATTGAAGGCCCTAGAGATTAATTACGTGGGAGTTATAATGGTTGGGAATAAAATTGATTTAAATTGATTTTGATGTACTTATATGTGTGTGTGTGTCTGTGTGTGTGTGTGTGTGTGTGCGCGCGTGTGTGTGTGTGTGTTTTATGGATTATTTTTTTTTACTTATTATTATTAGATATATATAAGTTAGATTTTTTTATCTTGGTAAATTGGTAAACTCTCAACAATATCTATATTATTGTAACTCAACTTAAGACATTTATTATATTTAGCTCAATATATTGTGATTATTTTGGAGTCAAAATATTTAAACTTTAGATGAGTAGTTTCAAATCAAACATTTTTAATATGGTTTTATAAAATTTCTAAAATAAACATATATTAAATTAAATATTTGTAATTTCAAAAATATTTTCCAATTTTTTCAAAAAAAATATTTCTGTTTTTTCATTCTCACCTAAATTTTTGTCTAATTTTATATAGTTTGAATTTGAATAATCAAATAAATTAAATTAAATTAGATTAAAAAAAATGGGAAATGACATGTGTGACACTCACCACTGTACTATGTAATTTTGCTTCAAATGACCTAAAATAATGTAATGAATTAATCTTTGCCATATTAGATTGTTCTCCTTTACTTTGGATTCATCTAATGAGGCAGCAGCCCGGACTGCTAAAAGTGGCCAGAATCCAGACAAAAATTTTCAAAAAATCTTGTAGAGACAGTGTTTGAATTGTGTTTTTGATGGTGGAAATGGATTCAGCACCATCAAAAACGTCTAGAACTCTTAAAATTTTGAAGTTTAACAACTATAACTTGGATTTACAAAAATCCTTGCTAGATTTTCTCTAAATATAACTAGAATTTCTATAACTTTCCGGGGAACTCCTCCGCCTCCTTAGACTATGCGGTTTATTTCTAATGAGAGTACTATGCCGGGGGATTGCCATTAATTTCACGGTAGCGCTTACTCCTTTAATACAAACTTCAAAGTTTCTTCAGACATCATGAAAATTATCTAGTAAATTTTGTCATCTCAAAGTGTTTTCGATGTTATCGATGGTAGATCTACATTATTTTCGAATGAAGGGAGTGTAGAATATGAAATGACTTATTTCCAACCAACTTAGAAGCCAACAGTACTATGAAGAAAAATACATATAAAAAAGATAAAACAAATAAAAACATAGTTACTGTGTGTGAGCTAAAAAATGCTGTAAATCTCATATATTAATTGAACTATTAACTACATTCTTATATAGTAAAACTATTACTAAAATCAACTCTGAAACATATCTAATGACATTACAGCTAATTTCCAGCACCTTGGAGCAGTGACCACCCTAACAATTTGCTTGGTGCTTTAATTTTACAGAGAACAAAAAATAGCAATTCACATAACTAATTAACCATTATTCCCAACAGGAGCTCCAAAAAGAGATGCAACATGAGACTATAAATGTGGTGCTCTAACACTCGAAAGGCCTTAAATTTTTCCTTCCCTAGTATCTCTTAAATCAAGGAACTTGCCAACAATACAGGTACCCGCCACTAGCACCTGCGCAGTGACCACCCGCAGAGAACGCAAAATAGCAATTCACATAGCTAATTAAGCATTATTCCCAATAAGGAGCTACAAAAAGAGATCCAACGTGAGAGTATAAATGCGATGGCCTTAAATTTTTCCTTCCCTAGTATCTCTTAAATCAAGGAACTTGCCAACAATACAAGTACCCTCCACTAGCACCTGCACCACACAACTCTAAATTTAGTTAATGTGTAAATACATTATTATTTATTTATTTGGCAAAGAAATAAATAAAAATAATATGGTTTTAATTAAAGGAGTTATATATTAAATGGTTAGTAAATATTTATAGACATCAAAATATTTGTTTAGTAATATATCTCATATTTCATAACTCAAAAAACTAAATAAATTATAATTTTATTTTAAATTATTATTATTAATTATCATATATATATATGTGTGTGTGTATATGGAAAAAAATAAAAACAAGATTTTTATCCATACAAATTTACTAATAAATTATAATTTGACTTTAAACTATTTTAATTATAAAAATAATTAATATATAAATTAAATTTTTATTAATGAAGATTTATTCTTACAAATAGAAATTATTAATGTGTAAATAAACTATGTTACAATACCATAATTTATCAATATCACAATATGTTTTTTCATAATAAACATATCTATCAACAAAACTATTTTATTCATTTAATTATTATACTTCTACCAATTCAATGAAGAAAAACTATCCATAAGTGTTAAAAACCATCGGAGGGCAGTTTCCATGGCCCTACTTATTAGTCTTTACACTTCCCTACCTTCATTGGGATCTGATCCCATTTCTCTTTCCCATTCATTGTGTTTTAAAATTTTAACCATTTTTGGCTTGAGAAGTAGGTTAAGTTGGTTAGTTTTGGTGTGGTCACTCATTATTCTTATAGACATCCATTTTAACAAATTATAGGTTTCATGTTTTATTTATATAGTATTTTTATTTTAATAGTTATATTAATAGGTATGTTTATTTTGAAATGAAGTTCTATAATTTAAATTGATTATGAATAATTAAGAATATGTAACACTTTTTAGTAATAAGTAAATAACTAATTCACTTTTCCTTGTAGTAATTTAGTAAACTTTGGGTTGTCTGAAAACCTAATGGGAAATTTAATGTTTAAAGTTTATTTTGATTTTATTTAAAATTTGGTTATGGCTAGCTAGGGAATTTATTTAAGTGAATTTTGTCATTTACCAGACAGTTGGTAGAGTGACTCCTACTCCTAGAAGCCAAAAGAGCATGAGAGAAAGATTGAGGCAACTATGGGAGAGAGAAAGAAATTAGTTCCTTGTACACAAAGTTGTGCAGGAAAGGTAGAAAGCTTCCCATAGGGAATGCTTCAGCTAATTGGAGCCACTGGAATCCTGAAGCTAGTTATATGAATTTATGAGTACCTAGGCTAGACTGTATAGTTGAGATGTCTGGTAACAAACCTGGTTAGGTTGTTGTTAACAACTATTCTAGAAATCAAACTAGCATGGGGGAGAATTGGTAGAGAGGACCATTCTCATTAGTTGGGTGGAGTGAAATTCATTCCTGATGTATTCCCTGGAAAGCCTTAACTGGAACATATAAGTATTTTAATCTTTGTTACAGAAATATAAAAGTAAATTCGATAGCTGCAGAACAATGGGTCACTTGTATCCTCGATTTTGAACAGCAAAGATTGACTTTCTGAAAGGGAATGGTATAGTTTTTATTCTTGTGCATCGCTATGTAAAAGAATATGTTTTTGTGAGCCTATGAGAGAAGTGGATATTTCATATTTATTAATGAGTACATATGATTAGTACAGAATATGTGATTATAATGGAATATAATGAACCTATATTTACATAGTTGCAAAATTGTTATTTCCAAATAATAAAATGCCTAGCAAATGGATGTAGTGAGTCACACATATATAAAGACAAGTAAATTTTTACCAAGTTATCTCCCTGGAAGGTCTCGGGGAAGAGTTCTGCACGTGATGGCCAAGTATTTTTCCCGGTTTCATTTCTTTGGCTCAGGAATATAAGCAGATAAGTATTTTCGGTGTTTGAAAGAACTGGTATTACTTCTAAAGATTTTGTTTATAAGTTAAATGGGAATTTTGAAGTAAGTTTGTAAATGCTTGTGATTATGTGAAAATAACTTACAATTTTCTTAACAAAAGAACTTGTATTTTCGTTCTGAATACTTATATTTTCGTTCTGAATATTGTATCTATATTACTAAATGAATGGCACATAATTCTTCTAATATGGTGTTTTTCTTATTTTTCATAAGGGGATTTCTTAGCCTGTAGAAAGAAAAAGGAAAATGATGTCAAAATTGTATCATCTCAGAGAATTAAAACAAGAAAGCAAAGCGATTATATAAATGAAATTTCGTAAGAATTAGCTCTGGTTGACAGATAGAGGTTTGTATACCAGAGCAGTCGCGAACCATAATATTAACAATAAGAGAGTAAAGGGAAAACCCCGTGGGATTAACAGAGCTCGGACGAACCCAGATCCACTCTAACCTGGGGTTGAATATAAATAAAAGAAAAATATCTAACAAAGAACATTATTAATCATCTTGTTATAATTAAAGCAGCATAACCATATGACCCAACCGAAACTAGTGGACATTCTTTCTGTTGTTGGTTGAATAATTGAAGAAACTTAACTAGATTTTGTAAGGAACAGAGAAAGGTATGTAATGGTCTTGTGATTAGTTCCTGGTTAGCCAAAGTCATGGCCAACCTGGAAGAAGTTGTTAATTTCCAAACTACACAGTTCCAACAATGAAATTTGCTAATCCAAGAATGAAAGAAAAACGGTAACATTAGGATTATTATTTTCATGTTTAAAGTCAAACAAAGACCAATTGTAATGCAAAAAACTATATTTAGCAGTCAGAAAAGAATTTAACCACTGCCGAGCCCACGGGCTAAGAAAAAGGATAACAGTCATAAATCCTTTGAATCAAGCAATGCGGTCATTATATAGTTTTAAATAAAAATTAGAAGGAACATATTTAACAAAAACTTGTTCACATTGCAGCCTTATGAACAACAAGCGTTGCTGAATTAAAAAATTTTATGAATCTATTGTTCATATTGTTCATAACTAATAGGATAACCAACTATAATTACAAAGTCATAAATTAACTCAGCCAAAGCCATGAATTAATGGGTAGGGGTCAAAATCCTCAACATCGAACTCTCGTTCAAGTCTTAGACAAGGAAGAAAAAAAAAATCTACTGTTCTCGGAAACCTGATACAAAATGTTCTAATCATAATACTTAAAAAGTAGAACCGATCATGTACCTGGAACAAAAGGATAATTTAAAGTAAGTGACGAAACCCATATGAAACCCTCAACGTTGCAGATGAGAAAGAGAAATTTGTGGTACCTGTGTTAGGATACATAACAGAACAAAATTAGAAGCAGAATGTGAGGAAGGAAAAATATGTTACTTTAATTGTGGAGCAACAATACTACATCATTGAACTATACCTGTTCTTTTCACCATATTCATTGCAGATTAACAATTCACATACTAACAATTAACCATGCATAGGTTAGTGCCTATAGAAGAAAAACTGGTTTGAAATAATCTAAACTACCGTCTCATTATATTACCAAGACGTATAGCTTTCGTAGCATCTAGTTGCTGGTGCATTTCTCTGGAGAGAGGTTGGAAACCCTGCTTAGGAACAATCACACCGCATATGAGAACTCACTGCAACCCTGAGGTTATAAAAAAAATGCCTTTAATAACTAAAGAGAAGGTCCTTAGATATTGTTACCTTGGCCCCATAGGCTGTAGAGGCATTCAGTGGCAACGGTGACACGACCGAACCCCTGTGACAAAGAGATACGATAGTAAACGTATACATGGAACCCGCAGAGAGCGGCAGCAAAACCCTAAGTCATTTGGAGTGAATGAAGTCTCGACAGAAGGTTAGGGTGGGTACTTACCTTAACCTAGGTTCCAGTAAGCTCCACCATTCATTGACAATCTTCACTCAAAACCGTGGATGCAACTCAAGATCCAAGACCAGTGCCAAGTGTCCGGCAAAGGTAGAGTGTCTATAAGTCTTCAAACGCAGGTGTAATATATATGAAATGTGAAGGAGATGTAAATAAACTTACGATAATGAGTGTGCGTTTAAATCTAGCATAAGGTGACATTAATCCAAGTAATGCATCTAGAAACTAAGGATCGAGTCAATATAACAAACCATCACTTAATATATATTTGTGAAGAAGTTATGATTGCACAATAGTTATATCCTTGGCATGTGGTTGAATACCTGTGTTATTCATTGTAAATATATTATTGTTAAGGATTATCATGAAGTTGGAAGAAAAATTCTAATTAAAAATTATTCACATGGAAACAAATTGTAATAAACATTCATAACAGTTGTGAAGGAAAAGATAGCCCAAAGCAACATAGTCGAGGCTTTTGAGTGTAAAGTAATATAATAAGATTATTATTATTATTTTGGATGATAATAAATGAGCAAAGGAAAATAGATAGTTCTTGAATTCCTTATCTGATCCGAATTTAAACAGGAACGCAATAGATTACAGAGATAACCATAAATACAGAGATGCGATAACCATAAATACAGAGATGCAGTGGAAATAATACTTCATTTCATTAATGGAAAATACCGAAATATGCTTACAACCAGAAATGGAAAGAAACCAGCTAGGGCGATGGTAGCTTATCTCTGAGAAGAGATGTGGCGGCTACATGCCTCTGAACTGTTCCGAACTGTATTACAATGAGGCTCGAAGGCCTATTTATTGTTGAGAAACAATGGAAAACCCTTCACATCCCGAAACCTAACCCTAGAAGATGAAACGCCAAATTGTGGGCCCCGTTTGGGTAAATTGGTACATCAATTTCCCGGGGTCGTAACTTTGGCATACGATCTCCGTTTGACGCGTACAATAGCTCGTTAGAAAGATCTATCCGAGCACTACCACTTTGGGAAGGGCAACATCGGTCTATAGACCCATGTTGCCCCCAGATTCCCAAAAAAACGTCGTTTAGGGCCTCAAAACGGCTCCGGAAGTTCAGGACCCGAAAAACTGCTAAAAATAGTAAGTTGTGCTACAATTAAGGAAACTGAAAAGACTGAAAGAGACAGTTGTGGGGGTCCAAATGGGTTGGTGGGTGGCCACCAACATCCACCTGGATCATTCCTCCCCCCTTAGGAAGCAATGGTCCCCATTGCGTTGAGTTCCTCCATCTGCTGAACTTGTCCTGCAATCTCTGATGTGTCCAGTGATGGTGGGAAGCATGGTCGACGATGGTCCACATTGAACATTTGGTGCAGGTGAAGGAATGGAGGAATGATGTGCTCCAAATCATTGTTCCCCATAGCCTTGGTACTACTGTAAGGACCATGTCGGAGTGGTCTGAGCTTCTGATGGGTTCTGGTAAGGCATTCTTTCTGTCGATGCAACCAGACTTTGTTGCCCACTTGAAACTTATGTGGTACCCCTGTGGGTGAGGAGAAGTTGTTCCTGTGTTCTGTCATGACCGTATCCCTTTGCTGCTGCTGCTGCTGTGTAGAGGAACCCTTTGCAGGGGTCATGGATGTAGCAACGATCTTCCCCATACAGATGAATTTCCTGGTCTGTGATATGAGCTTGCTGCCTTTCTTGGTAGTGATCAAAGATGTGGCGGTAGGTGGGGCTACCTCCGGTATCCTGTATAATGAATTATTCAAAGAAATAATGACAACACGAGGCCTTGACTCATACACAGCATGTCGCCTCCACAAGTATGGCTGGCCTAACAATACATCACAAACATCCAGAGGTGTAACATCACACAATACCTCGTCTGTGAAGGGTTTGATGCTGTAGGAAAGGCGGCACTGCTGGCGAACTTTGAGATCTCGTCCTTCATGAAGCCACCCGATACTGTACGGCTGTGGGTGAGGTGTAGTCGGTAGGCCCAACCGCTTCACGACCTCTGCTGAAACCAGGTTCTTTTGGCTACCACTGTCGACAATGAATCGCAGAGGTGAACCCTTCACCCACATCTGTGAGTGGAAAAGACGCTCCCCCTCCTCTGGATCTTCGGGCTCATTTTTCTTGATCTTGGCAGTGGCAACAGTGGCACTGGGATCCGCATCAATTATCTGCTTCCCTTTGCCATTACCCTTGTCGGGTTCTGGCTCAGGGTCAGAACATGCATCTGATTCGGAAGCCTTCAACTCGGCCACCAATGACTGCTTGGTCCGACACTCACTTGTGTTATGAGTGGGACTTTTGTGGAACTCACACCACTTTCCTGTATCCTTCTTCGGCTTCGTGGTGTTGTTCTTTTCTTGCGGCTTCGACAGGTTGTCTTGGGCTGCCCCGCCTTGGCTTTGTCCTTTGGGCTTCTGATTTGCAGATCCAAAGTCTCGCTTCTTTTGTTTGAACTTTTGCTCGATTTTGACAGCGTATCGGTATGCTGTGCCGAGTGAGGAGATGTTCAAGAACACCATCTCTTCCTGGATGTATTTGTGCAGGCAGCCACGGTATTTGAGTACCAGATGCAGCTCAGAATCTTTGATACCCAACTGTGTGCGAAGGGTATGAAAAATGTTTGTGAACTCTGGCACACCTTGGTCTCGTCCCTGCTGCAGTGTGGTCCATTTGATGTATTTGTCCTCATAGCTTCCGACAGGGTAGTATTGCTCCTTGATGGCATCCCGGAAGTCATTCCAAGTGGGTGCGGCTGAAAATAGTGAGCCTGTGCTTTCATCCTTCTGCTCGCAGTAGGTTTCCCACCAGTCCTTGACGTGGGGGGCTGCTTTGAGAAGAGCGAAAACAATCTTTTCCCGACTTGAAAATTCATGAACAGAAAAATACCCATCTAGCAGATTTAACCATTTATCTACGGCATCTGCGTCTATTTGACCCTCGAAGATGGGGATTTCAAAATTAACTTGTACCTTAAACGGTGTGGCGTTTCCAGAGTCGTTGTTGGAAGCCGATGCGTCGCCTCTGGGTAGCCGCTGAAGGATCTGCGCAAAGCTATCCATCATCGCGTTCCTTTGCCGCTCGAGCGCTTCTTCGAGCAAGATTTTGATAGGATCTCCTGCCCCCTCGTCTTTCTTCTCATCCGCCATGGGAGGCCGTCGGGATTTTCGAGGCTGGTCTTGCAAAGGTTCGACGAGTTCAAGCCCTAACTCCTTATATCCCGACCTCGTTGGGGACATGCAAGGAAAAACAGAGAAAAAGCAGACCGCTCTGATACCACTGATCCGAATTTAAACAGGAACGCAATAGATTACAGAGATAACCATAAATACAGAGATGCGATAACCATAAATACAGAGATGCAGTGGAAATAATACTTCATTTCATTAATGGAAAATACCGAAATATGCTTACAACCAGAAATGGAAAGAAACCAGCTAGGGCGATGGTAGCTTATCTCTGAGAAGAGATGTGGCGGCTACATGCCTCTGAACTGTTCCGAACTGTATTACAATGAGGCTCGAAGGCCTATTTATTGTTGACAAACAATGGAAAACCCTTCACATCCCGAAACCTAACCCTAGAAGATGAAACGCCAAATTGTGGGCCCCGTTTGGGTAAATTGGTACATCAATTTCCCGGGGTCGTAACTTTGGCATACGATCTCCGTTTGACGCGTACAATAGCTCGTTAGAAAGATCTATCCAAGCACTACCACTTTGGGAAGGGCAACATCGGTCTATAGACCCATGTTGCCCCCAGATTCCCAAAAAAACGTCGTTTAGGGCCTCAAAACGGCTCCGGAAGTTCAGGACCCGAAAAACTGCTAAAAATAGTAAGTTGTGCTACAATTAAGGAAACTGAAAAGACTGAAAGAGACAGTTGTGGGGGTCCAAATGGGTTGGTGGGTGGCCACCAACATCCACCTGGATCATTATCCCTCATGGACAAGAAAGGCATAAGAAAGGCATATAATGGTGTAAGTTACACACTTATAATAGAAAAACATGGAACAGTTGACTAGTTGATCTATATTATAACCGCCCCATGATTGAAAAGATCAAATAATAGATAAATTTGATGAGTTAAAAGAAGATCAATTACAAGGTTTGTTACCATCTACATAGTATGGATCACTTAGCATAATCACCCAATTAGAAAAATGTGTAGTATAAGTCAAGGCCATATAACATAGCCATAAATTTCCTTAACTTGGTCCTTGCCAGTTTAATACTCCTTGGAAAATGTTTTAAATCAAAAGCACATATGTGAAGTAAATGACTGGATCACTTCAAGTAAAAGTCAATGAACGAATGATTGTATTTACTGTAACATTGCTCAACATATCAACATGTGTTTTGAATTGTAGAGGTTACAATTATGAAATATCCTTCTCTTAGACATCAAATTTCCTTATTACAAATATCTATAAGTTCGTTTGAATTCGTACAACAAGTTACCACATTAAATCTAATTTGGGGATTATATGGAACTTATTCACAAGTAGGGCAACCAAATTGTTTTAAGGTAGAAAAAAATTTCATCTTAGGCTCTCTCGTTTGTATAAATAACTTGGCATGTACAACTATGATAGGCCTAATAATTCAAATTTGAAGTGAATGCTAGATGGCGTATTGTGAGGTTTCTTACTATGTATTTAAGCTGTGGAAGTTTGGAAGTGCACACCAAGTGTATGAGATAATGCTTGAATGAAATTTAATTCTATGAAGTGTCATGGCTTGTAACTTTTAGGATTTAATATTATACATGGAAATATTCCACACCATAGTACCTATGGAAATATGGTAAAGAGGGAATTTATTCAATAGATTGTGTGTAATAACATGTTTTAATATTGTGTGAAGAGCTCGCATTTACAACTAGGAAGGAATTTGAAGCAAACCACAGCTCATCCATATCGAGTGTTCTATGCAACTAGGAAGGACCAATCCCTGACATAGATGTTGTATCGGTCACATTAAATAATACTGTGGAACATTGACACAAAGAACAATTTTGGGTCAATTTCCCTTCACATTATAGCATGGTAAATGAGGTGCCATAGTAAACCAATTTCCTGTTGTTGGGATTGATTGGAATGCGAGGAACAGAGAATCCGGATGGAGTAGTCTCCGTAGGGCTTTACATTTTGGGCATATAATGGTGGAAGGAGTGCTTAGTAAAGTCCGTGTCTCTCTCATACTAAAACAATTCTAAGCTCGAATACCAACTGACATGTTTTCTCATCCAATGCAGGAGGGTATTTCTAATACAAAAAAATAAAAAAATAACCATATCCATTTATTCGGAAGGTGCTTCAAACTATTAAATTGAAATTACAGTTGGCTAGCAATGATGTGCAAAAGTTGGCATACAGGGTGGAGGCACTTTAAGGTTTTCCCCACAAAGGAGATTGTTCTCACAGGAAGTCGACTAGGTTACTATAATTTTGATATTCACAATGGTAAAGTTATGTGATTATCTCTTTCAAGTTTTAGTAGACTTGGATAGAGGCATGGTGTTGGGCAACAAAGAACTAGTTTATAGATGAAATTGTAGAAAAGGAGGTGTTTACTTGAAGTCAAACCGTGAAGGTTAGCTTGGGCATACTTTAGTTGATACAATCAATATCTCACTAGGTTAACTCTCTTAACACAAGAATCAATGTAGAGGTAGTGACTAATAAGCATAGCACAGTAGTAGTAACTGAGTTAGGACAAGATGATGGGGATGTTATTAGAGAAGATTAATGATAACAAGTGGATACTGAAATAAGATAATTCTTTTGTTGAAGTAAAATGATGGTTTATTAACCATTCCGCAAATAGTCATAGGTAAAATATAATACAAGAAATAATAACTCGTTGACGAATGAAGTGAATAGTATATGATAGACAAAGGATTAATATATATATATATATATATATATATATATATATATATATATATATATATATAGATATATATATATATATATAAGAATGAATGAATAAAAACTTTGTGACTACACACAAATAAACTTGCATCAACACCCTGTGGTACAAGATAGCAAAAGACCAAAATTTGAAGCAACACTGCAAATGGATCTTTGGTTCTCCTTAAAGAGGAAATAACAAAACAACCAAGTCGAGCATCACTACATTACTTAGACAAGGTAAACAACAATATATCTCCCTTAAAAATGACAAGAAAGGAAAGTGATATTAAGTTCTACTTATATATGGTTAATGCATATGTGATGAGTACAATTAAGCTAAAAGGCATAAAATGCTACCCAACACAACAATATGCTATGCAATTTATCACAAAATAAGGAAAATGAATGGTTTTTGAAAAGGATTTATTACTATATAATGTTGCTAATCTTGAAATGCAGGTTGTTAACTTTTATGAGGTTGTGGAGACTACTGACGCACCTTGATGAGTACACCAATAATGATTGATGGTGCCTGTAACAGGATTGAGATAATTATATGAATATGCATATTTCTTACATAATGATTTTAGAAGACTAATAATAGCCTTGGAATATGTGAATGTAGGTCACACTCACCAAAAGACTCCTGACCGAACCTCTATACCTGCAATCGGAAAGAACAAACAACACAAAAAAAAAGAATGTTATGAAAGCAAGCTATCACCAAATTAAAGTGCAAATAAGGAACTTTATCCAACAAAGGAAACTTGAGCAAATGAAATTTATGGAGGAAGGCATATTTCGGCCTGAGTTAAAGGGCTAGAGGCGAACATTGTGGACCATGGTTCGCTCAAGGGGGGGAATATGTAACAACCCTTAGTGAGAAGTAAATAACTAATTCACTTTTCCTGTAGTAACTCAGTAAACTTTGGGCTGTGTGAAATCCTAATTGAAAATTTAATGTTCAAATTTTATTTTAATTTTATTTAAAAGTTGGCTATGGCTAGCCAAGGAATTTACAGGAAAATTCACTAAGTGAAAGTTTTCATTTACCAGACAGTTGTGACAGCTCCTTCCACCCCTAGAGATAAATTATCTAAGTTGGGGAAACAAAAGCCACGAGATCATGAGAGAAATTGTTAGGCTAGGTAGTAACTCCTCAAAGAAAAATTGATTCATATGTATTATTCCTTCAGGTAGGTCTTCATTATATACATGAGGGAGAGATTGTTCACTTCATCTCCCGATGACTATTCATATTATTTATTTATTTACACTATATTCACCCAATCCTGATGATTAGGTGTCAACATTCCCCCCCTTAATCTGAAGGGATATTGGTGAGTCCAAGCATCATTGTGAATCATTCAAGCTTTTCTCTTCCAAGTGCTTTGGTGAAGATGTCTGCAATTTGCTCATTAGTGGAACAATGTTGGAGATGGATTGTTTTGGCCTCAACATGATGTTGAATGAGATGATATTTAGTATTGATATGCTTCGTTCAATCATGGAACTTTGGGTTCTTGGCCAACTTTACTGCAGAGGTATTGTCAATCATGAGTGGAGTTGATTGTACTTGTTTTACCTGCAAATCTTCAAGAATTTTCCTGAGCCACACAATTTCTTTTGTTGCTTCAACTGCTCCCATGTATTCTTCTTCTATTGTGGAATCTGTTGGAACTGATTGTTTGCGTGATCTCGAGGAGACAACTCCTGATCCAAGACTCATAACATATCCTAAAGTAGATACCCCAGTTTCTTTGTCTCCATCGAAGTCTGAATTAGAGTATCCAATCAAGATGAAGTCGTCCACCTGTGTATACTTGATTCCAAAGTCTTGAGTTCCCTTCAACTACCTTAGAACGCTTTTTGCAGTAGACAAATGTCCCTCACAAGGCTTTTGCATAAACCTGGAGAGGAATCCAATAGCAAATGAAATGTCTAGTCTCGTAGTAGTTAGGTAGTTGAGACTTCCTACAAGTTGTCTATACTTTGTTGCATCCTCAAATTCTTTTCCTTCAATAGATGTGAGCTTTAAATTTTGTTCCATTGGATTAATAAGAGGATTGCATTCTGTCATGCCAAACCTGTTCAATAGATCTCCAATGTATTTCTTTTGAGAAATAAATATGGACTTTGGATGTTGGGTTAATTCAATACCAAGATAGTAATGAACATAGCCCAAATCAGTCATTTCAAAACTTTTCCCCAATTCCTTCTTTATGGATGTAATGTAGCTTTCATTGTTCCGTGTCATTAAAATATCATCTACATATACCACAAGATATACAACTGTTTTGCCAATTTTATTGACAAATAAAGTTGCATCATCAAGATCATAATGTTTGAAATTGAGCTTCAGAAGATGCTCAATTAGTTTTTCATACGAGGTTCGCAGTGCTTGTTTGAGGCCATACAATGACTTCACCAGTTTGCATACTTTATGTTTATATCCTTTCATATCAAATCCTTCAGGCTGGGACATAAAAACATTCTCTTTTAGATCTTTATTCAAGAAAGCAGTTTTTACATCTATTTAATGGACTTTCCAACCATTCTGAGCTGCTAAGGCAAAGAGTGTCCGCATGGTAGCCCATTTTGCTGTGGGGGAAAAAGTATCCTCATAATCGAGCCCTTTCTTCTGTGCAAAACCTTTTGCCACAAGCCTAGCTTTGTGCTTGTCAAGTGAGCCATCAGCTTTATACTTGTTCTTGTAGACCCAGTTGCAGCCAATTGGTTTGGTTCCTAATGGAGGATCAACCAGCTTCCAAGTGTCGTTCTTTATGAGGGCATCATACTCCTTTTGCATCGCTTATTTCCATTCATCATGAGAAGCAGCTTCTTTGAAGGAAGTTGGTTCAAAATCTGTAGACAATTTCAATTCACAATCATAAGAAACATCCATATCAACAGGTGAATTAGAGTCATCCACATCACCTCCATTATGCTGGTTTGAATTTCTAGTTCCTGTCTTTCCAACCTCATCAGGATGAACACTTTCAAGTGTCTTTGTCAGCCACTTTGGGGGACCTTTCTCAGATGATCCAGGCTGCTCCACTAATTGAGTTGGGACTAAATCAAGGTTGAGTCTCCCAATTCTGTCAATCACATCACTTAAAGCATCATCCATTGTTAGAGTTTCATGCAGGGGAGAGTGTTCTTTAGAAGAAGATTCCACATGTTGATCCAGTATAGGAATCCCCCCTTCAAGATGTGGAATCTGATTATTAAACTCTTGAAATGATTTTGCTTTTGCAAATCTATCCAAGCGATCAAGTTGTCGCTCAGCAGCATTGTCAGTTTTGGATGGTTCAAGAAAAATTACATCTCTAGATACAACAAACTTTTTATTTAGTTCATCTTAGAGACATTATGCTTTGGAGGTGTTTGAATACCCCAGGAAGATACACTTGCGACTTCTTGCACCAATTTTGTTTCTATGTACCTTTGGTATCACGGCATAACAGGTGGAACCAAAGACCCTGAGATGCTTTACTGAAGGAACTTGTCCATACCACATTTCATATGGAGTCTTGTTTCTGATAGCATTAGATGGACATCTATTCTTTATATATGCAACACATAGAATAGCATCAGCCCAAAACATTATCTTTACGTTTTTGAAGAAGAGCATGGATCGTACCATATTTAAAATAGTCCTATTCATTCTTTTAGCTACACCATTTTGTTGGGGATTATAAGGTACAGTTGTTTGATGTTTGATCCCATGTTGGCGAAGATAGTTTTCAAATTCACTTGATGTGTATTCTTATGCATTATCAGTGCGAATAGACCCAATATGAGATTCTGCATCATTTTCAATCCATTTGTGAAAGTTCTTGAATGTTTGAAAAGCATCAGATTTGTTCTTCAATAAATAAACCCAACACATTCTCGTGTAGTCATCAATAAATGTCATCATATATTTATTTCCAATTGCAGAAGGAACAGGCATTGGACCACATAAATCTGAATGAATGAGCTGAAGTTTTTTATGTGCTCTTGAATGTAAATCATGAAAAGACTGTTTGCTATAATTTAAAAAAAATGGGTCAAATCGGAGTTCGGATGTGGGAGATATCGCTGATTTAAAATCAGCTATTTTATCAGAATTTTTATGACGGCGAAACTATTGTAGCACGAATCTCAGATCTCAGAGTGTCGAGATAAGGATTTCCAACTCATGGGAAGATGCAAAATGATCCTTCTGCTTCGAGAAACCAGTTATAATAAATATTGTGAGTTATATTGGCCGAGTTATGTCCATTTTAATTATGTAGCAGTGTTCGAAGCGGGTTCCATTGCAGACATGCCTTCCCACCCCACTTTAGTAAGCACTTGCTTCACATTTATCAGTTTCAACATAGCAACATTTGGCTTGGGTTATTTGGAGACATGCCCTTCCACCCCAGGCTATGTAGGCACCTGCTACTTCATCAGCAACCAACATCATGGTTATGGGTCAACTGCATAAAATCCTTGTCATCGAAGTCCATTTGCTAGGCCGCACATTGTCAGAATCACAGTTGGTCACAAACATTACAGGGTATCTCTATCCTCGGATCTTCATTTATCAGGGTTTTCGGCTAAACACATAAAACCCTTATCTTCAGCGGCTCTTCATATTCAACAAAGGCTTTGTAGGAGGGAACTTTACGCAATGGGGACCATTGCTTCTTAAGGAGGGAGGAATGATCCGAATGGAAAATGGCATCAACCCATGGTACTTATCCACCCATATTATTCATCGACACATGGAATTTACCCATGGTATTGTAAATGGCATCCACTCGTGGTATTGTAAAATCCACCCATGGTATTCATTCACCCATGGAATTGACCCGTGGTATTATAACGGAAAATTACTATAAGTAACAAGTCACATTTTGTAAAAGGACAGATTGTCCACCACAATTTAGCCTTTACACTTGAGAGGCATGGAGCCACCCCATCTCTTCTCAGAGATAAGCTACCATCGCCCTAGCTGGTTTATTTCTATTTCTGGTTGTAAGCATATTTCAGTGTTTTACAGTAATGAAATGAAGTACTATTTCTGTTGCATCTCTGTATTTATGGTTATCGCATATCTGTATTTATGGTTATCTCTGTAATCTATTGCGTTCCTGTTTAAGTCCGGATCAGTAGAATGCAAGAATCACATTGCTATAGTTTCCTAGGAATTGTAGGCAAACCAGCAACACCATTTTTCTTGAACAAGTGGAGACTGTCATAGTTCAAATGTCCAAATCTAGCATGCCATAATAAACTTGATGGATGTGTACCTTTTTCATGATGAGAACTGTATGAGAAATGTTGTGGACGAGCAGAGGTTCCTTGCAGCTTGAGAAGCCTTTCTTCTTCTATTCCCCTCATGACAAGTGAGTGGTGAGATGCTTTTCTTACCTCAAGCTTACCATCAAACATATGAATGGAATGACCTTGCTGGCAGATGTGGACCAAGGATAGAAAATTTCTCTTGAGCTGTGGGAGATATAGAACATGATGCAGAAGAAAGTCTAGAAGACCACACAGTTTAAGCCTGATTATGCCAAGCCCCGATGGCTTGATTTTTGATTGGTCTGCAAAGTATACTGCTCCATCAGCATTGTCAGTAAATTCTTCAAAAAAATATTTTCTATGAGTCATGTGGCAGGTTTCTCCTAAATCAAGGAACCAATCATTTTTCCAAGAAGTGAAACATTAAATAAATCTTCATTTATTCCAATATTACATTGTGCCACAACATAGTGAGTGGATTCAAGAGCTTTACCTTTGTTTGTATCATCAATTTTACCTTTTTGTTGGTTTCTTTGCTACTCAATTTTGTCCCATGGTAACTTGAATGTAGAGGCATCATGTGATCCATTTCTTTTGTAGTGTATGTAGTGAAAATCTACCTTTTATCCTTGAGAGTGTTTGGCCCCCTTGCCTCTGAAATATCTTCCTCTTCCTCTTAAACCACCTCTTCCTCTTGAAGAATCTTGAGCAGGATGTTTTTCTTTATGAGCAAGGCACATAGCCTCTTCAGAAGATTCAAGGGTTGTTTTCTTTCCAAAAGCTTTCTCTCTTTCAACAAACGTTTTCACAAGAGAGTCAAAGGTGATATATTTGAGATTTCCATTTGCTTGTAATGACTCAATATAATTGGAGTAAGTAGGATAAAGTGCCTTGAGAAAAGCGATAAGAGGAATATCCAATTCAACTTTAGTGGATTTGATATCATGCATCATAGACTTTACTTGAGATGCAAGAGCAAGAGTATCATTATTTTGCAGTTCAAGAGTGAAGAGTTTAATCGTGAGTTGAACAACTTCAAGTGCAGAATGTGAGTCATAGAGTTCTCTCATCTTTTGTAAGGATTCAAAAGCAGTTGAAAATGGCGAAATATGGGGACTCGCCTCTTCATTTAAAGATGTTGTGATTAATGCATCAACTTTGTTGTTCTTGTTTTCCCAAATGACGAGCTCTTTGTCTGTGGTAGGCTGTTCTGGCTCTTTGTCTCTGTCTCCAACACACACTCCTTTCCACAACTCATTGAAAATGAGCATGTGTTTTATCATCCGAGACCACTCAGGATAGTTCTCTTTGCCAGTGAGAACTATTCCCATGATGGATATGATTGAATGCATGTTGTAACAAAAAAACTTCTGCTACAAATCTTTACTCTTAGTGGGAAAAAATAAGACGAGACAACAAATTCAAATGTCAATTGGCATTCATCTAGAAAGCGTTAAAGTATAGAATATATGGGTGAGAGAGTTGAAATATATGGTGAGCGACTGTGTGTGTATATATATATATATATATATGGTAGTCTAAATATACCATAAATATATAAAAAACTATATAGCGCTCGACACAAAGCTTTACAACGCATACAATAAAGGTATATATTAGAGTTCCAACAGTGTTCTAGCAGTGTGATAGTGGTCCTTCATGTAGCACTCCCAACTTAAATTCACTGCAATAAACAATGCAACTTCAAAACGGTTCAATGCATACCATTTAGCATATGCCATTTAACATAGGCCACCAGTGTGCAAAACAATTCAACGCATACTAAGTGATTCGAGTAGCAGCTCTTCAAAAAAATTTAACACCATTTGGGTGGCACCACCATGCTGAGCAGCTAATCTGAGTTCTCCCAGAAATGTACAATGTAAATGCACCAACCAGGAATTAAACAACGAATGGCACATAAACTCAACGAATCGACCAATGTACATATAAACTCAATGAACTAGCACAATGAATGGACACATAGTCGTAATTGAACTCGAATTTCACCAAAACTGTGGGTAGAAAATTGCAACATATTCAACCTTGACGAGCGACATTCATTCTCGACACATGCACAGACACACTTACAGATAATTAATGGCTGCAAGTTCTCGGAGAGGGATAGAGAGAAATGGGGAAAATTTTAATACCAACGTTAATACACAGCTGATTCATGCATTAATACATAGCTAATTCACACGTTGATACACAGTTGATTCATGCATGCAGATCCCAACCAAGGAACCTGATTCATGCATGGTTCTTTAACCTTTTGGTTTTGTTCAATGGATGGTTCTTCAACGGATGGTTCTACATTAGACAGTGGCAGTGACTACAGAGTGGCAGTGACTGTGGAGGGGATAGAGAGAGCAGTAGGCAATGGAAAGAGAGCAGTAGGGAGAAGGGAGTTACAACTATTTTGGGAGCTCGCTCTAATACCATGTGAGGCTAGGTAGTAACTCCTCAAAGCAAAATTGATTCGTATGTATTATTCCTTGAGGTAAGTCTTCATTATATACATGAGGGAGAGACTATTCACTTCATATCCCGATGACTGTTCATATTACTTATTTATTTATTTACATTATATTCACCCAATACTCATGATTAGGTGTCAACATAAATATTTAGGTAACTGTGGGAGAGAGAAAGAAATTAGCTCCTTGTACAAGACATTGTTAAGGGAAGGTGGGATGCTTCTATTAGAGAATTCTTGAGTTGGTTGGAACCACTTGGACTCTATAGTTGAGATGTCCGGTAATAGACCTAGTTAGGTTGTTGTTAACAATGTTTCTCGAAATGAAATTAGCATTGGGGAAAAATTGATAGAGAGGACCATTATTATTAGTTGGGTGAAGTGAAATTGATTCCTGATGTATTCCGTGGAAAGCCTTAACTAGAATAGATAAGTAATTTAATCCTTATTATAAAAATATGAAAGTAAATTTTGTACCTCTAGAAGTATGGCTCACTTGTAGAATCTATATTGAACAACAAACATTGACTATCGAAAAGGGAATGGTATAGTTTTTATTCATGTGCGTGACTATGTAAAAGAATATGTTTATGTGAGCCTATGAGAGTAGTGGAAATTTAATATTATTATTGAGTTAATTTGTATGTATATTAGTACAAAATATGTGATTACAATAGAATATAATGAACCTATATTTATATAGTTGCAAAACTATTATTTCCAAATCATAAAATGCCTGGCAAATGGATGTAGTAAGTCATACATATATAAAGACAAGTAAAATTTTCTTAAGTTATCTCCTTGGGAGGTCTTAGGGAAGAGATCATGAACGTGATAGCCAAACTCACTGGTTGGTTGGAAGGAAGTCTTTTTCCCGATTTCATTTCTCTGGCCGAGCAATTTAAACAAATAAGTATTTTTGGTGTTTCAAAGAATTGGTATTACTTATAAAGATTTTGTTTATAAGTTAAATGGGAATTTTGAAGTAAATTTGTAAATGCTTGTGATTATGTGAAAAGAACCTACAATTTTCTTAAGAAAAGAACTTATATTGTCTTTCTGCATATTGTATCTATATTATTAAATGACTGGCACATAAGTCTTGTAATATGGTGTTTTTCTTATTTTTCTTAAGAGGATTTCTTAGCATGTAGAAAGAAAAAGGAAAATGATATATCAACATTGTATCATCTTAGAGAATTAAAACAAGAAAGAAAAGTGATTATATAAATGAAATTTGGTAAGGGTTAGCTCTAGTTGACAGACAAAGGTTTGTGGACCAGACCACTCTCGAACCATAATATTAACCATAAGAAAGTACAAGGAAAACCCCATGGGTTGAAAAGAGCTTAGATGAACCCAATTCTGCTCTAACTTGGGATTGAATATAAATAACAATCACTGAATATAATAAGGAATAGCATTAATCATCTTGTAATAATTAAAGTAGCATAACCATGTGACCCAATCGAAACTAGCAGACATTATTTCTATTGTTGATCGAATAATTCAAAAAACTAAACTAGAGTTTGTAAGGTACAGAGAAAGGTATGTAGTGGTATTGGGATTAGTTCCCGCTTTTCCAATGTCGTGGCCAGCCTAGAAGTAGTTCCTAATTTCCAAAATTCATAGTTCCAACAACAAAATTCCCTAATCAAAGAATGAAAGAAAAATTGTAACATTAGGATTAATATTTTCATGTTTAAAGTCAAACAAAGAACAACTGTAATGGAGAAAACTATATTTAGTAGTTAGAAGAGAATCTAACCACCGCCCAGAACAGGGGTAACTGAGAAAAAAGATAACATTCACAAATCTTTTGAATCAAACAATACAGTCACTATATATCTCTAAATAAAAATAAGAAGGAACATATTTAACAAAATCATGTTCACATTGCAGTGCTCTAAGCAACAACAACTGTTGAATTAAAAACTTATACGAATATATTGTTCATATTATTCATAACTAGTAGAATGACCAACTGTAATTACATAGTCATAAATTAACTCAGCCGAAGCCGTGAACTAATGGGTAGGGGTCAAAGCCCTCAACATCGAACCCTTGGTCAAATCTTAGACAAGGAAAAATCAAAACACTATTGTTCTCGGCAACCTCATACAGAATGTTCTGATCATAATACTTAAATATCAGAACCAATCATGTACCTGGAACATAAGGATAATTCGAAGTAAGTGACAAAATCCATATGAAACACTCGACACTGCTGATGAGAGAGAAATTTGGGGTACTTGTGTTAGGATACAGAACAGAACAAAATTAGAACCAGAAAGTGAGGAAGGAAAAATATGTTACTTTAATTGTGGAGCAACATAACTGTGTCACAGAATTATACCTGTTCTTTTCACCATATTCACTGCATACTAGCAATCCACCTACTAGCAATTAGTCATGCACATGTTAGGGCCTGTAGAAGAAAAATTGGTTTGAAATAGACTAAATTGCTATCTCATTATATTACCAATACGTATTACTTTTGTAGCAGGTAGTTTCTAATCCATTGCTCTCGAGAGAGGTTGGAAAACCTGCTTAGGAACAATTACACTACATATGAGAACTTACTGCAACCCCAAGGCTATAAAAAAACACCTTTAACAGCTAAAGAGAAGTTCCTTAATTACCATTACCTTGGCCTTACAGGTTGCATATGCATTTGGTGGAAACAATGGCACGACTAAGCCCCTGTGACAAAGAGAAACCAAAGGAAAGGCTGTCATGGAACCTGCGGAGAGTAGCAACAAAATCCTAAGTAATTTGGAGTGAATGAAGTCTAGGAAGAAGGTTAGGCTGGGTAGTTACCTTGAACTAGGTTGCAGTAGTCTCCACCGTTGATTGAGAATCTTTGCCCATAACCGTGGATGAACCTCAAGTTCCAAGACCAATGCCAAGTGTCCAACAAAGGAAGAGTGTCTAGAAGTCTCCAAACACATGTGTAATACATATCAAATGTGAAGGTGACATAAATAAACTTAGGATAATGAGTGTGGGTTTAAATCTAGCATAAGGTGACAATAATCCAAGTAATTCATCTAGCAACTAAGGATCGAGTCAATATAAAAAACCATCACTTAATATATATTCACGAACAAGCTATGATTGCACAATAGTTATATCCTTGGCATGTGGTTGAATACCTATGTTATGCATGGTAAATATATTATTGTTAACTCAATAAAAAATAAAAATTGTGAAGAATCTTATTTTTGTTATTTAGGGAATGATACACAATAGGAATTTAAGTTTCATATAATGTTCTAAAATATTATTTTGAGTTATAGATGAAATGACTTTTTTAAGAGATTTTTTCTAGTTAATTTTAATCAAAATCTAAATAGATTTTAAAAAACATGAGTTTAAGTTGTATTTTTATCAGAATCGACACAAGTTTTTTAAAGGTAGAGTTTAATTTGTTTATTCTATAGAATTAAACAACAACAAAATCACACCTTGAGATTGTATCAAGGTTCGTATCAAGGTTCGATGAAAAATCTATTTTTTCTATAAGTTAGACCACACCTTAATAGTTAGTAGCTATAGATAGAAGGTTTAGATTTATCTAAAAAATAATTGTCTTTTTTTCTCTTTTAATGAAATTGATTAATTAAAAAAATGCCATATGAACATGAGTTATGGTTTTGGGCATGCCATATTAGTAAGTCATGGTATTTTCCCATTGTATTATAAAAGGACGTATTTACAAAAAAATCTTTTTGGTGAAGTACTAATAAATCTTCATGGTAAAGAATTTTTTTACATGTCTTTCTATTTTTTACCAATTTACAAACCATTTAATTTATATAATTTCATTAATAATACCTAAAAAAAATATTCTACTTTAAAAAATAATAAAATTAAAATTTTAATATAATATAATTCACATTTAAAATTATTAACACAAATATAACCATCCATATTCACATCATACACTTACCTAAACTTACGTAAAGCTATGTTTAGAGAGGGAAAGTATTTTCTATCCCTACTGTTTTTAATATTGGTTTGGTTTTCAATATATTTTTGTGGTTGTATTATTTATATTTTAAATCAAATTAGAGTTTAAAATATTATAAATATAATATTTGAAAAAATTAAATGATAAAAAAAATGTAATAAATAAAAAAACTAAAAAGATAATTTATAAATTAATATTATTATTTTTTTTCAAAAATATCAAAATTAAAAAAAAAATTAATTTATTTTCCAATAAATTTTAAAAATAAATGCAAAAGCATCATTTCTAAATATTTTTATTACTATAAATACTTAAATCCCTTTTATACTCTCCCTCTTACTCATTGAAACTTGCTTAATGTTAACCATCTTCGCCTTATTCTTATGGACTTCCTTAATGTTCAATTAGTTGTAACGTCTATTATAATTATGAGATTCAGGATTTATGTTGTAATTTAGGCCATTAGGATTACTCACAATGTTTGAAATGAGTACCAATTTGATCTGGAAATGAGATCTTAAATAATATAAAGGTATTACACACTCATGTCCAGGAATGCCTACATTACTTAGTGCAATGGATCAAAAAGATTGTGAATAATATAGACAATGAGCAGTTAGAAAACTTAACAGTCACACACATTAACACAACAAAATAATCAAGGAGTTCACTAGACTTCCTCGCTATGTCTCTAGGTCCAGCTTTTAGTGTTGACCTCTATATTATCACTTCAAGAGCAGATTCTTACAAGTGTGAGCTCAAACCGAGTCTCAACACAATAGTGACAAAACAACACGGATTTACTTGAAATCCTCAAGTCTATAAGAGTGCACAGACTCTCCCTCTTGCTCTCTTCTTCTTCTTTCTCTACGTCTTAGCCACTACGCCCTCTATCTCTGCCATTGAATGGCTTTTAAGCCTATTGGTGCTTGTCTGTTCGTCTCCCCTTTTGGGCTATCTCGCTTCCGGCCGCTGTCCCTTCCTCTCCTTCTGGAGCATTTAACAATCATTTCTAAATGCCCACAGTATGGTGGCCACCTGTTCATAATGAAAACGACCACTAGCGCGAGAGAAATCTCAAAAAGTCGTTTCTTTGTTTACATAGAGAAATACATAGAAAACGCTAAAAAATCTGTAAAAGCACATTCTATCAGACTTCAAATAACGTTGAATCCAATCTATAATCCTATCAGGTCCGCCTTCGATCGCTATCGTAGGCCCACCGTTGATCTGTGTGATCTCCGATCCAACGGCTGATATCTTATTTCAGGTGGCTTATGTGCACATAGATTACCTGCCCAAAAAGACAGTTTTCTCCCTCTTGCACCAAGCCATCTGTCGGCCAATGTATGGGATCGGGTAGAGCCCATCTAATACCACTTACTGCCTGAGGCCTGCCTGAAATCCCATTTATTACGGAACTCAAATAATATAAAGTTGCATTTATAAACCCTAGTGATTCCGGCTTATCGCAAGTCACATGTTGTGTCAGCCCCGCTCCTTTGTATCACTATGATGCGATATATCACAATTGCATATCGCATGGTCTTCGGGCCTTTGGTAAGTCATCGCTTGTGTTTTAGCGATGCGATATTGCAAGTTAATCTAGGCCACTAATCTGCGCGCTTGATCAACGGTCCTCATAAATCGCACTGATCGCTATCACGATTTCCATAGGGATGCCTCCAATATACTTCGGTGACTTCTCCTAATTGTGATATCCCGATTTGATCTGGACCGTTGATCAGTCCGATTTGACATCTCTTGTGCAACATTACTTCAACCTTCAATTAGCTTTGTTTTCTGCCATTCCTTCACTAATTTCCCTTTTGATAGTGTTTTTGATAGTTAAGATATATGAAGACTTAGAGATTTTAGGATCCATTTTGGATCACGCCTTCCCACTGAAAATCTTTTGGACCACAAAAAGTTGGTTTTTAGGAATCAATCAAGTGAGGATACAACTCCCTCACTTGTTTAACTTCTATCCATCATGTGCTGCTTGGTTTTGAACCTTTGAGCCCTATTCTCAGGTACTCAACATCCCCTCCATGCATAGTTCTCACCTTCCTATCCAGAACTATATCTTCCTGTAGCTCATTGAGATATTCAGGAAACAAATCCTCAATAGAAGGCAACTAACTTTGCTCTTCTGGAACTTCAATTAATGAAGGTTCATACAATCTCAAGTTTTCTGCATTAACGACTGAATAGATCTGCATATAAGCTAGTAAATCAAGGCAAAAAGCATTTTCACCAATTTTATCAAGTATCTTGAACGGTCCATACCTTATTGGTTTTAGCTTCTTACCTTCACCTTGCATTCTGTCTTCGTTGATGTACAACCAGACTTGATCACCAACTTCGAAACTATGCTCAACCCGATGCTTGTCATGTCTTGTCGTGTACTTGGCTTGACTTCTTTCCAGCTATTCTTGTACTGCCTAGTGAATTTCCTAGATTTGTTCAATGAACTTGGTTGCTTTGTCCACATCATTGTTTCCATCAACTGCTATGTCTTTACCAAAGACAAAATCCAAGGGAGACTTTGGTATAAAACCAAAACAAGTCTCAAAAGGAGATCCCTGAGTAGAAGAGTGATTGGCATGGTTGTAAGCATGCTACACATAGCACAAATGTTCATCCCAAAGCTTGGGATGCTTGCTGTAATAGCCTCTGAGCAACTGGATCGCTGTCCTATTGACCACTTTTGTCTGATCATCTGTTTGTGTATTAAATGTTGTGCTCTTCTTCAACCTGGTGCCCATCAACTCCCTATATTTGACCAAAACTTCCCAACAAACCGAGAATCTCGATTAGATCCAATAGAAATGGATAACCCAAAATGAACCCATACATTCTGAAAGAACAACTTTGTTGTTTGTTCAGCTGTAACTTGCTTTTTACATGGTATCAAAATACACATTTTATTGAACGTATCCACAACAGCATACAAATAATCATGACCCTTTCTAGATTTTGGCAATCCCCCAACAATGTCCATGGAAACACTTTCCCAAGGACGAGGAGGAATTAGAAGTGGAGTGTACAACCCTAATTTTCTATTACTGGGCTTGCTTGTAGCACACATAGTACACCCTTTGATATATCTAGAAATTGTCTCATGCATTCTGGGCCAATAATAGAACCTCTGCAATTGTGCAACTATTTTACTTACACCAAAATGACCTGATATTAGAGAAGTATGTGCTTCTTGAATTATGTTAACTCTTTCAGTTTGTGGAATGCATATCTTTCCCAAATGATATAAGAGTTGGTCCTTTACATAACAATCCAATTCTTCTACTTGTTTGCCATGACTTAAAGTTACATATACATCTTTAAAATCTACATCTTGAGCATATTGTTCAATGTCACTTTCATGAATTACTGGTTATGCTTAAGTATAGTAGATGCATTTAGCAATGGTCTTGATAACATGTCTCCAACCTTATTTTGTATGTCCTTCTTATATCTGATGACAAGATGAAATTTTTGTAGAAAGCCCATCCACCTATAATGTCTTGATTGCTGTAATTTAGTTTGTGAGTGCAAACATTGAAGTGGTTGATGATCTGTATGTATGATTGTTTCCTTACCCATTAGGTAATGTTTCCACTTTTTCACACTTTGTACTAATGCATACAATTCTTTATCAGATGTGGGATAATTAACTACTGCAGAAGTAAATACCTCAGAATGATAACATATGGGTTTATCGTGTTGTATCAACACTACTCCCATGGCATAGTCACAAGCATCTATATCAATCTCAAATGGATTTTCAATATCTGGCAGTGCTAGTACTGGTGTTGTACTAATTTTCTCTTTTAAGGTGTCGAAGGCTTTATTTTCCTCCCCACTTAAACACCTGTTTCAATCCTGTTAAAGCATGTAATGGAGCTGCAATCAATGAAAAGTTACTAATAAACTTTCTCCAGTATTGTGTTGCCCCTAGGAAATTCTAACCTTTGTAGCAGATTCGGGTATAGGCCAGTTCACAATGAATTCAACCTTAGAGGGATCTATCTTCAATTCACCACCCCCTACAATATGACCTAAATAATTTAAAGATGTTTTGCCAAATTCACATTTTGACAGTTTTACATAGAGATTTTCTCTTTTTAAAACATCTAAAGTCTACTTTACATGATTTACATGGCCTTCCCATGCCTTACTAAAAATTAGAATGTCATCTAGATAAACAATTGCAAAATCATCAATAAAAGGTCTAATTACATCATTCATAACTCTCATAAACGTAGCAGGAGCATTAGTTAAGGAAAAAGGCATAACCAACCATTTATACAACCCTTGCTTTGTTTTCAAAGCAGTCTTCCATGCATCTTGTTCTGCAACTCTGACCTGATGATAGCCACTTCACAAGTCTAACTTAGAAAATTAAATTGCTTCTTTCAATTGATCTAATAGATCATTAATACGAGGAAGAGGATAACGAGTCTTGATCATTATTTAATTTAGTGCTCTATAACCAATGCACATTCTCCACGAACCATCTTTTTTTCTCACCAGCACGATTGGAGATCCACATGGTGATGTGCTTGGTCATATAAACCCTTTTTTGAGAAACTCCAGTACCTGCTTCTTTATCTTTGCATTCTCTAAAGATGACAACCTGTATATTCCAATGTTAGGTAATGGAGCATATTGCTGCAAACAAATATCATGTACTATTTCTCGCTTGGGTGGTAGACCTTTTGGTTCTTGAAATAGAACATCATACTCTGAAACAAATTTAACTAAATTAGCTTCCTGTTTAGAATTAGAGCCTTCAAATGCATTGGATTTTTCAGGATTCTTTGCCTTTACAACCATAAGTAAAAACTCCTTACTTGAATTCACAATTCTTTTCATCTATCCTAAGTTTATGAGAGAATAGTTATTTTTGAGTTTATGATCTCTTACAATATATTCTATTCCATCTTTAGTGAGTTGTTACTTATTTTCAACTCTATAGAAAATAGCTTTCCTATCATACAAGTATGGACTTCCTAAAACAATACCACATATATCCAATGGAACTATATCTAACTCAACCTCATCTATAAATGTTGATCCAATAACAAACTTAAGTTTACATTATCTTGTTACTTGTAGCTTTGCTTTATCACACAGCCAACTTAATGGATATGGCTTCTCATGAGGTTTTGTTTGTAATCCAAACTTCTTTAAAATTGTTTCAGAAATCAAGTTTACTTGTGATCCACTATCAAATAAAGTATCAATATTATTATGCTTGGAAATTACTCTAATACGAAAAAGCTCATTTCTTTCTCTCTCATTACTTTCATTATTAACAGATAACAGATTGTGCAGAATTACTTGTGGATGCTTAAGAATCTTTGCCTCTAATACTTGTGGCTGTAAATGTTGCTTCATCGCCTAAATCTGATCCCAAGTCTTGCTGAATAGCTACAACATTATTTCTTTCCTTACCACTGAACTTCTTTGGTTTTAGTTCTAGATGCAAAGACTAGTAGAGTGCCTCATCGTGTCCTTATTTCTTGCAATGAGCGTATGAAATTTCATCCTTCTTTGGAGTGTTTGGTTTCCTCTCCTTCCATTTCAGTTCCTTCTTTTCCTTGTTCTTGCTTACAAAAGATTTAGGTGTTCCCCCAATCTCTGTGTTTACATTCTTACCTCTAGCTTCTAGATGTGTTGCTTGAACTGATACATCATCTAAGCTAGTGGGATTAAACATGAGTATAGTATGCTTTAAATAACCATGCATACCACCTATATACTTCAATAAAGTCTTAGGTGACTCTAATAATTTTCCTAGAGTTAAAGCTCTTTTCCTGAATTCCTGAGTATAACTTTGTACACTCTGACCCTTCAACTGGTAAAGAGTTTTCCAACTCATCATTGTGTGCTGCATGTAAGCTAGAGGATAGAATTGCTTTTTGATGGCAGAAATAAAGTCTTTCTAGGTAGAAAGGATTTTACCATCTTTTTTCATATCAACTTGTGTCTTTCCTTCCCACCATACTAGTGCATTTCCTCCAAGTCGAAGGCTGGTCAGCTGAATCTTTCTCCTTTCTGAATAAATGATCTACACCCTGCAATATACATCAATCTATCTTATCCAATTATCTAGCTTCTCTGCATTTAGTTCTCCATCATAAATTGGAAAATCAAACTTCACATATAATTTAATCAAAGAAGTTTTCTTCTTTTTCTTTTCAAGGCTTGTTTTATGTGAAGAAGATGATGATGATGATGAAGGTGATGATGGAGGAGTTGGTGGAGGAGGCATTTCTCCTTTTCCTTAGGCAACTAGAAAAGGTTTCTCTACTCCTTTGTCTAGTTTAGGTGTTGAGGGACTTTCACCTTGACCCTTCTTAAAATCCAGATACATCTCTTCAGCCATGGCTTGGAGTGCTTGAAAACCTTCCATAAATTGAGATTCTGATCCCAATGGAGTCTCTTCTGACATTCTCCCCTGAGAATAGACTCTTCCAATATCTGGATTAGCCTCAACAAGTTCTCCTTCTCCTAATATGAGCTTTAATCTAGTTAGCATTCAAAATCCAACACAAGCTTGTCTAACCTTAAAAAACCTAAAGCTCTAATACCACTTGATCTGCTCATGTGCAGGAATGCCTATATTACTTAGTGCAATGGATCGAAAAGATTGTGAATAATATAGGCAATGAGCAGTTAGAAAACATAACAGTCACACACATTAACACAAAAAAATAATCAAGGACTTCACCAAACTTCCTGGCTACGTCTCTTGGTCCAGCTTTCAATGTTGACCTCTATATTATGTGTTCAAGAGCAGATTCTTACAAGTTTGAGCTCAAACCAAGTCTCAACACAACAGTGACAAAACAATAGGGATTTACTTGAAATCCTCAATTCTATAAGAGTACACAGACTATCCCTCTTGCTCTTTGTCTTCTACTTTCTCTTTGTCTCATCCACTTCCCCCTTTGTCTCTGCCATTGAATGGCTTTTAAGCCTATCGGTGCTTGTTTGTTCATGTCCCCTTTCAAGCTCTCTAGCTTCCGACCGCTGTCCCTTCCTCTCCTTCTTGAGCATTTAACAAACATTGTTAAATGCCCTACAGTATGGTGGCCACCTATTCGTAACGGAAAGGACCACTGGCGCAGGTGAAATCTCAAAAGGTCGTCTCTCTGTTTACACAGAGAAATACACAGAAAATGCTGAAAAATCCATAGAAACACTTTCTATTGGACTTCAAATAACATTGAATCCACTCTATAATCCAATCGGGTCTACCTTTGATCGCGATCGTAAGCCCACCGTTGATCTGCGCGATCGACGATCCAATGGCTAATATCATATGTCGGGCGGCTTATGTGCACGGCGATTACTCGCCCGAAAAGGCAGTTTCCTCTTCCTGCACCAAGCCATGTGTTGGCTAGTGTATGGGATCAGACAAAGCCCATCGAGTACCACTTACCGCCTGAGGCCCGCCCGAAATCCCACCTATTACGGAACTCAAATAATACAAAGTTGCATTTATAAACCCTGTCAGGTCCGGCTTACTACAAGTTGCATTTTGTGTCAGCCCCGCTCCTTTGTATCACTATGATGTGATATTGCAATGCAATATATCGCAATCACATATTGCATGGTCTTTGGGCCTTTGGTAAGTCCTCCGTTGTGTTTTAGCGATGTGATGTTGTGAGTTAATCTAGACCGTTGATGTGTGTGCTCAATCAAGGGTCCTCGTTAAATCGCATTGATCGCTAACGCGATTTCCATAGGGATGCCTCTGATATACTCCACTAACTTTTCTCGATTGCGATATCCCAATTTGATTTGGACTATTGATCAGTCCGATCCGACGGTTCCTGTGCAGCATTACTTCCACCTTCACTTAGCTCTGTTTTCTCCCATTCCTTCACTATTTTCCCTTCCAATAGTGTTTCCAATAGTTAAGATATATGAAGACTTAGAGATTTTAGGATCCATTTTGGATCACTATTAAATCATAAATGACTCAATAGCACACCCACAAACCAACTTATGAAGTTCACATAATAGGTTAAGTTACTATTAAATTTAATAATGTAAAAATTAAAAATATTGAAACATTTTATATATAGGTAATATAAATTAATATAAAAATAAAAGTTAGTTAAATTCTATAAAATAATCAATTAAATTAAAAATTGCATTTCAGTTAATTTAATTTAATGATCTTTAATAAATTTATTCTTCTATGGGTAAAAAAAATCATTTAAAAAAAAATTATGTACGAGTATAATCACATTTATAATAATATAAATGTGATTAATAAAAGCCATTAAGCCTATAATATAAAATATTATATTAATAATATAAATATTATTAACTATAATATTATTATTAATAAGGATATATAATAATAAATTAATATAAATTAATTAATAATAATTTTAGAAATTAATAATAGCACGCAAAAGTAAATATTATAAAAAATAATTAAACATCATTTAATAAAACAAATCATGAAATTAAATAAAACATATTAATGAAAAATAATAACTTAAATATATAACATTATTCATGATAGAAAAATATGGCAAATTGAACAACCAAATTAATAATAAAATATTAGTAAAAATTAATAACTAAAATAGATATAGAAATAGAAATTAATTAATAAAATAAATTAAATCATATCATTAACGAGTGTAAAATGTTGCTATGTTGCTAAGATAATTTTGGTAATTAAAAATGTAAAATAATGTTGGTAATTGACACTATTAATAATAATACTATTTGTTAAAATAGAAAATATTAATTTTCATAATATTATTCATATAATAAAAGATAAAACAATATACATTAAGAAAATTAAAATTTTAATATAATGACGGGAAAATAATCTTAGAAAAAATAAAAAAAACCAATATAAATAGAAATACTGAAGAGTAAGTATAAGCATAGGAAAAATTAAAGGCATTGAAGAGAACATGAGTTGGTATATGTGTTGAGACAATATTTGTCACCATGGTTGACCATGATTATAAACCCAAGGGATTTATATTAAACCTTGGGATTGATATTGTAAACCCTAATATTATACCCTAAGAATAGAAACCCTTAGATTAATAAACACGAGAGATTAATATTATAAACCCATGGGAATAGTAAATTCAAGGGATTAATACTAAAATACCCAATGGATTATAAACCCAAGAGAATAATATTAAACCCAAGGATTAATATTATAAACCCTACGAGAAATATTAAGAACCACAAAATAAGCATGGTTTACCATGGTTGATTTACATATTGACATAATATTTTTCACATTTCGACATTGGACCATGGTTGACCATCTTTGATTTTGTTATTAAGGCAATATTAGTCACAATGTGACAATAGACTATAATTGACCATGATTATAAACTCAAGGGATTTATATTAAATCCTAGGATTAATATCGTAAACCCTATGAATAATATTAAACCCTCGGAATATGAACCGTTAAATTAATAGGCCCAAGGGATTGATATTATAAACCCTAGGGAATTATATTAAACCAAAGGTATTAGTATTATTAACCCATGGTATATAAACCCAAAGATAAATATTATAAACCTTAAAATAAACATGTTTGGCCATGGTTTACCATGGTTTATTTTCATATTGAGATAATCTTTGTCACAATGTGAAAATGGACGATGGTTGACTATGATTCACCATGGTCACCAATGGTGGATGATGGATGAACATGCTTGATATTCATATTGAGACAATCTTTGTCAAAATGTGACACTGGACCATGGTTGATTGTGATTATAAACCCAAGGGATTGATATTATAAACCTAGGGAATTATTACTAAAAACCCAAGGGATTAATTCTAAAACCGAAAGGTATTATAAACCCAAGTGAATAATATTAAATCCAACATATCAATATTATAAACCCACGTTATATAAACTCTAAGATAAATATTATAAACCTAAAATAAACATGGTTAACCATGATTAACCATGGTTTTTTTTCATATAGACCATGGTTGATCTTGGTTGAGTTTGATCAATCATGGTTAATCACTTATTCAAACAAACTATTTATATAAAAATCTAAAAAATTTCACGGTTGATCATGTTTGACAATACCAGTTGATCTTGGTTCAGCTTGGTAGATCGCGGATGATAATGGTTAACCATCATTGATCTCGACTGAAAATTCTAACCAAGTTGATCTTTGATGACCTTGGTTGACCATGGTTTTGATTAACCATTATGGGCTTTTATGGTTGATCATGGCTGACCATTGTCATTGATCATGGTTAGCCATGGTTGAACAAGGTTGACTATGTCTAACTATTTTAACCATGATGATCTTGGTTTAATATGGTTGACCATGGTTGATTATGGTTGACCATGGATGACATTAGATGAGCTTGGTTAACCTTTTTAACCATGAAAATTTTGGATTACCTAGGTTGACCATGGTTGACCTTAGTTGAACATCATATAGCACGGTTTCTCGTGGTTGATTATGGGTGACCGAGGTTGACCATGATTAACCATGGTTACCATGACTATTTTGGATTACCTTGGTTGACCATGGTTGACCTTGGTTGAACATCATATAGCACGGTTTCTCGTAGTTTCTTATAGGTGACCAAGGTTGAGCATAATTAACCATGGTTGACAATTATGGTTCTCTATGGTTGAGCATTACCGACCTTGGTTTACCATGGATTGTTGATGATGATTAACCATGGTAAACCATTCTAAGAATGTTTGATAATTTAATCTTGTTGATCATGGTTGACATTTGTTGAGCAACGTTGATTAGGGTTTATAATGGATGGCCATATTATGTTTTTATGTTCTTAATAATATTATGTTTTAAATAATATCAATACAAATGTTAATATTAACATTATATTAGACATTATATCATGTTTTTAACATAAGAGCATATTAAATGTTACTAATAATGTTATTAATAGTATTAAAAATCCATGGTTGATCATGTTTGACCATGCTAGTTGATCTTGGTTTAGCTTGGTAGACCATGTGTTATGAAACACCAGCTCACAAAAAGATAGAAAAGATAGATCAACGCCTTAGAATTCAGCCTCTTCGAGGGGGAAACCTCCTTTAC
This sequence comes from Pinus tabuliformis, assembly GCA_031772625.1. NCBI lineage: Eukaryota > Viridiplantae > Streptophyta > Pinopsida > Pinales > Pinaceae > Pinus > Pinus tabuliformis. The sequence goes on from CM062805.1 coordinate 134,251,053, forward strand.
ATTACACAGATGAACAATTCTTGGATGATACAAATGACAAGACCTCCTTTCTATATATAGGAGTCTAAGGGGTCATAATATAATCAGTGCCGACATAACAATTATAATGTAAGGACACAATAATAACAATAATGGGCTTCTATGGGGCACAATAATAACAATATGGGGACTACATGGGCACAACAATATAATAAGTGTGTTGTACTAATAACAAAAAGGGGTTACACTAATAGTATAGGGACCTAACATGCCCCTCTACTTCAAAAAGTGTTGTCCTCAACGCTTAAGTAGTTCTCGATGCTTCTGTATAAAATTCTTGTGCTCCCATGTAGAATCTTCAGCACGTAAGTTCTTCCACTTGATGAGATACTCTAAAATTAATCGATTTCGTAGCTGTGGGGTTCGTGTTTTTGTGACTGCTCTAGGTTCCAATATGGTTTTTCCTTCCTCGTCAAGTTCTCGCAATATCGTTTGCACTGGGATCTTCTACAACTTTTGAATGAGTGGCCACACTTCTTTGTCCTTCTTCATTTCATCCCTTGCTTCATTTATCCAATCTCGTTGGATAATAGAAATAGCAAAAACCATGCTTCCATGTCCTCATCCTTTCTTGAGAGTGCATCTGCAACAACATTTCTCTTCCCTTTTTTGTAGATGATTTCAAAGTCGTAACCTAACATATTTGTGACCCATTTTTTCTATTCTTCTAAAGATAATTTTTGTTCTAAGAAGTATTTAAGACTATCATGATCCATTTTTACCTTGATGTGTCTTCCCATTAGGAAAGGTCACCATTTCCTAAGTGCATGTTGTATTGCCAACATTTCCTTCTCATAAATAGCTTGGTTGAGATGTAGCCATAAAAATACCCAATTGCCTACATCAAAACTTTTTTCACTACAATGTTGATCTGCTTATTGTCTCATTTGATTCTGCACCAAAGTGGCATTATCCTTTAAAAGTTGGAGAGCTTGTTCTTGATGCTCGATGTGGTCCTTCACTGCTTGAATCTTTTTCTTCTTGATATGTCCTTCTATCTTGAGAGTTTGAGGAGTGGTAATTTCTTCCAATGCATTACAAGATATGGTCGGATTCATTTCTTGATGCTTGATGTGATCTTTCACTTTTTGAACATTTTTGTTCTTGATACATCCTTCTATCTTGATAGTTTGAGGAGTGGTAATTCTGACGAATGCATTACAAGATATGTTCAGATTCATTTCTTCTTTCTAGATGTGATCTTTCACTTCTTGAACCTTTTACTTTTTGATATGTCCTTCTATCTTGGGAGTTTGAGGAGTGGTAATTCTTGCCAATGATTTACAAGATATGGTTGGATTCATTTCTTCTTTCTCGATGTTATCTTTCACTTCTTGAACCTTTTTCTTCTTGATATGTCCTTCTATCTTGAGGGTTTCAAGAGTGGTGATTCTTGCCAATCCTTTACATGATATGGTTGGATTCATTTCTTCTTTCTCTAGGGTTGGTTCTTGGTGCATATCCTTTTCTTTTGATGTTTCTTGATCCTTTTCTTCCTCCTTTTCACAATCAATGTAAAATAATTTCCTCTCAGCACACTTATGACCTTTAATGTATTTGTTATCACAATTGTGACAAAGTCATTTTGCTCTTTTTTCTTTCAATTGTCTTGGTGTCAACCTTGTAGGTAGTGGAAGGCTAGGACAAGCAACGCTTTTATCTTTATAGTTGTAAGTGGTAGAATTACTTGTTGCCATAATTTTGCTTTCCACTTTTCTTGCCAACCTAAGTGCCTTCTCTAATGAATCAGATTCCCAAAAAACGAAACTCATGTTGAATGTTATCCTTTGAAATCCCTATGGAGACATCAATCTTCTGCTTCTCTGAATATCATTTTCCCTTATATTCAATTTTTGAAAGTCCTCAATGTGCTCTGCCATTGAACACTTTTGTTTAAGATTTATCAATTGGCTAAAGAAGGCGTTTCTCTTTGTGTCCTCATAGTGTGCTATCATTTCCTCCGTGAAAATTGACCACATAACAAGTGATTTATGAGAACAAAGCCTTTTATACCATAAAAATTGATCTAGTTCTAAATATGAAGATGCAATGTGTACCTTTTGTAATAGTTGCACCTCATGTAGATCAAAATATTGCTTCATCTATAGTATCCAATTTACTGGATCCTTGCCATCAAACTTCCTCAGATTGCCTTTTCTTGATTTTAGGAGCTTGATCTTGAAACGATTGTAACTCTGCAATTTCAGATCTTACAGTTCTGAAATCATGACCTACAGTAGCCCTCTGCATCCTCTTTCCAATGCCACCAGTCTAATCGAAATTTGATTCTCCAAGAAAGAGTTATGGACAATCTCCCAAGATGACGTGATTATATACCTCTTTAAAAGAGTGAACTTGTATGAATTTCCTCGTGTCATTGTTTCAACCTTAGGTTCTAAAAATTATACCCAAAAAAAATATAGTTTGTCCTTTCTATGATTTCTTACGAAATTTCAATCTGATGCTCAGAGAGAAAGTTATGACTATTTTCCCAAGGTCACCTGTTTAGGATGTAATTTACGAGTCTGCAAAAACCCTAACTTCCTCAGATCATATATCTGAAAATATAGCAAGAGAAGGTCTGAAATTCAGACCTAAGGTTCAGCACGATGTTGTCTCAAATGGTTTTTTTTTACTTCTGAAACGTCACAGAAAAAAGTGATAGCAAAAATGCCACAATGACTTATTTGGAGGAGCGAAACCCTAGAATCCAAAGCTCTAATACCAAATGTTTTGAAACTAACTCACAAAAATATAGATAAGATAGATCAACGCCTTAGAATTCAACCTCTTCGAGGGCGCAACCTCCTTTATATTACACAAATGAACAATTCTTTTATGATACAAATGACAAGACCTCCTTTCTATATATAGAAGTCTAAGGGGTCATAATATAATCAGAGTCGACATAACAATAATAATATAAGGGTATAATAATAACAATGGTGGGCTTCTATGGGGCACAATAATAACAATATGGGGACTACATGGGCACAACAATATAATAATGGGGTTGTACTAATAACAATAAGGGGTTACACTAGTAGTATAGGGACGTAAAACCATGGTTGATAATGGTTGACCATCATTGATCTCGATTGAGCATTCTAAACAAGTTTATCTTTGATGACCTTGGTTGTCCATGGTCTTGATTAACCATTATGGTTGTTTATGGTTAATCATGGTTGACCATTATCATCAATTATGGTTAACCATGGTTGAACAAAGGTTGACCATTCTAACGGTTTTAACCATGGTGATCTTGGTTTAATATGGTTGACCATGGTTGATCATGGTCAACCATGGATGACATTAGATGAGATTGGTTTACCATTTTAACCATGAATATTTTTTATTACTATGGTTGAATATCATATAACACAGTTGCTCGTGGTTGCTCATGGGTGACGAGGGTTGACCATGATTAACCATGGTTGACAATTATGGTTCTCTATGGGCGAACATCGTCAACCATGGTTAACCATATATGGTTGATGATGATTAACCATGGTATACCATTCTAACCATGTTTGATAATTGAATCTTATTAATCATGGTTGGCCTTTGTTGAGCAAGGTTGATTCTGGTTTACCATGGATAGTCATATTATGTTTTCAATAATATTATATTTTAGATAATACCAATAAAAATGTTAATATTAACATTACATTAGACATTATTTAGTGTTTTTAATAACATAACATATTAAATGCTACTAATAATGTTATTAATAATAACATCGATATTAATATAAATCTTGAGTGGGCCTAATGGTTAAGAGCATGTGTTTCCTCCTAAGAGGTCATAAGTTCAAAACGAGAGGGGGGTAGAGTATGTATGCCTTCGTAGACTTAGCAGTCAAATTGTTGTGCAGAGGTGGGTCCCTTGTCCCACAAACAAGAGGGTTTCATACAACAATTTGGCATCTCGCTTGGCTGTGACCTTAAAAATGGATATTATTATTATTATTATTAAAATATATAATGTGTCACATTACAACATTCATAATATTTTTGTAAAAACCCTAATTATAGTAAAATAAAAAAAGCTAAAAACACTTATTATATTAAAACACAAACTTGTAATTAAACCTATTATATTAAAACTATATAATATTATAGTAAACTTAAAATATTTTATATTATTGTCAAATAATATAAAATAAGTTATTTATATTATAAAATATTAATTTTAAATTTTAACCATTTTAATATATATATATATATATATATATATATATATATATATATATATATATCCCCCGGATGCGGGTGATATGTGAGATGGGACAGGCGTGGGTGGCTGGACACATGGTGACCTTCGGCCATCACGTGGCACCCGCAGTAAACACCAGGAAAGGACGCAGACGGTTTAAGGCAAAGAGGCATGGGACAGTAAATGCGTGGAGAGGTTATTCGGCCCAGAGGATGGCAACAGTTATGGCGGATGTGATCCCGAGCAGGGTAGGTGAGGAGGATAGGGATAAAACAGGGTATGAACAGGGAATGTTGGTGGTTATGCAGATGATTGGCCTCTCTGTCTTCGTAGAGATACCTTCTCTGTCTGACGGGCACATCACTCGTTCGAATCTGGTAGGAGAGAGTCTAGTTTATCCCGCGGTTTGTTGGAATTCTTGTCCCTCAATGGTAAGATCTCAACAGCGTATGCTTAGCCGTCGAGGCACTTCGAGAGGGGGAGTCTCTCACAGGCATGACGGGGACAATGTTGGCCATTGCTACCACTACAATATTGTTCGCTCTACTGAAGCTAACCCTCTCCATTCCAGTCAATTCTTGGATGCAGGGGATTCGAGCTCGGCTACCTTGCCAGCCTTCGGCTCTGCCATCTTCAATTTCACCAGCTCCACAAATAATCCACGGATCAGCGCGCATGTTTCTATCCTGTTCATCGAAAATGCACAAGACGATGACCAACCATTGGCTTTTCGCCTGGTCTATTGGTCTTATTTTTTGTTTGTCTTTGGTTCAGTTTTAACCTCAAAGCTTATCGTCTCTTTCTCTTTCTGTTTTGTCATCTCTGTTTCGGAATTTTTGTTAATGGATCGGGTAAGGACAGTCTCCCCCGCGAGGGAGGAAATGGCTGGTGCCCCTGCGTGGGCTTGCTCTGGTGGTCAATCTCCTTTTTGTCTGATGCCCCTGCGTGGGCCTGCTCCTTTTGTGTTTGGTGCATCATCGGCTCTCGGGTGTCATGCCCAGAGCGTGTTTCTCACTGGTTTCACCATGATGTATTTTCGACCTCTGTACATAATTTAATAGTTTAGTTTTTTACCGAGAAAAAAAATAAAAAAATACATATACACACACACATATATATAGATATATATATATTAAAGAGAGTTTCACAATTAAATTTTTACAACTAAAATAAAATGAAATTATAACACATAATTTTTATTAACACAAATTTTTTATTAAATTTTGAAAAAAAAATAATTCACTTATAAATTCGATAGGGACCAATATTATCTATTTCATTTATATTTACTTTTAAATAAATAAAAAATTGCTTTTCATTTTTAATAATTAAAAAAAAAACCATTTATAAAAAAAAATTGATAATTAAAAATATAATCTAATTATTAGTATATCTAAGATCAAGATTAGTATTTATGCGAGGATTATTGTTGGGCTAAAATACAATCATAAATAACCAATGAATATTAACTTTTAAATAAGCACACACCCTTCCTCCCATTCTCTTTAACCCTATGTTAATAAAATTAACATAAAATTGAGCATGCGAGGAGGGGTGCATTGATAGAATTCGTTTTAAGAGTAAGTTACTCTCTTCAAAGAAATATGAATCCTACAGTTAACTGTCAAATACTTGAAACCATGAATGATAGATCACGATAACTAAAGTGGCAACGTACATAAGAGACCAATGTAAGGTAAACTGTCTACAATCATTCCAGTTTCTTGGGCAAGATAAACTGTCTACAATCATTCAAGTTTCTTGGTCATTCGAACTTTAATGCATTCAATTTGAGGACTGATCCTAATGTTCGATTATTCCTATTTTACCTACAATTTGAAAACCAATAAATATTAGACTTGTATTGGTGTGGCGTTGCAGTCTTCTTTATATAATGTCGGTCCTTGATATTATCATGGCATTTGATCTTCCTAAAGTTCTGCCTTGCTATTATCATGACTTTACCACCATGAACTTTAGCTTCTGTTCAATATGAATGATGTTATTAGTGACCTTCTTTATGTAAATTTCAGTGTGTTACATTATTACAGAAGAAAGTGAAAATTTCGTTTCATAATATTGATCAAACTGTCATGTCTCCCCCTTTATTATATTATTATTCTCCCCCTTTATTATATTATTATATTAGCAGATTTTAAAAAAATATAACTAATATTACGATGACAAATTGATTTTAAAATATTTCTTGAATCCTACGAAAAGTCAACCAATCATCCTTTCCTTTGAACCTAGAATTATTTTTTTGTTTTTTTTGTTTTGAAATTCACTCTACTCTATATGTAGACTCCGTGATTATATATATTTTATCAAGAAGGAGATAATGTTAATTGAAAAGATGCATTTATTGCGAAGAAAGACTAGATAATAAGACATAATGGTCTAGGTAATAATATCTATTCGTTTCTTTTTTTGAAATGCACACATTATATGGTTTGGTTTACCCTTGTAAGGCATTATTACATGGTTATATTTGGATTATATTCGTTCTTGGAAGGGGTGTTACTTATTCTATTTGACAACTCGAGTATTTTGGTTGAATGTGCACGTATACAAGTCATGGCTGCCCATAATCTTATAGCTTGGGTTGCGGTCATAAAATATTTCCAACGGAATTCATTGATAGTCCACCGGTGGTCAATTACATAAGATTGGCAAGGTTCCCCGAAATAATGGATGACATATATTATGCTGTTAGGGGGCGGCAACTTTTTTATTTTTTATTTTTTTGATTTATGAATGGAATTCTCTAGATTTCCTTGGGATTGGTAGGGAAAGGGTCACTTGGAATTTTGGTACTTGTTGATGTTCTGTACCCAACCAGGCAACGAGTCTACGATGAAGGCTCTAGGGATTTCCGGTTGAGATCGACGGTCAGAGTTACCCCAGGTAGTTTTGGGTAACCACCTCGACCCTATTGTCACTACTACGTCCTCATTCTGTTCCGCCGCCTCTGCGAAGCGAAGCTCTGGGCCTCAGGGTTTTTCATGCACTCAATCGTCGTGTTCTCCCCTCAGATTCAGCATGACTACCTGTTGCATCCTCTGCAATAGGTAAACTTTGTCGAATACTCCGACCTAGGGTTACACATCGGTTAATTTATGACCTGTATTTTTTTAGGGGTTTCATCTTTATTTTTTTGTTGAAATCGAAGGGTTTCCCATTTCTCATTGTTTGCTAATGTTTTTGCAGTTCTCCGCTTCTTTGGGGAAATATAACCCTTTTCTTTTGCGTGGGATTTGGATTTGTCGCACGATTCCTTCTCGATGGCAGTTTTGCAGACAACCAAGGTAGGTTAGGAAAGAGAACATCTCCTTCTATCCTATGCCTGAGTAATGGGCAGTTAACTGACTTGAGAAGTCTCTTCTATTTTGTTGGAATATTAATTCCAACTGCCGCAGCACAGTCAATTGGCGAATCCGCCATCCTGCAGCAGGAAAACAGCTCAGGAAAACCAGCTACTTTATCGGACCGCTTTTGCTCAGCAAGTGGTTTTCGTACAAAGAGTCCGATGCAATACAAACGAGTCCTATGCAATAAAACTCTGTCACGCGTCCTCTGTAAGTTTTCAAAACAGCCTTTCTATCCAGACATAACTTTAGTTTGATTTGGCCGAGCGATGATAGCTCCATGAGTGTGAAGACTGCTCCGGATCGAGGTCAAAGTTGGGTAAGCTTATGCAGGGCATGGAGATTGCGTTGAAGTACCTTCGCGATGCTGAGAATTAAATGGCGTTCGTAGATATAGGTGAAATAATTAAATTTAGTGTTTTGTTTGTTTTACGCATGTAGTTTTTATTTTCACGGAACAAGTAAAAAAAATAGTTTTATTATTTTGCATATGATATATATGCGTTATGTTTTTTGTTCGTGAGGGAAACGGTGAAAAACGCACAGCTCGTAAAAATAAAAAGGGGAGACAGAGTCTATGGTTATTGGCATGCACAGCAGTGCATAAGGAAATGAGTTGTTGTTCGTTGACATTGTATTGAAGACATATTGTGAAACGCACAGCAGTGCGAGTAGAGAAGAACAGGGGAGCAGCGTGGTAATTTTTGTGTGGAGCTCATGCATTGAAATGCATAGTAGTGAAATGTAATGTGAAGAATGGATATGTAAGAGAGGATCACACAGTAGTGTGAAAACGAATTCGATGTGAAGCATATGTACTCTATGATGTATGGTTTTGTGGTGTTGACCATTATGTAATGAAAGAGAACATACCCACAGTAGTGCGAATTAGAGCATCTAGCAAATGAACAGTAGTGCGTAGAAGAAAACAAAACAAGCGAAGGGGTTTTTGAAATGAGCAGCAGCGTGAAGATATTTTGTTTTTGTTGAAATGTTATGAGAAGAAAATGCAACAGCATGTGTAAAGAATTACATCTACAGTAGTAAATGTAAGATTTTGTTTTTATACAGCAGTAAATGTAATTTTCTGTAGTTGAAGTCTGTTTTTACAGCAGTAAATGTAAATGAGATTTTTACACACGAGTGTAAAATATCAGGAGGAGACAGAGTAATATTTTGTTGTTGAAATGTTTTCTTGGTGAATCCCTCTATTAAAGAGGAAGGTGCTCTTCAGCACAGTCTCTTGGTGAATCCCTTTGTTAAAGAGGAAGGTGCTCTTCAGTAGAGTCTCTTGGTGAATCCCTCTGTCAAGAGGAAGATGCTTTTCAGCATAAACTCGTGAATCCCTCTAGTTAAGAGGAAGATGCTCTTCAGCATAATTTCTGGTGAATCCCTATGTGTGAGGAAGATGTTTTTTTTGTAACAGCAGTTGGAGAATCCCTCTGTGTGAGGAAGATGTTTTTGCAAAAGCAGTGTTGGTGAAATCTCTCTGTTAAGAGAAAGACCCATTTTGTAACAGTAGCTGTTTCTTTTTATGAATACAAGTTTTTATGTGTGTGGATAAAACTCTGTGTTCTGGAAACATTTTTTTTGTTTCTCTGTGTTAAAGATCTTGTGGCAGAAACAGAGCATTGTCTCTGTGTTCAGTTCATTTGTTTTTGGAATTTTACCAGAAAAATTCCCAACAGTGGTATCAGAGCTTGTCCAGGCTTTTTGAAGGTGTCAAGGAAGCTGAAGGAAGGTTTCTGGCTGCAGCACCGTCTCGAGTAGAGTGAAGTCTCAGGCAAAAGGATCCAGGTATTTTTCATATTTTTTCCTGTGTAGCTGCTGAAGATAATTAGTTGTTTTAAAAACACAGTCAAATATTTGAAGCATAGTTAAGAATGGCAAGGTCAAGGAAAAAAGTCTCCAATCCTCCTAAGGATGTGTCTCCCTCTACTACTAAAATAAAAGGAAATCAATTTGAAAACATTCTATTTGAGGCTCCAAGGTTCAATGGGAACTTTGATATATGGGAAATAAAAATGAGGACTTTCTTAAAGTCTCAAGGGATTGAAATTTGGGAATTAGTGATTCATGATAGCAAGATGGATAGAGAATCCAAGGAGTACAATGCAAAAGCAGCAAAAACAATCTTGGATGGACTACCTAATTCTGTAAAAAAGAATCTAGGAAAATATTCATCAGCAAATGATATATGGGACAGACTTCATGACCTTCACGCAAAGGGAGCACTGCCCATGACAATCAGTGAAGAAAGAAATTTTGAACCCATCATAGAAGCTGAAAATGAGAAGGTTGACCTCATCAAGCTTCAAGTAAAAGAAAGGGATGAAGAGCTCACCAAGCTTAAGAAGGAACTTGATCAAAGCAAAAGGAAGCATCATGAACAAGTCATATCCATGACAAATCAATTGAATAAAGCAAAGAAGCAGGAAGATACCTTGTCAAGTAAACTTGAACAAAGGCACAAGAGAGTGAACAAACTTGTAGAAGAGATTGGACAGTACAAGGTAGAGGCCTCCTCCCTTAAGTCTGAATTACAAGAGGCCAGGAAACAAGCACAAGAAGCTGAGAAGCGAATGGAGAGCAGTCAAGCAAAGAATGAAGAAATCTTCAAAATGAAGTTAGATATTATCTCCCTTAAAATAGTAGCAGCTGAAGCTACTTGTAGCAAGGAAGAAACTGAGGAACAACTTACAAAGAAGAATAATGAGTGTGAAAGATTGGAAGAAGAAATTGTCCTCCTCAAGAAAAAGGTTGAAGGGATGAACAAAATCATGAAGAGCTCTCAAGCCTTGGATGACATGCTTAGCTATCACAGATCTCCATCTGATAAATCAGGACTCGGGTATGTAGGTGAACCCTCAAATAAGAATGAAAATGCTTTAAACAAAGGAGATGTGAAGAAGGCAGAAAGAAATTGTGATGCTCCTAGTTCCAGCGAAGGCAAGAAGAAAAAACAAGGCTACAATAGAAGAAATCCTACTCCAAGTAGAAAACCAGATCCAAGAAGAAATGTTGATAATGTCAAAGAGGCAAGAGGCAATGGTTATCATCAAAGGATCTTAAGGCAGAAAAGCTTCAGAAGTACATCAAGGAAACCACCATCTACTAGGTACCAAAGTTCATTTTTTGGTTATTGTTATTCTTGTTCAAACTTTGGTCATATGGCAAAAGACTGTAGAGCATTTCATAGAGATAGATGTTATGGTCTCTGACAACCTCCAAGAAACAATTTTACAGGAAGAAATCATGAAATCGTATTCATGAACAATGTAGAATGTTTCAAGTGTCATAACATTGGGCATCTGCCATGTGATTGTAACTTAACATGGGCTCTTACACAAGCTAGAACCATGCAAAAGAAGAAAGTTACACAAGTATGGAGAAGGAAGGAAATTCAGTCTGAAAGTTCCTTGAGCTCCCCAGCGAATCTAAGTTTCTTTTGAGAAGACTCTGCCAAAAGGAGACAATACATACACTTAGGGGGAGCCTATAATTCTTGATCATTATTGCTGAACTAGATTAACAGTCATTCTTTGATGAAGATCTTCTTATAGGGGAGAGATATGAAATTAAATTTGTCATAAGAGCAGAGAAGAAAAGGTTGCAGGATAGCTTGGAGATGCAAAGATTGGACATCTTGCATGAGGCAGAGAGAAAGAAGATATTACATGATTCGAGCGCCTGAGCACAACAGTGAAAGCGATGAAAGGAAAGCTGATAGGAATAGGTAGAAAAACTTTGAATTTTTATGAAGTGTTTGGGTATGACTGAACGCCCAGCAGTTGAAATTAAAGGGGAGTGTTGGAATATTAATTCCAACTACAGTGCAGGGACAGCGACGGCAGCGCAGACATTTGCCAAATCCGCCATCGTGCAGCAGCAAACCATTCTGGAAAACCGCCTTATCTTATCGGACCGCTTTTGCTCACCAAGCGGTATTCCCTCAATCGTTTCGATGCAATGAAAACTTGACGCACGTCCATTATACGTTTTACAATACAGCTCTCCATCGGGACATAAAGGTCATTCAGGAAAGGCCTTCCGATATTGACCACAACCGTCCGATTTCTTGAGGGCAGATCAACGGTTGACGGACAACAACAAACCTGCACAATTTGGACATTACGTGAAGCTTTTGTTTTGACCACCGGCTGGTCAGTGAATGCAATTTACTATGGCAGTAAATGTTGGTAGAATTTTAATTTTATTGTTTTTTATTTGTCTACGAGAGTATGGCAAGTCAGAACATATGGTTATGTTTTTGATGTGTGCAATATATGAAAAAGATTCACACAGCAGCAAAAATGTTGAGGGGGTTGTTCTTTGCATATGTATTGGCAATGAAAACGCAAAACAGTGCGGATCAAAAAAAACCAGAACAGAGCAGTGTAATGAGTGAGGGTAAGGGCACAGTAGTGTGAAATGAAAAACCAGAACAGAGTAATGTGAGATGGAAGTAGTAGAACGCACAGCAGTGCGCGGGTGAAGACGAAGATGAATTCGATGTGTATTGTATGCAAGGCGAATAACGCACAGCAGTGCGAAACATAAAGAAGACCAGAAGTTGAAATGTAATTTTAGTTGGTTGCTCAAATGAAGGGAAGCAAGTTGCGAGCAAATGAATAATTGTGTTACACAGTAGTGTAAATGGTGTGAGTAAAGAAATGGTTTTTCACCTCAGATTGAATGTAATGTAAGAAATTTTTACAGCATATGTAAGAATTGTTTTTACAACAGTATATGTAAAAGTCCCTTTTTTACAGCAGTGAATGTAAATGAGATTCTTACACACAGCAGTGTACATTCTCACGAAGAGACAGAGTATTTTTTTGTGTGTAAAATTTCTTGGTGAATCCCTCTGTTAAAGGGGAAGGTTCTTTTTCAGCACAGTCTTTTGGTGAATCCCTCTGTTAAGAGCAAGATTCTTTTCACCATACACAGTGCTGAATCCCTCTCGTTAAGAGGAAGATTCTCTTCAGCATAATCTCTGGTGAATCCCTCTGTGTGAGGAAGAAGTTTTTGTAAAAGCAGTGCTGGTAAAATCCCTTTGTTAAGAGGAAGACTCTTTAGTTGTTTGTGGAACTGCATCTGAAGCAATGCTGGTGAAATCCCTCTGTTAAGAGGAAGACATTTTTTTTGTAACAGGCCGTCATATTGATGAATGAAAAGTTTTTTTTTGGGGGTGTAGAAAAACTCTGTTTCTCTGTGTCAAAAATAGTGTCCCTGTGTTAAATATCCTGTGGAGAAAAATAGAGCATTGTCTCTGTGTGCAGTTAATTTGTTTTTGGAATTTTACCAGAAAAATTCCCAACATATTTTTCCTCAGGGTTCCAACAACAGTTAGGCAAAAAGGAAAACAAAATATTCAGGTAAAAGTAATTAGTAATTAATTATTTGCAACCCTATATAATCTTATGGATTTACTGTTTCGCTCATAAAATACTTACCCTAACCCCAGGGTTTGACTCCTCTCCTCCTTGCAGGTGCGTAACAGTGCTGGCATAAGATCACAGGATTGTTGTAGGAATGGTTTGGCTAGACCATTCTTGTACTATGGCACTCTTTATGAGAGGTTCTTAATTTCCTCTTCCTCATAAAGATTTGGGTAGAAGAGGAAACTTGGAGTTTCAGACCCTTACCAATTATTTAAAGAAAAATTGTGGTTTTTGGTTGTATTTCCTGATTAAGTTGTCAGAAGCTAAGGGTTTTTCTCTGAATTATGCGTGTTTTTCTTTTAAACTCCTCTATGTATTCTGGACTTTTTTTAAAATCCTATCTGTATTCTGGACTGAAGAGTAATGGAAAAAATTGGCATATGTTTTGAGTACATTTGTTGTCTCTTTCATTTTAAGCATTGTGCTCTATTCGACATACAAACTGGGTTTGAAAGTTGATATTTATATTCCATCTAAGGTTGGTTGTAATTACTAGAACTTATTTTAGGAAAAAACTCACTTCTTCAGTTCTTTATGAGAAGCGAGTCAAGCTTTTTTTTTGTTAGGGAAAATGATGGAACGAGCTATGTATATTTTTTTGTTAAATATAAATGTTGAATCTTTCTGTTCCTTTTGTTTTTTTAACTTCAATATTGTCTTTTTCTTTTGTTGGTCATCATGGGGTTATCCTTTCTCCCTTCATACTTATTAATAGCATTGTTTTTTTATTTTTTTACTCTTCTTTGGAATAATGGCCATAGTTAAGGGATTTTTTTTTTTTTAATTTCTTTTTTGAAACAAAATGAGTATACACAAAGGTAACTTTAACTCTAAGCATAATAGTTATTTATTTGTTTCCTCATTCTTGTATACTTACAATATTGAATACGAAAGTTACACGTCTTTTTTTTAATTATTTTTTTTATGATTGCCAAGTACAATAAGTTTGACCCCAGATCTGCTCTATCACTTAACCCCGAATTTCACCACTATTACAATAGTGTTGTTTGCTCTCATTTCTTACTCAATTCTCATCACTTCAACATTCTAACCCTGCAACACTACCTTCTATTGTCCAACTAATATATCTGTACAACTGATATTGATATTTCCCTTTCTGGCAATAGCTTGTCTAATCATCCTTGTAGATTAACATACACAAAAGTGATCAATAACATACTATCTCATCCCTATACAATACAAATATGGTTAGTGAAAATGTCATGGATGTTGGAACTACTACACACCTACATGCAGACTCTTAGTTAGAGCATGGGACTACATGCCAGATTCCTTCTGCATGATTTACTCCTTGATTTGCTCCTTCTTTAACTCCACAACTGGTTAGTTCTTCTGCATGATTTACTCCCTGATTTGCTTCTTCTCTAACTCCGCAACTGGTTAGTTCTTCTGCATGATTTACTCCCTCATTTGCTCCTTCTTTCACTCCGCAACTAGCTAGTTCTCTCTGGAACTTGTTGTAGGTGTTGAGTCTTCTCATTGATCACCACTATGGTGCATTACCTTGGGATCTTCACCCAGTAATGCTATATTATGAACATTGTAACCTATTTTCTAATGTATCATTCTTTTGTTCTTTCGATTTTCTTTTAGTGGTTTCGCTCTGCAAAGCTATGTGTTCAACCTTTACTAGCTAGATTCACCTGTGCAGGTTTTCTAACACATTTACATGGTATCAAAGCCCATGGGTTGCTAGATAAAAGGTGCACGAGTACTTTATTTTGTTGGTATTACAGCTTGGAGATCGAAGATCGACAGAAAAATGCAGTTTCCCAAAGAATCGATCCTAACATCGTACAACTATCACGAATGGAAGGACCAAATGGCTTGATACCTTCATCAAAAAGGGTTGTACAGGATTACCATGGCTGCAGAAGTGGAACCCACTTCAGCCATAGAGAAATCCAAGTACCTCAACCGTATGGATGAGGCCCACGGATCCATATGCATGTGCATCTCTCCAGAGTTGCAGTTTCATCTATCTGCTTGCAATACTCCTAATAAGATTTGGAAAAAGGCTGAAGAACTCTCTGGGAAACATGATGAGATGAAAGGACATCTACTTGAAGTGGAGCTGCTATCATTGGATCCACAGAACTATGACAGAATTCAAGACTTCTTCACCAAATATAATGATCTATTGCTGCAACTCAAGGGTTGTCGAATTGACAAATCCAAGAAGGAGAGTCACCAAGTTCTCTCTATTATGTCAAATCTCGGACCGGAATACTCCGTCTTTGTGTCTACATTTCATTCAGTAAGGCTTGAAACAAGTAAACCCTACACTATGTCTTCTCTCAAAGAGTTTATGGAGTCCCTTATTTTTGGGCAAGATAAACTCATTGGCATGGGGAAAATCAAACCTCCAAAAGTGCATGCACTTGTTGTGCATGATGGTAGCCACAATAAAAATCATAGATTTTATTCAAATCAGAAAAATCAGCAGCAAAAAGGCAAGGGAAAAGCGCATTCCCATCCAAAGAAGGAAGTGTACGTCAAACCCTTCAATGACTCCTCCTGCTCAAGAAATGAGAAAGGGAAGAAAGGAAACAGGTGCACCTACTACCAAAGAGGATTCCATCCAGAATCCTCTTGCATGAAGAAACAAATTGACCAAATGACAGAAATCCTTTAGAAGCACAACCTTGGGGACCACATCCCTCAGGGCGCCAAGAAAAAAACCGAGGATCTGCCACACGGGAAAGGTAACAATTTTCATGCTTTAGTTGCAATTAATTCTTCTCCTCATGCATGGATTATAGATTCTGGTGCATCACATCATATGGTTGTTGCAAAGGAAGTCTATTCCTCTTTGGATGCATGCAAAGGACCTTCCATCCTCATGGGAGATGATTCACCTATTGAGGTCACTGGAAAAGGTAGAGTGGAACTTTTACATGGAAGCTTTGAAGATGTGCTTCATGTTCTAAAACTTGCGGTAAACCTACTTTCAGTTTATCAGATCACTCATTCTGGCACTGGAAAGAGAGTGGAATTCACTCCAAATGCAGTGAACATATATGACCTACATAGCAGCTCGAAAATTGCAACTGGTGAGGTAAACAATGGAGACAGACTGTATACATTTTCTGAATTTATTAAATATGCATCCTCCTTATTTCTTACACATGCTGATGATAGTAGTAGGTTTTGGCAAGAGAGGTTTGGTCACTTAAATTAAAAGTATATGCAGCAGCTAAGAAAGAATGAGATGGTGGAAGGCTTGCCAAATATTAGTTTCTCCAAAGGAGTTTGTGAAGGGCGTGTCCTTGGCAAACATCCTAGAGAAAAGTTTGACACCATCAAGACTCACAGAGCATCCTCTCCTCTAGATCTGATCCATAGTGATTTCATGGGGCCTTTTCCTCATCCTTCCATCAACAAAGCAAGGTATGTGCTTACATTTATTGATGATTTCTCACAATATACTTGGGTGTATCTTCTCAGAGCCAAATATGAAGTTTTTGCGCACTTTGAAGATTTCAATGCACTAGTTGAGACACAGTCAGAGAGAAAGATGAAATCCCTCTATACAGACAATGGGGGGGAATATGTTAACGCAACACTTCGGAACCTTTGCCTTCAGTTTGGCATACAGTTGCAGTACACAGTTCCATACACTCCACAGCAGAATGGAGTCGCTGAGAGAAAGAACTGATATCTCAAAGAGATGGGTTCCTGCATGTTGCATTCTAATTCACTGCCTTATAAGCTATGGGCTGAAGCACTTAATTGTGCTAACTACATCCATAACAGATCTCCTCATAGGCCTGTCAAGGATCAGACCCCCTTGGAGGGTTGGAGCGGCACTAAACCAGAGGTCACCCACTTCCATGTTTTGGGCTTCCGCGCATGGCCCAGGATCCCCTCTAAA
Source organism: Pinus tabuliformis (assembly GCA_031772625.1). NCBI lineage: Eukaryota > Viridiplantae > Streptophyta > Pinopsida > Pinales > Pinaceae > Pinus > Pinus tabuliformis. Next base: position 134,268,014 of record CM062805.1, read on the forward strand.
AAGAGGAAATCTCTTGATCCACAGAGCATTGAGTGCATCTTTGTTGGATACCCTCATGGTGTGAAGGGATACCAACTCCTGATTCCCTTGATGGACAAGCTCATCATTGAGCGAAGTGTCAAATTTGAGGAAAGTCTCTCGTATGCACCTCAATTGCCGCATGCAGACACCTTTTATCTACCTCATGTCCTAGATGATGACTCAGTACACTCAGATGCATATATAAAGCATGCAGATGCCACGGTAGAGCATGCAGATGCAGAGACAGAGTCCTCAGATACAAATCCAGTGCATGCATATGATGATCCACATCCAAGCCCAGATCGGGCTTCTAGTAGTGAATAATATTCCCCTGTCATAAGTTAGAGAACAAGGAGCTTATGTGAGATATATGCACAAGACCACCCAGCTGCTATAAATGGTCTTGTGGGGGATACTTCTAATCTGCAGAGTACTAGCTCAGAGTTTATTGAGCCTCCTCTTTCCCTCACTGCCACTGAACCATCGCCATCCTGGCATTATCATTTGGTTCATTCTTCTGATCCACAATCTTATGCTGAGGCTGCTGGGCATCCATATTGGGAGTTCACAATGGAGGAGGAGTATAAATCCCTCCTTGAGAACTAGACCTGGGATCTGGTCCCCCTTCCTTCAGGAAGGAAACTTGTTCGATGCAAATGGGTCTACAAGACCAAGAGTGTTGTGGATGGGAAAATCACCAGACAAAAAGCAAGGCTAGTAGCCAAAGGCTTCCAACAAGTGCATGCCATTGATTATGATGAGACCTTTGCTCCAGTAGCAAAGATGGATTCCATACGCCTTACATTTGCCATTGCAGCTGCCCAGAGGTGGGAAGTACATCAGATGTATGTGAAGAATGCCTTTCTTCACGGAGACCTATCAGAGGAGATTTACATGGAGCAACCACATGGTTTCATTCAGGATTCATCTTTGGTCTGCAGACTGAAGAAATCTCTCTATGGCCTTAAGCAGGGCCCGAGAGCTTGGTATGCGAAGTTGGATTCTTTCCTCTTATCACAAAACTTTGAAAGATGTAAGTTTGATTCAAATGTTTACATGCTCAGGACACATGATTCTCTTCTTATCTTAGTTTTGTATGTGGATGATCTGCTAATCACCAGCAGCTCGGCTTCAGCCATTGCTACAATCAAGAGGGCCTTGCATGATAGGTTCTTGATGACAGACATGGGTCCATTACACTTCTTTCTTGGTCTTGAGATTAGCCATGATGCCATAGGCATCAAACTATCTCAGGCTAAGTATGCACGGGATCTCCTCGAGAGATTTCGCATGACTGACTGCAAGCCAGCACCGACTCCTTTTCTGTCTGGGGTCCGCCTTGAGGATGGAGGTGGCACTCCATTAGTTGCCAACACTCTCTACCGACAGCTAGTGGGGAGCTTATTGTACCTCACACACTCCAAACCAGATCTATCATATGTAGTAGGGGCAGTTTCCAGATACATGCAGGAGCCACATGAGCTACACTGGAATGCTGCCAAGTGAATCCTCCTATATGTGCAGGGCACCATCACCTTCAGGATTCACTATGCAGCAAGAACTGCATTGAATCTCCTTGGCTTCACAGATTTTGATTGGGTGGGAGACAACATTGATCGCAAGTCCACCTTTGGATATTCACTCAGTCTAGGCTCTGGCCCTACTTGTTGGTCGAGCAAGAAGCAGGCTGCTATTGCTCTCTCTTCAGCTAAGGCCAAGTACAAAGGAGTAGTCAACATCACCATTTAGGCTTTGTGGCTACAGTGCTTCCTCACTGAGTTGGGCATCCAGTTCCACCAGCCAATTGTCATCTGCTGTGACAACGAGAGCACTCTCAAATTTTGCAGGGATCCAGTATAGCGGTAGCGGACAACGCACATAGAGATCCATATGCACTACATCAGAGACTTAGTACATGATCGGGTCATTGATTTGTAGCTCTGTCCTTCAGAAAATGTTTCGCTCTCTACGTGATCATCTTGGAGTGAAGGACATAGTTGCTTAGCAACTATCTTTTCTTCCTCTTTTCTTTTGATCATATTGTATTTTGAGGGGGGGGGGTTTCCCACGAGGTTTTCCCTCTTTCCTCAATTTTAGTACAAGTTTCACTGTACTTTGGATGACCTTTGGCCTTAGTTGCTAGGGCCCATTTTCTATTTTTCCCCATAGTGCTGTTCAAGGGGGGTGTTGGAACTACTACACACCTACATCTGGACTCTTAGTTATAGCATGGGAATACATGCAAGATTCCTTCTGCATGATTTACTCCTTGATTTGCTCCTTCTTTAACTCCACAACTGGTTAGTTCTTCTGCATGATTTATTCCCTGATTTTCTCCTTCTTTAACTCGGCAACTGGTTAGTTCTTCTACATGATTTACTCCTTGATTTGCTCCTTCTTTCACTCTGCAACTAGCTAGTTCTCTCTGGAACTTGTTGTAGGTGTTGAGTCTTCTCATTGATCACCACTATGGTGCATTACCTTGGGATCTTCACCCAGTAATGCTATATTATGAGCATCGTAACCTATTTTCTAATGTACCATTCTTTTGTTCTTTTGATTTTCTTTTAGTGTTTTTGCTTTGCAAAGCTGTGTGTTCAACCTTTACTAGCTAGATTCATCTATGTAGGTTTTCTAACACATTTACAATGGACATGGATCCTTCACCACAACAATACCAAATACTTTTGCACTAGAAATTTCATTAAATATTTTATATTCGCTTATACATTTGTTTCCAAACAAAAAATATTTAGAAAGCAAAGTACATAAGCATATTTCAATAACCATGGAATAGATAGGTTGATAACTCCAAATATACGCATGTACATGTAAATTGAATTGATCAAAACTTTAAAATAAACTCGAAAACCTAGATGGAGCCATTGTCAAGATATTAGATAGAAGGCTTGACTTGCAGGTGAAATTGCTCCCCTAAAAGCATGGGTTGTGCAAGTAAAAGAACAACCACATGAAAATCAGTTGATTGGAAAGAAAAAAAAATCGTAGGAAGTGATTTAAGGGTTTGAAATTAAGAAATTGGAGGGTCTAAGCATGTGATCTGCCATGGGAAATTTAAGGCAGTTTTGTTTGGGTATGCATGTGATTTGAAATGGGAAAATATGATATTCCATGGGAAATGCAAGGAGATTTGTATTTCACAAATACAATATTTGATAAGCCTTAACCTTCTGCCATGATCTAACTGGAGGAGAATGGAAGTGTCGGTCGTTGAAATGAACGCTTCAGGAGGTTAACCTCCTCTTTTAAATTTATTTTGATGCCAGTTAGAATGAAAGCATCGGCCATTGAAACGAACATTTCAGGTTCACCACATGCCACCTCCGCCTACCCTTTTAATTCAAGATAGTTATCGATGTATGTCAATTGAGAAAGATGGACACAATAGTCCTACATAATCCTCTAGCATTTTAATTTAAGTTTAAATAACATTCAACACTAACACGACCGCCAAGACTTGTTTACTTAAGTTTAACTAAGTTTAACACTGACACCCTCGCCAAGACTTACAAAGTCAATTGTAGGACGTTTCTAAAATTATTTAATTAAATCAATTTAAAATGGCATCTCTTCATTTGAGCCCTTGATTTATCATTCAAACTCAGAATATTCATAGCATATATCTCTTATTAAAATATGTCTATCCACTATTAAGCAAACACAAAAGTCAACAAACCTATGCCTATCGGCAAAAGATACTTGTATACATGTAAGTTGAACTGATCAAGATAGAAGGATCGACATGTGAAAATTCTCCTGTAAATCCATGGGTTCTTCAAGTAAAAGAACAACCACATGAAAATTAGTTGACTGGAAAAGTAAACAAAATGGTAGGAAGTGATTCAAGGGTTTCAAATTAATAAATTGAAGGGTCTGAGCAAGTGATCTGCCATGGAAAATTGAAGGCCCTCTCCTGTAAATTCATAGGTTCTTCAAGTAAAAGAACAACCACGGGAAAATCAGTTGACTAGAAAAGTAAACAAAACCGTAGGAAGTGAAGGCCCTTTTGTTTGGGTCTGCATGTGATCTGAAATGGGAAAATATGATATTAAATTGGAAGCGCAAGGAGATTTGCATTTTGCAAATACAATATTTGATAACCGTTATCCTTCCACCATGATCTAACCGAAGGAGAATAGAAGCTTCATATGTTGAAATGAACGTTTCAGGAGGTAAACTGCCTCCTCTTTTAAAGGTTAACCACCTTCTCTTTTAACTTTATTTCGATGCCAATTAGAATGGAAGTGTCAGCTATTGAAACTAACGCTTCAGGTTAACCACATGTAACCTCTACCTACTCTTTTAATTGAAGACAGTTATTGGCATATGTCAATCGAGAAAGATGGATGCAAAAGTCTTCCATATTAAGTCATCATGTAATGTACTTGTCAAAGGAATAAAGAAAAGAATTATTATTATTATTATTGTTGTTGTTGTTGTTGTTGTTGTTGTTGTGACTTATTAAAGCATGGGTTTCATGCTTTGGTCACCATGTTTTAGGTCAAAGTCCCCATTGAGGACTTTTAGGATTTATTCTGAGTCTATAGAATTATTGTACATTTAAAGAGACCCTTCTTGGGATTTTGAATCACGTAAAAATGTTAAGAATTGATTCAAATATGATTTATGTAACCTCCACACCATGTCGACCTAAGAGAAGATCAAGTCATCCTAAGGACCCATTTGATCCTAAAATAATGCTATAAAAGGAAGCACATCAAATTCATTTGTAGCATCACTTCTCATTCTCTCTCTACTAGGCAGAAGTGCGAATTAGGAAGATAGGAAACTCTATTGTTAGGAAGCCAAAGTGAATGCGAGTTTTGGGAAGTCTCAGGGGTCAAGGAAAATCGAAATTTTGGTTGTGGTCTCTCTCTGTTTTAATGCCCTGGATTGGGAGATCGGAGTATTCCATGTTGAACTGCTATTGGCCCCTATTAGTCGCTGCATAGTCAAAGTTGCTGGGAAGATGTCAATCTTCTAGAGGCTCACTTGGTGTGGAGGGAAGGTCAGGTCTTGGTCTAGGGTGAAGAGCAATTACTTTGACTAGGTGTTCCCCTGAAGGGGGGTTTTTCCCTCGAACGTGCTTCCATCTTGCATTCAGTATTTTATGTGTTGCTATTTTTGGTAATTTCTTGATGAACTAAAGAAAGAATATATAAAGAATCATAATAATAAGAAACATCACTTGTAATTATTAATGTCGAGAAAATACTTACTCGCTCTTTGATTTTCCAACATGGTATCAGAGCTTTGGTGAAGAATGAAGAAAAAGGCGGATCCATTCATATGCACTATCTCAGGGAAGGAATCTATTATATTTGAAGAGGATTTCTAACTCTATGAATGGTGAACAAGGTGCTAGATTTGGTAAAAGGAAATGTAAATAAGCCTACAGAAGAAGCCAATGTTGTCGAAAAAGAAAAATTCAGCTATCTAGAATTGTTGGATATGACTTTAATCGTAGAAGGGATAAAAGAAAACATTGTCCCATTCATAGCTAACATCGACCATGCTCAGGAGATGTATGAAACCTTGTCGAAGCTATTCACTATTAAAAATATTGGTCAAGTAGTAAGTTTGAAGAATGAGCTAAGGAATACGACGATGACTGAATAAGATATTGTTGAAACCTTCTTTGTGAAGATAGATAGACTTAGGTATGATATTTTAGCCATCGATGAGATTATTCTGGACAAAGAATTGGTAATCACTATTATATTAGGATTTCCACCCTCTTGGGGTGCATTTGCTTCAAGTCTCAATAGTTGGAGCGTAGCTCCCACCTTTGAAGAATTATGGACCACATGTAGTCAAGAAGAATTAAAGATCTTAATGGTTGCCAATCCTGAAGAAGTATCAAATTCTTTTGTTTCTCATCATAAAGGAAAGAGATCGAAGGGATGAAGGAAGAAAGCTGACATGTCTAAGATAGAGTCCTATCAATGTCATAAGAAGGGTCACTACAAGAGTGACTACCCTGAGAATCCAAGGAATAAGAAGAGAGGAAGAGATCAAGCCAACTTTGTTGAAGAAGTAGACTCAAAGAAAGGAAAGCCTCAAGAATCCGACATTAGGGACTTACACTATTAAGTCATTTGATTTACATAACTTGTTTTATATGTTTTAGAATTTATAAGTTTTTAACATATCTTTGGAAAATACATTTTTGTATTGATTTAAGTTTGTATGTTTCCCTCAAGCTTTAGAGGGAGCTCCCAACAACTCTCAAAGATAAGTATCTCATGTCTTTTCAGTTTTGGGTTCATGTACTCATTTAGTTTTGATTATATTAAATACTAATCACCTTTCTCCCTCTATTACCTTGGTTAGGGGAAACATCTGCAAGAAGGAGGATCTCTCAAGGCAAGGTTAGTCAAGAAACAAAGGTATGATTTGAATACATTAATTCAAAGGATTATTCATTTGATGATATATTACTAACTTTTTTATGACTAGTTGTATTGAAACTTGGTGATTCTTGTTTGGGTGATTCATCTCTAGATAAATATACCCACCCAACTCATATACTTGATAGACTATGTAGAACCCTAGACATGTTCTAGAAAACCCTAATTGAAGGGTACGCTAATGTGAATATATAAAATCCTAAAGCTACTTAGGGTGATTGTGAAATGCTAGTCGAAGTTTATTGATGATGTCCTGTTTGGGATTTTGGTGTGATCTAGAAAATCCTAACTTTTTAGGATTGAATGATGAAGTCTAAAATATTAGAACCTTTGAAATTTTTGTAATAAAGGCTCTGCCATGTTTCTACATTGGAACCTGTTATGAAACCAGCTCAAGAAAAGATAGAAAAGAGAGATCAATGCCTTAGAATTCAGCCTCTTCGAGGGGGCAACCTCCTTTACATTACATAAATGAATAATTCTTGGATGATACAAATGACAAAACCTCCTTTCTGTATATACGAGTCCAAGGAGTCACAATATAATCCAGCCGACCTAACAATAATAATATAAAGCCACAAAAATAATAATAGAGGGATTCTATGGGGCACATAAATAACAATATGGGGGTAATAGGGGCACAACAATATAAATAATGGGTATAACTACAATAGTAATGGGGTAATTACTAGTATTATAGGGACCCAACATGCCCCTCTCCTTCAAAAAAGTGTTGTCCTCAACGCTTGAGCAGTTCTGGGTACTTCTGCATAAAATTCTCATCCTCCCATGTGGAATCTTCAGCGGATAAGTTCTTCCACTTGATAAGATACTCTGAAATTGATCGATTTCGTAGCTGTCGAGTTCTTGTTTCTGTGACTTCTTCCGGTTCCAATATAATTTTTCCTTCCTCGTCAAGTTCTGGCAATATTGTTTGAATTGGGAGCTTGTCGCCAATGACCTTCTTTAAACATGAAACATGGAAAACTGGGTGCAATCGAGAAGCTGCAGGAAGCTCCAATTTGTATGCCATAGTACCAATCTTTTCCAACACCTTGTATGGACCATAATACTTTGGTGATAATTTATTATCCTTCTTAGCTTGCTTTAGGGACATTTGCTTATATGGTTGTAGCCGTAGGAATACCCAATCACCTACATCAAAACTTCTTTCACTGCGATGTTGATCTGCCTGTTGTTTCATTCTATTTTGTGCCAACACGAGGTTATCCTTTAAGAGTTGGAGGACTTGTTGTTGATGTTCGATGTGATGTTCCACTGCCTAAACCTTAGAATTTTCTCTTAAATATGATGTGATTGATGGTGGTTGGTACCCATAAAGTGCCATAAATGGGGTCATTTTTGTTGCTGTATGGAAGGAAGTGTTATACCACCATTCAGCCAGAGGCAACCATTTGACCCATTGTGTCTGTTTATCAGATACAAAGCAACGAAGATATCCTTCCAAACATTTGTTTACTATCTCAGTTTGCCCATCAGATTGAGGATGATAAGATGAGCTATGAGCTAACTGAGTACCAAGACAAGAAAATAATTCTGTCCAAAAATTTCCAGTGAAAATGGGATCTCTGTCACTTACAATAATCTTTGGGTTTCCATGTAGCTTTTGAATTGTTTCCATAAATGCAGTAGAAACTGTACTGGCTTTAAATGGATGTGATAATGCACAAAAGTGTGCATACTTGGTAAGTCTGTCAACTACCACCATGATGACACTCTTTCCCTCAGACTTGGGTAAACCTGTGATAAAATCCATTGAAACCTCCTCCCGACGTTGGCTTGGAATGGATAAAGGTTGTAATAGACCCGGTGTCTTAATTGTTTCAACTTTATTTTGTTGGCAAACCAAACATTCCGCCACAAACTTTTGAATATCTGATTGAAGGCCATCCCAAAAAAATTCCTTCTTAACCCTGTGGTAAGTTTTTAAAAATCCTGAGTGCCCTCCTAAGGGAGAAGTGTGCAATTCCATAAGAATATTTTGTTTTAGCTGGGAATTCTTACAGAGGTATAAGCGATCTTTGTACCATAACGAATCATTTTTCCAGCGAAATGTATCAGAAGTACTGGAATCTTGTTGTAGCTTTCGAATAAGTGCCCACACTTCTTCGTCATTCTTCCATTCCTCCTTTGCTTCGTTTATCCAACCTGGTTGGATAATAGAAATGGCACACAACAATGCTTCCATATCCTCATCCTTTCTTGAGAGTGCATCTGCCACCACATTTTGCTTCCCTTTTTTGTAGATGATTTCAAAGTCATAACCCAACATCTTTGTGACCCACTTTTGTTGCTCTTCAGAGGATAATCTTTGTTCTAAAAAGTATTTAAGGCTATCATGATCCATTTTTACCTTGAAGTGTCTTCCCATTAGGTAGGGTCACCATTTCTTAAGTGCATGGAGTATTGCCAACATTTCCTTCTCATAAATAGCTTTGCTTAAAAACTTTCCCTTGATTGGACGACTTTCAAAAGCAATGGGTCTTTCATCTTGCATTAGAACAGCACCAATTCCATTTCCTGAAGCATCACATTCCACAATAAAGGTTTTTGTAAAGTCCGGTGTAGCTAAGACCGGTGCTTGGCACATTGCCTCTTTAAGATGTTTAAAGGCCTTTGTTGCTTCCGGAGTCCATGAAAATGAATCTTTCTTCAATAATGTTGTTAGAGGTGCTGCTATTCTCCCATAATTCTTAACAAACTTGCGATAATACCCTGTCAACCCAAGAAATCCTCGCAGATGCTTTATGGATGTGGGGATTTTCCATTCCTTAATGGCTTTAATTTTGCTAGGGTCTACCTTAACTCCTTCATGAGATACAATATGACCCAAATATTCCACCTCCTGGACTCCAAAGAAACATTTGGATCTTTTTGCATATAATTGTTTCTCCTCCAATAGTTGTAGAACCTTGTCAACATGTTCAACATGATCCTTCCAAGACTTGTTCTAGATTAGTATATCATCAAAAAATACCAACACAAATTTTCTAAGGAATGGTTTGAAAATTGAATTCATCAAACCTTGAAATGTTGAAGGTGCATTGGTAAGGCCAAAAGGCATGACCAAAAATTCATAATGACCCTCATGAGTTCTAAATGCCGTTTTCGGAATGTCTTCAATCTTCATTCTGATTTGATGATATCCCGAACGAAGATCCAACTTGGTGAAGTAAATTGATCCATGCAATTCATCCAGTAATTCATCAATGAGAGGAATGGGGAACTTATCTTTAATAGTGAGCTTGTTGAGCTCCCTATAATCTGGACACATGCGCCATGATCCATCCTTCTTGTGCACCAATACTACTGGAGCTTAGAAAGAACTTTGACTCGGTTGAATTATACCAGCCTCTAGCATTTCTGCAACCATACGTTCAATTTCACTTTTTTGGACATAAGGATATCTGTACGGCCTGATGTTTGGAGGAACACTTCCTGGAATCAGATGAATAGCATGATCATGATCACGCATAGGTGGGAGACCTTTTGGAGTCTCAAATACCTTGGAATGATTGTCCAGGAATTTTTGGAGATCTGGAGAAATAGATGATTCCAATGTGGAAACATCTAGCGAACATAATTGTGCAATTACACCTCTTTGCTCCTTTTTTAGAAGCTTTGTCATGCCATTAGAGCTGATTATCTTTCCTGGTTTCCCTGCAATACCCCTTAATTCAACTTCCTTTCCTTCCACAGAAAATTTCATGAAAAGTTCTTGAAAATTAAAAGCTATTGTACCCAAGGATTGTAGCCATTGGACTCCTAGTACAACATCAGCACCTCCCATTGGAATGGAAAGCATTGGGCTAGTCAATACATATTCTCCCATGGATAGCTTGATATTATGGCACTTTCCAGAACAATTTATTGTTCCTCCATTTGCAATCATCACTTGACACTCTGGTGCTGGATATAGGAAGCAATTCAATTCTTTTGCTACCCTACAATGAATAAAATTGTGGGTGCTTCCTGAATCAGTCAACACTATTACCTTTTTCTTCTTGATTTGTCCTTCTATCTTGATGGTTTGAGGAGTGGTAATTCCCGCCAATGCATTACAAGATATGGTCGGATTTATTTGTTCTTCATATAGGCTTTGTTCCTGGAATATATCCTCTTCTTTTGACCTTTCTTGCTCCTTTTCTTCTTCCTCTTCACAATCTATGTAGAATAATTTCTTCTCACCACACTTATGACCCTTTGTGTATTTGCTATCACAATTGTAACAAAGCCCTTTTGCTCTTTTTTCTTCCAATTTTTGTGGTTTCAACCTTGTAGGTTGTGGAAGACTATGGGCAACAACACTTCCGTCTTTATAGTTGTGAATGGTATGCTTCCTAGTTGCCATAATTTTGCTTTCCATTTTTCTTGCTAACCTGAATGCCTTCTCTAATGAATCAGGTTCCCAAAGGCGCACATCATGTTGGATATTATCCTTTAAAGACCCTATGAACACATCAATCCTATGCTCCTCTGGAATATCTTTTACCCTTATGTTCAATTTTTGGAACTCCTCAATGTGCTCCATTATTGAACCCTTTTGTTTGAGACTTATCAAGTGGCTAAAAAAAGTGTTGCTTTTTGTATCCTCATAATGTGCTATCAATTCTTCCGTAAAAATTGCCCAAGTGATAAATTGTTTACGAGAACAAAGCCATTGATACCATACAAACTGATTTGGTTCCAAATATAAAGTTGCCATACGTACCTTTTGTGTGTTTTGCACATTATTGAGATCGAAGAATTGCTCCATCTGTAATATCCATGTGGCAGGATCCTTGCCATCAAACTTCCTCATATCGATTTTTGGAACATGGTGAGTCTTCGATCCAACATTAGAGTCTATGGAATCATGATTAACATTTCTTTTGTTCTCATCATGAGTTTCCTTTAGTACTCTTTCACCCTTAGTGACCATTTCTTGTAGCAACTTATTAATATTTATCTTCAATTCTTCCATCTTATCATCCATGCCATCAATTTTAGCTCCATGCCATTCACCTGAGTTTCCATGCCCTTTATCTTAGATTCCACGCCATTTATCTTAGCATCTGTTAGCTTTTGCGAGCGTGACATTTGTTGCACTTGTTCTTGTAATTTTGATATATCATGTAGCATTTCTTCCTCTTCTTCATGAGTCATGCTAGAGCTTTCAGGTTCCTTACTAGGTGTTTGCATTTTCTTTCCTCGGGGCATCAGTTACCGATAATAATGCTTTACTATGCCCTTTGAATTCCTTCAAACCAAGCTTATGCAAAAATTAAAAAAAAAACTACACACCTTTTTTTTACTTTGTAGAAGCCTGATATTGAATCTGATGTATCTCTGTAATTTCGAATCATCCAATTCTGAAATTGTGACCTATATTAGCCTTCTATGTCCTCTTTCCAATGCCACTAGTCTGATCCAAATTGGATTCTCCAAAAAAGAGTTATGCACAATCTCCCGCAGTGACCTGATTATAGACTAGTTCAGAAGTGCGAACTTGTATGAAGTGCCACGTGTCACTGTTTCAACCTTTGACTCTGAAAAATATATTAAAGAAAACTAGAGTCCGTTCTCTTTCTGTACCTTCTTACGAAATTTCAATCTGATGCACAGAAAGAAAGTTATGACTATTTTCCCCAGGTCACCTGTTTTGGGTGTAATTCAGGAGTCTGCAAAAAGACCAACGTCCTCAGATCATATCTCCGAAAATATCGCGCGAAAAGCTCTGAAATTCGGACCCAAGGTTCAGCGCGATTTCTTCTCAAATGGGTTCTTTTTTGCGACTTCTGAAACGTCACAGAAAAAAAAGTTATAGCAAAAATTCCACGATGACCTGTTTGGAGCAGCGAAACCCTAGAATCCAAAGCTCTGATACCAAATGTTATGAAACCAGCTCAAGAAAAGATAGAAAAGAGAGATCAACGCCTTAGAATTCAGCCTCTTCGAGGGGGAAACCTCCTTTACATGACATAAATGAACAATTCTTGGATGATACAAATGACAAAACCTCCTTTCTATATATAGGAGTCCAAGGAGTCACAATATAATCCAGCCGACCTAACAATAATAATATAAAGCCACAAAAATAATAATAGAGGGATTCTATGGGGCACAGAAATAACAATATGGGGGTAATAGGGGCACAACAATATAAATAAGGTGTATAACTACAATAGTAATGGGGTAATTACTAGTATTATAGGGACCCAACAGAACCCTAGCTCATTAGGCTTTGGTGGAATGTATCTTCTAGATTGGAACCCTAGCTCATTAGGGTTTGGTGGAATGTGTGAGAAATCCCCTTATATTGTCTTAGATATGTTTTCTTTGGTATGTGTGTGTTTGTCTGATCAAACCCTAGTTTAGTCAAATGATTGTGTGTCTAACTCTTATGTGATATTATTATGAAGTTGGGTTTGACTAACACATGATATGAAATCTATTTGGATGATGATGAAATCTATGCATATAGAGATATGTATTTTTGGTTGAAATACTAGGTTGGTCTAGGTCAAGTTGTATTAATGTTATTGGACATACGATACGCTTATGTATGATTATGAATTCTTAGATATATTTGTTGACATAGTTATTGATTGTCATGAGTCTTAGGATTTAATGGAAGTCATTGTCTGACATTCTAGGATGATGATATCTCAAAAATGTAGGGTGTTATAACTAAGCCCCGATGAAGTTGAAACTATATATATGTGTGATATAACAATGTGAGATCTATGTATGAGTTTTGAAAATTGTGGAATTCTAGGTTTTTGGAGTTAAACCTTAGTCAAAGTAAAATATTTGGAATATGATGATATGATATTTGTTTAAGATTATTGAATTTGTGAAAAATTGAACTCTAAGGTTTTGGAGTTGAACCTTAGTCGAAGTAGAATCTCTAATGAGTGTTGACTACGTGATATTTTGAGATTTGTGAAGAGATTGTTGAAATCTAAATATTTGGTTGAGTTTAATGATTGCTTGAAAGTGTAGGGTTTGCAAACTAACCCTATTGGTAGCTGGTCATGTTAATGATTGATTGATGGTTGATTGAAAATATATGGGTTGGAACTAACCCTAGTGGAAGATCATCAAGTTGATTACTAAGCTATGACTGACTTTGATGAATCTATTTGTATGAAATCTAGGCTTTGTATGAATACCTAGTGAGAAGCCTAACATATATATTTTGAAAGGCTTTTAAACACCTTGAAGATCTATATTTGTGTGAATGTTCTCTAGGGTTTGCTATATGTTGTAGTAACGTATGTCATACCTTTAGAAAACATATTGAAACCTTAGCTGGACTTAATGTTGTTATGAAGTAGTCTAGGGTGTATATCAAATTCCCTAGCAAGATGGTGGAGAGTATATGTCTCTTGTTTGTAATTGAGTTTTGGTATCTGATATGCAGAAAGATGAAATGATTTCATGATTCTGATACGGCTAACATCATACTTCTATAGTTTTCGTTGTACTTGATGTTAAAGTTGTGCAGGTACACAATCTTCAACTAGGTTAAAATGCTCATTGATGTGATACGCATGATGGGGATGATGATAAATCTAATGAAATGGTTGTAAGCCATGAAAGATTCTTCGATGTTGAAAAGAAGAAGTTGATCTCCTAGAGGAAGCATGAAAAGAAGAGATCTCCCTAAGATTAAGAGGGAGTCAAGATAAGGAGGTGCTTCCTAGTTGAGAGGGAGTGACAGATATGGTTCTCTGCTTCATGTGTCATGAAATAGACTAGGACTAACAACTGTAAGTCTGAGTGAAGGATGCGACCAGAAAAAGGAAATCGGAGAATTCATTTTGAAGTGTTGTTGAAAGAAGGAAAACAAGATCTAACTGAAGAATATGTTGTTGCATATGAAGTAGGAATAAAAATGTGTGAATGAGGAATCTTCTGTCAAGATTCGGTTAATAGACCTACTATGGAAAGTTGAGAAGAAACATCTGTTGTCTATAAGACCCCAAAGGTTTTTATTTGATTATGTACATGTGAAAGTATATTATTAATTGGGGTTGTGTTTGTATAGGTGAATCTCTCTAAGGATTTGATAGCATGTTGGTTACCAAATAGTTTTATTGGGAGAGATTGGTAATGTAACACCCCTCCCTTGTGTGTAAACCTATTGTAACCTAAGTTGAGAAAAGCTAGGTGTGATATGTAATATTAAAAAAATATATATTATAAAATAAATTAAAAATAAATCACTTGGAAAAGTGAGACACCAAGAGATGAGATTCTTTCCAAATCCCATTAAGGAATGGGATAGGGATAAATCTTTCATGATAAGTGTTATCACCAAAAAATCAATCATCTAGCCTAATTTACTAGACGGATCGAAGTACAGCATGTAAATCCAGTTTTACCATAGTAAAATTGCTTTCACTGTGAGAAATTACTCAAGAAACAATCTTTCTTAAGTAATTTATAGTCCAACCCAAGAAGAATAATTAAATAAATCATTATTTATTTGATTTTCTTCTAGGAATAATTAGATTAACTATCTTTTATTATTATTCCTTGTCATATTTGACCCAATCATGAAAAATAAATAGATAAATCATTACTTTTCTTATTTTTCTCAAAGAATAATTAATTAATCACTAATTAATTATTATTCTCTGTTAAATTTGACTAAATCCCTTAGGAATAATAAAATAAATAATTATTTGTTTATTATTTCTTAACTAATTCCTTGAGATGATAAATAAATCATTTATTTATTTATTATTTCTAAATAAAAGTTTAAATACTTTTTTCCTCCTAAATAAATATAATAAAATATTCCAAGTGGTTATTCCAAGAATGGGATCAATAATGTTTTATTATTGCTCATTATTCGGGGATAACTCAATATTTTGTTATAAATAGAAGGGTTTTCCATTCATTTTTCACTTTTCATTATTTTCATTGTTGCACTCACTATTGTAACTCTTATTATTTTCATTGTCGCACACCATATTTTTGTTGGGTTTATGCATTATAGAGGAGAGAGACTCTACATAAGATGAAGATGTTTGAGGATAACCAAGAACCCATCCCATAGAGTGCGGTTGGTAACATTTATATGTTCTCTTCACAGTTGTTATAATAAAATTATACTTTACATATCTCGTTTCCATTGCATGATTGGAGTTATCATTCTTTCTTTTTGTTGTTTAACTATGATTGTGGAATAGGTCTCGACTTTGGCAAGTTTTGTTTCTATCAGTTGGTGCAGATCTACAATGTTTAGTAGCCATTTATATTGTTGAGATTCCTTTTCATCCACAATCTTAAGTGGGTTTGTTTCATACATCATTAAGAAGAAAACACTACAACAAAATTGGCGACTCCATTGGGGAATAATTCTGATTCATAAACCTGGGTCTCCAATACAAAATTGGTGACTCCACTGGGTTTAATACTTCAGATCCATAAAGCTAGGTGACCTTTGGTTGGCAGCTTAGGGTTTCTTCTTTTTTCAATTCTATTAATGTTTCCTAGTTTTTTAGCCCTACATTTGATAAATTTCTGACTTCTGCAACCTTTTTGGTCTTTTCCGCAAGTCACAAGAACCAGGCGCGACAAATGCAACACTTTTCTCCGAGATTTACTGACTGGGAACCACGAAGAAAAATCAATCTTTTTGGCCCAAAAAGTACGGTCTCGAGGCCAAAACACAATAAATAGCCTGAAAAGTGCATTCCATATAGAGAAACACGTTAGTACCTGTGATTTCTGGGTTTTAGTGTTTTTCTCAGATCAATTTTTGGGTTTTGTAGAGAGCTATCTGGTGGGTTGTCTAACCTCTATCTCATCCTACTTAGGCCTTGATCCACTCTGATTTTCTCGTCGAACTCAAATTTAGCCTCCTCTAGGGATTCTAGTACGCTTCCACCCTTTTAGGAGGAGTTTAGATGGGTGAGTAGTTTGAGTTTCTGCAGCGCTTTCAGCCACATTTTCTAGATCTGTACCCTTTTGTTTTAGATCTGTTAAGATAGGTTGTTACCATCCATAGTTTCACATTTAAACTTCTTTTTTCATTTCCCCTAGGGTCTCATCGGTTTCCCTAAGTGTTTCACCCATCTCCCTATCTTTTTGCAACAATCTTCCCCTCTACTTTTTTGTTGTTGCTGCACCACTTTCCAATAGCTTAGTGTCACTTGATCCTAGTCACACTGAAATTTAGATCTCTTGACCTTTTCAGTGTATTTTCTATCAGTTTAGCCAACAAGAAGCAGAGTGTTTGCAAACCTAGTTTGAGTGGGGTTTAGTTAATTGTTTCACTATTCATTTTCTATTATTTATTTTATTTTATCCTCAGCAATATTTTTTTCTTTTTTACAAGCACAATCTGGTCTTAATCAATTAATACACTTGCACAACAAGCACGACTTAAGCGAAGGGCGCTTGGTTTACACTGCTAATCCAAGACTTAACATAATAAATTTATCTCCCTTCATCGAGACAAAGATATATTGTTGATATCGCTTTACCATTTCCATGTTTTGTGTGTCCTACCATAATTGCGCCACCAAGGCGTGTGTTGCGAAGACTATTAGGCCTTCACCCTGAGTTTCTTCTTGGGTGTATTACCCCTCCCCATCAGGTTCACATTCATAGCCCTTTGTGTCCCCATACCGACTGTTCTTCTGGTTCTTCTAATTCCTCATCTAATTCTAAACCTCCTTCACTGCATATCATCACCATGTCTGGACCCACAGCTGGTGCAGTAACCCAAACTGGTGTTGGCTCTAGTTCTATAGTGGTGGTCACATCAAGTAGAACAGGTCACGTCAAGTAGAGCAGTCTCAGGAACCATTCTGGTAGCTCCCATTCTCACCTTTATGGCTGGGTTAAGTCTACCGGATCTTATCCAGTTGATAAACCACCCCATACACCATGATACTGGTTGGCCCTCTATGCCAACGAAGCTTCCCTTAGACATCCCAAAGTTTGAGGGTAATGTTGGAGAGGATCCTACCAATCATGGTTGATCCTTCCACATGTTGTGTTCATCCAACACCATAACCGAGGAATCCATTTGTCTTCGGCCCTTCCAATGTATGCTCACTAGAGACAGTGAGAAATGGTATGTTGACAAGCTTTCTGTAGCTCATTTTGTTTTCGCGATTCTTTCTAAAGTGTTCCTTTCTTATTTTTAGTTACCTATCTGGAATGACACTAGTATAGAGCTATTGACCACATTACATTAGTCCTCCGCCACTCACATTTCTAACCATGTTCAAGATTGGCATTGAAGGACGCACACATGTCATGCCCCACCTTTCAAAAATTGTGTCTATCTAGATTGGTTTCTTAAGATCCTTTTATCCCCCATTGGGAAAGATGTTATGTCCCATTTTCCTCAGACCGAGGAAGAAGCTCTCCAAACCACTTTGAGATATGATCTGATTTGTGCACAATCTGGTTATGTCTATATTGTCATTCCAGACCTCCCTCGTCCTGGAAGTGCCAATGCATTGGGGGCATCTCATGTCGTCAATGGTAACGTTGGATCCCTTTCACACTATTCGCCATATACTTATCAGAGATATGGCTACGCGAAGGGGAGCACAAGTTCCTCCAACACTTATGCCCCTCCTACTAACAACATGTTTCCAGGACCTCAACACCTCTACCAAATTGTTGCTCCTCCTTATGCACAACCGAGTGTTCGAGTCGCTTAGGCATTAGTGTCAACACCTCCCATGCATCCTTAGCCCCAGCAGCCACCACCCCCTCAGGGTCAAGTGCTTGCATAGCAGAGTGCTACCAATCCCCAAAATTTGAAGAAAAAGAATAAGGGGAAGGGTAACAAGGGTAACCAGGGTAACCAAGCTAATGAGCCTAATGAACCCCAGGGGAACTAACCTAACACCCACAACTAGCAACAGGGCTGTGAGCCCAAGCAGAATAGGGCTATTCATACGAACTAGCTTTCTGCATGTTGTGGTGTACATGGCCACTATACACATGAGTGTCCTATTTTACCTCAAATGTGCCAAATGTTGGAAGCTCAAGAAGCTTCTTCAGGTCAACAACTTCCTTAGAATCCAGTGCCACCTCAACTAGCCATTCTCACAAATCCTTTCCCTCAACAAGGATTTGTTGCTGCTCAACCCCAGCCAAGCCAACTAGCCCAACTCGCCCAACCTTCTCATCTCGGTGACTACCAGATCCTTATGATGAACTCTGATGAGGTTAACCCCTCCAATATCAACCTACAAGCTTGGACGTGCCAATATGACAAGCCCTCGACTTAGGCTGCTACCGAGTCCAAAACCAAAGTGTCCGTTGAGCCTCTTACGACACCAAATGGTCCTTTACAAATCCCTCAACCTAAGGTTGAGGCCATCCCAAACATCCCAAAAGGATCATTACAACGTAACGCAGTTTCGAACAGAGCTACCCATTCATTCAGTATAGTAGATCACTTGACACAATCACCTGCTTCCATGTCGACGTTGGAAGTCCTCCAGTCATGCCCATCCCAAAAGAAAGCTCTACTAACTACCTTAGGTGCAGTATATCCTTCTCACGATCATCTGATTGTCTTCCCAATTGATACATCATAGCATCTCCCATTGCCTTCATTGGTGGCTTTTGAGATACCAATTAGAATCTGTAATGCAATAATCTCCAGATTCATTATTGACGAAGGTGCATCCACTTGTGTGATTTCTGCTGCTATTGGAAATAATGAAATTCGACTGAGTTGTCCCCCTCCACCATCACTTTGTGTGCTTGGGATGGACACCCTTTCCAACCCCTTAGCATGTACCGCAACTATCAAGTGACCCTTGCAGGCAATATTGTTCATGTCGACATTGAATTCATTGATGCCCCTTTGGATTACAACATTCTATTAGGTCATACTTACACATATTCCATGTCAATTGTCACATCTATAATGTTTCTCAAAATGTTCTTCCTCCATGAAAGGAAGATCATTACCATCGATTAGTTGACTTACTAGGAGTCGACATCCCTGACTTCCCCTGAGTCAATTATCTCGTCAATGTTTAACAAAATGTCTTCAAATTCTTCCATCATTGTTTCACCGAGAGTCTATAAGGATTCCTCATTCTTGGGTGCTTTCCCTGGTCCCCCCCCGTCCCATCTCAGATCCTACCACTATGAATGTTTGCATGTTACAAGCATCACGGGCTGCTCTTAAGTGGTCCAATACACCTGATCAACAACCATCTCCTCAACATATTTCTATTGCTCTTCTAGTTGAACCCTTTAGACCCACTCCCCTAGGACCTCCTCCATTTGTGGGTGCCTCTCCTATGTTCCCACCAGGAACTGTTCCTCTAGGTCTCAACCATCTAGGAGATATTTCACTAGGACATTAACCTACTGGCCAGATAACTTTCTTATTCCCCCATCTAGGAATTTTTTTTGTACCTGTCATGGCTTCGTTGGTCCTTCCAAACATGACTCTCGGGATCCCAATCTGGTACATTGATCGTCCCACAAACATTCTGCATGGTTAGCCAAGACGTTATCATGCTTTCACCTCGGTTCAACCGGTCCCCATGACCCCTTTCGTTGCTTCAGTTCCATCATAACCTCAACATAAACCAACTCCTATTGTGAAGGCATCTAGCCATGGGGGCAAAGCCAAAAGGAAAGATTCGAAGGACAAGGCTCCCCAAGCTCATCCAACCCCTAAGGCCCCAAACCCGACACCCTCGTGTGCTTTATGTCAAGTCAGTGGGCGTTCCACCAACAATTGTCCTGAACTTCCACAACTTAAACCTTTGGTTCATGAAATGTTCCTTGAGTCAAATATCCTGGAAGTCCATGTTAACTTATTGGTACCACCTAAGAAACTCAAAATTCTATGCATAAACCACCCTTCTGCCCTGTGTGATCTTCATGGTCACTATTTCCATTGTTTCCCTCGTCTTGATGACCTTTTCAATTTCCTAGGGGTGATCCTTGAATATGAGGCCACTCGTAGTGGAGCTTATGCTCCTCCACCTATGGATTCTGGTACCACGAGTCAACCAGAACAGGGAGACTCTAGCCCCACTATTGTGATCCTTCCCACTGATGTCAAGATGACGGATACCATAGGCCCCATTCTTTATCTGTCATCATCCTTAGGTTCCTCACAGGAAAACCTTTCTGAGGTTTCTATGCACGATTCTATTTAGTCTCTGTTGATAGAATCCCATGTCTCAACATCCGTAGATGCTCAATCTACTAGCCTATCATCTACCATTAAGGATGATGCATATGTGAACCTTATTTCTTAGGTTGATGCACTAGGTAATGTCATCGCATCATGCAATCAGGTTTCCTCCCATCTGCCCATCTCCAAGCCTAATGAGGACACCATGGAAGCTATGTATACCCATGATTACCCCTACACTTAAGTAAAGGGGCATTTCTTCATAGTATTTTGAGGGCCATTTCCTTCCTAATTCTCCCTGTGCGCTCTACCTCTAGAAATTTCACTCATAGAACATCCCTTTCATTTGTGTGTCTTTATTTCTACCATGAAGTTAGGTATAGTGCGTCATCTCATTAGTTTTCTTTTGCACCTTACAGATGGATCCATCAACCGCACCATATATCGGTCAGGCCAATGGTGCAAGTCACTTCTCTTAGAATCTAGCCTCGATAGACTGG
This sequence comes from Pinus tabuliformis, assembly GCA_031772625.1. Lineage (NCBI taxonomy): Eukaryota > Viridiplantae > Streptophyta > Pinopsida > Pinales > Pinaceae > Pinus > Pinus tabuliformis. Next base: position 134,289,118 of record CM062805.1, read on the forward strand.
GCCTTTTTTACCACCTTGCATACGTTTGTCCTTTCAAACGGTGTGTGCATTGGATCTTCCACCAATAATCAAGCCAAATATGGTGCAGTGATAAGTTTGCTAATTGATGCCATCACTTATCATATCCTTCATCTTCATGTTAATTTTGATTCCTTGCTACTTGTCATGCAATTGAATGGTGTGTATCGTGTGCATAACCATGTCCTATTTATAAAATATATGTGAGTGAATCTATTGGTACGTGAATTTGAAACCATTACTTTTAGTCATGCACCTAGATTCCAAAATCACTATGTAGATACCATTGTAAACAACATTCTAGATTGGCATTTATCACATGTATACCACAGAAGATAACCAAACAAATGGCGAACCATGATTGTCATATAAAATTCATAATCATATTATGTATCATAAAATTGTTTGGAGCCAAAGCTCTAAATACATCTGACATTCCCATAGCATGTTACAAAAATCACAATCAAAGGGACCCACATGTCCCTACATCTAGTCACTGTCAGGCGGATCTCATGCCAAAGGCTCTGCTCCACCCGCACTTAGATCACATACTGCCTAACCGGCCATCGCCACGCGCCGCACGATACCTTGCCACTATGAGGGGAGGATGGTGCACTCATTTGTGTACTGATCCTCTAAGTCATTCCATCCGCATTCTAAAACCCCAGTCAAGAGTTCATCAAACCTACGATGTAAATCAGTAAGAAGCGCAGTATCCTATGGACCATGTTTTGATGATGATGTCCCCCAATCAGTAGCCTTGAGCACTGTGGCTCGGCCTGCATATCCTGTTTCTTTACCAGTGCCATGTCTGCATACAACATATTTCACACTCACTACCATATACATGTGATAGAAATATAAAATGCACCGTAAAACATAGCAACTTAACACTTACCATCTGGTCCCCATGCTCACTCAGGCGGAAGTGGAAATTTGGGATCCCCCTGATAGTTCATCCCTCTATAAGGGTAATCGTCAATGTAAAGGGGCATCTGATCCCAATGTGCGAAAAACTCAAGTCGCAATACCCATCTGACTCCCCCTCCTCCTCTCCGCAGTAGCTTCCCTCCGTGGCGCATCCTGGGCTCCTGTGGGCCCCCATCTTAGATCTATACATAAGGATGGATAATGGGTATCTTCTCAAAGAAGAATGCACATAGTACTGTACCAAAAGCACAGTCATGATTCACTTGCCTCTCGAAAAGATTTAATTGTCATTTCACCAACAATAGCATCATATGGGACCACCCATAGTAGGTCCCAGCGAAAACACTCTCAACTAACATCATCTGCCCACCAGTGATGTGGTGGAATGCCTGGCTGACCAAGACCTGTGGCACAGCTACGACAATAGCCTGTGTCTCTAGCCTCACTATGTCAACAAGCAGGATAGTCATGCCCTTGACATGAACACCCCATCAATAATGGTGCTCCACAAACTCAGTAATGTTCCTCCCACGAGGAAACACAGGATGAATATCTGCCACTACTCGGAGGGGAGTCAGTCTGGTTAAGAAGTAAATATCCTATAATGTGAGCTCGATCTTATGCCCTTGCATGACAAAGACTTATTTGTCTCAATCCCAATAGCTCACAATTCTCGATAGCAAGGGACTACCCACCCTCATGAGTGGGTTCTCTACCAACCTAAGAACCCCATAATGAGCCAATGCCACTCAAACCGCCTGATCCCCTGGATCTCGGATCGAAGTGTATCCAAGTCTCATTCACACCAGTTGATTTTCAGCTCTACCATATCTACAAAACACCACATGTCTTGTCAGTCCAAAAAAGAAAACAATAGTCTATACTAATCAACCTACAGCCCCCACCAAGCCTACAGACCAACTCTTTCTCTAGTACCAAATCACAGTTTTCAGCCCAGAAAGTGTGAGCTCGCAGTCCTACAAGCCAGATTGTACATCTGGGCCTAGAAAGTGAGATGCGACCATGAGCAAGAGCAAGGGTCTCTCAGGGAGATTCCAAGTGCCAAAAATCAGGAAATAAACCATTGAAATTGAAGAGATGAGTAAGGCCACCTACCTGAATGTCGGAGATCCTAATTCTTATGGTCGGTTTGTCTGCTACATTCTTCACAAGATTTAGGGCCTTTTTCTCCTCTCTAATTTCACCACAATTCACTTACCAAATGAATCCAAATTAGAGGGAAAATGTCATTTCATAGAAAAATCCACAATTTTTATGTCACCCCTTATGACTAGACTATAACTTAGTCTAATGAATCATCATCGCCATTGTAAAGCTCTCACTAAGATCTATAATGGGTCTTCCTTAATTTTTGATGATTTGACACTTCAATGGGAAGCGTTTTTTCCAAGGAAGGTCACTTCACTGCCTCTAAAAATTGAATTTCATAATAAAGCGACACTTATACTTTGAGGTCCACCTCCTCTTAATACTTGTCATACCATATGTCAATTTTCACCATGAGTAACCATCATTTAGACATGTTTTCATGGTCCCCACAGGGCCTAGTCTGTGTGGTAATGTCATCAAGTCACCCTTGTTCAAAGCATCCGCGATGAGTCACCCTTGCATTCTTGGAGTCTATTTCATGTCCCATTGTCTCATGTCACATTATTCCATCACTATTTTCATACCATCCATCCCGAGTTTCCCATTATGGCCTCCAGTCATGCTGTCCCCTTCTTCTCTAGATTTGAGTCAGTCGTTGCTAGGTCAACCATGAACTTTATGCTATGACAAGGGTAGTCATCTATTTTCCCCTCAGTCCCACTTTTCCCCATTATCCCTGGTGTCATTCCATCAGTCACATTACTATTTTCCCTCATGCTTCAGTTGAGGACCCTCATTGCCTCATCTATCGCGAGCCTTATTATGTCAACATCAGCTCATTTATTCCAAAAGAATGACCTAGCAGGTGGTGTATCTTGGTTGCAGCTTCCATTTTTGTTTGGCACCTTGGATAGAGAAAAGGGTCTCATTATGACCCTTTGACTTGTTCGTTTCATGTTTGTGATTCATACACTTGATGGTCTAGTGATGCAGCAGATTGAACCAGTGATTCCCGGGTGTGTGTGAGATGTTTCTGACCTCATGAGAGGGTGGCCCTTCAGGTAGCCCCCCACATGCCCGGATGCATACCTACTATGCTAGAGACTCACATGAAATTCCACAGATTTGATGGGTTTAGTTCCTACTAATCGCAATGTTCATAGCATGCATGTCTCCTCTAATGATCCATTCTATTTTGCAAAGCCCTTCCTTGTTCAGTAGGGCTTCTCCAGTTGTTCTACCTTCCCTCACACCCATTTTTCTAAGCAAGGGGCTTTCTATATGATGTACTTAGATATCATTGTATTCAGTCTTTGCTCATGTTTTTCGAGGTCCATTATGTATATGGGACACATTGTATTATTTTCTAGCTCTGTTATGCCAGCATTTCATGTACTATTCAACATGTACTTCATTGCTCAACTTTATATTTCTAGGCGAACCATTATTTTTGTACTAAGTTATCTCAGCGGGTATAGGTATTCCTCCCCTACCTCATTGAGGTCCGGTACCACGACATAAAGGGAGACTTGCATTAGTCTCACCCACTCTGTCCCTATCCTCTTTCAATTCAGCTTGTTTGCTCTCTCTCTCTCTCTCTCTCTCTCTCTCTCTCTCTCTTTGACTCCCCTGTCTTGTCTAGTGATTGTGTCTTTACAATGTACTTCGGTCATACGTTTAGCTCCTAACACTCATACATTGGGGGACAATCTGTTATCACCAAAAAATCGATCATCTAGCCTAATTTACTAGATGGATCGAAGTACACCATGTAAAGCCAATTTTACCATAGTAAAATTGCTTTCACTATGAGAAATTACTTAATAAACCACCTTTTTTAAGTAATTTATAGTCAATCCCATGAAGAATAATTAAATAAATCATTATTTATTTGATTTTCTTCTAGGAATAATTAATTTAACCATTGTTTTATTATTATTCCTTGTCATATTTGACCCAATCATGAAAAATGAATAGATAAATCATTATTTTTCTTATTTTTCTCTAATAATAATTAATTAATCACTAATTAATTATTATCCTTTGTTAAATTTGACTAAATCCCTTAAAAATAATTAAATAAATCATTATTTATTTATTATTCCTTAACTAATTCCTTGAGATGATAAATAAATAATTTATTTATTTATTATTTCTAAATAAAAGTTAAAATACATTTTCCCTCCTAAATAAATATAATAAAATATTCCAAGTGGTTATTCCAAGAATGGGATCAACAATATTTTATTATTGCTCATTATTCGAGGATAACTCAATATTTTGTTATAAATAAAAGGGTTTTATATTCCTTATCCACTTTTGATTATTTTCATTGTTGCACTCACTATTATAACTCACATTATTTTCATTGTCGCACACCATATTTTTGCTAGGCTTATGCATTATAGAGGAGAGACAATCTACACAAGCTGAAGACATTTGAGGATAGCTAAGAACTCATCCCATAGAGGGGGACTGGTAACATTTATCTATTCTCTTCACAAGTGTTATAATAAAATTATTCTTTACATATCTCATTTCCATTGGATGATTGTTGGTATTACTCTTTCTTTTTGCTATTTAACTATGATTGTGGCATTGATCCAAAATTTGACAGGTTTTGTTTCTATTAGTTGTTGTAGATCTACAATGTTTAGCATCCATTTATATTGTTGAGATTGTTTGTCATCCGCAATCTTAAATGGGTACTTTTCGTACATCATTGAGAAGAAAAGACTACAACAATAAGATTCTAGATGTGATTCTAAATAAGCTTGGATGGATTGGATATAGATATCCATCAAGGAAAAAACATAAAAGCTTTGTAGGAGATAAAGGCAAGCTTTTATGAGGAAAAGTATTGTGGGAGATAAAGGAGAGCTTTTGCAAAAAAAGGCCTAGGCAAATGGAAAAAAATCCATAAAATAGGGACACCGCTAATGGAAATTATATCATGAAAGACGGTATTAAATACCCATTGCATACATCAATTGGAGGCAGTTGATCCATGGCAAGAACCTCATCTCGGGGATATCAGATGTGATTCATGGTTGGGTGGTGGTCCTCCGCTCTCCAAGTGTTGTTTTAGTTTGTTTCACATGCGTAGGATGTTTTGTATGTTGGTCTCTTACCCTTTATGTCATTAAATCATTTGGTTCAGTTGTATAGATGTGGTGTTATTTGTATGTATGATAATAATTGTAGTCTTATGCATGTGACTCTTAATGTATCCATGATGGTGGTGGAATCATAGTAGGTAGGTGTTAGTGCTAGTGCCAAGGAGCTAGCCTACTCATGATCGACTCTGCATGAAACCCTTGTGTAGTATAATTACTGGCACTAACTTGTTATGAGGTAGTCATATGTTACGTTGAAAATAACTGTTGAATCTTAACTGGGTCAATAGTAGATGTAATGAAGGAGTTGCATGTGATTATCTGAGTTAATGGATTTACCGACATAATTTTATGCATGCATAGGGTAATTATGACTTGTTAATGTAGTCAAAGTTAAAGCTAGTAGAGGAAAATATTAGGTGAAATTGATACAGTGATGGATATGCTGCCCCACTTTGGCTTATGTGTTAATATGATACATGAAGATTAGTTCTAGCACTTGATATTATCTAGTCTAGGATTTCAATTATTTGGGCTATGCATTGGTAATATGGAATGATTGACATCTACTGTAGGCCTGTTGCACAAAGATATATGTCAAAAATCTTTATGTTAATGTTACTTCTATGAGGCTATATGTATTAGTGTTTGAGAGAGTTACTGGCATGAGATATAGGGGCATGCACAACAGTTAGGGAGTAAGTTCTAACTATATATCCAATGGTTTAGGATATCTATACCATGCATGTCATAAAAGGCTTGATGATTGCATGTTATGATTCCTCCTTCTTCCCCAGCTATGGTTTATGTTTATGAGATTATTTTAAAAAGGGTATGAAATAATGTGTCTATAGTATAAGGTGCCTTACTGGATGTAATTAAGTAGTAAGAGTAGGAGTATGGACCATGGAACCTTAACTGTATCTAAAGGAAATTTTAAAAATTTATAGAGTTAGGGGCTATTTTAGGCCCTGGAGGTACGTTAGAAATGGGATCAAAGCATAGGTTCAAACACTGAGGCCTATGGACCAAGCCACCTTCTTATTGGAATTCATGTCATGTAAGTGTTAAGGTTACCTAACTAAGTAAAATTACGAGCTAAGATCAATAACAGTAATATTCAAATGAGGATTGAGAGCTCCTAAATTGCTGGTTATCTACCAAGTAACTAATTTCATAAAAAGAATTGTTAAATATAAGAACCACCTATCGCATGGAGAAGATGGTGAAAGTAATAACATCATTATATGTTATCCCATTTAGTATTACTATATTAAATTGTCTAAGGCTAATTTTTGAAAAATCGATGTTTCCTATACAATCAAAATCAAACACATGCACAGTTCTTTATTGCATGCATCATGTAGAGGGATTATCTATGAGTTATGTTTCATAGTGTGAATACTCTAGAATGAAGGATATATATATCATTAATTCGGTTCATAAATAGTTAGTTAAAGTGGTAGGACTCTTATGCGAGAAAAATAATTATTAATTACATCCTTCTCGAATAACGAAGGTCTAGGAGTTAATTCCCACAATGGGTTTCAATGGGTTAATTTTAAATAGTGGCGAAGAAATTCGACTAACTCTACCTCAAATTAATGCCAATATAAATATGTAGAGACTTCTTAAAATCGAAGGGAAATCAAAATGTTCTAGCTACATGCACTAAGTGCACTATGAAGAACCGAAAGTTAGCTAGACTAATTATATTCTTAGAATGTTCCAATTAAGCCATTCCTTAGCATTGAAATACACTAGGATTATGGGAATCAGTTCGCAGGAAGAGTTGTTGTTGGAGGTCGCTCATCTAGGCATGGGGATAATTGTTCTGTGCATGTTATGAAGACTCCTAGATGTTAGGTATTATCGTGTGTTGGAGGAAAACCTAGTTAATCACATAAAATAGTGTAGGGTGAATGGTCGCATAGGGTTATCCACAAAGACATCTACTCTCACTAAGGAAAGTGATTTGTATTGACACATTGTGAGCGTGCAGATCGTTATATCTTCAACGATGGTTGAAAGAGGTTTAATGCTTGGCTTATGGAACGAAATTTACTCAATCACAAAATCTAGAACGAAGTTGAAAATGAAACATGTTTCCTCTATTTTGGTGAGGCTCAAGGCTTCGAAGAGAGGGATACTTAGATAACTAACTATTGGGATTTTTATCCAAACAAAAATAAACAACATGTGATTATTTCTCCCCCTTGTGCCCAGTTGTTTGATGCGATGGTTGTTACCCTGAGCACGTTTCTTTTACTGCTCATGCGCTACCGAGCAAATTAGTGTTTTTCCTTTTCCGATAGGATGCACACTGATGGGGTCGGCTGTAGACCCGTGTTTTAGGGAGGAAGTTTAAGTAACAATGCTAAAACCCGATTCCTACTATTCTTATTTTTGAGATGCTACCTTGGGTTCCTTTATCACAAGGCATAGGTTCATGAGTTGGCCACAAAGCCAACGATAATATTTCCTTGAGGGATCACAGAAAAGTTGTAGTTCATTGTTCCTCAGTTGGCTAAAAGTACCTATCCGATGGATGGAAGGAGATAGGTTGAGATGGTGATTATCCTTATCACCGCTTTTATTCGGATTAAGTTAGCCATAGATCGTTATCTTTCCCCACAAAATTTATGGTATGATGCTTTTATCCTCATGCGTTGTAGAGAAACCGTGATTTCTCTTAGAAGATTACAGAATGTATGCTAGTTTGGGTGTTTCTAGGCCATATTTTATGGTTAAAACAACAGTGCATGAAAATTAAAGGACGAAGGGAATCACAACTGTTGTTTCCCTTCTAAATGTTGTCTTTCGTGTTTGCTTTATCCCAATTTGAAGCTGTGTGAGTTGGCAACAAGTAAAATGATGTTTTACAGTTCAGTTGTGCAAACCTTTAATCGGGATCCTAATATCGATCAATATATTGACTTAAGATATGCTTTAAAAGCACGAGGATAAAGCAAAGCCCAGTTTCACCCTAATTAAAAACCAACTTCAGTTCACCCTAGTTTGATTTCTTAACAATCTCTTGTTGTAGCAATGGATATGAAGGATGGGAGGAGTTGGTTTGAGCTCTAGAAGATATCTCATTGTAGCAACCAAACTAAAGGCCGAGGTTCAATTTCTTAAGGATTTGTCATTGTAACAATAGATTTGAGGGTTGAGAGACCATACGAAAGTCAGATCTTTCATGGATTTTTCAAGAGATAAGGCCGAGAGCCTTACATATTTGTTTTCACACACTAGCCCTACATATGTCATGAAGGTATTAGAGATATGTCTGAAGGTAAGGACGAGTGACCATGCAGCGGAAAATAATTTTGGTGGATATTACATTGTGCATAAATAATTAAAAAATATATTTGCGTAAAATAGAGTAGGAATCGAATTCTTGTGGAGAATTCAAGACTGATATTGGGTAGATAATCCCTGGTAAAGGAGTTCTATATTTCCAAAGGATGATGCCTCTCGAAAAAGTAGGGAAGGTATAATAGTCTTCGTATAAGAGTTAAAGAGGAGAAGATCTAATTTTTGAAGCACAAATCAAAGATTTATCAAGTATAGTTGTGTTGGCACTCAATGTAGAATAATTAAGCGAATTAAATCTGAAAGAGAATGCCTAGGCACTAAGACATTAACCAAGGTATGGTCAAGCATGTAAAACGTGAAGAATTTGTTTCTAAATGTGTTGATCGATGGTCGCATTGCGAGTATGGGAAATTTCTACATAGAGCACAATGAATGAACTAAGTTGTTGTTTAATTGTATATCACAATTTAGAATTGTTGAGGTAGGTGCAACATAGAGTTGAAAACTCTTTTGGTGAGAATTGGGAATCTTGCATGGAAAGCGTAGTTTTGAATGAGTTTAAGAAAATAACTCCTCATTTGGAATTGAGTAGAAAAGTCAAATCTTTATGTATAGTGATTTCCATTTATATGAGAAAAGGCAATTTTCTATCTACAAATGTAGTTTATTTTGTTGGTGTTGGCTTCTCATGATATTATCCAGTCTATCTCAAAGATTTTAGAGACATTCGTTCGAAATTTCTGTTGCAGACTGCTCACTTGCTTGATTCTTATTCTATTGGAATTACTCATGGATATTTTATTGTTGGAGGAAAATGTTGGTTTGACAACGAACTTGGTCAAACGGTTTTGTAACCGATTTAGTTTTTAGTTACGGTTAGTTTAGTTATATGTAACGGTAGCTGTTCATAGGTTATATTGAATACCATGTAATGAAATCATCATCGAATACACAGATATACATTTCAGTTTCATTTCTTTCTTGGTCTTCTCTTTCTCATTCTTGCTGTTCGTTCTTTCTTTCTCTGCTCTAAAAACAAGAAGTGGTATCAGAGCTCCAGAGCGGTACGTTGGGTGTAAGCGTGCAGATCTTTGCTGAGGAGAACGTTGGTGTTTGCTGTTGAGCGTATTTGCTGTAGACGCTGAAATCTGAGCGTATTTGCTGTGTAAAACGCCGGAGGCAAAAAAAGGACCTGCGCTGTTGCTATCAGATGCGTGCTCCTGCTGAGCGTAGTACCTGCGCTGTCTGATGCGTGCTCCTACTGAGCCCTTTGCTGTGAAAATCCAGATTGTAGATTGTTGCTGTCCAGTGACCAATATCCAGATTGCTGCTGTCCAGTGACCAAAATCCAGAACGTCCTGCGTGAAGAACCTTGCTGCTGTGCGTGAGGGTTGTGTAGCGTCCAAAACCCTGCGTGACGGAGACGTGAAGCTGAAGAACCTCCTTGCTGCTGTGCGTAAGGGCCTGTTGACTTGCGTTGCGTTGCACGGGATTGACCTGCGTGAGGGCCTGCAACTTTATGCAGAGGATTTGTGACAGCGTGAAACCCGGGTATTCCTTTTAAATTCTGAAATCAATTCAAGTTGTGGTTTTATAAAATTATTGAAAAAAAAAGGGGGTTTACAGAATTTTTTTTTTAAGACAGCAGAAGATTGCAAAGGTTGAATTTTTTTTAGAGAGCAGTATTGTAGAACAACAGATTGAAAAGGTTGTTCAGAATTTTTTTTTTTACAGCAGAGAAGAGTGTTGTTTTTTAAAAATATTGTAGAAGAACAAGTTTGCAAGGGATTTGCACGAAAAACAAAAGGGTTTGCAAGGGGGAAGTTATTTTTTTTTATATCCTGAAATCCTAGGAAGGAGGGAAAAATGGCCAAGATGTCGAATGCAAGATTCGAGGTGGAGAAATTCACCGGAAAGAGCAATTTCGCTCTTTGGAAACTGAAGGTCAAGGATCTGCTTGTGCAACAAGGGTTGCACAAGGCATTGGATGGGGTTACTAAGAAACCCACAACCATGACTACTACAGAGTGGGAGGACTTGGATGCCCGTGCTCTCAGTACCATCCGGCTATGTCTAGCGGATGAAGTTCTCTTCAACATCGTTGAAGAAACTACGGCGTCAGGTTTGTGAGGAAAACTTGAAACCCTTTATATGACAAAATCATTAACTAACAGAATTTATCTGAAACGACAATTATACAGTCTTCGAATGAAAGAAGGTTCAAGCATTGCAGAACATTTGAATGTCTTTAATACACTAATTTGTCAATTAACAGATATGGAAGTAAAAATACAGGAAGAAGATAAAGCCATAACCTTGCTGTGTTCTCTGCCTGAATCATGGGATCACTTCGTAACCTCGATCAGCTTCAGCTCTGCTGATTCTTTGAAGTTTGAATCAGTCGTGGGAGCTCTTCTGTCTGAAGAGGTACGAAGGAAATCTAGCACTGATACAACAACATCAGAAGCCATGGTCGCTAGAGGACGCTCAAAGGAAAGAGGAGACAAACCAAGAGGGTCTTCCAGGTCGAAATCGAAGGGCAAAAAGTGTAAGGCAAAATGTTGGAACTGCGGTAAAGTTGGACACTTGAGGAAGGACTGTTGGAAACGGAAGGAATCCGAAAACCTGAAGAACGAAGCGAATCAGGCTGATTCAGGTATTGTAGATGAAGTTTTATCTGCTGAAGATTTGTGTACGATAGATGAAACTTCACCTGAATGTAATGTCTCTCATAGTTTTGATAGCTGGCTGTTAGACTCTGGTGCTTCGCATCATATGTGCCCACATAGAAACTGGTTTACTTCGTATGAAAATGTAAACGGTAGTTCTGTGTTTATGAGTAACAATATGTCATGTCAGACTGTTGGGATGGGAGATATCAGGATTAAGATGTATGATAACACAGTTAGGACATTAACTAGTCTTAGACATGTGCCTGATTTGAAGAAAAATTTAATCTCTTTGGGAGTGTTGGATTCAGATGGTTATAAGTTTACAGGTCAGAATGGCGTTTTGAAAGTCTTCAAAGGTGCCCTTGTGGTTATGAAGGCAGAGAAGGTCGGGAATCTTTACAGGTTAAAAGGAAGTACTCAGGTCGGTGAAGCAGCGGTTGCGTCGGAAAAGGAAGAAGCAAGTACTCGTCTGTGGCATCAGCGTTTGGGTCATATGAGCGAGAAAGGTCTTCACATACTGATGAAACGTAAATCTCTTCCCGGTCTGAAATCCTTGAATTTAGATTTCTGTAAACATTGTGTGTATGGGAAGCAGTGTAAACAGAGATTTAAAGTTGGTAATCATAATAGTAAAGATGTTTTAGACTACATTCATTCTGATGTGTGGGGGCCTTCCCCTGTTATGTCATATGGAGGTGCTTTGTATTTTGTAACGTTCATTGATGATTATTCTCGTAAAGTTTGGGTCTATCTGCTAAAAAGGAAAGCTAATGTATTCAATGTGTTTAAACAATTTAAAGTAATGGTAGAGAAAAGAATAGGTAAATCTATTAAATGTCTAAGAACTGACAATGGCGGTGAGTTCACTTCTGTTGAATTTGAACAATACTGTAAGGATGAGGGCATTGTTAGACACAAAACTGCTGTTTATACTCCTCAGCAAAATGGTGTTGCTGAGCGTATGAATCGGACTCTTATGGAAAGAGCCAGAAGCATGATCAGCAATGCTAACTTGCAAAAGGAGTTGTGGGCAGAAGCAGTATCTACTGCTTGTTATTTGGTTAACAGATCACCTTCAGTAGCAATTGATTGTAAAATTCCTGAAGAAGTCTGGACAGGTCAGTCTTGTGACTATTCTCATTTGAGGATATTTGGCTGTGATGCTTATTCTCTTATTCCTAAAAATCAGCGTTCAAAGTTAGATCCAAAGTCGAAATGTTATGTCTTTGTTCGGTATGACTATGCAGTGAAAGGATATAGGTTGTGGGATCCTACATTGCGGAAGATAGTTATCAGTAGAGATGTAACATTTGATGAATCCTCTTTGTTAAAATCAAATGTTGAAAGAATTGAACAGGAACAGGTATCGCCGAGTCAACGAGTTCAATTGGAGGCTAGATCTTTCGGTGACAGTCGAAAGGAAGGAGAGACTTCTGGAGACAAAGGTGTTGAAGACACAAAGGAAGCCGTTGAAGCTTCTGAACCAGAGCAAGTTTCTGAACCAGTTCAGCAACCAGTCACTCTGAGAAGGTCTACAAGGGCGAAGAAAACTCCCAAAAGGTATGAAGATTCTGCTGCTTCATCTTTTGCTTTGGTTACTGAAGATGGGGAACCGTCTTGTTATCAGGAAGCGATAGATGATACAGATAGCGAGAAATGGAAAAAGGCTATGGAAGAAGAAATGGACTCCTTAGCCAAGAACAATACCTGGGATCTTGTAGAGCTTCCTGAAGGGAGAAGTGTTGTTGGATGTAAATGGGTCTTCAAGCTGAAACGGAAAGTTGATGGTAGTATCGAGAGGTATAAGGCGAGACTGGTAGCAAAAGGGTATTCTCAGGTTGAAGGTATAGACTTTCATGAGATTTTTTCTCCAGTTGTAAAACTTGTTTCTATACGTACTGTGTTGGCACTAACTGCGTTGCTTAATCTTGAGTTAGAACAGTTAGATGTTAAAACAGCTTTTCTACATGGTGATTTGAACGAAGAGATATATATGGAACAACCAGAAGGTTTTGTGCGAGGTCGCAGCAGAAGATTAGTTTGCAAGCTCAGGAAATCATTGTATGGTCTGAGGCAGTCTCCCAGACAATGGTACAAGAAGTTTGATTCCTTCATGGTGAGCCAGAACTTTATAAGAAGTGAGTATGATCATTGTGTGTACTTCAAAAGTTTCAATGGCATATTCATTATCTTAGCTTTGTATGTTGACGATATGCTTATTGCAAGCAAAAGCATGGAAGAGATCAACAGGTTAAAGGCTCAACTCTCTAGGGCGTTTGATATGAAGGATCTTGGAGCAGCAAAACATATCTTGGGCATGGAGATACACAGAGACAGGAAAAATGGTAAGCTTTGGTTATCACAGCAGAAGTATGTGGAGAAGGTACTTGAAAAGTTCTCTATGAATAATGTGAAACCTGTTAATGTTCCGTTAGCTTCCCATTTTAAGCTTTCTTCGGTTTTGAGTCCTAGAGATGATGAAGAAAAGCAGTATATGTCTCATGTACCATATGCAAATGCAGTAGGCAATTTAATGTATGCGATGGTATCTACAAGACCTGACATTTCACATGCAGTTGGAGTTGTCAGCAGGTTCATGGCAAATCCAGGTAAAGAACATTGGCAAGCAGTGAAATGGGTGCTTCGATATCTAAGAGGCACAAGAGATCATTGCATCGTCTTTGATGGTAGTGAAGGATCAGTCTGCGGATATGTAGATGCTGACTATGCAGGTGATTTGGACAAAAGAAGATCTACTACAGGTTACGTCTTTACTCTTGCAGGTGGAGCAATTAGTTGGATGTCAAAGCTTCAAGACACGGTTGCATTGTCCACTACCGAAGCTGAATATATAGCTGCTTCAGATGCCAGTAAAGAAGCAATCTGGTTAAAGGGTTTGCTCGATGAAATCGGAAGGACGCAGGAGAAAGTGAGTGTACTTTGTGACAGTCAAAGTGCTATTCACTTGGCCACAAATCCTGCCTATCACAGCAGAACCAAGCACATTGATGTGAGATATCATTTTCTGAGACATGTGATCGATGGTGGAAAAGTAGCTCTTAAAAAGGTCCACACACGAGAAAATTGTGCAGACATATTCACAAAGCCAGTTACAGTAGAGAAGTTGCAGTGGTGTTTAGCTTCTCTTGGCTTGCAGGAAAGATGATGAATGGGAAAGTTGTTGTCAAGGTGGAGTTTGTTGGTTTGACAACGAACTTGGTCAAACAGTTTTGTAACCGATTTAGTTTTTAGTTACGGTTAGTTTAGTTATATGTAACGGTAGCTGTTCATAGGTTATATTGAATACCATGTAATGAAATCATCATCGAATACACAGATATACATTTCAGTTTCATTTCTTTCTTGGTCTTCTCTTTCTCATTCTTGCTGTTCGTTCTTTCTTTCTCTGCTCTAAAAACAAGAGAAAATCTATACAGCAGGTTGTTCACAATAGTATTTTAGGTATTCCATGGAAGTTTAGAACTATAGAAGGTAAACAATGTATTTTTACCAAATATTCCCAACCCTCATATTCTGAAGCATGATTGACGTGTTTTCTGAATGAAGAGTCTCATTTGAAAATTCAAAACTTTAGTTTTCCTTTGCATTTTTATGCTTTGAGAATTAGGTTTAAGTTGTAGAGTGTTTGGTATTTATTACGTTCCTATAAAGCATATACAGTGAACCATCAAAGTTCTATTAGTCAATATGTTAGTTGACATATATTAAAGACACAGGAGGTATTATAACATGAAAAAAAGATCACGAAGATGGATTACGATCTCTGTTGGTTTGTGGGTTATTGAGATCGATGTTGACAAATCAATAACTTACCTTCAAACCAATTCAGGCATAGAGTACTGGATATAAATTGATCCTAATACACATAAAACATTAATTCAAATGGGTTGATATTTCTTTCTCGGTGAATGGAATAAGTGATATCCACTTACTTGAATCTGCTTAGCCTTATAAAGATGAATTATAAACGTACAATCTGATTTACCAATACAATTTTCAGCTAGGATAAGGGTAGTTGGAAAATATATTGACTCTTGGTATTGGTGTCAAACTGGAAATGCTAGCCATTGTCAGCTATGTAGGGAAGGGTAATTCCCTATGTGTGTGTGAGCTACTGTATGATTTTACGATGTATTTCATGTGTTATAATGAAATACAAGATAAATTAGAAAAGCCCACTTTGAATAAAAACAAGAATTTACACCTTCACGCAGATAAATTGCAAAGATTGAAGTTTAATTTTTGGATTAATGGAAACAGAGGTAAACTTACTATAAAAGAAGAAATTCCAGCTGAAGATAGAAATCATAAGTGTGACATGTGCCAAAGAGAAAATGAACTTGTTGAACTAGTTCATGGAGATTAAGTTCAGGAACTAAAACAATTATAAACCTTTTCCTAGATCATGCCTAATTGTCATTTATTACAAATGGCTCAATGAGGAACATGTAAGGCTTGTCGATTCTAACCCTAAACAGTCCATTACATAGGTTTCTCATTTTTTTCTTTGAAAAAAAAACATGCAGGATTCTTGTGCCTTTGATTTAACCATTGGAAGGATGATATACTATGTTGCATTTGGCTACTAAATTTGTTCATGATTTGCTGAATGATATTGTTGTTGTGATACTAAGAGGGATGTTTATATGCAAAACATAGGATTGTTTAACCTAATGTTGTCATCATATAGAAAAATCCACAAAATTGACTGTGATTTTATATCGATGGTAAGATGATGCTCTGGGGGAGGGAGCATATAACATGGTTATTAACATTAAAAGGTTATTATAGATGGTGAAAATTACAAAATTTAAACTATGGATAAACAATTTTATGTGGATGCAATGGCATGATTGAAAAGAGAGGCTTATAACAGGATAATTAAATAAGTGACAGTCTTGGGAAAGCATAATGGTCAGATTAAGACAATATTAATTTGGTTGACAAATAATGCATACAGTAGAAGAGTATGAATTGTACATTGGAAAGTGCTACTTGCATGTAGAACACATTATGGGATGAAATGAGTTGCATGGATGTGCCTTAATATATGAAGGAATCACAAATTTTTACAACTAAACTATGATAAAATCAAAGAAGAAGTTACCCTGTATGGTGTAGAACCTGAGGTGTACATGGTTTTGGATAAGGAATCCAAATTAAACTATGAATTTTTTACAATCATTAAATGATTATATGAGAAAAAACGAAAACTAAGAATTACAGATTTCTCCTAACTCTCGATGCTCATATAAATTTAACATGCATAGGCTGGAATCTAGGGGATTGCAGTTGAGTAAAGCAAGAGTCATAAAATGTAACCTAAATCATAAATGAGATTGTGAGGTGGGTGTGAAAAAATGATACAACCTATTGTATACATACTTAATGATATCATAAGGAGGCCCATGGATTGACCTCAAAAGCACATCCATAGTACATACATAATGGAAATCTAAAAGAAAGTTTTGATGATACTTTTGAGAATTCCCCCGAGATAGTAAGCAGAAAATGAGGAAGGAAAAAATATTTTTCCAAATTACCACTCATAATGATTTAAAAATGTAATGCTAACCTAACACATGCATCAAGTAAGATAAGAGAGGATAACCAATTCCTTGGTCTTAAGGATGTGAGGATTTGAACTAGAGAGTAGTATAAGTTTACACTTATAACTCATGCATGGGAGTTGTATGCAGGAGTATACTGATTAACCATAATGTTTAGACCTACATGAACCAACAAGGTGTTGGAAGAAGGAAATACTATGACATGATTATTTAAGTATGGAATGATTATTAATAACTAACCAAATTTGTTCTGATGGGCATGAGACTTCAAATATCTATGACAGACTGAGTATCATAGTTGGCTTTATGATGTATTTCAATATTGTTAGAACTTGTTACAAGTGTCATATTTAATCCCAAAACTAAAAGTTATAGGTATGATTGAGTTATTGTATGCCTAAAGACTATTATGATACTATTATAGTGTGCGTGATGAGTATTATACAAATGGAATAGGTCCTTAAAAGTCCTCAGCAACAAACTAAACATAGTTTTTCTACTTACCGGAAATAGATAAAGGAATGTTGGAATACTGCTAACCTGATTAAAAACATGTGGATAAGTGTATGTCATGCAGGTGATGCTATGGACATTGGTAGGATATGCAGTGGTACAGATTGTACTATGTACAAGCAGTACATATGGTACCAGTATGGATATATGCATGGCAGGATTTAAACATGATATGTATAACTATGTGTGTAATACACCTTGTGTGCAGTTATGTATGAAGCCACTAGGTGGGTGCCTTGCAGGGAAACTGAACTGGAAGTTGCATAGCAAACGAAATTAAGAAGTGGATCAAGAATGAGTAACAATGGTTTATTTGCAATATAGCATACATATCATTATGTTGAGTATATGTGATTATGATGATATGTGAGCTAACCTGTTATAATGTTTTATGCATATGGTAGCTAACTTGTTGTATGTAAAGAAACCGTAGGAAGCGAGTGTTCGGTAAGAAAACAAAGGCTTGCAAGAATTTAGGGGGAGGTCATGCATTCTTCAAATAAAATAAATAATGGGCAATATAAGCCATAGATATTTTAATAGTATTGAGTGGAGAATTATGATATTGATCATGTTAAACATAGTTGCATTTATGCATCTAAAATTTCTTACAAAATGTTGAAAACAATGTTTTAGGTAGTTATGGAAGGAGATGTGTTGGGACCACTCCCTGTAACTGATATACATCAGATGATTTGCATCAGATGGCAAGGCCATGAAAGATGTGGATTCAGAAGCCAGCTGCCTGTGAACAAGGACGTGATGCAGGGACACACCGAGGAAGGTGTAAAATTTAAGGGGGGGAGTGTGTAACACCCCTCCCTTGTTTGTAAGACTATTGTAACCTAAGATGAGAAAATATAGGTATGATATGTAATATTAAAAACAAATATATTATTGAATAAATTAATAAATAAATCACTTGGAAAAGCGAGACACCAAGAGATGGGATTCTTGCCAAATCCCATTGAAGAATGAGATAGGGTTAAATCTTTCATGATAAGGTTGTAGATGTGATTCTAGATAAGCTTGGATTGATTGGATATAGATATTCATCAAGGAAAAAACATAAAGCTTTGCAGGAGATAAATGCAAGATTTTATGAGTAAAAACCTCGTGGGAGATAAAGGCGAGATATTTTCCAAAAAGACCTAGGAAAACGGAAAAAAATCCATAAAAGCGAGACGTCGCTAATGGAAATTATATCATGAAAGAGAGTATTGAATACCCATTGCATAGATCAATTAGAGGCAATTGATCCATGGCAAGAACCTTGGCTTGGGGGGAGTCAGCGGTGATTCATGTGTGGGTGGTGGTGCTCCACTCTCCAAGTGATGTTTTAGTTGGTTTCACATTAGTGGAACGTTTTGTATGTTGGTCTCTTACCCATTATTTCATTAAATCATTTGGTTCAATTGTATAGATGTAGTGTTATTTGTACGTATGATAATAATTGTGGTCTTATGCATGTGACTCTTAATGTATCCATGATGGTGGTGGAATCATAATAGGTAGGTGTTAGTGCTGGCGCCAAGGAGTTGGCCTACTCATGATCGACTCTGCATGAAATCCTTGTGTAGTAGAATATCCGACACTAACTTGTTATGAGGTAGCCATATGGTACGGTGAGAATAACTATTGAATCTTAATTGGGTCAATAGTAGATGTAATGAAGGAGTTGGATGTGATTATCTGAGTTAATGGCTTTTACGAGATAATTTTATGCATGCATAGGGTAAGTATGACATATTAATGCAGTCCAAGTTAAAGTTAGTAGAGGAAAATATTAGGTGAAAGTGATACGATAATGGATACGCTGCCCCACTTTGGCTTATGTGTAAATATGATACATGCAAATCATTTATAGCACTTGATTTTATCTAGTCTAGGATTTGAATTATCTGGGTTATGCATTGGTAATATGGAATGATTGACATCTACTATAGGCCTGCTTCACAAAGATATATTTCAGAAATCTTTATGTTAATGTTACTTCTATGAGGGTATATATATTAGTGTTTGAGAGAGTTATTGGCATGAGATATGGGGGCATGCATAATAGTTAGGGAGTAAGTTCTAACTATATATCTAATGGTTTAGGATATCTATACCATGCATGTCATAAAAGGCTTGATGATTGCATGTTATGATTCCTCCTTCTTTCCAAGCTATGGTTTATGTTTATGAGATTGTTTTAAAAATGGTATCAAATAATGTGTCTATAGTATAAGGTGCCTTACTGTATGTGATTCAATAGTAAGATTAAGAGTACGTACCATGGAACCTTAACTGTATCTAAAGGAATTTTTAGGCATCTATAGAGTTAGGGGCTATTTCTCTAGGTAGGCCCTCGAGGTACGTTACAAGTCATTCTTGACATATTGGATCAAGGGTTGTTGAGGCTTTACGAGTGAAGAATTTCCTAGGGAGATATATGGCTAACACTTTGTGTTGATGTCTGAGTCCTTGAAGTTGGAAAGGTGGTGTCGATTATTGATCTTCGTTTCGGATACACATAGATTCTTGGGTTGGTGGTTAACAATTAAGCCTAATGGTACCTAGAGGGGTTGAAAGCGTGAGTCCACCTTAGTCCCACTTGGATAGATTTCCCTGGTCAGGAATATAGTCCATGGCATTGCAATGCCTAAATTGATTGATTCATCGGATAGTTTCCCTGGTCAGAAATCTAGTCCATGGGATTGCGATGCCTAAATTTATTCATGGTGCATATAGTTTGATATCTTCCATTCTATATGTACATTATGAATACCTCCGTAGTTAAGAGGGAGTGTTGGAAAAAGTAGCTATGTTCAATCTTCAATAATGTACTTGAGTCAACATTTAATGTACTTGTCAATAGAATAAAGAAAATAATTTTTATTATTATTATTGTGACTTATTAAACCATTGGTTTCAAGCTTGGGTGACCATGTTTTAGGTAAAATTAGCCATTGATGACTTCTAGGATTTATTCTGAGTCTAAAGAATTATTGTACATTTAAAGAGACCCTTCTTGGGATTTTGAATCATGTAAAAAGGTTAAGTATTGAGTCAAATATGAATTATGTAACCTCCACACCATGTCAGCCTAAGAGAATATCAAGGCGGCCTAAGGACCCATTGGACACCACAAGAAGCCTATAAAAGGAAGCACGTCAAATTCATTTGTAGCGTCACTTATCAGTTTCTCTCTATTGGGCAAAGGTGCGAAAATATGTTTTCTGGGGATAAGTGTGAAGTAGGAAGCTGGGAAATTCTATTGTCAGGAAGTCGAAGTAAATGCGAGTTTGGGGAAGTCAAAGGAGTCAAGGAAAATAGAAATTTTGGTGGTGGTCTCTATCAATTTCATTCTGTAGATTGGGAGATCAAAGTCTTCCAAGTTGAACTATTGTCAGAAGCTCCTGGCTACTGCAAGTAGCTGCATAGTCGAAGTTGTTGGGAAGAGGTTCATATTCTGGAGGTTGACATGGTGTCAAGGGAAGGACTAGTCTTGGTATAGGGTGAAGAGTCTCAAACAATACTATTGAAAGAAAGAATTACTTTGACTGGTTTTTCTCCTCGAGGGGGCTTTTGCCCTACTGTGTTCCTGCTTTTGGTAATTTATTGATGAACTAAAGAAAGAAGATATAAAGAATCATAATAATAAGAAACATCACAAGTAATTATTAAGGTCGAGAAAATCTTTACTGCCTTTCTGATTTTCCACCAACTATCTCCACTTAAAATATGCTCGTTCATTACTAAGCAAACACAAAAATCAACAAACCTCCTTGCACCCAAACTTGATATATATATGACTATCGACAAACTAGCACAACCACATTTATATTAATATAAATGTGGTTGATAAACGCTAACATGCCTATAAGATAAGATATAATAATAATATTATTATTGTTGTTGTTGTTGTTGTTATTATTATTATTATTATTATTAATATGAATGATATTAATAATAATACTATATAATAATATTAGATATTAATAATATAATATAATAGTAAATAAATATAAAATAATCAATAACAATTTAAAATAAATTTAGAAATTAATAATAGCACAAATAATATTTTACCCCAAGAATATGAACCCTTAGATTAAGAAACACGAGATTGATATTATAAACCCACGGGAATAGTAAACACGAGGGATTAATACTAAAAACCCAAGGGAGTAATATTAAACCCAAGGGAATAATATTATAAACCCAAGGTATATAAACTATAAAAGAAATACTAAAAACCAAAAAATAAACATAGTTGGCCATGATTTACCATGGTTGATTTACATATTGACACAATATTTATGACAATTCGACATTGGACCATGGCTGACCATCTTTGATTTTCATATTAAGGCAATAGTCATAATGTGACATTGGCCCATGGTTGACCATTATTATAAACACAATGGATTTATATTAAATCCTAGGATTAATTTCGTAAAACCTATGAATAATATTACACCCTAGGAATATGAATCCTCAGATTAATAGACCCAAGGGATTGATATTATAAACTCAAGGGATTATAAACCCTAGGGAATAATATTAAACCCAAGGTAGTAATATTATTAACCCAAGGTATGTAAACCCGAAGATAAATATTATAAACCCTAAATAAACATGGTATACCATGGTTGATTTTCATATTGAGACAATATTTGTCACAATGTGACATTTGACCATGGTTGACTATCATTCCCCATGGTCAACAATGGTTGACGATGGTTGAGCATGGTTGATTTTCATATTGATACAATCTTTGTTAGAATGCAATGTTGGACCATGGTTGATCATGATTATAAACCGATGGGATTTATATTAAACCAAAGAATTAATATTATAAACCCAATGAATAATATTTACACCTTAGGCGTATGAACCCTTAGGTTAATAATCCCAAGCGATTGATATTATAAACCCAAAGGATTATTTACAAAAACCGAAGGGATTAATTCTAAAACTGAAAGGTATTATAAACCCAAACGAATAATATTAAAACCAAGGGATTAATATTATAAACCCAAGGTATATAAACTTTGAGATAAATGTTATAAACCTAAAATAAACATGGCTGACCATGGTTGATTTTAAAATTGAGACAATTTTTTTCACAATCTGGTGTTGGACCATGGTTGACCATGATTAACCATGGTTATTTTTCTTATTGACCATGATTGATATTGGTTGAGCTTGGTAAATCATGGTTAATCACTTATTCAAAAAAACTATTTATATAAAAATCTAAAAAAATCCATTGTTGATCATGTTTCACCATTCCAATTGATCTTGGTTCAATTTGGTAGACCGTGGTTGATAATGGTTGACCATCATTGATCTCGATTGAGCATTCTAACCAAGTTGATCTTTGATGACCTTGGTTGACCATGGTATTCATTAACCATTACAGTTGTCTTTGGTTGGTCATGGTTGATCATGGTTGGTCATTGCCATCGATCATGGTTAACCATGGTTTAACAAGGTTGACCATGTCTAAGCATTTTAACAATGATGATCTTGGTTTAATATGGTTGACCATGGTTGATCATGGTTGACCATGGATGACATTAGATGAGATTGGTTGACCATTTTAACTGTGATGTTTTGGATTACCTTGGTTGACCATGGTTGACCGTAGTTGAACATCATATAGCACAGTTTCTCGTGGTTACTCACGGGTGACCAGGGCTGACCATGATTAACCATGGTTGACAATTATGGTTATATATGGTTGAACATCGTCGACCATGGTTGACCATGGATGGTTGACGATGATTAACCATGGTAAACCATTCTAAGCATGTTCAAAAATTGAATCTTGTTGATCATGGTTTACATTTGTTGAGCAAGGTTGATTATGGTTTACCATGGATGGCCATATTATGTTTTATGTTCTTAATAACATTATGTTTTAAATAATATCAATACAAATGTTAATATTAATGTTATATTAGGCATTATATCATGTTTTTAATAGAATAGCATATTAAATGTTACTGTTACACAGTAATTTGTCACTGCCTTCCTGTCAGTCACCCTGCTGTGTCAATCACTAAGCTTCATGTCTTCTGAACTAGCCCAGAAACCCATTCTTCTAAAGTTTTATGCATCAGCGCGTCTGTTTGAAAAATATCCGCGATTACTGGCGCTCCATAGTGTATTCAATGCGCTGACAGCTCGGAAGGACACCACTTTTCCGCGCTGGTCGCCAGCGCGCCTTTCCCGTGTGCTTCCGCGCTGACATGACTGTCCCAGTTATGTAGACGCGGCGACATCGCGTCAGTTTCCTCATTATCCGCGCTGATCTAGTTTGGGCGAATTTGTTCAAACAACCAGCCTTCCAGATAACTCCAGGCTTGGTTGTTAGCTTTGTGAATGTCGACTCCTTTCTATGGCATGACTGTTCGACCCTTTGCAACCATTTCCCTCAAAGATAAGCTCATTCTTCCACCTTTTTAGGAGACTCCTTCTCCTATATAAACTTCCACCATTACCATGAGCAGCTAGTTAGACTTAGCTTGGAATAGCTTGGATTGTACAGAGCTTGTAGTGCTCAGATTGCTGCTATAGGTGTGGTGTGCTAGGTGTGGAGGTGATTGATTGCTTAGGGAAGGTTGTTTTGTGCTATTTGTGTGAGAGAGAGAGTTGTTTGTCTTGGGAGAATCATCCTCAAAGGTGAATGCTTGAGATACATGCTGACTGGCCCCTCTTGAGAAGGTTACCGACGTTAGAACATTTGGTTGTACTCTTCTCTATTCTGATTAATAATAGATGACTGCTATTATTGTTCCATTCTCATTTGTCTACGCAATGGTTAAATGTGAATTACATCTTTTCTGACTGATGTATGGTTGCTTTTATTAGATTTCACGCTTGTGTTTGTTTCCCCTTCGTGTGTGCAGGTATCTATTCGCGGAGATCGCGGAGGATTGTGACCAGCCGAAGCGGAGGAGCGAAGGCAACATCTCTTCGTCAAACGACAGCGCAGGAATCCAAGTAGGTGCTCTTTACCTCTTGTTTAATTGTAATTAGGAACATGCGTAGCAGCATTGTGTGATTGTTGCTAGACCCCTGCTGGGCTAGTAGGGATCGCCTCTACCCGTAGAGGGGATTTACCTCTCCAACAATTTGGCGACTCCGCTGGGGATCAGCCTTTTTGTCTCTTGAGTCCACTTTTGTGTTTGGCTTTGATTGATCTCTTTTCGAGTTTTTGGGATTGTCTCTTTTGCTTATGAACTTTCTGGGCGTTTCTGGGAAGCATCTTTATTGTTAAAAATCTCTTGCCTTTGGTTTGGGAAGTTTTTAGTTTGGCCTTGCTTGTTTTTTGCGCTCAGCGCGTTTTAATTCCAAACAGTCGCGCTGACATCGCGTTCCTGTTCTTTGGTTTTCTTTCCATCGCGCCTGTACGTCTAACAGTCGCGTTGACCTCGTTTTCAGAGATAGCGCGCTTTATTCGTGTCCTTCCGTGCTGGCATCGCGCCGCCGCTTCTTTGTGTTTCTTGTCATCGCGTCTGTGTGTTTTCTTTCCGCGCTGACCTCGTTTTTCTGAGACAGCGCGCTTTATTCCTGTCTTTCCGCACTGACGTCGCAAAGTTGCTACAGGCCTCCCCCTGTCAGTGCCGAGTTGCTGAAG
Source organism: Pinus tabuliformis (assembly GCA_031772625.1). NCBI lineage: Eukaryota > Viridiplantae > Streptophyta > Pinopsida > Pinales > Pinaceae > Pinus > Pinus tabuliformis. Next base: position 134,314,019 of record CM062805.1, read on the forward strand.
GCTACCCGCGCTGATCCTGTAAAACTCATTTTTGACCAGATTGGCCTCCTGAACCTCTTGCTGTGACTTTCCCCTCTTCTCTCCTCCTGCCTGATGACTTGTTTTTCATTGTTTGAACTCTGAACTGCTTGATTGCGGAGCTTGTTTCCATAAGGTTTCGTTTTTGCTCAGTTTCAAGTTTGCAAATACCTTCCCTTTTTTGCTTTCGCTGCTTGGTTTGTGTTCCCATCATCGCTTTTGCAATTGCTGGATCGTGTTGTGTCTCTAGGTGACTGGTTGTGACTCTCGTCCTTCGGGTGTTTGCTTTTTTCTATTGATTTCGCACTCTAGCTCTAGGACATCTAGAGGCCGTGTGTGTGTCAAGCCTGCCGTAGGGAGCTTGTTTGCTTGTTCGACCAGCCGAGTTCAGATCTGTTCATGCACTTGTTCAGTGATTGTTGGAGTGTTTGGGTTGTGTTTCCAAGTGGTTTCTTTTCGCTTCCTCCTTGCTTGCGATCCTTGCTTATCTTGTAGAGCTTAGATCACATAGCTCGTGCAGACCTTTGTTTTCCTTTGATTTGGAAGCTTTGGTTGAGTGTTTCGGGAATTTTTCGTGCTTTCATTAAGTAGTTTACTTGGTGTTCCGGTTCCTCCAAATTATTTTAGATGCTTTGTGTCACTGAAAGAAAATCAAACTAGTAGCTTTGCTTTTGAAAATTGAAAAGGAAAAGAACATTTCATTGATTTACATCTTCAAAAGAAAAGTTTCCTTTCCTCGCTTTAGTTGCATTAAGTTGCTTGTTTGCTTGTACTTGTTTTGTTTGGTGGAAAATTTCTTGCCCTCTCGTAGCTAGAATTCATCGAACAAAGCGGAATTCTTTGGCATATAGATTGCATCTAGGTAATTGTGAGCGAACATACGATAGAGCTTGAAATCGAAACTTAATCTCAAGATCAACTATAAAATGAACCAAATGAATCTAAAAACGCATTGGAACTAAATGCAAATATCTAGAGGTCTAGGTTAGAGACGTGTTCTGGCGTCTTTAAACATAGTCACTGTTGTTTCACATTAGGTTGGGTGATTCCTCCTTCTGTGACTCGATAGTGGTCTAACACGGACTGCGCTCCCACGTACCATCGCGTATATAGGGAGACCCCACTAGGCTTTTATCCTTTATCCATAGGAAGCCGAGTCGGCCGCCCTACGATTCGCAATGCAGTGAACACAGCATTCACGAAGATTGACCACCCGTACCCTAAAAAGTATTCTGTGGTTTTGCGAAAAGTTTGGCACACCCTCTACCTAGAATCTCCAGAGCAGTCACTTTTGATCCTTTTCGGACTCCCTAAATGAAAAGGTGCCTGTGAGCGTCTTGTCACTTCGTGCTCATTAAACATTCGAAGGAGACTGGAGTCATCTTTTCGTCCTTTTCTCGACTCTTGAAACATGAAAAGGTCAAGTTTGGTTCTTGTGTCTTAAATGTTTATTCGGCCATGATAATATCACCCAGTTAGATCTTGTGTGCGTTAGCTTGAGTAGGTTTCGTTTTCATTCGCTATGGCAACTTTTCCTGGATTCACTAACCCAGGTTCCCCCTCTGATGGGAATCCAGGACAATTCCCTCCTCTTGGGAATGTTGGTGCTCCGTATATGGCGACGTTGTCCCTACCGGGGTTAACTGTCGGGTTGCCTGTGTGGTTGTTTTCAACCTCTTTGGTCTCTACCGTATCGGCTGTTAGTCCATCAGTCCCTCCACCTGAACAATGTCATGTTGATCCTAAGGTGGATCTCTCCCCTTCGACACCTACTTCTACGTCGTCCTCTTATACTTCGCCTGGTGAAAGTCTCGATTCGCATAACCAGGTGGCTAAGAAGAAGAAGAACAACAACAAGAAGAAGAAGTCCCCTAAGGGAGAGCCTACACACACAGTCCCCCCCTCAAGTCCAGCTATCCCCTCCAGTATACCTGAAGTCGGGTCACCTTCTGCTCCTCCGCGGAAGGTTAAGTTTCCTTGTCGATTATGCAGGGAGGACCATCTGCTTCGTGATTGTCCTGGCATCCCCAGGGTATTAGAAGTTTGGTCTCACGATCCGACCCGCCCTCCATCGTCCACTGATGATCATGGCGATGCTACCTCATCAATTGGGAATGGTAAGGAGAAAGGGAAGCTTCGAATCCCCTGTCGACTTTGTGAAGGCAAACATCCCCTTCACCTTTGTCCACTCATGGATAAAGCCTCTGCTGTGTTGGACAGTCTTGCTACTCCTCCGAATCCTTTTCCCGCTGGTTATCAACGTCTTTCTACAGCTGTAGATCGCGCCCCTGTTCACAAAGAAATCGCTTCAGATTCCCCTTTTGTCCAGGCCTCTCTTCCCGAACCTGGCTATTCCCAGCCTGTTCCAGACCCGCCGTTGGTCGGAAAGGGTGTTGATTCGAGTTCACCTCCTCTCAACCACTCTGTTTCGGAAGAGCAAAATTCTCATGTTCTTCTCGTCTCCTCGGATACTCCCGAGCTTGATAAAGGTTCTCCTGAAATCTCTCCGGAGAATTTCGATTCGGTTCTTTCCGAGCAGGGGGGCAACCATATGGTTCCCCCACCAAGTAGTTCGGTCATCTCCTTTGATTGGAGTCGTTTGACTGCCCCTCCCCTTTCGTCCCATGTGCCTTTCTGGGTCACCGCCTATGGTTGCCATATGGCGCTGCCTGGCACTGTGTTGGATGAAGGCGCATCGGTTAGTCTTATGCCCGTTACTACTTGGCAGGCTTTGGGTTCCCCATCGCTTGTACCTGTCGCACCGAATCTCACCGCCTTTGACGGAGGAACGAGTCAACCATTAGGGATCCTTCCACAGTTTCCTATTACTTTGGGAGGCAAGACCGTCTATATAGACGTCTCAGTTACCCAAGGTTCTTTAGACTTCAGTCTTCTCCTTGGTCGTGATTATGTGTATGCCATGGGAGCCCTTGTTTCTTCACTTTTCCGTGTGGTTTGCTTTCCACACGATGGAAGAATAGTGACGATCGATCAATTATCGTTCGTTCGTCCACAAGCCCCTCCGGCACAATTGTCCTTCCCTCCTGGTTTTCATCCACCTGTTGCATCTGTCTCACCCCAGATCAACTATGTGGCCACCTCCCCCGTGCCTATATCCAGCAATGTCGCCGTCGTGCATAGTGTCCTGGGGGCATTAGGTCCTGATTTCCAAGATGTCGGCCTTCCCTCCGGAGCCACTTTCTTGGAGGCCTCCACTTCCCGTTCATTATGATGAAGTCTGGATGGAGCATAGTTCTTTTCCTATGTCAAGCTCCTTAAAAAATGAAACTGGGTTTGGTCGGAGCATAGTTCCTTTCCGGTGTCAAGCTCCTTAAAAAATGAAACTAGGCTTGGTCGAGCATAGTTCCTGATCTTGTGTCAAGCTCGTTAAAACATGAAACAAGGGTTATGAGGATAGTTCTTTTACTGTGTCAACCTCATTAAAAAAATGAAACAACTCCCTTTTCAGATCGAGTCTTTGATTAAGATCTCGTAAAATCCCAGTCGAGTCTTTCCAAGATCTCGAAAGTGAACCTTCATTCCATCCACTTTGTCGAATGCAATGAAGCTTGGGGGGCATGTACCTCGATTTGCATTATTATGCTGGGGGCATGCGAACTTATAACAAGCATAGTTTTTCGTTTCAAGCTTGTGTAAACATGAAACCGAATCCAAGCAAAGTTCTCCACGGTTCAAGCTTGTGTAAAAAGGAACCCATACCCAATTTACATCTCGTGATTGCCATTTTTATTTGCTGAATTCTGCTAGATGAGCCTTGGTTGTTTCATTCCATTGCTACCATCTCTTTGGCTGATCATATGCTCTCACTTGGTTGTTTATCCTTTCCTGAGGAACCGCAGCGATGAGTGGTTTTATTAGCCAGCCTCTTAACCATTACATGTTTTGAATAGTTCCACCATTACCGGAACCAGTTGCTACCCTTTATACCACTCGTTCCTCTAGGACGAGTCTCCTTTAAGCTCTTTTCTGACTCGTAAAATGTGAAAAGATTGCCGAGTATTTTTCCCTTTTTGACTCGTTAAAGAGAATAAAAATGGAGGTCTGCTTTCAGCTCTTTTCTGACCGTTTAAAGATGAAAAGATTGCCGAGTCCCCCTCTCGACTCGTTAAAGAAATGAGAGGCGGTCGCCTTTAAAGCTCTTTTTTCGACCGTTTAAACTAAAAAGATTGCCGGGTGTTTGTCGTTTCGCACTCGTTATCGGCTCTAAAACGACGTGTTTTCGACCGCTTTTTTACTTTTTCGGGTCAAGAACACTATTTACGAAAAGTACTCCTCGATCGTAATGGTCGGGCGGTTCTTTCGAGCATTGTTTTATACTTTTTCGGGCTCGAGAGACACAACTGTACGAAAAAGGACCCCCCTGGAGTCTTCTTTTCTGCTGTCTTTTCAGGCTCTCTAAATAAGAAAAGACGCCGAGTTTTTCCTTTGTCAGGCTCGTTAAACACTTGATGACATCGGGTATTGTCAAAATGACACTCTTCGAGCATATGCTATCCCCGTCAAGCTTGTCATCCAAAAATAATCGGGGTACCTGCCAGAAATGGTGGGGAAAATGGAACTGTAATCCTAGTCGTGTCGGCAGTATGTCGCTCTTGAACATGGCACTCTTCTGCTTCGTGTCTGGGTGGGACCATCTCATTTTGTTTTTCACGGGCCTCCGTGGGTTTGGGTTATCTTATTCGACCTCTCATCTGCCCATTGCCATCATCACTATACCCTTTACTCATTTGATGTCAAATACTGCCAAACCCGCCATAGTGCCGCCGATATGTTCAAGAGAAGTTGACCTCTGTAATAGTACAGCCTCATCTGCTATCTCACACAAATCATTTTTCCTCTGTCTCGCATCGATGATGTGGGAAACATTATTGCCCACCTTCGATCGAGGTCCCTTCCTGTCGACTTCAGCTCATTTTCCGGGAAGGTGACTTAGAGACTCCTTTCAGGTGCCTTAGAGCATGCATGCCTCAATGGCAGGTTCTTCGTGTTCGACGAGAGGTTTTCATTATTGGCCTCCGATCGAATGATTCCGTGGATGTTCGACAACAGCTCGTTGATTCACATGCCGCGGATTGTACCTATAGTACCTTGAGGGCCATTGTCATTATTGGTGGTACCTCTCGCGTCTGTTAACAGTTTTCATCATTGACTGGTAATCAGACGATGTTCATGCATGTTCGACTTCAACTCATATATTCACATGCTTGAACTTGTACTTTGTTCGGATCGGGACGGAGCGCAAGACCCTGGATCCCTGTCTGTTGTGGGCCAGGTTGCGATTTTGTGGATGATCATTACATGACTCATTGATGGATGGCTGCGCCCATACCTGAGTCTTCATGGATGGCTGCGACCATACCTTATCATTGTTATGGTCTCTTTAGCTGGGTGGCTGCGTCCATTCCACAGACCTTTTCGCATGTCTTTGTGGATGGCTGTGCCCATGCCTAGACTGCATGTACTTGATTATCAGAGATATTTCGGTCCTTCCTGGTGGTGTTCCAGTTCGGCGTGTGTTGTAAAGCATTTCACCCCTCCCACTCTCTCGGTCTTCATGCTTTAGGGGGCATCTGTTACACAGTAATTTGTCACTGCCTTCCTGTCAGTCACCCTGCTGTGTCAATCACTAAGCCATGTCTTCTGAACTAGCCCAGAAACCCATTCTTCTAAAGTTTTATGCATCAGCACGTCTGTTTGAAAAATATCCGCGATTACTGGCGCTCCATAGTGTATTCAATGCGCTGAGAGCTCGGAAGGACACCACTTTTCCGCGCTGGTCGCCAGCGCGCCTTTCCCGTGTGCTTCCGCGCTGACATGACTGTCCCAGTTATGTAGACGCAGCGACATCGCGTCAGTTTCCTCATTATCCGCGCTGATCCAGTTTGGGCGAATTTGTTCAAACAACCAGCCTTCCAGATAACTCCAGGCTTGGTTGTTAGCTTTGTGAATGTCGACTCCTTTCTATGGCATGACTGTTCGACCCTTTGCAACCATTTCCCTCAAAGATAAGCTCATTCTTCCACCTTTTTAGGAGACTCCTTCTCCTATATAAACTTCCACCATTACCATGAGCAGCTAGTTAGACTTAGCTTGGAATAGCTTGGATTGTACAGAGCTTGTAGTGCTCAGATTGCTGCTATAGGTGTGGTGTGCTAGGTGTGGAGGTGATTGATTGCTTAGGGAAGGTTGTTTTGTGCTATTTGTGTGAGAGAGAGAGTTGTTTGTCTTGGGAGAATCATCCTCAAAGGTGAATGCTTGAGATACATGCTGACTGGCCCCTCTTGAGAAGGCTACCGACGTCAGAACATTTGGTTGTACTCTTCTCTATTCTGATTAATAATAGATGACTGCTATTATTGTTCCATTCTCATTTGTCTACGCAATGGTTAAATGTGAATTACATCTTTTCTGACTGATGTATGGTTGCTTTTATTAGATTTCACGCTTGTGTTTGTTTCCCCTTCGTGTGTGCAGGTATCTATTCGCGGAGATCGCGGAGGATTGTGACCAGCCGAAGCGGAGGAGTGAAGGCAACATCTCTTCGTCAAACGACAGCGCAGGAATCCAAGTAGGTGCTCTTTACCTCTTGTTTAATTGTAATTAGGAACATGCATAGCAGCATTGTGTGATTGTTGCTAGACCCCTGCTGGGCTAGTAGGGATCGCCTCTACCCGTAGAGGGGATTTACCTCTCCAACAGTTACTAATAGTGTTATTAATAGCATCAAAAATCCATGGTTGATCATGTTTGACCATGCGAGTTGATCTTGGTTCAACTGGGTAGACCATGGTTGATAATGGTTGGTCATCATTGATCTCGATTGAGCATTCTAACTAAGTTGATCTTTGATGACCCTCGTTGACCATGGTATTGATAAACCATTACGATTTTTTATGGGTGATCATGGTTGACCATTATCATCGATCATGGTTAACCATGGTTGAACAAGGTTGACCATGTCTAACCATTTTGACCATGATGATCTTGGTTTAATATGGTAGACCATGGTTGATCTTGGTCAACCATGATGACATTAGATGAGCTTGGTTTTCCATTTTAACCATGACAATTTCGCATTACCTTGGTTGAACATCATATAACACGGTTGCTCGTGGTTGTTCATGGGTGAACACGGTTGACCATGATTAACCATGGTTGACAGTTATGGTATTCTATGTTTGAACATCGTCGACCATGGTTGACCATGGATGGTTAACAATGATTAACGATGGTAAACCATTCTAACCATGTTCGATAATTGAATCTTGTTGATCATGGTTGACCTTCGTTGAGCAAGGTTGATTATGGTTTACCATGGATATCCATATTATGATTTTAATAATATTATATTTTAAATAATATCAATACAAATGTTAATATTAACATTATATTAGACATTATATCATGTTTTTAATATCACCACATATTAAATGTTACTAATAATGTTATTAATAGCATCAATATTAATATAAAGTATGTCGTGCGTCACATTACAACATTCATACTATTTTTATAAAAAGCCTAATTATAATAAAATAAAATAAAGGTGAAAAAACATGCTATATTAAAACACAAACTTCAAATAAACTTATTATACTAAATAATATAAAATAATTTGTTTATATTATAAAATATTATTTTTAAATTTTAACCATTTTAAAATAAAATTATTTTTTTTGAAATAGAATTTCACAATCAAATTTTTACAACTAAAATAAAATAAGATTATAACACCTAATTTTTATTAACACAAAATTTGTATTAAATTTATTAAAAAAAAAATTATTCACTTATAAATTTGTAAGGATAAATAATATCCATTTCATTTAAATCTATTTTTTAAATGAATGAAAAATTATAATATGAATATATGATTTGTTTTTCATTTTTAATAAACAAAAAAAATTAACTAGTTACATTGCTTAAAAAACCTTTAATAATTAAAATAAGATTGAAAATATAATCTAATTATTAGTGTATCTAAGAACAGGATTAGTATTTACTTAAAGATTATTGTTAACCTAAAATGTAATTATAAAAAACCAATGAATATTAACTTTAAATAAGCAGAAGCCCTTCTTTCCATTCTTTTTAACTCTAAGCTAAAAAAATTGCGCATGATAGGAGGCGTGAATTGATAGAATTCGTTTTAAGAGTAAGTTACTCCATTCAAAGAAATAGGAATCTTACTATTACCTGTCAAATACTTCATGAATGATAGGTCACGATAACTAAAGTCTCAACGTATATCAGAGAACAATATAAGATAAACTGTCTACAATCATTTCAATTTCTTGGTCATTCAGACTTTTAGTGAATTCAATTTCAGGATTGATCCTAATCCTCGATTATTCCTGTTTTACCTCCAATTTGCAAACTAATAAATATTAGAGTTGTATTGGTGTGGCGTTGTAATCTTCTTTACATAATGTTGATCCATGATATTATCATGGAATTTGATCTTCCTAAAGTTCTACCATATGATGACTTTACCACCATCAGCTTCAGCTTCAGTTCAATATGAATGATGTTATCAATGAGCATTTTTATGTAAATTTCAGTGACTTACATTATTACAAAGCAAAATGAAATTTTCATTTCATGATATTGATGAAACTGTCATGTCTCCACCTTTTATTATGATATTGATGAAACTGTCATGTCTCCCCCTTTTATTAGGATGACAAATTGATTTAAAAATATTTCATTAATCCTACGAAAAGTCAAGAAATCATCCCTTCGAACCTAGAATGATTTTTTTTTTTTTTTCATTTAACTTTTCAAATTCACTTTACCCTATATGTAAACTCCGTGATTATATATATTTTATCAAGAAGGAGATAATGTCAATGGCAAAGATGCATTTATTGTGAAGAGAAACTAGATAATAGGACATAATGGTCTAGGTAATAATATCTATTAGTTTTTTTTGAAATGCATACATTGTACGGTTTACCCTTGTAAGGCATTATTACATGGCTATAGGTTTACCTTAGTTGCAGACAGGGTGCAGCCTAATCTCTCAATTATAGTCATTCTTGGAAGTGGGTGTTTCTTATCTTATTTGACAACTCGAGTATTTTGGTTGAATGTGCACGTATAGAAGTCATGGCTGCCAATAATCTCATAGCTTGGGTCTCGGTCATAAAATATTTCCAACGGATTTCATTGATAGTCCACTGGTGGTCATTTTCATAAGATTGGCAAGGTTCCCCGAAATAATGGTTGACATTTATTATGGTGTTAGGGTAGGGATTTTTATTTTTTATTTTTTTATTATTTATGAATGGAATTCTCTAGATTTCCTTGAGATTGGTAGGGAAAGGGTCACTTGGAATTTTGGTACCATACTGGCTATCGATTTTCTCTACGCAACCAGACCATGAGTCTACGATGAACGCTCTTGGGATTTTCGACTGAGATCGAGAGTCATAGTTACCCCAGGTACTTTTGGGTAACCACCTCGACCCTACTATCGGTACAACATCCTCATTCTGCTTCGCCGCCTCTGCTAAGTGAAGCTCAGGGCCTTCGGGTTTTTCATGCACTCGGTCGACGTGTTCTCCCCTAAGTTTCAGCGTGACTGCATGTTTCATCATCTGCAATAAGTAAACTTTGTCGACTACTCAGAGATAGGCTTACACATCTATGTAGTCAGAGATAGGCTTACACATCTATTAATTTATGAGCTGTATTCTTTTGAGGGATTTCATCTTTCTTTTTTTGGTGAAATCAAAGGGTTTCGTATTTCTCATTGTTTTTTTAATGTTTTTGCAGTTATCCTCTTGTTTGGGGAAATAAAACCCTTTTCTTTTGTGTGGGATTTTCCGCACGATTCCTGCTCGATGGTAGTTTTTCAGAAAACTAAGGTAGTTTGGGCAAAATAACATCTCATTCTCTTCTACGCGTGAGTACTGGGCAGTTAACTAATTTGAGAAGTCTCCTCCATTTTTCCTCAAAGCTCAAATGACAGTTGGCCCAAAGCAAAAGGAAAATGAAATATTCAAGTGGATGTAATCGGCAATAAGCACAATCATATTTATCAATATAGTTGATATATACAACCACATTTTCCAATGTAGTTGATATAGTCCAATAGGCTTATATCAACCACAATAATAATTATTATCGATATTTAGAATTATTAATAACTATATAAATATTAATAACGAGATTATTTATATATATCATTGTATAAATATTATATTAATATTATAATAATTATATAAACTCCTAATATATATTAATTAATAACAAGAATAGCTCATCATAATATTACATTATCATTATATTATTTAAATAATCTAATAATATAAAATTATAAAAAAAAATAATAACAATTATCTTGTTTTTATTATAATAATAATAATAATAATTGATTATAATATTATAATCAAATATTAATATTATTATAGCCCCTTTAATTATGGGACAATTATGATCAGCCCTCTCTTAGCCAAGTTATATGGTAGTATTTTGGAAAAGAAGATAAGTATATGGCTTGAAAGTGAAGGTAACCGAGCTAGAAGACATCACTCAACAATAGACCACCTCGTTACGCTTAGGATCATTGCCAAGGAATGTCGTAATGATAAATCCAATTTATTTTGTTGCTTTGTGGACTTTAAAAAGGCTTTCGATATGGTTCCTAGATACAACCTTTGGAATAGATTAGACGAGCTAAAGGTTCCTCTAGAGTTGAGAGTTACCGCTATAAGGTTATACGAGAATGTAATTGCCAAGCTAAAGAGCAATGAGGGGTGGTTGAAAGATATTAAGTGTAACATTGGAGTTAAACAAGGTTGCCCCCTCTCCCCTATCCTATTTGGCATTTACATCGATAAGCTCGAAGGCTATTTAGAGGAAGCAGGATGTGATGGTACGATCTTAGTTGGGATAGTCGCCATCCTTCTTCTCTATGCTGACGATGTTGTTCTTTTGGCAAGGTGCCCATCTGATCTTGATAAGCAACTCACGTTTCTTAAGGATTTCTGCTCTACCATGGGTATGACTGTTAACACTGAGAAAACAAAAGTTATGATTATCAAATCCAAGAAGAACACTTACGCTAATTTTATGTATGATAATAATAACTTTGAGGAAACGCATTCTTACAAGTACCTAAGAATTGATATTCATCACAAGCTCAATTGGAACCATATCATTGAGAAAAGGATTAATGGGGGATGGAAAGCTTATTTTGGTCTTGAAAATAATTGTAAAATAGAAAACCTTGTAATGTGGGATAAAAAGAAGTTCCTCTTTGAAACTTTAGTCACTCCTATTATCTTATATGGCTGTGAGGTTTGGGGTTGCAGCATTTGCAGAGAATCATGGAGAGAGATTTAGCAAATCTAGAAGCGTTTTATAACTTATAACCTGAAAATTAAAAGTAATACTCCCTATCCTATTCTCCTTATAGAAGCAGATATTTCCCCTATTGAGAGCCTAGCTATGATTAGGTTTCTACTGTACAAGCAAAAACTCAATAACATAGATGATCATAGACTTCCTAAGCTAGCTTTAAATTTCAGCGAAAACCACCTAAGGCTCAATGTGGGGTGGCATAAAGACACAAGAGCCTGGTTAAACTATTGGGAGATCAACGAGAATGATGCATTGCAAAACATAAATAAAATTAAAGATATTGTTACTTCTAAGTTTAAAGAAAAAATGTGGTGTGAAAAATATTTAGCAGCTAAAAGAACATTGAGTTATTATAAGAAGGTCATCAACCCCACCCTAGAAGATCAAAAGTATCTCTCTATTTTAACTAGCTGAAAGAAGAAAATTAATATAGCAAAGATTAGAACGAATTCTCATGAACTCCATAGTGAAATAGGTCGTTGGCCTAAAACGCCATGGATGGAAAGAATCTGCCATATATGTGAGAATAGGAACATCGAGGATGAAAACCACTTCCTCTTAGAGTGCCCTGTATACAACCACATTAGATCTCAGTTTCATAATCTTTGTTACAATACTCATCTTCCTAGCCTTTTACAATGTTAAAATTATAGTGAGCTCGGAAGGCTTCTCTCCAAGATTTTTTAGCATAGGAATAAAATCTTAAATCAAAATAAATAATTTGTTTCTTTAGGTATGATAGACCAATGTTTGGTCTTAGCAAACGTTAACCATTATCATCATAATAATATTATATTATTATTATAATATTTATAAAATAATATATAGAAATAATAAGATTGTTAATATTTATATAGTTATTAATAATATTCGATTATAATATTATAATATTATTATTAGAATAAAAACAATAAAGACCAGTTATTTATTATTTATGATAATTAATAGCTATACAAATAATAGCAACTATATTCTTATATAATTATATATTTATGATTATTATATTAATATTATTATAAATCTAAACTACTATTGTTATTATTATTAGGCTTTAGTATTTTTATATTTATCTTAAGGTTTGTATACATCGGATTAATTATTATTAGTATTTAGGATCATTAATAATTATATGAATATTAACAACTAAATTATTTATATATATTATTGTATAAATATTACATTAATATTATAATAATTATATAAACTCTTAATATATATTAATTAATAATAGCAATATCTCATAATAATATTAGGTTATCATTATGTTATTTAAAAAATCTAATATTATAAGATTATAAAAAAATAATAACAATTATATTGTATTATAATAATAATAATAATAATGGATTATAATATAATAATAATAATATATTATTATAATAAGAACAATAAAGAATAACTATTTATTATTTATCAACTATATTGTTATATAATTATATGTTTATGATTATTATATTATTATTATTATAAAACTAAACTCTTATTCTTATTCTTATTATTATTATTATTATGATTAGGCTTTTGTATTTTTAATATTTATCTTAGGGTTTGTATATATAGGGTTAACTAATTATTATTAGTATTTAGGATTATTAGTAACTATATAAATATTAACAACTAGATTATTTATATATATTATTGTATAAATATTATATTAATATTATAATAATTATATAAACCCCTAATATATATTAATTAATAATAACAATAGCTCATAATAATATTAGATTATCATTATATGATTTTAAAAATCTGATAATATAAAATTATAAAAAAAATAATAACAATCATATTGTATTTTTCTTTCCCCTGGAAAAATTGTAATCTTTCATTATACTTTGAAAAATTACATATTGTAGATGCATCGTAATGCATATGCTAGAGTCTGTCAGCCTGATGGCTCAGCAATATAGATATCAGATATATCAGCCTATTTGACCGGATCATCACGCAGGATGTTCGTTAATGGTCCATTTTATTTTAAATACATATTGCCACGCAGGGCCTTTTTATATATTTCGTCCCAAAAAAGTGATCAAAAAACTGTACAATTCCATCAAAATTTTATAACAGTATTCTGTTCATGGGCTCTCCGCCCTGTGGTATTGAGAGTCTATATATGGCCGATGATAATATTGAAAAGCATTTGTCCCTCGTTGCTCCTATATCAACCACTCGCCTCAGGGTAGTGACGTGGCCACCTTGGATAGTTCGTCGGCACAGCTGTTGTGTTCCCTATAAATATGTTTACAAGTAATATCATTTAAATGTGCCTTCATGATATTTATTTCATCCAAAATAGTGCTGAGAGTGTGTGTGTGGCATGCAGATGTAGCATCGAACCAATCTACTATGATCTTTGAATCGCCAAAAATATGTATGTTCCTGCAGTTATGACCCAATGTGAAATGCGTGAGGTGTCGAAGTGTAATAAGCTCAGCAAAATTGTTTGTGCCAGTCCCCAAACCCATTTGGACTTTATAGTAGTGCTGTTCGTTCATGTAGAGGATAAATCCGCCCCCGCAACCCTATTGTTGGGCTGTGCCATCAAAAAATGCCCATGGGGTGTTTTTGTCTATGAGTGGAGGTCCACATGGTCTACGGGTTGGAGTTTGTGGTGGATCTGGCATATTATTGTATGTTGTTATAACCAGAGCTTGGGTGTGCATCCAGTTTATAGGTTTGCCATCAAATATAGCTTGGTTCCGGGCCAACCATACATGCCAGCTGATTATGAGGGGGAGGCTCTGAGATTTTGATCACTTGTGTCGGTGGTACCAAGCTTCCCATGCCCCAATCAGGTCGAAACCCTCCCAGATGCCCGTGAATTGAATCGCAAGTGTTATGTTGCACCATAGGTCCGTCAGAACAATACACTTCAAAAATAGGTGTGTTGTTGGTTCAGCAGCGTTTTTACGCACCGAACACCAAGTAGGCCCATGAATGGCGTGGCGCATGAGGTATTCCCCGGTGGGGACTTTGTTTTTTAAAATACACCAAAAGAATAATTTGGTCCGGGGAGGTGCTGTGAGATTCCAAATGGCCTTCCACCAGAAGGTTATCAGGTTTGGAACTTTGTGTGTTATCAGCACTTGGTAGCCGCCTTTCGTAGTATATATGCCACTCTGAGATTGTTGCCAAATGAGCTCGTCCAGTCCTTCTTTTATCCTTATATGGGATTCTTGTAGTGCTGTAATGTAATCCTTCCATTCATTGTGCCAGCATTGGGGCAAATTAATTTGCTGCGCGATTTTGCATCGTTGTGTGAGGATGGTGGTATTGATAGGATCCGCAATGTTGGCTATGACCTTGATATCTTGGGCATGTAAATGCTGAATAAGCTCCCTGGTTAAGCGATGTCTTCCACCACTCCCTATCCAGGGATCAATACCAATGCGTGCTGACTGTCCACTATTTATTCTCTAGATCAAATTGTCCCTGATGAGTGGCAGAGAATGTAGAAGTGCCTTCGAGACAGATGAAATGCCGGTTTTGGGCCAATTTGGGAGTCTTATCCATTCCATGATATTCATAGGCCAGACATATTTATGGTATGATATGTTCGTCCAGAGATTTTGTTTCATGAGCAAAATCCACCCCATTTTAGCAGCTAGAGCTTGAGCAAAAAGAGGCAGGTCTTTTAAGCCCCAGCCTCCCCACTTCTTGGGCAGAGCTATCCTATTCTAGGCCACCCAGGCAAATATCCTCTTGTCCTGATTCCCGTTCCATAGGAATCTGTTGCATATTTGGTGTAGTCTGGCCAATATGTTCCTAGGTATCTAAGCCAATGCCATCCAATATACAGGCATGGCCTCAAGAACCGATTTTACCAGCACGAGTCTTCCAGCTTTTGATAAGTATCGGTGACTCCATATTTTTAGTCTCTTCTCCAATTTAGTTACCAGCCATATCCAATCAGCAATCTTCTGACTGACAGGCTTGATCCAGAAACCCAGATATTTTGACCCCCGATCAAGTGGATTGATGCTATAGGGAAACAGCCAATGTGCATATTGGGACTCATGAATGGAAGTGTGTGTGAAAATGATGGAGGATTTTGGGTGGTTTGCTAGCATGCCAGTGGCGGATGAGAAAAGGGAGAGGATCTTTGAGAAAGAGCGGGAATCCCTTATATTTCCATCAAGAAATATAATAAAGTCATCCACAAACAGAAGGTGGGTGAGATAACAGTCATCTGATATCTTGAGACCACCCAGATCTCCATCCCTTTTTGTAGATTCAATCAACCGGCTGAGACCATCCATAATAATCAAAAATAGAAGAGGAGACAAGCGGCAGCCCTGTCTGAGTCCTCTTTCAGAACGGAAAAAATGAGAAGCAGACCCGTTGATGAGCACACTGAAAGTAGGTGTGGTTATACAGGCCATGATCCATGTGATGAAGTTGTGGGGGAAGCCCAAGTGTATGAGTAGCATCTTGATATATAGCCAACTGACACGATCAAATGCCTTTGCCAGGTCGATCTTAAGGGTGATGGCCTTTTGATGTTTGGTCTAGATGGAGTG
The DNA here is from genome assembly GCA_031772625.1 of Pinus tabuliformis. Taxonomy (NCBI): domain Eukaryota; kingdom Viridiplantae; phylum Streptophyta; class Pinopsida; order Pinales; family Pinaceae; genus Pinus; species Pinus tabuliformis. The sequence continues at coordinate 134,329,951 of CM062805.1, forward strand.
GATGGCTTCCTGGGCCGAGCCTATAGCTTCATGGATCTGACGATGTTCAAGAAAAGAAAATTGCTGAGGCGCAATATGTCGTGACAGAATAGGGCGGAGACGATTTGCGATGATCTTGGAGATGATCTTATAGAGGCAGTTACAGAGTGAGATGGGTCTGTAATCATCAAAGGAGGATGGGGAATCCGATTTTGGTATGAGGGCTATGAATGTCGAGTTGATGGTATTATAAATGGTTCCAGATACGCGACATTCCTCCACAACCCTTAGTAGATCATGTCCGAGCAGCTCGTAGAAAGCAAGGTAGAATTCAATGGTCCAACCATCTGGGCCTGGGCTTTTATCCTTTTTGAACCATTTCAAGGTGCCCTCAAGTTCCCCAGGTGTCACAGGATCAAAGAGAGCCTCTGCATCATCCCCATTTACAAACCTGGGGAAATGACCAGCCAGATTTATAATGTCAGCAAGAGTCGAGCCTGGTGGACTTTTATAAAGATTCCTGAAGTGTGATGACCCCAGGTGAGAGAGCTTGTTAAATGTATCAGCCACCCCTCCTTCTGGATTCGGCATGCTCCATATAGTATTAGTGACTTTCCTGCCCTGTGCATAATGGTGAAAAAATCGAGTGTTTTCATCCCCTACCTTTAACCATATCCCTCTGCTTCGAAGATGAATAGATTACTCTCTGTCTTTTAATATTTGAGACTTCTGTCTTTCTAGCTCCACCAGGTGGGATTTATCTTCCGCAGAGGCAAAGCCCAAACCTCTATCATCCATTAGGGTGCTGAGCTCAGATTCAATGCGCAATAGTGCCGAACTTTCCTTCTGTTGCTTCTCTTTTGCCCAGTTGATGGACAAGTGCTTAAGCTGGGCTAAATTGGAGCAAAATCCTTTTGCTAATGATTCTGATCTATCAAACGGATTTTCTTTCCAAAAATCCAAGATCATCTGAATATATGATGGATCCTGAAGCCATGTGTGATTAAATTTGAAGGGGGCTTTTGGCTTTTGAAAGGGACCCGAGATCTCCAAGTATACAGTGGAATGGTCCGATATGCCTCCAGCTCCAACCCATTGTTTGTATTGATGAATCTGCTGGATAAGAGTTCCCTTCATGATAAATCTGTCGAGTCTGCGAGCAAGGGCTGCCTCTCCCACCCTTCTGTTCCACCATGTGGCAAGGGGTTTGTTCATGGGGACATCAATCAGATTTTGTCTTTCCAGGAGCTCAGTCATGTACCCAGAGATCGAGTCTATCTAAGCCATAGACCCCCAAGATTCACCATAACCCAGAGAAAAGTTGAGATCACCTCCAATGATGATATTCTCATTTGATAAGATGGCCAATCCTAGCAGATGTTGCCAGAACTGCTCCCTTTACTTACAGGGACCATTGATGTTAATGACCCGAAGGCTGGTTCCAAAATCTGCGGAAGAAAGGTCTAAACCGATATACCCCCTGCCACCCCATGAGGCTAGGGCTCTGATGGATTTGGGATTGTATCCAATAGCAAGACCACCGTATCGCCCAATAGAGTCTATGGCCGAAAATATCCACCCTGGGCACATAGAGGCTAAGGTATCAGAGATGAGATTAGCCGGGCCAAGGGTCTCTTGAAGTAGAATGATTTCAATAGGGGTAATTTCAAAAAGTCTCCACAAGGCTAGTTTCTTTGAGGCACTAGCCCTGCCCCTGCAGTTGAAGGTGAGGCATTTCATGGTGGGATACTGGGAGGGGTGTTCACTGCTCTAAGAACCCCATCAAGAGTAGATTGATGGCGAGAGGCTACTTCAACCCCAGCATGATGGATAGCTTTAGATAGGTCAGATTTTCTCCCCTGAGATATCAAGGGTGTAGTTCTAGGGATGGCAAGACCCAAACCAACAAAATGCCAAGGGGAGTCCCAGGGAGCAATGCGAGGATGAAGGTTGTAATGATGAGGCTTAGCCTCACGAGAAGTACCAGGCGAAGAGATGGGCGAGGATAGGGAGAACAACGAGGGGACAAGTGGAGCCATGATAGGAGAGGATGGTAGAGTGCATTGTGCAACAGATATTGATGGTGCAATTATGGAAGAGCGGTGCGAAAAACAAGATAATGGAGGAGAAAGAGATGTAACTGAACCTTTGGCGGCTTCTGCTGCAGCCCGTGATCTGGTAACAGGTGGAGAGGGAGTGCTGTGTGCCTCAGCCGCTGCCTACTGCACTTTGTTTGCCAAGGACCATGGAACCGGTTTAGGAGAGCACTGATTAGCCTGTATGTTAGTCCTGGTGGGCACAGTAGATACAATGGGGGAATCCTCTACCTTCTTGATGAGGGGGAATCCTCTACCTTCTTGATGAGGGGACAATCCTTGAGAAGGTGCCCAACCTTGTGGGATCGGCAACATCGAAAAGGTACTCCCTCGTAATCCAGAATCTGAACGCTGGTGTAGTTCCCCCAATGCAGTGTAATTTTCTCTTCTAGCCCCTCGCGGGTATCCAAATTCACAAGTATGCAGGCAAGGGTTCTGTTCCTTGATTCCAGAAAGGTTCTATCATGATCCAGATATGTCCCCAATGCATTTCCTATACGGATGAAAACCTCCTCGCACCAGTATTGAAGAGGGAGGCCAGGCAAGCGGACCCATAATGGGCCAACACCAATTTGTTCTCTTTCAGGATCGAATAGTGGACTCCATCTTTTTAGCAGCACTAGTGCCATCTAAATGTGCCAGTATCTGCCAAGTACTAAATCTGTGTAGGCCACTTTTGCAAAATGGAGGGCAAACCAGCCTCTAGGCAAGACTTGTACCTCTCGTAATTCACGAAGGATGCCTCCCCAGATTTCCTTAACCCATAGCGTGAGTGGAGCGGTCGAATATGCCCTACCGCAAACATGACCTGCCAGTATAGTGCAGGTCATGGTGGCTGCTTCCCCAATGGCCGAAGTCTCCCCGAACCTAATTGAAATATCCCTTGTGGTAGATTTAATGCACTTTGATTTTCTTTTGCGCGTGCGAGGTGCAGATGGGTGGCCTGCAAGTGGATCCTAGGCGTCAACCTCAGAGAAATCTTTAGAATGTCTAATCCTAATCACCAGAGTCTCAAAACATCCTGACGGTGGGTGGGTAGGGCTAGGAGGGTTAGAGACCACTGGTGGCGGGGGAACAGCAGATGTCTCAGCGAGGAATGTAGATCCAGGCGGATTAGGTTCGAAAGGGGGCGACAGAGGCGCAATAGTAGATAAAATGTGAAGGGTACCAAGGTATAGAGGGGGTGTATCCGGAGCCGATGATAGAAGAGTAGGGTTAGGGTTTCGAGGAAGGAGCGATGCCGGCTCGGGGTCCGGCAAGGTAACAACCGGAGAAGTGTTAGGAAGAAATGGATTCGACTGATGCCCTGGACCGACTTCTGGATATGTGAAATAAGGGCCTCCAAAGATAATGCGGTTGGGATGGGGGTCATCGGTGAAATCGACCTCCTCTAAATCCATCGCTTCTCCCGAAATATTTACTGAGGAAGACATCCCGATAATGACAGTTTCTGGGTACAAACGGGTGAACGGGTAAGGTCTTCAGATAACTGTCGGCAGATGTACGCGGGCAGGAAAGGGAGCGGACTGCAGTGTTGGTTTAACCGAGTCCCTGCAGATAGTAAACAAGGGTTAACCGAAACCCTTTCGCAAACCTGCGGTGCCCGCACGCTCCATCTCTGGATCACCAATAACAATTATATTGTATTATTATTATAATAAAAAATATAATAATAATATTAATATTTGATTATAATATTATAATATTATTATTATAATATTATAATATTATTATTATAATAATATACAGATATAATTGTTATTATAATAATAATATATTCATTGTTGCATTCAAAATCATTCGAAAAATATTTTGAAGAAAAGATAAGGCAAGTATATTGGAAATCAAAATATAAAAGAAATGGCGAAATATATTGGATTTTACAAAGGAAAACAAAGGAACAAATGTTAAAACATTAACACTGGACTCGATAATATATATGCCATATTTTATAATGACGGCGGGTTTAAAACAATGTAAAGCACTTATATTACGTGTATACGATTCCGTCGATTGTGATATGGGTGGGCCGAACCTGAAATAACATATACAATGTGTTTAAAAGTTCAGTGGTTCCACTGTATTGTAAGCCATTTATAGGCATGCATATGGGTTCCGCCAATCGTGATTTGCGACGACGGACCTGAAATGATATGTATTATTATTTTATAATTGTGGCGGGTCAGTAAGACAACATATTATCTATACATATATATATATATATATATATATATATATATATATATATATATATATATATATATATATATATATATATATATATATATGAAAGCGCCGATTGCGATGAGCGATTGGGTTCTGGACCCGATAGTTCATACGCTATATTTTATATGTCTCAGTGCGTCCGTCTTATCGCGGGTTCCAAAGACTTTTATTGATATTCATCTATATTGTGGTTTATGTTGTTTTATATCAATTTCTGTTATAAAAGATTATAATAAAAAGGCTGGACTTAAAGCATATATGTATTATATTTTAAAGCCCCGGCGGGTCCGCAATCATCGTATAACACTTTATATATATATATATATATATATATATATATAGATGACAGGCTGATTGCGGGTTTTATCCGATAGAGATATATATTATGTTAAATAAGTCTAGTGGGTCTGCAAGGCATGCAAAAAGGCAGTTTTTAAGTTATAAGGTAGTTTTCGGGCGAGAGAAAAAGCAATGGATGGTTTTTAATGGAATCAACCCGATTCCACTCATCATTTAACACGTAGCAGTTAGCTGAAGAGAGGAAACCGCCCATTTCGGGCAGGTATTCTTCAAGCTTATGTCCCACCTGAAAACCTTTGTAGATCGTCTGATCTGAAAGGCGTAGATCAACAGCAGGGATGAATCGGTGGGAAGTATACCTTGGGAATTGTGCTGAGCCCGTATTGGAAGCGGAAAAGCATGTTTTATTATATATTTTCTTTATAAAAGATATATGCATAATTCCAAATATTTTCATAGTTATTGCGGCCGCGTGCATAAGTTAAGCTTTACAGGGGTTTTAAGGCTTAAAGGCCTATATGTAATGCTTCCGATAGTATAAAAGCCTCGATAAAGTTATATGACTCCAATTTAATGTATGTCCATGATTGAAAGGCTCAAGGCCTAACGAAATGCATCTGATAGGCTTAGTGGGCCATAACCCACAAGCCTCAAGATCGATATTTTTTTAAGGAAAGGGATTTTGGTTAACCCCCAAGATCTTTTTTCATCAAAAAGCTAAGATAAACAAAAGGGACTAATATTATAAACCGGAGGAACTAATAAACCCAATGGTTTAATATTATAAACCCAAGGAATTATTGAACCCAATGAATAAATATTAGAAACCTAAGGGATCAAGAAGTGCAAGGAATTGATATTATAAATACAAGAGATTAATAAAGATGACCATGATTGATATTATAAACCCAAGTTAATAATAAACCCAAAGGATTAATACTAAAACCCCAAGGGATAATGAACCTAAGGAGATAATATTAAACCCAACGGACTAATATTATAAACCCAACATTTTTAAACCGTAATATAAATATTAGAAAGACTAAAATAAACATGGTTTATTTTCATGGTGAGAAAATCCTTCTCACGATGTGACATTCAACCATGTTTGACCATGGTTCTCTATGATTGACAATGGTTGACCATGATCAATATTATAAACCTAAGGGAATAATAAACCCAAGGGATTGATATTATAAACCTAAAGGAATAATAAAACTAAGGGATCAATACTAAAACCCCAAGGGTTTATGAACCCAAGGAAATAATATTAAACCCATGGGACTAATATTATAAACCCAACATTGTTAAACCCAAATATAAACACTACAACCACTAAAATAAACATGGTTTATTTTCATGGTGAGTCAATCTTTGTCAAAATGCGACATTCAACTAAGGGACCAATATTATAAAACCAACATTGGTAAACCCAAATATAAATACTAAAATAAACATGGTTTATTTTGACACTGAGAAAAATCTTGTCACAATGCGACATTCAAGCATGGTTGACGATGTTTGGCTATGATTGAAAATGGTTTACCATGATTTATATTATCAACCAAAGGGAATAATAAACCCAAGGGATTGATATTATAAACCCAAATGAATAATAAACCCAAGGGATTATGAAGCCAAGGGAATAATATTAAACCCAAGGGACTAATATTATAAACTTCACATCGAGTAAAGGCAAATATCAATAATAAAAACACTAATTATAAACCCAATATTCGTAAACCCAAATATAAATATTACAAACACTAAATTAAACATGTTTTATTTTCATGGTGAGACAATATTTGTCAAAATGTGACATTCAAGCATGGGACTAATATTATAAACCCAACATTGGTAAACCCAAATATAAACACTACAAACACTAAAATTAACATGGTTTATTTTGATGGTGAGACAATTCTTGTCACAATGTGACATTCAACAATGATTGACCATGTTTGGCTATGATTGACAATGGTTTACAATGATTGATATTATAAACCAAAGGAAATAATGAACCCAAGGGATTCATATTATAAACCCAATTGAACAATAAACCCAGGAGATTAATACTAAAACCCCAATGAACAATAAACCCAAGGGATTAATACTAAAATCCCAAGGGATTATGAACCCAATGGAATAATACTAAACGTAAGGGCCTACTACTATAGACCCAACAATCGTAAACCCAAATGTAAATACTACAAACATCAAAATAAATATGATTTATTTTGCCAGTAAGACAATCCTTGTCAAAATGCAAGAATCAACCATGGTTGACCATGATTGATATTATAAACCTAAGGGAATAATAAACCCAAGGGATTGATATTATAAACCCAAAGGAATAATAAAACTAAGGCATTAATACTAAAACCCCAAGGGATTATGAACCGAAGGGGATAATATTAAACCCATGGGACTAATATTATAAACCCAATATTGATAAATCCAAATATAAAAGTTACGAACACTAAAATAAACAATGGTTTATTTTGATGGTGATATAATCCTTGTCACAATGCAACATTCAAACATGGTTGACCATGGTTGTCTATGATTGACAATGGTTGACCATGATTGCTATTATAAACCTAAGGGAATAGTAAACCCAACTTATTTACATTATAAACCCAAATGAATAATAAACCCAAGGGATTAACATTAAAACCCCAAAGGATTATGAACCTAAGGGAATAATATTAAGCCCAAGGGATTAATACTAAAACCCCAAGGGATTATGAACCCAAGGGAATAATATTAAGCCCAAGGGACTAATATTATAAACCCAAATATAAATATTACAAAGACTAAAATAAACATGATTTATTCATGGTGAGACAACCCTTGTGACAGTGTGACATTCAACTATGGTTGACCATGATTGATATTATAAACATGAGGTAATAATAAACCCAAGGGATTGATATTATAAACCCAAATGAATAATAAACCCAAGGGATTAATACTCAAACCCCAAGGGATTATGAACCCAAGGGAATAATATTAAACCCAAGGGACTAATATTATAAATCCAACATTTGTAAAACCAAATATAAAGACTATAAACACTAAAATAAACATCATTTATTTTCATGGTTAGAAAATCCTTGTGACAATGTGACATTCAAACATGGTTGACCATGGTTGCCTATGATTGACAATGGTTTACCATGATCGATATTATAAACCTAAGGGAATAGTAAACCCATGGGATTAATATGAGAAACTGAAAGGAATAATAAAGCTAAGGGATTAGTACAAAAACCCCAAGGGGTTATGAACCCAAGGGAATAATATTAAATCCAAGGGACCAATATTATAAACCCAATTTATATAAACCCTAAGGCAAATATTATAAATATTGAAATGAACATGACGGACCATCATTGATTTTCATATTGAGACAATCCTTATGACAATTCCATGTTGGACCATGCTCGACATCATAATAAACCATGTTTGACTTAGGAATAATGAACCTAAGTTATTGATATTATAAACCAAAGGGATTAATACTAAAACCTCAAGGGATTATGAACCAAAGTGAATACTATTAAACAAAAGGGACTAATATTATAAACCCAAGGGAATAATAAACCCAAGGGATTGATATAATAAACACAAAGGAATAATAAACCAAAGGGATTGATATAATAAACCAAAAGTAATAATAAAACCAAGGGATTATTATTTATTTTCATGGTGAGACAATCCTCGTCACAATGTGACATTCAAGCATGGTTGGCTATGATTGACAATGGTTTACCATGATTGATATTATAAACGTAAGGGACTAATAAACCCAAGGGATTAATATGAGAAACCCAAAGGAATAATAAAACGAAGGGATTAATATTAAGACCCCAAGGGATTATGAACCCAAGGGAATAATATTAAATCCAAGGGACTAATATTATAAACATTAAAATAAACATGATCGACCATCATTGATATACATATTGAGACAATTCCTATCACAATTCCATGTTGGGCCGTGGTCGACATTATAATAAACCATGTTTGACTTGGGAATAATAAACCCAAGCAATTGATATTATAAACCCAAGGGATTAATACTAAAACCCCAAGTGATTATGAACCTAAGGCAATATTATTAAACAAAAGTGACTAATATAAACCCAAGGGAATAATGAACCCAAGGGATTGATATAATAAACCCAAAGGAATAATAAACCCAAGGGATTAACACTAAAACCTCAAGGGATTATGAACCCAAGGAATTATTAATATTAAAAAGTTGAAGAACAAAGAAACCAATAATTTGATATTATTGACCATTGGGAATTAATAAACACAAGGGAAAAATATTAGAAACCAAAGGGATGAAAAATGGCAAGGGATTAATAGGAATTAATCTTTTAAACCAAAATAAATAGTAAAGCGAACCTAAGCCCTATATCCATGGCATCAATATATAAACATAAATAATGATATAACACAAAAAAATAATAAAAAAACATAAACAAAAACCAATATAAAAAGCACATTGCAAACCATAAAGCACTAAAACATGATAAATAATCATTACATTAATAATAACACATTTATACCACTACATTATAAACAATAAATAGAATTTAAGCCATAAATACATTGATATCAATACATGAATGTATTAATAGTATAAATGTTAAGAATAATGATATAAACACATAGAACATGAAATCCCAACAATAATATTATAAATGTAAACAATATTTTCATTTATGAAAGACATGAACAAAGTGAAGGGATCCACACAAAATACCACAACAATGTGAAATGCAAGAGAAAGATATAAAATGGTAACACTCCCATTGGAGCAAAGCAACATAAATGAAAAAACACATCTAAATTGGACACATTGGATTTAAAGAAGAACATCATAATAGGACATTTTATGTTAGGCCCCTATACTACTAGTGTAAACCCTTATTGTTATTAGTATAACCCACTTATTATATTGATGTACCCATGTAGTGCCCATATTGTTACTATTGTGCCCCATAGAAGCCCACTATTGTTATTATTGTGCCCTTACATTATTATTGTTATGTCGGCTCTGATTATGTTATAACCCCTTAGACTCCTATATATAGAAAGGAGGTCTTTTCATTTGTATCATCCAAGAATTGTTCATTTATGTACTGTAAAGGAGGTTGCCCCCTCGAAGAGGCTGAATTCTAAGGCGTTGATCTTTTTTTTTCTATCTTTTCTTGAGCTGGTTTCATAACATTTGGTATCAGAGCTTTGGATTCTAGGGTTTCGCTGCTCCAAACAGGTCATCGTGGCCTTTTCACTATAACTTTTTTTCTGTGATGTTTCAGAAGTCGCAAAGAAAACCCATTTTAGAAGAAATCGCGCTGAACCCTGGGTCCGAATTTCAGAGCTTTTCGCGCGACATTTGCAGAGATATGATCTGAGGAATTTGGTCTTTTTGCAAACTCCTGAATTACATTCAAAACAGGTGACCTAAGGAAAATCTTCATAACTTTCTCTCTAGGGATCGGATTGAAGTTTTGTAAGAAGGTACAGAAAGAGGACGGACAGTAGTTTCTTGTGGGTGTTGTTCAGATCCAAAGGTCGAAACAGTGACTCGTGGCACGTCGTACAAGTTCGCTCTACTGAACTAGTCTATAATCACATCACTGTGGGAGATTTCACATAACTCTTCCTTGGAGAATCCAATTTGCGTCAGACTTGTGGCATTGGAAAGAGGACAAAGAGGGCTAATATAGTTCACAATTTCAGAACTTAAAGATCTGAAAGTACAGAGTTACAGTCGTTTCAAGGTCGAGCTCCTAAAATCAAGAAAAAGCAAGATGAGGAAGTTTGATGGCAAGGATGCGGTAAATTGGATACTTCAGATGGAGCAATATTTTGATCTACATGGTGTACAACTGTTACAAAAGGTTTGGATTGCATCTTCATATTTAGAACCATATCAATTTTTATGGTATGAAGGGCTTTGTTCTCGTAAAAAACTTGTTACTTGGTCAATTTTCATGGAGGAAATGATAACACTTTATGAGGATACAAAGAGCAACACCTTCTTTAGAGCAACACCACAACAATTGGAAAGAGTAAAAGGGCTTTGTGACATAATGGAAAGCAAAATTATGGAAACCAGGAAGCATACCCCTCACAACTATAAAGATGGAAGTGTTGTTTCTCCTAGCCTTCCACAACCTACGAGGGTTACACCACAACAATTGGAAGAAAAAAGAGAAAAAGGGCTTTGTTACAATTGTGATAACAAATGCACTAAAGGTCATAGGTGTGTTGAGAAGAAATTATTTTACATAGAATATGAAGAGGAGGAAAAAAAGGGTCAAGAAACATCAAAAGAAGAGGATATATGCCAGGACACCACCCCAGAGAAAGAAGAAATGAGTCAGACCATACCTTGTAAAGCATTGGCAAGAATTACCACTCCTCAAACTCTCAAGATAGAAGGACATATCAAGAAGAAAAAGGTGCAAGAAGTGAAATATCACATCGATAAAGAAGAAATGAATCCAACCATATCTTGTAATTTAATGGACGAAATTACCACTCCTCAAACTATCAAGATAGAAGGACACATCAAGAAGAAAAATGTTCAAGAAGTGAAAGATCACATCGAGCATCAAGAAATGAATCCGACCATATCTTGTAAAGGACTGGAAGAAATTACCACCCCTCAAAAGATAGATGGACATATCAAGAAGAAAAAGGTTCAAGCAGAGAAATATCACATCGAGTATCAACAGCAAGTTCTCCAACTTTTAAAGGATAACGCCACTTCGGTGCAAAATCAAACGAAACATCAGGTAGATGAACATCGTAGTGAAAGATGTTTTGATGTAGGTGATTGGATATTTTTACTGCTACATCTCAAGCAAGCTATTTATGAGAAGGAAATGTTGGCAATACTACATGCACTTAAAAAATGGCGACCTTACCAAATGGGAAGACGCTTCAAGGATGAGGATGTGGAAGCATTGTTTTGTGCTATTTATATTATCCAACCAGATTGGATAAACGAAGCAAGGGATGAATGGAAGAAGGATGAAGAAGTATGGCCACTTATTCAAAAGTTGCAAAAGATCCCAATTCAAACAATATTGCCAGAAATTGAAGAGGAAGGAAAAATCATATTGGAACCTAGAGCAGTCACAAAAACAAGAACCCGGCAGCTACGAAATCGATCAATTTCAGAGTATCTCATCAAGTGGAAGAACTTACCTGCTGAATATTCCACATGGGAGGACAAGAATTTTATACAGAAGCATCAAGAACTACTCAAGCGTTGAGGACAATGCTTTTTGAAGGAGAGGGGCATGTTAGGCCCCTATACTACTAGTGTAAACCCTTATTGTTATTAGTATAACCCACTTACTATATTGATGTACCCATGTAGTGCCCATATTGTTACTATTGTGCCCCATAGAAGCCCACTATTGTTATTATTGTGCCCTTACATTATTATTGTTATGTCGGCTCTGATTATGTTATAACCCCTTAGACTCCTATATATAGAAAGGAGGTCTTTTCATTTGTATCATCCAAGAATTGTTCATTTATGTACTGTAAAGGAGGTTGCCCCCTCGAAGAGGCTGAATTCTAAGGCGTTGATCTTTTTTTTTCTATCTTTTCTTGAGCTGGTTTCATAACATTTTAAGACTAGAAATATACAATTTTGTACATAAAAACAACATTACTATTTAAAATAATCAATTTAACCAACATTGCAACCACAGAAAGAACATTGCGTCTTAACATATATTTTTTGTTTTGTTTACATCAAATAATTCCACTACAAAATTTAAGTTCAAAACTATAAAGAAGGTCACAATGTTATTAGTTGTATTTCATAGTGATACAGACTTCAATCACACCTCTTCCTTCTTCCTAATTGTAACATATGCGCTATCTTTCATCTTGGCATAATGTTGGAAAGAAAAAGGCAGTGCAATGTGTAAACCGTCTATTGATTTCACTCTTGATATGGCTGTGAAGGTAAGGCCTTGCTACTCTTTATTCCCAATATCAACTGACACTCATTCTAAAGTCAATCCCTGTGACTTGTGGATTGTAAGAGCCCATGCCATCTTCAAAGGAATTTGTTTTCGATTTCCTCTAATCACTAGCGTGATAGGGACAATGTTTGGATTGCTTGCATCAAATGGAACACCAACATACTTATCAAAAACAACAGTTGTGAACATTGGAAGTCGAGGTGGCTTAGAGGTAGGCGGATAGAATATATCCTTGACAAAATCAAGTGCACCATTCACCAAGCTAGCTTCAACCCATAAATTACATGTCAACATAACATGCTGACCATGACACAACAAAACTTCACGATCCAATTGATCATCATCAACACCACCTATTTCTGAACGCCTTGAATACTTAGCAACACATCATGCAATTGGAGAATTTAATGATTTAACATATGCCTATTATGCAAGGAGACCAAATTTTTTATTGGGAACATGTGAACTGCTGCATTAAATAAATCTCTTTCCCTAGGATGCAACCTCATATCATCTTGAGACGTAATAAACTCCCAATCTTCAAGAACAGGTTCTACGTTTCTTATGTTATTGAGGACTCTACGAAAACAAGATTGTTTCTCATTATTCCCTTGTTGGAGAAAGATTGTGTCAAGAGTGACAACAATGTTGAATTTGTTCCATAAGACTTTCCCTGTTGTATTACCTGCATACAAAGGCTTATCTCTGACAGGAGGCAGTTGGCCAAGGTCACCCACAAGGATGATGGGTCTACCACCAAAAGGACAATTCTTTTTCTCTAGAAATGCTTCTCGTAATCGAGAAGCTATTTGGATAAACAACCTTGATCCTAGAAATCTCATTTCATCAATCAATATATATCTAACATGTCACATTTCTTCTTGGAATACTGCAAGTGACTACCCCTGTAGTCACTGCATATCTTTAATTGGAATTTTTAGAGTTGAGTGTATTGTTTTTGCATGTATATTAAAAGTAGATATTCCTATTAGGGTAAGAAGAAGAAAAGGGCTTCTTCCATCACTTGATGAATTAGAAAGAGCTTCAAAAATACAATGGATAAGGAAAGACTTCTGAGTGCCCACAGTACCCTGAATAATCATAAGAAGAGCTTCAAAAATCTCATATTCAGCAAAGTGCCTTAAGACAATTTCAGAAGCAAGTCGTTGTTTTTCTGATAAAGAATCCAGATATGCAAATGTTTTGTTTGAAAGGTCAACAATATCACCTGCTGATTTTACATTCCTTATAAAATTAATAGCTTCCCCTGTAACATCATCAGAAATAGTTGTACTTTCCCAGTCAAATGCTAGATCAAAGTCCCTTCAACTAAGAGTGTGAAGATCAGAAACATTCACATTGTTTGGTGAATCAAACGAGAGAAAATTTGCAATTCTTGACAGTCATCTTCAAGATTCATTTCCTGGTTAGAAAAATCACCATCTCCTCCATATTCAATATTGTCTATAATTGATGGATGTCGATCAACATTCCATGCTCGATATCGAAAATTCCTTCAACTTTCAATAATAATTTCAGTTGAAAGGCCAGTTTCTGCAAGAATGTCACGAAATGGCTTGTACAATAGCATTTCTGTCCAGCAAAAGGTTTCAAATTTCTCTAAATCCTCACCAGGTATAGAATAATATCGTGGCCAAACCCGAACAATAGCATGAACATCTCTAGGCTTCCATGGATCTTGTTTACGCTTGCTATCAAATGTCCAAGATCTTGTTGTTTCTATCAAAGATAGATGTTCAAGGAAAAAAGGTCTCTTCTAATAATGTTGAATGAAAGTATTCTCAGATGAACATTGCAAGCCATCCCTTGATACTTTCCTAAAAAGCTTTCTTCCAACATTTAAGGAAACAAATTTCTAACTACAAACAACAAGAGGTAGCTTAAGCAACATATGGCATGTTTCTTGTGCTCCAATGTCACGATCAACAATCGTTTCTGCAAGAAACTTTCTATATGCACATAAAGCATGATCCTCAGAGCCAATAGAATTTGAAATTCTAGTTAACATATGATGATAAATTTAATACCTTTTTTCTGCTTTTGATGCATACTTAGCAATGTATTTCAACATAGCATAATGAGAAAGCACTGGCTGGCAATCAACATTTGCATGCCACATTGTTAGAAGGTTAATGTTATGTACATTAAGCCTGTCATCATTTCTGGTTGGCTCATATTTTTTTCTTCCTTGATCATCTATGAACAATCTTGATTCACCACAAAGATCCCTTGGAGCATTGTATCGACGTGTTAGAATAGTGCCTTTTTTGTGAAAACAAGAATCCACAGTAAAATTTGTGTGCCTTTGGACATGGTTTAACAATTCTTCATAATCATTATGAGGATTAGAAGAGAAAATCTAACGAATATTCAACAGGCAAGGGTCATCATTGAGGCTTCGTGGAACCATTATGTTGTGACGATGTATGTCACGGGGATTCCATGAGTTACATATTTGTCAAAGAATATCTTTGCAAGTTGTACATGAGAACTATCTGACCAATCAAGTATTTCCATGTTAGGAGCACCTTCTAACCACAAGAAACCATGGATATGTGTTGAACCTCTGTGTTTCCACTCATATCTGAAATAAATGAAGATATAGTTACTACAAACAATATAAATAGAATCATAATAAAAGTTGAAAAAGTATAGAAAAAAATTCAACACAAACCTATACCAAAAGTGTTTAGCTTTAAAATATTTTTGGATAACTTCCTCTCGAAAAATATTGAATCTGTGGTGCATAAATGTCGCAACAATATGAGGGTACTGGATAACATTCTCAATTTTCATACGATGCTCATTTGAAGAACGAGAATCTGAATGTATGGGCATGAGGTTATGCAACTCTGGCCACTTTGTGTCAGTTGCACTCAAAGTAAAAAATAAAGATGGACATCCTAACTGAGTAATCATGTCCGTCAATTCATATCGACACTTACTCTAGTATGCCCTTGTACCTCTCAGAGAAGAACCAAACTGCATAAGATGCTCAACCAACTTATTATCTAGTAAATTACATAGTTGGTGATGCAACTCCTTAACTATTGTAGGTGAGTTATCATGTAAATGTTTCTTTGCAAAAACTGCAGCAGTTGCTTGGCTCTGATGCCACATTATCATGTTTAATAGGTAATATCGAAAGCAAGGATGGCTTCCAAATCTCTGATCATAGTACCTAAGAAGATGCAATGCATACTTATGAAGTTCAAAACTACAAATACATGGTTCCAACCAATCAACATCACTGGTGGGGAACAATGTTGGGAATTCCATATCGAATAACCCCTCTGTATTATATTCATTCACTAGAGAGGTTCCAATAGTGGGCCAATCCATGTCTTGAACATGTGAAGAATGAACATTATCAAGAAATGCTCTAATTTCTTCCACTTCTCTTCGTTCATTTGGTAGGCGAGCAACAAAGCAAGAAGGATTAGAGGGCAAATGCTCAGCATGAAACTCTTCATTACTAGTTTCATTGATCTCAGATTCTTCAATATGATAATCAAAAAATTTAAGCCTGGAGGAGACATTTGTTAATCTTTCGGGCAGAGCATTCACTGAATCATTATCAATCACAACATCTTGATAGTATTGATCATGTTGGATTTTGAAAAGCAATGCAGCGATCACTCGAGATCTTTTGACATAACATTCATAATATTTAGACTCAACGCCATGTCTCCTCAGAATTAGAAAGTCAATATCTTAAACACGTTGGGGAAGGCTTCGTACAATTGTAGAAATATCTTGAGGAAAGCTAATTGTATGACCACTATACTTATATTGCCCACCTCGAGCAGGTGTCACTTGCAAAATGGGATTCACATGCTATTAGAATTTCTTCAACTTGAGTAAGAAGTCTTAAAATATTACGTTGCTCACTAGGATCCATGTTATTATATCGACAAAAATGACGGGCTCCTCTTTCACTCTTACATCGCCTGCAAACAGGTCTTTTAGAATGTCTCACAACAAGGATTTTGGGATATGATTCTTGGAAAATGTGGCACATTTGAACAACTAATAAGCTATCTATTTTTGCTCAAAACCTTTTATGCACTGCAATCATGGTTTCATCAAAATGAATATGATCTCTAATCGCTGAACCATGTTGAAAACCATTTCGATGTGTAAAATCTCTTCTAACATTTACTTCATCTTCAAGAACATGAGATTCTCTTCACAAATTTGAATCATGTGGAATGGATATATGAGAGTGTCTTTCCAAATTTATGGTGTGCATTTCGCGAACCTGAGAGGATGTAAAGGTGTCCTTCTCATAAAAGACTTTAAAATTTAATTTCCAACTAATTATAAATGACAAAAAAGAAAAAGAATCAAATGCATTCAAAATTTACATTTGTGACTTCATGTGGATGACTGTTATGAGATGGTTGCTCTTGGATTCTAAGAATAGTGGATGGAACATTTTTGGATGTAGTTACTTTGCCTCTATTCAAATGAGTTGTTTCCTATTTCAAAAAAATAAAATACATTACAAAACTAAATGTCTAAAAAAGAAAGATTCAAAAATTGAAAATAAATCAAATACATTGAACATCTACATTAGTTTTAAAATTTGATCTTTTGGATTCCAATTCACCAACCTAATGAGATGAGATCATCGTTTCTCAATGAATTGTTACAAAACACATTTTCCAGGCAACTATAAATGAGAAAATGAGAAAAATATCAAATTCACTCAACATTTACATTTGTTTGGCGACGTGGATTAATGTTATGAGATGGTTCTTCTTCACTTCTAACATCACTAGATGTAACATGTACGAAGTTAATTTGTATGCCTCCATTGGAATGACTTCTGTCATGTTCAAAGAAAATAAAATACGCCATAAATTCAATGTCTAAGCAATTAGAAATTTTAAAAATGAAAAGCAAATCAAAAACATTGAAAATTTATATTAGTCTGGAATGTAGTAGAACAGCCACTATTGCAGCGAAAACCAAAATATAATTGTGTTACCTCCATTGTGCCACACGAAATTCTATCAAGGATGAGTGATTCTCTTGTTGGGACCACATTACTTTGAGAAGTGGGATTTGAAGGTCTTTTGTTTCAAGCAACTGGATCCAAATTATCAAACAAATGGCTAAGTAAACTATCATCCAAATCACCACACAAAATGTCGTCATTACCTCCAGCATGGATGTTTTGCAACCTTTGGCGATCAGAACATGCAATTGGACACACCAAAGGGTTAGGGTGGGCATTTGCATCCACAATATCGATATGGCATTCTTCTCGATTGAAATATGTTTCCCCAATGTTATGAACATTTTCAGAAGAGCATCGAACAACAAGATTATGCTGAGGAGGAGCATATCATGATAATGAACTATCAACAGGAAACGTTCTTTCCATTATATCGCCCATAATACGATACTTACAAGGAACTATAGAATCATTTTGAGGAGTAGCTTCACTCGTTTTTTTGTTATATGTAGCTCTCCTATGCTCATTTATGGCATCCTTATTTTGTTGATACCATAAATGATGACTTCCATTAGACCTCTCATGTGATTGTGATGACAAAGTTCTTTTTCTTGTACGCATGCTTGTGCCTTGAGATGACATGTCTACAATGAATAATAAAATATTCATTATGGAATCATAAACATGGAACATAAAAAGTGTATATGTTATTTTTTTCCAACCATATAAACTTATCAAAATGTATAAGGCTTTTTCAAATGCCTAAAAACAAAAACAAAAAATTTCAAAATGGCAACAAAAAAGAAATGAATTCTTCCAAATGGATTAAACAAAAAAGTCTAAATTTCCATGTATCATATTATAATCAAAATGGAACCCATACTATTGGGACACAACAATCTAAAAATTTGGAACTATATATACTATCAAAATATAAATATAAATATTAAAATGAACATAAACATATAACATTGTTTGAGAATCAATGACAAAAACCAATACAAATAATATGTATAACATAAATCATAGAAATTATAATTATACAAACAAAGAAAAAAGCATAACATCGAGAAACATTTACATGTAAATAAGAAAACTTTAGTGGAAACAATATTAAATATTTTACATCACAAAGATCAATACAAACATAATTTTAAAGTATTACCATAAAGACACATAGTATGTATAGAGGCAAAATGGAAATATTTTCCACAGCCCCAGAGAGTATATAAAATGGAAATATTTATAAGAACTCCTAAGAATACTAATATCTTAAGAATCCATCACCATATCCAATGGTGGAATCTCATCAACGGAATCCATACAAGCAGCAATTGCAAAAATATCTCCATACACAATCAAATCATTGCAGTCCTCTTGTGTTGGGTACCAAAACCAAGACATCTTCTCATTAGTTGAATTATCAATATCTATTGGAAAACATATGTGATTTACCATGTCATATAATAGGAAAGGAACTTCACTACAGTTGCACATAAGAACCAGACCATGGATTGTTCGCAATGGAAGATAGATAGGAGATTTGCTAATTATATCTGCAGAAATTTCTTCCAACAACTTCCATTTGAAACCCAAATCATCTTCAAAGTAGTCAATTCTTCGTTCAACACACAAATGACCAAATTGGAAATGATCTAATTCTTCAATTGACCATAGAGAAGTCGACCCATCATTGACAAGGCATATCAATTGATTCATGTACATTGATAATGACATAAAATGTATGTCACTCATTGGAACAAATGAAAAGCCCCACTCATTTCTTATTACGTCAAACTAGTAGATTGTATATCCTACCGAGGATAATCTTCATACTCCTTGTTGAGATACAACCAAAACAATTTACTGTTATAAAACACTACATTCTTAGGGGGTGAAGTGCCACTAAATGGAACAACAGCCATTTGCTATACCCTATGAAGACTACTACAAACATAAAATTCAGACTGCATTCCATCATAGATATGTTTTAGAACAACCCAATCATATTTTCTGCTGCTTACATTTTCCAATAATGAAAAGAACCCCGAGTCTCCAATTGATATTGGCCCTATGTTTTTAAATGCCTTTGTAAATGGATTCGTTACAAAATAGTTGTGTTTGGGAGCATTCTATTGGTAAGGATAAAACCGCCATTGGTCTAAGAACACACTCTACTCTGTATCTTGAATCTGTGAATCCCAAATGAAATTGATATATGTGGCCATTCTGATTAAGGTATTGAGCAGCAAAACAATTGTCTTCACTATTGAGGAAACAAACAAGAAATCAAAATTGGTTTATGGAGACATTCTTGCAACGTAAAGAGAAAGAAGGGTTTTGCAAAGCATTCTTCCATTTTTTACATACAGTGCCAAACTTTATCACAACCGATAAAGGGAGCCATAGCAAGACAAGCTCAGGAACTTTGAAAGAAAGAGAACTCCAAATAGCTGGATCCATGATGAAATAGTGACATTACCTAACAGTAAAAAAAAAGGCATTTGATATCAACAAAACAATTTAATGTTGAATAAAATTAAAAGTAACATAAATACATAATTTAACACACACAATTTTCCATTTTGTTGAGACTATGATAACTGAAAACATAGTAAAGTATCATGAATCCACCATGATGATAGACACAATTGAAATAGCCATGGAAGTTGTTGAGACAATCACTAAGAAGGAAGGCCATCTACTGAAAGATGTTAAGAAGGAAGAAACCTATGCAAAGGATTTAACCTTGGGAGAAGGAACACTAACATAGGAGTGTTTTACAGAGGATGACCAATCTTTTGAAGCTGTCAGAAGTATGGAGAAGTGTTTTTCAGAAGATAAAAACTCTAAAGTAAAGGAGGATGCAGAATGTCTCTTAAATGAAATAAGAAACGATTTATTGCAACAGAAAGAATTTGATAATACATTGATATTTGAAACTTTGACAACACAGGAACAAGTTCTTGTGCAAGAAGGAGATGAAGTTCAGTTTGAAGAGCTGATATGTTAAGCAACAGTTGAGACTGTTGAACCTTATGATTTCCAAACTAATAATTTGTGTATAAATGCAGGAAACATAAGTAATGATGAAATACTTATAAAGTACTAGTAGAGGAGTGTTTTACAGAGGATGACCAATCTTTTGAAGTTGTCAAAAGTATGGAGAAGTGTATTTTAGAAGATAAAAACTCTGAAGTAAAGGAGGATGGATAATGTCTCTTAAATGATAGAAGCAATGGTTTATTGCAATATAAAGAATTTGATAATACATTGATATTTGAAACTATGACAACACAGGAACAAGTTATTTTGCAAGAAGGAGATGAATTTCAGTTTGAATAGCTGATATGTGAAGCAACAATTGAGACTGTTGAACCTTATGATTTCCAAACTAATAATCTGTGTATAAATGCAGGAAACATAAGTAATGATGAAATAATTATAAAGTACTAATAGAGGAGTGTTTTACAGAGGATGACCAATCTTTTGAAGCTGTCAGAAGTATGGAGAAGTGTATTTTAGAAGAAAAGAACTATACAGTAAATGAGGATGGAGAATGTGTCTTAAATGAGAGAAGCAGTGATTTATTGCAGCAGGAAGAACTTGATAATACATTGATATTTGAAATTGTGGCAACACATGAACAAGTTCTTCTGCAAGAAGGAGATGAAGTTCAGTTTGAAGAAAACTTTGTATGGAGAAGTGTATTTCAATAGATAAAAACTCAGAAGTAAAGGAGGATGGACAATATCTCTTAAATGATAGAAGCAATGGTTTATTGCAACAGAAAGAATTTGATAATACATTGATATTTGAAACTGTGACAACACAGGAACAAGTTCTTGTGCAAGAAGGAGATAAAGTTCAGTTTGAACAGCTGATATGTGAAGCAATAGTTGAGACTGTTGAACCTTATGATTTCCAAACTAATAATTTCTGTATAAATGTAGGAAACATAAGAAATGATGAACTAATTATAAAGTACTAATAGAGGAGTGTTTTACAGAGAATGACCAATCTTTGAAGTTATCAGAAGTATGGAGAAGTGCATTTTAGAAGATAAAAACTCTGAAGTAAAGGAGGATGGAGAATGTCTCTTAAATGAGAGAAGCAGTGATTTATTGCAACAAGAAGAATTTGATAATACATTGATATTTGAAACCATGGCAACACAGGAACAAGTTCTTGTGCAAGAAGGAGATGAAGTTCAGTTTGAAGAGCTGATATGTGATGCAACAGTTGAGACTGTTGAACCTTATAATTTCCAAACTAATAATTTGTGTATTTTTTGAAAGAAATAGAATAATATAATTATATAAGAGAATAATGATATTTTTGTATTGATAATGATTCGTAATCCTTGAAACAAATCTTTTCAATTTTGGATTAAAACATTACATTCATAATTAAAACATAATAACTAAAATAACTACATAATTAATTCACTAAAATAGTAACTAAATAATTAATTCACTAAATTAACTACATAACTAAAACATATAACTAAATGTAACATAAATACATAATTTACCACACACAATTTTCCATTTTGTTGAGACTGTGTTAACTGAGAACATAGTAAAGTATCATGAATCCACCACGATGATAGACATAGTGGAAATAGCCATGGAAGTGGTTGAGACAGTCACTAAGAAGGAAGGGCATCTACTGGTTATAGATATATATATATATGTGTGTGTGTGTGTGTGTGTGTGTGTGTGTGTGTGTGTGTGTGTGTGTGTGTGTGTGTGTAGCAAATGATTAAAGAGGGAAGGTTACATATATAGGTGGTTAAAGAGATAATGAAGGTTATGACGAGGTTTAAAGTCCAAATAGAATGTTTAAGTGGGGTGATTGAGTTTCGATATAAAGGAACTGAGGAATAGGGCCTGAACCATTGATGGTTGAATATTTCACTCCTATGGGAGTTAAATACCTAGGGCAGATATTTAAATAACAAAAAATGTAATATGTTTTATGTTTGTGAGATTTTTCAACATAATTATATATATTTATAATTTTTTTTTAATTATTTGTGTTGTAACATGCATTTTGTTGTTTCTTTTATTCATTGTTTCATTTAAAATCATTCAAAAAATATTTTGAAAAAAAGATAAGGAAGTATATTGGAAATTAAAATATAAAATAAATGGAGAAATATATCGTATTTTACAAAGGACAACAAAGGAACAAGTGTTAAAACATTAACACTGGACCCGATAATATATATGCCATATTTTATAATGACGGCGGGTCCGAAACAATGTAAAGCATAGAAAAACTTTTGTCGACGCGTTTCGACCAGCCAGTCTGGTTCATCGTCAGGACAAGTTGAATGAGCAGATCTCACTAAGCACATTAAATAGATAGGGCATAGAATCCCATGACGTAAAGGTTAACAACCAACAGCTAGAATTGACTCGAAAACAGCTAGATTGACTCGGATAAAGGGTAAATTAATATTAATATATATAAATTTTTTATTCATTTTATTATTTTAATTAATTTAAAAAAAAATGGTTATTAATATTAAAAGTAATTTAAAACTAATATTCTATTTTAATTTTTAATATTATAATATTTCTTGGGCGAATATTTATAAAAATATATATTTTATATTATTAACCGTTTCTATTTGTTACTAACTAATATTTTTAACTAAACTCTTTGTCTATTAATTTTATTTTTAATTTACATAAAATAAATTTAAAATTAATCTATTTTATAATTCAAATCTAATATACTATTTTAATTTTAATATTATAATAGTATAATATAATTAACTGTTACTCCATTTTTATTGATTACTAACTAATATTTTCGAAATTAATTTATTTTACATAAACTTTTAATTCATTAATATATTTACATCATTTATATATTAATTCTAACATTGTCCCTTACATTTTAATTTTAATATTAATAACCAATTTTTTTTTTAGTTAATTAAAATAATAAAATGAATAAAAAATTTATATATATTAATATTAGTTCACCCTTTATCCGAGTCAATCTAGCTGTTTTCCAGTCAATTCTAGCTGTTGGTTGTTAACCGTTAAGTCATGGGATTCTATGCCCTATCTATTTAATGTGCTTAGTGAGATCTGCTCATTCAACTTGTCCTGACGATGAACGACACTAGCTGGTTCGAAACGCGTCGACAAAAGTTTTTCTATGTGATTTTCGCCGAAGATTCCTCAACAAATTGATATGGACCACAGAAGTCTCACTTCAACAATGTAAAGTAGTTATATCATGTGTATACGACTCCGCCGATTGCGATATGGGTGGGCCAGACCCGAAATAATATACACACCATGTTTATAAGTTCGGCGGGTCTGCTGTATCAAAAGCCCTTTATATGCATGCATATGGGTTCCACCGATCGTCATTTGCAATGATGGACCCGAAGCGATATGTATTATTGTTTTATAATTGTGGCGGGTCCGTAAGACAACATATTATATCTCTCTCTCTCTCTCTCTCTCTCTCTCTCTCTCTATATATATATATATATATATATATATATATATATATATATATATATATATATATATATATATATATATCTATATATATAGTTCATACGCTATATTTTATATGACTCGGCACGTCCGTCTTTTCGCAGGTTCCAAAGACTTTTATTGATATTCATCTACATTGTGGTTTATGCTGTTTTATATGAATTTATGTTATAAAAGATTATAATAAAAAGGGTGGACTTAAAACATATATTTATTCTATTTTAAATCCCCGGCGGGTCCGCAATCATCTTATAACACTTTATATATATATATATATATATATATATATATATATATATATATATATATATATATATATATATATGACATGCCAATTGCGGGCTGGATCAAATAGAGATATATATTATGCTATATAAGTCTCGCAGGGCTGCAAGGCGTGCAAAAAGGTAGTTTTTAAGTTATAAGGCAGTTTTCAGGCAGATCAAAAGCGATGGATGGTTTTTAATGGAATCAACCCAATTCCACTAAACGTTTAACATGTATTAGTCAGCTGGAGAGAGGAAACTGTCCATTTCAGGTAGGTATTCTTCGAGCTTATGTCCCACCCAAAAACCTTTGTAGATCATCTAATTTGAAAGGCGTAGATCAATGGTAGGGATGAATCGGTAGGAGGTATACCTTGGGAATTGTGTTGAGACCGTATTGGAAGCAGAAAAGCATGTTTTATTATATATTTCTTTATAAAAGATATATGCATAATTCCAAATATTTTCATATTTATTGCAGTCGTGTGCATAAGTTAAGCTTTATAGGGGTTTTCAGGCCAATTGCGATTTGCAATAGAAGTCAACAAGAGGCAAATTTGATAGGTTTATAAAGCAAGAGGATTAATCAGAAGTTTGTGAATCGATTCCCTTCTTTTTTCTATGGGCTAATCATCTCATTTGAATGAAAGTGCAAAAATAATTCCAAACTAATAATTTGTGTATAAATGCAGGAAACATAAGTAATGATGAAATACTTATAAAGTACTAACAAAGGAGTGTTTTATAGAGGATGAGCAATCTTTTGAAGCTGTCGAAGTATGGAGAAGTGTCTTTCAGAAGATAAAAACTTTGAAGTAAAGGAGTATGGAGAATGTCTCTTAAATGAGAGAAGCAGTGATTTATTGCAGAAGATATAATTTGATAATACATTGATATTTGAAACTGTGGCAACACAGGAACAAGTTCTTGTGCAACAAGGAGATGAATTTCAACTTGAAGAGCTGATATGTGAAGCAATAGTTGAGACTGTTGAACCTTATGATTTCCAAACTAATAATTTTTGTATTTTTTGAAAGAAATAGAATAATATAATTATATAAGAGAATAATGCTATTTTTGGATTCATAATGATTCATAATCCCTAAAACAAATCTTTTCGATTTTGGATTAAAACATTACATTCATAATTAAAACATAATAACTAAAATAACCACATAATTAATTCACTAAAATAATAACTACGTAATTAATTTACTAAAATAACTACATAATTAAAACATATAACTAAAAGTAACATAAATACATAATTTACCACACACAATTTTCCATTTTGTTGAGACTATGTTAACTGAAAACATTGTAAACTATCATGAATCCACCAAAATGATAGACATAGTGGAAATAGCCATGGAAGCTGTTGAGATAGTCACTAAGAAGGAAGGACATCTACTCGTTAAATATATGTGTAGCAAATGTTTAAAGAGGGAAGGTTACATATATAAGTGGTTAAAGGGATAGTGAAGGTTATGAGGAGGTTTAATGTCCAGATAGAATGTTTAAGCGGGGTGATTCAGTTCTGATATAAAGGAACTGAGGAATAGGGCCTGAACCATTGATGGTTGAAAATTTCACTCGTGTGAGAGTTAAATACCTGGGATAGATATTTAAATAACAAAAAATTTAATATGTTTTATGTTTGTGAGATTTTTCAACATAATTATATATATTTATAACTTTTTTTAAGTATTTGTGTTGTAATATGCATTTTGTTGTTTGTTTTATTCATTGTTTCATTCAAAATCATTCGAAAAATATTTTGAAAAAAAGGTAAGGCAAGTATATCGGAAATCAAAATATAAAAGAAATGGAGAAATATATCGGATTTTACAAAGGAAAACAAAGGAACAAGTGTTAAAACATTAACATTGGACCCGATAATATATATGCCATATTTTATAATGACAGCGGGTCCGAAACAATGTAAAGCACTTATATTACGTGTATACGACTCCGCCGATTGCGATATGGGTGGGCCGGACCCGAAATAATATATACAACATGTTTAAAAGTTCGGCGGGTCCACTGTATTGAAAGCCCTTTATATGCATGCATATGGGTTCTGTCGATCGTGATTTGCGATGACAGACTCAAAACGATATGTATTATTGTTTTATAATTACGGCGAGTCCATAAGACAACATATTATATATATATATATATATATATATATATATATATATATATATATATATATATATATATATATATAGATATGAAAGCGTCCATTGCAATGAGCAATTGGGTTCGAGACCCGATAGTTCATATGCTATATTTTATATGACTCACTGCGTCTGTATTTTCATAGGTTCCAAGGACTTTTATTGATATTCATATATATTGTGGTTTACGTTGTTTTATATGAATTTATGTTATAAAATATTGTAATAAAAAGGGGAAACTTAAAGCATATATGTATTATATTTTAAAGCCCCGGTGGGTCCGCAAGGCGTGCAAAAAGACAGTTTTTAAGTTATAAGGAAGTTTTCGGGCGAAGCAAAAGCTATGGATGGTTTTTAATGGAATCAACGTGATTCCACTCAGAATTTAACACGTAGCAGTCAGCTGGAGAGAGGAAACCACCCATTTCGGGCAGGTATTCTTCGAGCTTATGTCCCACCTAAAAACCTTTGTAGATCGTCCAAGGCTAGCTCAACGAGAGGGATGAATCGGTGGGAAGTATACCTTGGGAATTGTGCTGAGCCCGTATTGGAAGCAAAAAATCATGTTTTATTATATATTTTCTTTATAAAATATATATGCATAATTCCAAATATTTTCATAGTTGTTATGGCAGCATGTGTAAGTTAAGCTTTACAGGGTTTTTAGGCCAATTGCGATTTGCAATAGAAGTCAACGGGAAGGCAGATTTGATAGGTTTATAAAGCAGGAGGATTAATGAGAAGTTTGTGAATTGATTACCTTCTTTTTTCTACGGGATAGTCATCTCATTTGAATCAAAGTGGAAAAATATCACGGAAGGAAAATCTGTACATACCTCTAAGATCAATTTCTAAATGCCTTTGAAACCTGAAAAAATAGTAGGAAATAATTCAATGAGACACGAAGTACACAAAATTATTAGAGACAACCACAAGAGCATGGAAACAATTGAAAACGCAATCACTGAGACATTGTTTCTCCAATGTTGAAACCTCAAAAAATAGTAGGGAATAATTCAATCAGACACGAACTACACCAAATTATCAGAGAGAGCCAAGAGGGCATGGAAACAATTAAAAACGCTATCACACAGAAAGCATTTCTCTAATGGTGAAACCTAAAAAGTAGTAGGTAGAGAAAATGAAGGCTATGAAATATTTGTCACCTTTCTTATCAAATAGAAGCAGAGAGAAGCGACCATTTCAGTAATCCTTCAACAATTCCAACAACCTTAAGTGCTAACAAAGAAATGCATGCATCCACGGAGCATTTGATTATAATATATGCACTGGGCTTAATGACAATTTGAAATGATCAAGATCGAGTGGCGCTTTTATTCTATTTGGCATGGAGTGGGAGAGTTATTTCCATTGGGGATTAATGGAACGATGGGTGGAATGGTGAAATTGGTGGACACCTATTCTTTGGAAAAAAACTGTTGGCAAATGGTTGAAAACGCTTAAGTTTAAGAATATGAATAGACATATGTTTCAGAATCAGGTTGAATATATGTTTTATAATTTTTTTTTAAATATGTTTATGAGAGCTGAAAAAACACTTGGCAAATGGTTGAAGAGGCATAAGTTAAAGAATGTAAAGAGAGATACGTTTTAGAATCAATGCAGTTTGGAATATATATTTTTTTAATTTTTTAAATACATTTGTCACTAATCAACCTACATGGTTACTAGCAAAAGGTATAGTAAAATTTTTAATGATGCTTTGTAAAAAATTAATTTAAGTATGATTTGAACATGTTACACTTGGCAAATGGTTGAAGACTCATAAGTTAAAGAATGTAAACATAGATACTTTTTAGAATCAATGCCACTTGGAATATATATTTTATAAATGTTTTAAATACATTTCTCACTAATCAACATACTTTGTTATCAACAAGAGCTATAGTAAATTTTTAATCATGCTTTGTTAAAAATTAATTTAAGTATGCTTTAAACATATGATTTCCACATGCAAGAAAGTTACTGTTGCGAATTTCATTCATTGATTTAGTGATGACTGAGAATATAGTGCCATCTTTCAATTCAGGCAGAAAGTTACTGTTGCGAATTTCATTCATTGATTTAGTGATGACTGAGAATATAGTGTCATCTTTCAATTCAGGCCATGATCAAAAAGATTAATTAAAAAAATGATTAAATTGCCAATTGGGATGCCTAGCTTAATTGATTATTTGCAACCCTATATAATGTTATGGACTTACTGTTTTCTTCATGAAATACTTACACTAACCCCCGGGTTTGACTCCTCTCCTCTGCTTAACAAAGCTGGAATAGTGTAACAAGCTTGTTGTAGCAATGGTTTGGCACCTCCATTTTCCCTTTGGATCGACCATACTTGTACTATGGCGTGCTTATTTTGAGGTTCTTAATTTACTCTTGCTCATAAAGATTTGGGTAGAAATGGAAACTTGGAGTTTCGGACCCTTACCAATTAACTAAAGAAAAATTATGGTTTTATTTCATGATCAAGTTATGGGCAGCTAAGGGCTTTCCTCTCAATTATGCTTGTTCTTTTTCTTAACTCCTCTCTTTATGCTGGACTGAACAGTAATGGAAAATTTGGCATATGGTTTGAGTACATTTGTGGTCTCTTTCATATTAAGCATGGTGCTCTATTCGACACCCAAACTGGGTTACAAAGTTGATATTTATATTATGTCCGACGTTGCTTGTAATTACTCGAACTTCTTTTAGGGAAAACCTCAGCTCTTTACCTGAAGTCAGCCAATTTTTTTTGGTTAGGGTAAATGCTTGAAAGAGGTATGTAAATTTTTTGTTAGACAGAAATGTTGAATCTCTCTAAGTTCTTTTTTTTTAAATGTAATATTGTCAAAATGATTTCAGTCTCTCTTTGTTTTTCTTTTACTGGGTCATCAAAGGGTTATCCTTTTTCCTTTCATACTGATTAAATTGAGAATACGGTTGTTTTTTATTTTTTTTACTATTCTTTGGCCATGATTAAGGGTTCTTTGTAAAAAAATTCTTTTCTGAAACAAAATGAGTATACACAATTTTTTTTTTAACTCTAAGCATAATAGTTCTTTATTTGTTTCTAGGTCATATTAAATATCTTCATTCCAAACATTGGATATATTTAGAAGATTGAATAAAGTCATAGGTCTCTTTTCTTTAACTATTTTTCCTAAAATTGCCAGGTACAGTAAGTTTGACCCCTGCTTTGCTCTGTCACTTATCCCCGACTTTCACCGTTACTAGAATAGCGTTGTTCAGACTCATTTCTTACTCAATTTGCACCACTTCAACATGATAACCCTGCAACACCACTTTCTATTGTCAGACTAATATGTCTGTACAACTGATATTGATATTTCCCTGTGTGGCAATAACTTGTCTGATCATCCCTGTAGATTACCATACACAAAAGTGATCAATAACGTATGATCTCATCCCTATACAATAGGGATATGGTTAGTAAAGATGTCATGGACATGGATCCTTCACCATAATAATACCAAATAGTTGTAAACTAGAATAATATAGTTGTAAACTAGAAATCTCATTAAAGGTTTTATATTCGCATATACATTTGTTTCCAAGCATAAACTATTTAGAAAGAAAAGTACATAAGCATATTTCAAGAACCATGGAAGAGATAGGTTGATAACTCCAAAGATACCTTTTGTACATGTAAATTGAACTAATAAAAACGTTAAAATAAACTCGAAAACCTGGATGGAGCCATTGTCAAGATATTAGATAGAAGGCTTCACTTACAAGTGAAATTGCTCCGGTAAATTCATGGGTTATATAAGTAAAGGAACAACTACATGAAAATCAGTTGACGGGAAAGAAAACGAATGCTTCAGGTTAACCACATGTCACCTTTTTAATTCAAGACAGTTATCGACGTATGTCAATCGAGAAAGACAGACACATTATTCATGCATAATCCTCTAGCATTCTAATTTTAGTTTAAATACATTTAACACTAATACGGCTGCTAACACTTGTTTATTTAGCTTTAACTAAGCTTAACACTAACACGCTCGTCAATGCTTAGAAATTCAATTGTAGGATGTGTCTCTTCCACACATTTTAAAATTATTTAATTAAATCAATTTAAAATGACATCTGTTCGTTTGAGCCCTTCATTTCGCACTCAGACGAAGAATATCCTCCGCTTAAAATCTATCCGTCAATCACAAAAGTTAACAAACCTCTTTTCACCCAAAGTTGATATATATACGATTATGGGCAAAAAAAAAAAAATAACAATCTTAACTTATGAATATAACAAATAGATTATAAAAATCATGTTTTTACCTAGCAAAAACATTGTTCTCCGAAGGTGGCAAAACCTATCAAACTCAGGTGTCAAACCAACAGTGAGGACAGCCATCTCTGGCTGCTATCCGCGAATGTCGGTTTGACTCATCACCGTTATCAAGGAAAACCACGCCACCTGTAATAACCCGCTGGTGGTCCGTAAGGGAGCAGGCTTTCACTCCTGCCAGATGCCTCTGGGTCTTGGGCCGTTAACCTGTTTCCTTACGTCCGAAGAAGACGAGCTCTTAGCCAAGCAGAAGCAGTTTTACGGCATACTCCAGGCCGATAGCAAAAACATTGTTAAGTCACACTTTGAACAAATATATTTTGGAAAAATAGAATTAATAAAAAAATAAAAAATAATAATAATAATATATTTTTTTATTTATTATATTTGATATTAATAAAATAAATAATTTGAATATATATTTATATAATCAATATTGAATCATTCGTTATCTCTTAATAAACTATATTAAATAATTGATTTGATAATAAAATATATAATTAAAATTTTATTAAACATATAAAAATGAAATTTGTTATATTTAATTTTTATTTAATTAAAATAAATAATGTTTCATTTTATTGACAATGATGATTAACATCCATGGTAACATAATCAAATTATAAATTATTTAATAAATAAAATATATAATTAAATATTTTAATTTAAATATTTGATATGTGATTTTAATTTTTTTTAAATTTAATTTATCAAAAATTATTTATATATATTCCTCTTTAACAATAATAAAAATTGATTTTAAAAATTTATAAATTACAAATTAAAATATTATAAAATTAATTAATAATCAAAAAAATTTAAATAATCATTTAAAAAATAAATCACAATTTTAATGTTTAATTTAATCAACAAAATATTTTAATCAAATATAATTTTTAACAAAAATTAAAAATCACCTAATATTTAATTTAATCAACAAAATATTTTAATCAAGCATAATTAAAAAAGAAATCAAATTTTTATTAAATTAAAAAAAAAACCAGATAAATACAAAAAAAAAATCATCCCAATCCACTTTCCTAAAACAATTTTCATATATTCGTTGAAAGGAAACCCCAATACTAAATCACCCTTTAAAACCAAAACTTAATATATAAGATATAATATATAGAATATGAAAATATCACTCACAATCTTAAATCTAATAACTAAATTTTAAAATAATTAATTAATAAATATAAAATTAAATTGTCAGATTAATAATACAATATTTGAATTTAAATTTTAAATAACTCATAACCAAGTTAATTAATAATTATTAGAGAACACTTAAGTATGTATTTAGTTGTTGCTAGGAATTTAGTGATTAAGTTGGGGTGAAATCATGATCTTTGTTCTTTACAAAGAGTTTTGGATTTCATATATAGATTCAATACATCGAAAACTCTTGAAACTTCAAAACTTAAATTTGTGATTCCAACTCATTTTCCAAATTCCAAACAAACCAAACCAGAAAATAAACTTTAAATCCCAACAAAAAAAACTATAATAAATACATTACGACATATATTTGTAGGTAAAGGCCATGACCTTCTTTCAAATTTTACGTTTGGCTATAAATTTACTTTAATACTAAAAATACAATAAAATGCATATCCACGAAATTCGAATAACATTGAATGCATAGCATCAATAAATCTCAATAACATTAAATGGATAACATCACTAACATCTCATGTGGATTCCATGCGTTATAGAATTTTTCCTTGCGACATGAAGAGGGAGATTTAATGATTTTGTTTTTTATATGGAGAGAAAATGTTTATAAGATATTAATGGAATTTATTAAATATTAAAAATTAAAATATTTAATATTAAAATGAATTTATGAATAAATAAAAATAAATTTGAATTTTTTTCATGGAAAAGAAATTTTGTATTTTTATTTATAGAGTTGAAAAAAAGTGCTTTGTATATGTATGTTTAGTGCATTCTCGGGGATATATCTCAATCTCACATGAGGTTGTGATTAATCAATAATATAACCTTAAGGGCTTACAAAATATTGTTAATATAAAATAATGGCCAATTAGATGCCTAAAGCAAAGCATATAGATCTGAAGGTACGAAAAATAAATATATGTACAAATAAAATGGAGATATACATTAACAAAAAGAAGAAAGTAATATAGGAAGGATCAAGAAGCGACACCAATCTTTCCCTTATTGCCCTTTTTTTCTGGACCTACTGCCAAGCCCCCATATTAGTACTAATTGGAATCAAAACCAAAGAACATTCCACTATCTTCAGAGGATGATCCTTGTCCAATCTAAGGTTTCACATACATGGACTTGTTTGGTGCTCCCCAAACAATCCTCAATGTCTATCTCTTTAGTCTATTGTTTTGGATCCATGAGAATTTTAGTATCTACTATATACAGAAAGAGAGAGACATCACCATGAGTCTCCACACACCCAACAACATTGAAACCTATTGTAGTTGAACCTCCACATCAGATTGAACAGGTTGGTTTCCTCGAGAAACCTCCTCCTCAGTATCTAAAAAGTGAGGATCTGCGTACTACCAACCTTTTAGCTTAGTTGTCATCCTCTTCTTCTTTTCTAGATTCTTTTTGGCCAAGGAAATGTGTTCTGTAAATGGAAAGTCTAAAAACATTCTCGGAATCTAAAAGTATTGTTGTCATAATCTGAAACTTAGCTCCAATATAAGTCTTATTGTATCATTTTTATATGTCTAGGATGATCTTTACCAAGGTCCATCTCTGCATATATACTCGCAAATGTAAATATACCTTTCTTTGTCCTTTCATTGTCCATCTTCTTGAATTTACCAAGTGTGTTCCCAATATCGTGTATGACCTTTGGATGTCAGAAAGGTAGGGGAAGATTTATGAGTCTCACCCAAACCGACATGGGAAAAACCACCATAGTAGTGGCATCAAATTTCGGGAACCATGGTGTAATGAAAAGGCTTGCATTACCCCAAAAACCATCGTCCATCATTTAGTACAATGTCCATTTATTTTTTGTGTCAAATTGTACGTTGGTAAAACATTTGGAGCATAAATAAATGTCATAGTTTGGCATCCAAAGGGTTAAAATTCATTGACTGAGAGCCTCAATCTTGGGCCAAAAACTATTAAATCTACAAATGATAGCCTTTGTTTTGATTGAAGAGGAGAGGGAGGTTACCTCGGTGTGATTTATTTCAATGACGAGATCATTCTCCACTTGTTCAATAATATACGGACTAGGATTATTTTTTATTTGTGTTCTAGTGCTATTTTTGGGTGGAAAGGTAGAAAGGGAAGACTTTCCCTTGGCTTCATCCTTATATGAAGTAGATCCACTTTGTGTCTTGTAACCAGGGGCACCACCACGAAACCACAAATTCAAGATATTGGACAAGTTCCTATAAATGTCATTATCTTAGATATGTTTGTAGCCTTGTAATAAAATCCATGTGTAAATGAGCATTTTTCACTCATCAGGAATAATTCATTTATTTTCGATACTCTCTTTCAAGGCATAAATACTATCATTAGCTTTAATCCAAAAAAATGTTCTCTAGCCCTAAATGTTTTTGATACAAATATAGAAGGTAAATTTTCCTCTTGACACAACTTGACAACATGCCCCATCCAAGGAGGGATTGTTTTTGTTATGTGTGGTTTTGAAGCCCCGCAAGGCCCATATCCATTGATGCTCTTTAGCTCTGTCCCGCCCATAACATCACCTAGAGGAAAAAAAGGTGGATGTCTGAAACCTCAGACTTTTTGAAAACCATAATAGAGTAATAAATAGTCATTATGAAACAAATTAGTAATAAATTACCGTCTCTCTTCCACAAATCCATCTACACCAGGCTCTGTGATTATTGAAAAAACAAAATGTGGAAGATAGGAGCCTCCCCTGTCTTGGTCCTTCCATAATATCTAATCCATAAGGAGAGGGAAATCCTTGATTATGCAAACAAATTTCAACACCACAAGGAGTCCACCCAGAGGTGAGATGGCGAGAGCCATAAAAGAGACTCTCTTCCTTTGAAATTGGTGTGCAATAGCACAAAGAAATTCCAATGGCCCAAA
Organism: Pinus tabuliformis; assembly: GCA_031772625.1. NCBI lineage: Eukaryota > Viridiplantae > Streptophyta > Pinopsida > Pinales > Pinaceae > Pinus > Pinus tabuliformis. Next base: position 134,364,928 of record CM062805.1, read on the forward strand.
ATGAAAGACCACTAGGAAACCCTCCCTAGATCAATGCCAAGATGGGCAAGATCGTGCTACTCCAAAGGCCATCGCAGTTGCCCACAACAAAAACAATATTCTTCGTGTCGACTCCTTCATTCCTGCAATAGTTAGAAACCCTAAGGAAATGCACAATCCTCATTTGTTGTGGTAATTTTTAGACCAATTTTATTATTATTATTATTATTATTATTATTATTATTATTATTATTATTATAAATATATAATTTAAAATTCAAATGATATATATTATTATAATTAAAATATTTAATTGTTATTATTATATTTATCTTAAATCATTTTTTTATCAAATTAACTTTCATGAGCTTCATAGTGAAATTGAGTGTTGGTGTATTCACAAAACACCTTGGGATGAGAGAGTTTGTCACCTTTGTGATACGAAGAGGTTTGAAGATGAAAATAAATTTCTCTTGGATTTCCCTGCTCTTACTCATGTTCCTTCTAATTTTTAAAACATTTGCCACACTAACAACCTTATTGACTTGTTAAGAAAGAAAAAATATGGTTATCTAGGTACAAATCTCTCCCTTGTTTTCGAGAATAGAAATAAAATGTTAAAGAATCTCAATTAATCTCTTTCTTTCTTAAGGTAAGATCTACCATATTGGTCTTACTAGATGTTAATAATCATTATCAATAAATTTTAAAATATATCATCAATATAAATATTGAGTTAACATGTTTAATCATTAAATAAATTAAAGAAGTGGCACAAGTAAGAGGGATTATTATTAATTGTAAGGAACCATTTTTTTTAATTATTTTTTCAGATTTTGGTATCACTTTTAATAATTAAGTAGAGGTATATGTACTTTTCTAAGGATTGAATCTAGCCGAAAACCATTATGTTATGAGATTCATAAGAATAGTGGCTCCAAAATAGTCATTAGGTACATGATCCTATGCTCAAATCTATTACATTCTTGATTAGCATTTGTGGTCAAGAGAATTATACTTCTCAAAGAATCAAAACTACTATGCTATAATCACTAACCACTTAACTACTTAATCCGTTCTAAGTAGATTTTGTATTAATTAGGTGATATTAGATAGCTTTGACTTGAAAATATAAAAAAACATGTGTTCCATGGAGGTTATACTTTGGAGTTTTATGGATAGGACTAAAATGCCATATTTTTTATTCATTAATTTCTTTATTTTAAAAAATTCAATATACACATATAATATTGAGAGTAGTTACTAGCAACTCAATTTATTTTATTCTACTTTAACTTTTAAATACGTGAAACAAAGGTAAAATTGATCCCTTTTGTTGTTTTGTTGACTTTAGAAAAGTTTTTTACACCATTCCTAGAAAAAACTTATGGAATACCTTAAAAGTGATAATGGTTCCTCTCAAGTTCATTGTTTCTATGTCAAGGTTGTACTAGAATGTTAATTCCAAGCTTAGGAGCACTGAGAGTTGGTCAAAATAAATTAAATGCAATATTAGAGTTAATAAAGGTGTCCCTTATCCCCTACCTTTTTGACATATATTTTGATAAACTAGAAGACTATTGGAAGATGTAGATTATGTTGGCCCCGTGCTCACTGGTATCTTAATAACTCTTCTCTTTTATGTTGATGATATTGTTCTTTTATCAAGAATCCATTACGATCTTCGCAAGAAACTGAAAATCCTTGAATATTTGTACTCCAAGATGGATATGACTGTAAATACTAACATATATAATGTCATCATAATTAAGTACAAAACTACCACCTACCATACTTTTATTTATGATAACAACTCATTGGAGGAAGTTCCTTCATAAAAATAGCTAGGAATCGACATGCACCATAAGTTCAACTCGAACTATAGCATTGAGAAAAGGATAAATGGAGGTTGAAAATCTTATTATGGGCATGAAATCGATTGTTTGTTGGGAAATATTTGGATTTCATATTAAAATACACTCCACTTTGAGATGCTTGTCACTCCTTTTATTTTACATGGTTGTTAGGTTTGGATTTGTAGTATATCCAAAGAGTCATGAAGGAATATTGAATAGATTTAAAATAATTTTGTAATAAAAAACCTCAATATTAAAGGAAACAGTCCCCACCCTATCCTCTCAGTTGAAGCAATCATGTCCTTTATTGAAAGCATGGAAATTACTAGGTATCTTATGTAAGAGAAGTTGTACAACATGGATTCCAAGGGGTTTCATAAAATTTCTTTTATGTCTAGCAGAGTCTCACAACAATAGAAAAATCCCCCACCTTCAGATCAAGCAAAGGTGGAATAAGGATGCCCATTCATGGTTGTACCATTGGGTAATAAAGGAGGAGATGATCTTGAAGAGTCCAGATAATATTAAAAATATTACTACATCCAAATTTAGGGAGAAGTTCTGAGGGAATAAAGAGCTAGAGGAAAAAATGAAACTACCATATTATATGGAGGTGATCAAACCCAAATCTCTAAAAGAAAAAATATCTATGTCTTCACTAGTGTTAAGAATAAAATGAACATTATCAATACTAAAACTAATTTTCATAAGCTTCATAGTGAAACTAGGTATTGATCAATTCAAAAAATACCATGAGATGAAAGAGATTGTTACATGTGCAGTCTTAAGAAATTTGAAGGAGAAAAACACTTTTTCTTAGATTTTCCATCTCATACTCACATTCAATCTAATTTTCAAAATATTTTTCACATTACCAATCTTATTTACCTTTTAACTCAACAAAACTATCATGATGTGGGAACCCTTCTCACTTATCTTTGAGTATAGAAATAAAATGTTAAATAAAGCTAATTAATCTTTTACCTTTTTAAGGTTTGGTAGACAATATAGGCCTTAGAGGATGTTAATCATCATCGTAATCATTTTTCTTTTAATCCATGTATAGTAATGCATTATCACAAGTGTTAAATATATTATAATTATTTTAACTTTTCATTTCAAGTTACTTAAAATTATTACATCAAAATTTTTTTAATAAGCATAAACAACTTTGTTCTAATTTCAGTATTCATAAATTATAATCAATATAATATTTCTTCATGATCATAAAAAGGGAAAAAAACTACATCTTTTGCAACATAAAAGTAAGACAATAGAACCCTAGAAACTGATTCTTGGTCTATGTTAATTTTATTTTTCAAATAGGTTGATCCTTGGCCAAGGCTAGCCCTTTTATTGCATGTAAGAGGATTGATCCACCCATAATGCAGATATGATTATCATAAGGATTGTGCATCATGTGACCTGACTAGGACTAAACCCCATGCAAAGAAATCGAGCTATACCTCATGGGTATTGAAACATTTTGTTTTTGTGGGATAAACACCCACAAGGGATATGAACTGGTGAACTATTTTCTTGGAGTAATGTAACAGTAAACATTGAAAAATTCTTTAACAAATATGTTGTTTTAAAAAAAAGATATTTTGATTGTTGGTTTCAGACACTAACATAGTGGATGCTGAAGGTATTTGATGGTATTTAAGTTTTTGGGTTTTGACTATGTATCCCATCTATTTGTGTTTTATTGACAATCATTGGTTTCTCATTTTGACTTATCATATCTAGGCAACATTATTTCATCAATGTCTATGGTCTATACTTGTAGAATGAAAATAAAAGTTAAGCACGAAACTTAAAATACAAGTATATAAATATGTAAGCATGAAGCTTAAAATACAAGTATACTAGCACAACCACATTAACAAATGTGTTTCATATACGTTGATAGGCGTACATCAAGCACATGCACAACCACATTAGTAAATGTGGTTGATATACATCGATAGGTGTATATCAATCCTATTAATAATTGTTAGGTGTATGGCAGAGATTTAATCTTAATATTAATTATTATATAATTGTAATAATTATATAAGTAATTATTAGGGTTTATAATAATAGGTTTAAAATATTGGGTTTTAAAATTAGGGTTTTTGTATTGACTTTTATTATTGTGGTTTTCGTATTATAGTTTTAGCTCTGGGTTTTATTATATGTAAGCATAAGTTAAGTATTCAATCGTTTCACTTAACATTAAAACCATAATTTTTAACCCTAATCTCTTATTTTTGTAACCCTAGTATTTTATTCTTGTAACCCTACTTATTCTTGTAACAAATAATGATCCATAGCTCCACGACACACCATAGCTAATCACCAAAGACCACTCTATCAAGATATGTGCATGTTAATGTTAATATCATTAAAATCCTAATATTAAACCCAATATCATAAAACCTAATATTAAACTCAATATCATAAACCTTGATAACAAAACCAAAATTTTACCCTAATATTTTAAACTCAAAGTTAGAACCTAATATTAAAACCAATATTATAAATCCAATATTTAACCCTAATATTTAACCCACTTTATAAACCCTAATATTATAAACCAAATATCATAAACTCTAATATTAAGCTGAATATTATAAACCATAATATGAAACCCAATATTATAAACCATAATACTAAATCCAATATTATAACCCGAATACTAAAATCCCAATATTATAATCCCAAAATGATAAACCCTAATTTTAAATCATATATTATAAACTCATATTTTAAACAATAGTATAAACCCAATATTATAAACCATAATACTAAACCTAGTATTATAAATCTTAATATTAAAACCAATATTATAAACTAATACTAAATCCTAATATTATACCCAATGTTATAAACCCTAATATTAAACCATAATTTTGTAATGTCACAATGTGATGTTGAATAAATTGCAATTTAATGTTGCATTGTGACATTGATTTTTACATTGTGACAATGTTTGTCACAATGCAACATTCGATATATTTTTGTACCATTCGAATGTCACAATATTAAACCCTAATATTAAGCCAAATATTAGAAAACCAAACATTATAAATCCTAATATTATAAACCCAACATTATAAACCTAGTATTAAACCCAATATGATAAACCTAATATTAAACCCAATAGTATAACCCCAACATTATAAACCCTAATATTAAACCCAAAATTATAAGCACATATTTTAAGTTGTAATATTAAGCCCAATATCATAAATCAAATATTAAATCCTAATATTAAACCAAATATTATAAACCCAATATTAGAAACCTAATATTACAAACTCTAATATTATAAACCCCAATATTAAACCCAATATTATAAACCCAAATATTATAAATGCTCGTATCAAACCCAATATTATAAAACTTAATATTAAATTCAATATTATAAACCCCAATATTATAAACTCTAATATTAAACCCAATGTTATAAACCCTAATTTGTATTGTTGCAATGTGACATTGAATAAATTGCAATGTAATGTAACATTGTGACATTAATTGTCACATTTCGTCAATGCTTGTGACAATGCAACATTGGATAGACTTATGTACCATTTCAACATCATAATATTAAGCCCAATATTATTAACTCAATACTAAACATTGATATTAAACCCAATATTATAAACCCTAATATTATAACCCAATACTAGACCCTCATATCACACCCAATATTTTAAACCCTAATTTTGTAATGTCATAATGTGATTTTTAATAAATTGCAATGTAACGTAACATTGATGTAATGTAACATTGAAATGTAATGTAACATTGCAACAATGTTTGTTACGATGTGGCGATGGATAGATTTATGTATGATTCCAACATCACAATATGAAATCCTAAAATTAAACCCAATATTATAAACCTTAATATTAAAAACCATATATTATAAACTCAATATTAAACCCAATATTATAGACACTATTGTAAACCCAATATTATAAACCCAATATCATAATATCATCATGGTAAATTGTTTAAAGAATGACTATCAAGCTTGACTTTGTTTGACTATGTTCATTAATGTGGTTCACTATGTTTGATTATTAATATTAATCAATAATAATGATAGGAGATTATGTTTGAGTGAAAATAAGGAGTGTTGACTATCAAACTTAGTTGAACATACTCAACAACATTAGTACATGTGGTTGACTAATTTTTTAATGTTGCAATGTGACATTGAATAAATTGCAGTGTAATGTAATAATGTGACAATGCTTGTCAAATTGCGACAGTGTTTGTCACAATGCAACATTGGATAGATTTATATATCATTCCGACATCACAACATGTTTGAATATTAACACCCTAATCATACAGATCAATATTAAAATATAATATTAGAAGCATAATATTAAAACTAAATATTAAAAATCTAATACCAAATCCTATACTAAAATCACAATTAAAACTGAATACTAGAAATATGGTAAACATGGGGTCGACCAAGTTTGTTCATGGTTAACAATTTAGACAATGGCGATTAAGGTTGACTTTATTTGGCTACATTGTCTAATGTGGTTGACTATGTTTTCCTATTAATATTAATCAATAATAATGATAGTTGCTTATGTTTAATCGAAGTTGAGAACTATTGGATGCCAAACAATACTATTATTATTAGTAGTAGTAGTAGTAGTAGTAGTAGTATTTATCCTTATTAATATTAATAATGTTATTATTAAAAAAATTAAATCTTGACTGTCACAAACCAAGGATGACCTTAGATAACTAAGGTAAAAAATGTTTGACTTTGTTCAACCATGGTTGTCTATAATTGAATATGGTTGAGTTGTGTTGGATGGGGACGATTATGAGTGAACAAGGTTGACTATTTTTAAATATGGTAAACGCAGGGTTTACTAAGTTTGATCATGGTAAGCGATTTAAACAATCAATATAAAGGTTGACATTGTTTGACCTTACTTTTATTATTATATAATTGTAACAATTATATAAGAAAATATTGGGTTTCAAAATTAGGGTTTTCATATTGGCTTTTATTATTGGGGTTTTATCTTTGGGTTCTAATATTGGGGTTTAAATATAAGTAAGCATAAGTTAATTTTTCAACTAGGTATATTTCACTTAACATTGAAACCATAATTTTTAACCCTAATCTCTTGTTTTTATAACCCTAGTATTTTATTCTTGTAACCTTAATTATTCTTGTAACAAACAATGATCCATAGCTTGATGATATGCCATAGATAATGACCAAAGACCACTCTGTGAAGATATGTGCATATTAATGTTAATATCATTAAAACCCTATTATTAAACATGATATCACAAAATCTAATATTAAACCCGATATCATAAACCCTAATAACAAACCCAATACTATAAATCTAATATTAAATTCTAATATTTAACCCAATATTATAAACCCAAAATCATAAACCCTAATATTGAAACAAAAATTATAAACTTGTAGTTCAAGCCATAATATTAAACCCAATATCATAAACTCTAATATTAAACCAAATACTATCAACCCAAACATTATAAACACTCATATCAAACCCAATATTATAAACCCTAATATTAAATCCAATACTATAAACCCTAATATTAAACCCAATATTATAAACCGTAATTGTAATGTTGCAATGCAACTTTAAATAAATTGCATTGTAATGTAACATTGTGACATTGGTTGTTATATTGCATCAATGTTTGTCATAATGCGACATTGGCTAGACTTATGTACCATTCCAGCATCATAATCATAAACCCAATATTATAAACTGTAATTTGTAATGTTTCAATGCGACATTCAATAAATTGCATTGTAATGTAACATTGTGACATTGGTTGTCATATTGCATCAATGTTTGTCATAATGTGACATTGGCTAGACTTATGTACCATTCCAACATCATAATCATAAACCCAATACTAAACCCAATATTATAAACCCTAATTTTGTAATGTTTGAATGCAACGTTATGTTGGGTTACTAGTGATTACCCCATTACTATTGTAGCTGTATCCCTTATTAATATTTTTGTGCCCCTATTTGTCCCCATATTGTTATTACTGTGCCCCATAGAATCCCTCTATTGTTATTTTTGTGGCTTTATATTATTATTGTTAGGTCGGCTCGGTTATATTGTGACTCCTTAGACTCCTATATATAGAAATGAGGTTTTGTCATTTGAATCATCAAAGAATCATTCATTTTTGTAATGTAAAGGAGGTTGCCCTCTCGAAGAGGATGAATTCTAAGGCGTTGATCTATCTTTTCTATCTCTTTGTGAGCTAGTTTCATAACATTTGGTATCAGAGCTTTGGATTCTAAGGTTTCGCTACTCCGAATTGGTCATCATGGCATTTTCGCTATAACTCTTTTCTACAACATTTCTTAATAATAAAAAAACCCATTTGAGACGAAATTGCAGTGAACCTCGGGTCCGAATTTTAGAGATTTTCGCGCTATATTTGCGGAGATATGATATGAGGAATTTGATCTTTTTGCAAACTCCTGAATTACATTCCAAACAGGTGACCTGGGTAAAATCATCATAACTTTCTCTCTTATCATCAGATTTAAATTTCGTAAGAAGGTACATAAAGAGGACGGACTGTAGTTTCTTGTATATATCTTTCAGAGCCAAAGGTCGAAAAAGGGACACATGGCACGTTGTACAAGTTCACTCTACTCAACTAGTCTATAATCAGGTCACTGTGGGAGATTTGGCATAACTCTTCCTTGGAGAATCCAATTTGGATAATATTGGTGGCATTGGAAAGAGGACACAGAGGACTACTGCAGATCGCAATTTCAGAGCTGGATGATCCAAATTTACAAAGATACATCAGAGGCAATATTGAGCTCCTACAAAGTGAAAAGAGGTGTGTATATTTTTTTAAATTTTTTCTTAAGCCTCGTTTGAAAAATTATTTTGAAGGAATTCAAAGGGCATAGTAGAGCACTATTATCAGTAACTGATACCCTGAGGAAAGAAAATGCAAACACCTAGAAATAAACTTGAAAGCTCTAGCATGACTCATGAAGAAGAGGAAGAAATGCTACATGATATATCAAAATTACAAGACCAAGTGCAACAAATGTCATTCTCACAAAAGCTAACAGAAGATAAGATAAATGTCGTGGAATCTAAGATAAAGGGCATGGAAGCTAAGATGAATGGTGTGGAAGATAAGATGGATGATTTGAAGATAGATTTGAAGACAAATTTGATGACAGGCATGGCAAATTTGAAGACAGATTTGACAAATTTTCTACAAGAAATACTCACTAATGGTGAAAGGGTAGTAAAGGAAACTCATGATGTGAAAAGAAGAAATGTTAATCATGATTTCATAGACTCTAATGTTGGATCAAAGACCCACCATATTCCAAAAATCGATATGAGGAAGTTTGATGGAAAGGATCCCGCAACATGGATATTACAGATGGAGCAATTTTTTGATCTCAATAATGTGAAAAACACACAAAAGGTACGTATTGCAACTTTATATTTGGAACCAAATCAGGTTTATGGTATCAATGGCTTTTCTCTCATAAACAAATTATCACTTGGGCAATTTTTATGGAAGAATTGACATCACATTATGAGGATACAAAAAGAAACACTTTTTTTAGCCAATTGATAAGTCTCAAACAAAAGGGTTCAATAATGGATCACAATGAGGAGTTCCAAAAATTGAACATAAGGGTAAAAAATATTCCAGAGGAGCATAGGATTGATGTGTTCATAGGGACTTCAAAGGATAATATCCAACATGATGTTTTCCTTTTGGAACCTGATTCATTAGAGAAGGCATTTAGGTTAGCAAGAAAAATGGAAAGCAAAATTATGGCAACCAGGAAGAATACCACTCAAAACTATAAAGATGGAAGTGTTGTTGCCCCTAGTCTTCCACAACCTACAAGGTTGACACCACAACAATTGGAAGAAAAAATAGCAAAAGGGCTTTGTTACAGTTGTGATAGCAAATACACTAAAGGTCATAAGTGTATTGAGAAGAAATTATTCTACATAGATTGTGAAGAGGAAGAAGAAAAGGAGCAAGAAAGGTCAAAAGAAGAGGATCTACTCCAGGAACAAAGCTTAGATAAAGAAGAAATGAATTCGACCATATCTTGTAATGCATTGGCTGGAATTACCACTCCTCAAACCATCAAGATAGAATGACAAATCAAGAAGAAAAAGGTAATAGTGTTGATTGATTCAGGAAGTACCCACAATTTTATTCATTGTGAAGTTGCAAAAGAATTGAATTGCTTCCTATATCCCACACCAGAGTTTCAAGTGATGGTTGCAAATGGAGGAACAATAAATTTCTCTGCAAAGTGCCATAATATCAAGCTATCCATGGGAGAGTATGTATTTACTAGCCCAATGCTTTCCATTCCAATAGGAGGTGTTGATGTTGTACTACGAGTCATATGGATACAATCCTTGGGTACAATAGCTTTTAATTTTCAAGAACTTTTCATGAAATTTTCTTTGGAAGGAAAGGAAGTTGAACTAAGGGGTATTGTAGGGAAACTAGGAAAGATAATTAGCTCTAACGGTATGACCAAGCTTCTAGAAAAGGAACAAAGAGGTGTAATTTCACAATTATGCTCACTAGATGTTTCCACATCATAATCATCTATTTCTCCAGATCTCCAAAAATTCTTGGACAATCATTCCAGGGTATTCGAGACTCCCAAAGGTCTCCCACCTATTCGTGATCATGATCATGCTATTCATCTGATTCCAGGAAGTGTTCCTCCCAACATCAGGCTGTACAGATATCCCTATGCCCAAAAGAGTGAAATTGAATGTATGGTTGCAGAAATGCTAGAGGCTGGTATAATTCAACCTAGTCAAAGTTCTTTCTCTGCTCCAGTAGTATTGGTGCACAAGAAGGATGGATCATGGCGCATGTGTTCAGATTATAGGGAACTCAACAAGATCACTATTAAAGATAAGTTTCCCATTCCTGTCATTGATGAATTACTGGATGAATTGCATGGATAAATTTACTTCACCAAGTTGGATATTCATTCAGGATATCATCAAATAAGAGTGAAGACTGAAGACATTCTGAAAACCACATTTAGAACTCATGAGGGCCATTATGAGTTTTTGGTCATGCCTTTTGGCCTTACCAATGCACATTCTACATTTCAAGGTTTGATGAATTCCATTTTCAAACCCTTCCTTAGAAAATTTGTGTTAGTATTTTTTAATGATATACTAATCTACAACAAGTCTTGGAAGGATCATGTTGAACATGTTGACAAGGTGCTACAACTATTGGAGGAGAAACAATTATATGCAAAAATATCCAAATGTTTCTTTGGAGTACAAGAGGTGGAATATCTGGGTCATATTTTATCTCATGAAGGAGTTAAGGTAGACCTTGACAAAATTAAAGCCATTAAGGAATGGAAAATCCCCACATCCATAAAGCATCTGCGAGGATTTCTCGGGTTGACAGGGTATTATCGCAAGTTTGTTAAGAATTATGGGAGAATAACAGCACCTCTAACAACATTATTGAAGAAAAATGCATTTTCATGGACTCCAGAAGCAACAAAGGCCTTCGAACATCTTAAAGAGGCAATGTGCCAAGCACAGGTCTTAGCTACACCAGACTTCACAAAAACCTTTATTGTGGAATGTGATGCTTCAGGAAATGGAATTGGTGCTATTTTAATGCAAGATGAAAGACCCATTGCTTTTGAAAGTCGCCCAATCAAGGGAAATTTTTTACACAAAGCTATTTATGAGAAGGAAATGTTGGCAATACTACATGCACTTAAAAACTGACGACCCTACCTAATGGGAAGACACTTCAAGGTAAAAGCGGATCATAATAACCTTAAATACTTTTTAGAACAAATATTATCCTCTAAAGAGCAACAAAGGTGGGTCACAAAAATGTTGGGTTATGACTTTGAAAGCATTTACAAAAAAGGGAAGCAAAATGTGGTGGCAGATGCACTCTGAAGAAAGGATGAGGATGTGGAAGCATTGTTGTGTGCCATTTCTATCATCCAACCAGATTGGATAAATGAAGCAAGGGAGGAATGGAAGAATGATGAAGAAGTGTGGGCAGTTACTCGAAATTTACAACACGATTCCAGTACATCTGACACATTTAGCTGGCAAAATGATTCGTTCTGGTACAAAGATCTCTTATACCTCTTTAAGAATTCCCAACTCAAACAAAAGATTCTTATGGAATTGCACACTTCTCCCTTAGGAGGGCACTCAAGATTTTTAAAAACTTACCACAGGGTTAAGAAGGAATTTTTTTGGGATGGCCTTAAATCGGATATTCAAAAGTTTGTGGGAAAATGTTTGGTTTTCCAACAAAATAAAGTTGAAACAACTAAGACCCCGAGTCTATTACAAGCTTTATCAATTCCAAGCCAACGTTGGGAGGAGGTTTCAATAGATTTTATCACAGGTTTACCCAAGTCTGAGTGAAAAAGTGTCATCATTGTGGTAGTTGACAGACTTACCATGTATGCACACATTTGTGCATTATCACATCCATTTAAAGCCAGTACAGTTTCTACTGCATTTATGGAAACAATTCAAAAGCTACATGGAAACCCAAAGATTATTGTAAGTGACAGAGATCCCATTTTCACTAGAAATTTTTGGACAGAATTATTTTCTTGTCTTAGTACTCAGTTAGCTCATAGCTCATCTTATCATCCTCAATCTAATGGGCAAACCAAGATAGTAAACAAATGTTTGGAAGGATATCTTCATTGCTTTGTATCCGATAAATAGACAGAATGGGTCAAATGGTTGCCTCTGGCCAAATGGTGGTTTAACACTTCCTTCCATACAGTAACAAAAATGACCCCATTTATGGCACTTTATGGATATCAGCCACCATCCATCACATTATATTTATGCGAAAATTCTAAGGTTCAAGCAGTGGAAGATCACATCGAACATCAACAACAAATCCTCCAACTCTTATAGGATAACCTCGTGTTGGCACAAAATAGAATGAAACAACAAGTAGATCGACATCACAGTGAAAGAAGTTTTGATGTAGGTGATTGGGTATTCCTACTACTACAACCATATAAACAAATTTCCCTCAAGCAAGCTAAGAAGGATAATAAATTATCGCCAAAGTATTATGGTCCGTACAAGGTGTTGCAAAAGATTGGTACTATGGCATACAAATTGGAGCTTCCTGCAGCTTCTCGAGTGCACCCAGTTTTCCACGTTTCATATTTAAAGAAGGTTATAGGTGACAAGCTCTCAGTTCAAACAATATTGCCAAAACTTGACGAGAAAGGAAAAATTATATTGGAACCGGAAGTAGTCACAGAAACAAGAACTCTAGAGCTACGAAATCGATCAATTTCGGAGTATCTCATCAAGTGGAAGAACTTATCCGCTGAAGATTCCACATGGGAGGATGAGAATTTTATACAGAAGCATCCAGAACTACTCAAGTGTTGAAGACAACACTTTTTTGAAGGAGAGGGGCATGTTAGGTTACTAGTGATTACCCCATTACTATTGTAGTTGTATCCCTTATTAATATTGTTGTGCTACTATTTGTCCCCATATTGTTATCACTGTGCCCCATAGAATCCATCTATTGTTATTTTTGTGGCTTTATATTATTATTTTTAGGTCGGCTGGGTTATATTGTGATTCCTTAGACTCTTATATATAAAAAGGAGGTTTTTTCATTTGAATCATCAAAGAGTCATTCATTTGTGTAATGTAAAGGAGGTTTCCCCCTTGAAGAGGTTGAATTCTAAGGCGTTGATCTATCTTTCCTATTTCTTTTTGAGTTGGTTTCATAACACGTTAAATAAATTGCAATGTAATGTAACATTACGACAATGATTCTCATATTGATTGTGACATTGCGACAATGTTTGTTATAATGCAACGATGGATAGATTTATGTACGATTCCAACATCACAATATTAAACCTTAATATTAAACTCAATATTATAAACCTTAATATTATAACCCATATATTATAAACCCAACGTTATGAACCCTAATGTTAAATTAATATTATAAACCCTAATATTAAACCCAATATCATAATATCATCATGGTCAGCTATTTAAAAAATGAATATCAAGGTCAACTTTGTTTGACTATGTTCACCAATGTTGTTGACTATGTTTGATTATTAATATTAATCAATAATAATGAAAAGAGATTATGTTTGACCGAAGATAAGGAGTGATGGCTATCAAACATAGTCGAACATAGTTGAACATACTCAACAAAATTAGTACATGTGGTTGACTAATATTGTAATGTCGCAATGTGAGGTTGAATAAATTGCAATATAATTTAACATTGGGAGAATGATTGTCACATTGCGGCAATGTTAGATAGGTTTCTATACCATCGTGACATCACGACATCTTTGATTATTAAAACCCTAATATTAAAACTCAATACCAAAACATAATATTAAAACCAAATATTAAAAACCTAATACTAAAACCCTAATTAAAAACCCATACTAAAAATATGGTAAACATAGGGTTCACCACATTTAACCATGGTCAACTATTTAAACAATGGTTATCAAGGTTGCCTAATGTGATTGACTATGTTTAACTATTAATATTAACCAATAATAACGATAGGTGATTAAGTTTAATCGAAATTGAGGATTGTTGAGTGTCAAATAATAATAATAATAATATTAGTAGTAGTAGTAGTAGTAGGAGCAACAACTAACCTTATTAATATTAATATGGTTATTATTAAAAAAAAAAAAAATCTTGAGTGTGTCCAACCAAGGATGACCTTAGATGACTAACATCGACAATGTTTGATTTTGGTGAGCCATGGTTGTCTTTAATTGAATATGGTTGAGTTACGTTGGATGGGGATGCTTATGAGTATGCTTATGAGTGAATGATGCAGCCGAGGCCTCTCCCAGGCCACTCCTACCAGGATCCTCCAACCTCCATGCATATAAAAGCTTGTTCATGGAGTTGTAATCTCATGCTTTCTAAACCATTCTTGTTTAACACGGTGCGCTCCATGACTTCTTAAAAGAATTCTTTAGCTGGCGGTTTACACCACATAAGAAAGATATATATAGACTACCTTATATACACCCACAGCAGCATATATTCCCATAATCAACCTCAAAATATATTGGCTGAGCACAATTAAAGGGTGCGCTTTACCTCAGAGTTCAAATGACACAATACTGTAATCATACTATGGTCGAAGGCATATAAATATATGGCAACCGGGAATGGAGATATAGATCTCCACTCCTCCAATCTTCTTGCAACCCGAGTTATATAACGATAACAGTCCCGTTTCGTTCGTTGGCATAACCCTTTTACGCCAACACGCTTCCTCGGTAATCAAGCATACAGCAGGTAAATAAAGAACGAGTCTTCGAAGGTTAATACGCAGTAGTCTTTGGTATCGGCGCTGATTACTGCCGGCCTTATTTCTTATGCTCCGGTTTACCACAGACTCGCCTACATATCTCTGTCCCTATGCCGCTGGCTCAACCGATAACTTCCGTTCCTCCTTAAATTTGATTCGCATGTGCAGTGGTATGACGGTTCTTGCAGCGCCTACAGGTTGTAAATTATATTAAATAGCTCAACCGACCAACGGCCTACACAATACAGTATCAATACTTCCACCGGGCCGCTGTCACATGAACCTTTCATCTGGGTAGAACGAAGCCATTCTGGGGTATAAACAACCAACACACAAGATTACTCTGCCGCTATGCATCATAAAGAGATATTCACATCATTAATGACCTGTGAATTGTTACATTTAGAATAGACTAAGTTCTGATCAAATAATCACTCCAATCATTAAGTTCATAAGCTGAATGCTGAGAGCGCATCCCCGGGAATCATTAAGTTAACAATTGCGTGTTGAAAAAAACACGATATCCGCCAATATAAAAGAATTAAAATCTAAACACTGTCCGCCACAGGGTTAAACATATATCAAGAATCCATACGAAGGCAAGCGGTCCTCAGTAGCGCATAAGATTAAGATCGATCAGCACACATGCGATTTTAACATTATATAAACACCAATTTCTGCCATCAAGCATAGAACCATCTCAGAATTCATTAAGGCAATCAAGTTCATTCATAACTGAATTCAACATATTCATATTTACATAAAACAAGCATACACAACAGTTATATTCATGGCCAGATATGCAAATCCATGGCCCTTTTACAAACTGCCCAAAGGCTCTAAAGGAGAATACTTCCTTCCTTCTCACACTCACTCCTCACACTCCTCTAATGCCTTTGAGCTCCTTAATTTATTAACTTAACAGGATCTAAAAATCACTCAACTAAAGCTCATGCAATGCATACATATGGCAAAAGCATCTTTTTATCTTTATTCTCTCTTTTTCCTATTCTAAAATAGAAAAGCTATCCTTATCACTTAAAGATCCACATCCACTCCTTTATGCCTAAAAGCTCTCCTAGTTTTATTAACTAATGCATGACCCCTATGTCTATTATTTACAATAATTTCCTTTTTGGCTGGATGCTCCCGCATCAGTGAACAAAGTTAACTATTTTTTAAATATGGTAAACACAGGGTTTACTAAGTTTGATCATGGTCTACTATTTAAACAATGAATATAAAAGTCAAGTTTACTTGACTAGATCTTGACTAATATGGTTGACTATGTTTGACTATTATTATTATTATTATTATTAATAGGTGATTATGTTTGATTGACATTGAAGAGTGTTGACTCTCAAACATTGCTAAACATAGTCAAACCAATCTCTTTAAATCATATTAATATTATTAAATATTCACTATAAGTGTCCATGATTTGACTATATCTTCATATTGCTTCTAATTATTATAATAAACCTAATTATTATAAACCTAATATTATAATAAAACTTAATTATTATAACTATAATAACATTATAATAAATCTAGCTATAAAATAAACTTAATTTTTATAAACCTAATCATATTATAATAAACCCAATCCTATATTGAAATCTAATTATTATAAAACTTAATTATTATAAACTTATTAATTTTATAGTAAATCTAATATTATAATAAAACATTATTATTAGTAACTAATAATATTATAATAAATCTAATTATTTAATAAAAATTCACAAAATTAACGTGACATGCCTAGTGTTAATGTTAATGTTCAGTGTGGCGTAAATATATTACTTTCTGGTGCAACATATACAATGCAAAACAAATTCAGAACACGTCATTGACCGGAAAGAATAGTAGTGCAGTAGGGTTGAACTAAGTTATTTCTTATGGAATTTGGTCAATTTTCCTCAAACCAACTTTATAGAAAACAAAATAAAAAAGAGATACGATGAAAACGATATATTACAACTTTAAATTTTTATTTAATAATTAAAAATTAAAAATATACTTAATCTATAAAAAGCTCAAAATACTTATGAACTAATATTCTTATTCTTTACGAACTAATATGAAACATTCATGTTAAAAGAAAACGACAATTATACTTCATATTAATGAAGTGACTAACATGCTTGTTATTATACTCAATTAAAGTTTATGGTTGTGCATCTCTCTCATTATTGAGCAAGCCACCAAGTATATTAAAATTGCAACAATATGTTTTAATCTGAATCTTAAAAATAATGTTTGGTTTCGACACAAATCAATTAAAACATAAAGAACTAATAGTGTTTGGTTTCGACACAAATCAATTAAAACATCAAAAACGAGGGAGGTTGCATGGTAGCAAGTGTGCCCTTGAAATGGGTTCGAAGAAGAGAAACACTAATGCTCTTGATTCGCTTTCATAATTACAAGCAAAACACGATCACTCATTATCCATAAGAGCAATGTCGTTTGATTTGGTATTTAGTAGAAGCATTCATGAAGCATAATATATTATGACTCTAAAAAATAAAGGAATGCTTAGCAAAGTGTTGACGGTGCTTGACAATGCAAACATATAAGGCGTGAAGCTCGAATTAGACTTTATGTTGTTTAGAGTAGGAGCTTCATATAGAGTATCCACCCAGCCACCATAACACAAAGGTTTGCCTTGGATTCAACGGATATCATAAGAGATTATATACATAAACCTTAAACAAGAAAATATGTTGACATTGTGAAATATTAATTGCAATGTGTAAAAGGAGACCTTCACGAGCAAGAGATGAGACTAAGTCTCGCGAAGGAACTAATAGTACTAACCTAAGAGAGACACATGAGAGCATGAAAAGATTCATTAGCAAAATAATTCAGATAATGATGTTAAAGGAAAAACAACACATGTTCAACAAGATGAGTACCAAAGCCACCGAAATAGTTCAATTTCTCTAGTACATATGAACACAACATATATAGTAAAAATCCCAAGAATAGTCCTAAAACATTCATGATACATGCATGAAAATGTGTTGGCTCATTAAGCCTCAATATTAGGTGAAAGATCCAAGTACACATTTATAATGGTGAGGTACTAGTTCCAATAGTGGAACATTAAGTCACTTATTTCTTCTGCAAATAATAGTTTTCTTTCCTATGCCAAGTAGAGAAGTCAAGACTAGCTCTCCAAAGCATAAGCCTCCAAAATCCCTTTGCTTGAGTTATGAGGTTCCTTTTATAACAAGGGGAATGACCTTCATCGCCCCTTCACTCTTAGTTTACTCTCATGACTCTTGGACTCCTTATAATATGTCCTTCGGATTTCTAAACAACTCTTGAACTTCTACATGACCTTTCGACTTCTCTATGTGACTTTTGGTCATATATGTCTATGTGACTCTTCATGTTCCACATATGACTCTTGGACTTCCACGCATTACATTTTGTATTTTTCCTTTTAATAATTACATTATTACGTTCCACATGATGTGGCATGATACATGGACAAAAATTGACCATTATGATGAAACTTGTATAAGTTACAATTTGGAAATGATGTCATGGACTTCATGATGAGGTGGAAAGGCCAAGGTGTCTTCCTTGCTAGTTTATATTGAATTCTTAATGGTATATCTGATTTATGCTCCATCTTCATGAAACATCCACTTTGTTTCTTATATTCACCCTCCAAAGGGTCTTGAATGAGCTTTGGAATCCTCTGAGCCATCATGCAATGTCTTCCTTCTTTCTCGGTACAAAATCTGCTTTATGTCTCCATGATAGCTCTCTTTTGTTCTTCTTCTCCACAATAATTTGTTTACTCTTTATCCTTGCTATCTACTTTGATAATTACCTTGTAATTTTACGAAGGTACTCCTTCCAATGAAAATCATTAATGATAAAGTGAAATCAGCCTTAATAAAATCTATTTTATAACTATCTAGCTCATGGAATGATAAACTCATGATAGGCCTATGACAGGTTCAAAGAAGGAGTCTTGATTAGGAGGGCACAATCAAACTCATCAGTGGCTTAGGAAGGCTCCATTGTTCATTTTTACTAGACTAAAGGTAGTGAAAGGTTGAAGCTCACAAGAGGTCTTCAAGCTGCACTTGTGTGATCAAGCAAGAGAGAGAAAAGTCAAGGGCGCAAGGCACAGATCCGAAGCATGAAGGACAATCATTCATTGGTTCGAGGTATGCTTCTACGCTCAAGAGAAAAAGGAGGGCACAGTGGCACACACCTAAGGAACAAGGGATCTAGATTCAAGCCTTCCAAGTACACTTGTGCACTCAAGAGGAACTCGGAGGGCATAGGGCACACAATCGAAGCACAAAGATTACATGTTTTTTCTTCGTAATGCACCATGCACTCAAGGAGGGTGCAGTTATTCAAGTCTAAAGAGTGCGATCAGATGAATACTTCAATATTAGATCCTACACCATGCGCATTAATGGAAGATGGAAGGATGAAGTCTTTAGCTTCGTCACTACGCCTTGTGCCCTAAGGGAAGAGGGAAGGATGAAGCTTCACGATTTGTGACTACACCATGCACCCTAAGGGAAGTGGAAACAGTGAAGGCTTCATAATTCAAGACTACACCATGTGCTCGTGCTTCAAGACTGCACCATGCATCCTAAAGGAAGGGGGAAGTATGAAGGCTTCGTGCTTCAAGACTACTCCATGTACTTGTGCTTCAAGACTGTTCCACGTGCTTTTTAAGAGGCAAAAGGTCCTTGTTCTTCCAAAGTGCACTTCGTTGTTTCAAAGTGCGCCTTGTTGTGCCAAAGTGTGCTTCGTCATTTTGAATTATACTTCATTGTTCCGAAGTATGCTTCATTATTCCTAAGTTCACTTTGCCATTCCAAAGTTTTCTTCATTCTTCCAAAGTGTGCTTTGTTGTTCCAAAGTGCGCTTAGGCTTAGGAGGGCATAGTTCTCTCCAACATTGGTTTCTTTTTCATATGAAATGTTCTTTTCACTGAGGGAGGTAGCGAAAGGTTAGGTCACTTATCCTAGGAAGTACTAATGCACTGTGAGAGGGAAGATACCTGATAAAAGACTTAGTGCACAAGTATGGGAGGAAACGATATGTCAATGTAAATCATGAATAAGATGCACTCATCACCTAGTAAGAGGGCTAATGCCTTTACAACTTGCATTGAGTAGGAGGAAAGCTTGAAGATTAATTTTGCAAAATTTGAAATACCTTCAAAGTGACACATGCCAGAGCGAATATAACATAAAAAAAGACACTTATTAAAGTGAAAGTAATTCAAAATGATAGTCGCAAATGTGAAACTGACACTTGTGGAAGCGAAATTGTGTAAAAGATAACAGTTGAGAAAACTCACCAAAATAGAAGTACAAACACAACCAAGGTGAGAGAGACTTTCAATGAAAGTGTGCACTCACTGGCCACACGAGTTGAACATCACCCAAGCACTTTCATGATGCATGTTGTTGTTCCTGTTCAAGCTTACATAAAGGAAGTGTGCTTATGAATTCAGGAGGACTGTGCATGTGTGAGAAAGTGACTTTGACAAGTAGAAACTGAGAAGAAGACTTTAAAATATCACAAAAAATAAATCAAGCATGAAGGGATTATGGAAAAATAGATTGTAATACCCTCAATAGGCTCCAAAATTCAAGTGTAGGTAAAAGTTTGGTAGGTGTTGATTGCAACATCAATACAAGGTTATAGTTCTTAATGTGCATCTCGACCTACATATGAATCTTGTCCCCAATAAAAAATAGCGTTAAACCTACGAGTCCCATAAGTTCAATAGTCTCTATTCTCCATCTTGGTATTAAGTGTTGTGGTCCCACCTACGCTAGTGACATCATCTCGTTCTACTTGGTTCATGCTTTCTAGATCTAATACAATATCGTAGTCTTAGTAGTCTATTTTGATGGCATGCAAATGTTTCAAATGATAGGAGAGTTTCCAATGGTAGGATATGATAAATCCATTCCCTAAACAACAATATCAAATTGTTTCCACAAATCTCGCCACTCCACAAGGGGACATGGAAACTACCCTCAGTGGGGGGTTCTTCCTCGAGTGTCAGTGTGTTCATGTGTGACCAAATGGTGGTTTTGTAAACTACAGCTCGTAATTACGAGAGTTATGAGAGAGGTCCTTAATATAAGTATTCATTGCCTTCTTCCCTACCTGGTGGCCCTATACAAATAGATAAGTTGTGTCAAGACTTCCTCTCTGGGTGGTCAAGGTTTTATTCGAATGAATTGCAGGAGTGTGAAGTCAAAAGTGTATCATTCAATTCAATCCAACTTCTACCTCTCAATGAGCTAGCTTCTAAACATCCCATGGACTCGATTATCTGTCAGGAGGAAGATTTGAAATTCATATTCAAAACGACGCTCTAGAATATCAAACTAATAGCCAAAAGGATTTTATTGAGTTTTGCTCAGTCAATTTAGTCATCTTATACTGATTAAATTAATTTTAAAAATCAAAGTAGCTTAAATTAATTTAAAAAATCAAAGAGTAAGTATGATAGATAATCTTCACCATAGCATATTAACATATGAACACACATCAACGCACATCAAAATATGCAAGTGTGTACAAAATATCCAACACTTGCAGTGGAATTTATAGGTTGAAATGGAAGCTATCCACGTTTTAAATATTTCTCCATGAAAATATTTTCTTTTTAGTTTTCCACAGTAGGTTTAAAGTGCCAATGAATATTCTCTTACACATCTATCTCAAACAACCCATGGTCGACTCTGTAAACTATATCTCTACATAGAAATGTAGTCAGAACTGGAAGTATGGTTCTATGACCTACCGATATGGGGTCGAGGAACCACTATGCCTATTGAGATTTTGGTTTTATTTTCGATAATGAATGGGAAACTGAGGAATTTATGTGCCTGAAATGTGAAACAATACTGGTACAAGTTCCTATGACGACACACATTTGTAATGACATTCTACAATGTTGTGTTTATTCTTATAATTGTAGGCATGTTGGCTTTGATAGGCCTCACATCCATGGTTCTTCTGTGGTTTTGGTGGAGGATAGGGGGTGGTCATCTGGAAGAAAATGACCCAAAGCATGTGAACCCTAGAATTATTTAGGGAAAAGAGAAGAATTTGACCTGTGACATTGACAAAGAGGAGAAAGTCCTTGTGATTATCACTGGTGATGAAAAGCCCACTCTTTTGGCAAAGGAAATGTCTTCTACCTCCACTACTGATGGCTTTGGAGTTTGAGTAATAATATTTAAGACTGGATATGGGGACTTTGTGTCCTCTTCATAATTCAAGAGGAAACTAAAACTAGAATCTTCACAGTGTTATTAGGATCCATTGGTGGTCAAAGAAGAAATAACTGGAAGGAGAACAACCAAGGAAGGGGAAAATAGACAAGAAAGTGAGCGGGAAGAGAACACATATTAGAACATCTTATGTATATACCCATTTCTATGTTTTCTTCATAGTTTGAAAGTTTTTGTAGTACACCACTCTAGAGCTCATTACTGCTTTATCCATCCGAAGCTAGAATATAGTCAATGGGATAGCTTTCCATAAGTTATTCTATCAGTTGAGCTAGGTTCTATGTTCTAAAATTACTAGTAGGTCCCCTTGTCTATATCAATTAAAAGTCTATGAGAGCTCACCCAAAACAAACCCTAGATAATCTTTAGCAATTCTTGTAAACTAAGGAATGTTGTGCTACATCTGCTACAAATTACTCGTCACATGATGTGAAAAAGGATGATGGCTTTGCTCACTAGGGTATTTCCAGGTCAACATACTTGCTCTCTTTCCTTTAATCTCTAGGTTGAATTTCATTGAATTTCTTTGTTTGTAAAACAGAACACAAATATGAGATAGTGAGACAACTATAGGAAAAGAATCATATATGTGAAATCACGGGAGATGGTGTTATGACGCCCCAACCTTGAAAGCAGATATTGGAATTGCAGTGGTACATGCAACTGATGCAGCAAGATTCAGAGAATGAATAATATGTACACAGATATATAGACCCTGCCCATGAAATTTTGTTGTCATGTTTTGGTTGCAGTTGTGTGGGCATTCTATCGGGTCACTAGAGAGAGTTCAAGTTGATTCAGCCTATCTTTGTGGGTACAGAAGGTGTCTGTTGGACCAAATTATCATTGTATTTCTCCCTAGCTAGGGCCAAGACATAAGGAACCTATCTCTCGCACACTTAAAACTAAAACTCTAAATCTATGAAAAATTCTCTAAAACTTATGCTCAAAGAGAAAAGTACACTAGAAGAGAGTAGTCCAACGGTCACAAGGGAGATGAATGTTCACCTCATTTGTTATATATGTACTCTCATAGCTCATGTAAAGGACTTTTCACCTTGGCTCATCCTATTATGCATTGGAGAGGAAGATAGTTTTTTTGGCGAAGCGAGTGACTGCTCTAATGATCCATTATTAGGGCTAGTGATGTTCATTGTCTTGATGTATCTTAGAACTTTTACTTAATTCAAAATCTTGTTGAGCCAACACACTTGCATGCATATGTCATGAATAAGACTATTCTTTGAATGTTTATGATGTATGTTGTTTTCATTTTTACTAAGGAAATTGAACTATTGCAGTGGCTTTGGTACTTAAATTGTTGAAGGTGTGTTGTATTTTCGTTAAAAATCACTGCTTCCTCGTGAAGTATTTCGTTGGTTAGTCAATTATTCATTCATATGTATATTCTCATGTGCCTTTTCTATATTATTACTATTACTTGTCTCTAAAGTGCCCACTTTTTTCATCCCTTTCAGTGGAAGGACCTTGATACTTTCTGTAGTAGAACATTTCACAAGGCATACTAACTTGTTGATCCCAAAACACATCTGTATTACTCTCTTGTGTTGAACTTTGTAGCTAAGGAAAATCTGCAATGATACATGGAAGTTGGTCTGATACTCTAGATGAGGCTCCTACTCGAAATGATGTGAGTTCTAATTGGGACTTCACATCGGGGACACCCCTTGATTGACGAATTTCCAACACCGTCAACAAATTCCATGAGTGAGATCATCTTATTTGAATATCTTACCAAAAATGGCTCTTTACCAAATCATAATCTCAAGATTTTTCTCTAAATAGCTTGATCTTACCATCCCCATCGAATTTATTAATAACCTGTCTCAATTTAATATTTATGGAAAGGATGAATTGACTCTTCGTGAACAAATGCTTCAATTTATCCATTTTTTCCTTTCAAATGGAATACATTGCAAATATTTCCTGGCCAGATAATTCACCCTCACATTTGAAGGTTGTGTTAAGAGATAATTCATTCAACCAAGTTGTAAAGGAGCTTCATAAATAATTTTATAGGTATGATTACCAGGACATTCTTAAAAGAATTAATCAGCTAAGAGTGAAGCCTAATGAATCAATTGAGGATTTCTTTGATCGATTCCTTCACCTTTGTTATGAATTTCCTGGAGAAGACATGGATTGGGATTTCTTTAAACAAAATTTTAAGTGTTTGCTTCATATTTCTTTGCACAGTGAATCTGAACCTCCTGACGTTTTTACTTCCCTAACTTTTGTCGATCATGAGGCACCTATAATTTCAAATGAGGAACCTACTAATCCTTTTTTTTTCCTTGTCCTCCTCCTTTTCTAGTACTAATCTGGGTGCCTCCTAGTGATAATGCCGAGGTTGGGAAATATACAAATCAAATTCCTAATCCATCTTCTCATCCTCCTTCCACTTTTCATCATTCATATCTAATGGAGGAAACCTTGGAATGGTTCATGGAGCCTACAGTGAAGGTTAATACTTTCATTCCTCAAGATGACATTAACATTTTTAACCTCCATCTTGATTGATTTGGCAAAAATTGTTTCTTCTTCGAGGGACATTTTTCATCCTCTACCATCTAAATGCCATGATTCTTTCTACCATGATCTGCTTGATCAATCTGCTCCACCAACTAGCTCTTCAAACTCTCTTTATTTTCAAGTTGTTGTTTCAGATTGCGATCAGGTACAAGGTAGTCACATTACATAGGTAGAGGAGGAGGAAAATGAAGAGACTCTTCATATTTCTTCCCTCTTTCAAATTCCCCCATGTAAAGATCGTTATCTTCCATTCTTGGTTGATTTTGAATCCACTAATCTCGGTAGTGAATCAAATGAAATATGTTTGCTTAATCAATTTGAAATCTTGAAAAAAATCATCCTAATGATGTTGACTTTGTTGATGTATGCAATGATGAATGACCAAGTGCACTAGTTGATCTTTCAATGTCTCATCTATAATCCAATTTGGTCAAATAATATTCTCTTACCGTAACTTCCTCTTCATCTCGTTATCCCTTATGTTCTATTGTTTGTGATGCGCCTACCTATGATGAAGCTACTCCATGATTTTCAAGTTCGTCATCTAATGAGATAACTTCTCAATTAACACAAGGTAGTGAGGTTGTCCATGATGAAAAGGAAAACAATCAAATCATTGAGTATTATTTCCATCCCTCATTACCTCCTGTTTTGCATAAGAATTACTCTTCAAATCAGTTTTCTCATAAAATTTCTTTGATTCATACATCTCTAGATTTGTGATCAACATATTCTTTAGACTTGATCAATCTAGTTGTTGAAGTTGTAAAATCAAGTCAAATCAGTAATAGAGATGGTTTCCATCATATTAGTAGTGTCCTATTAAAATTACTCGGTAATATATATCTGCATACCATGAATGATCTAATTCAACCTTCAAAATGTGATTTTACAATCCTTGAAAGTTCTAGGACTTGTCAGCAAGACGAGGAACTTCAACTTCTGTTAATGGTTATGGTGGGACCTAACGACTCTGGTAAAACCCATGAACTATGTCAGATATGGTTTTTCTCGCAAAATTCATTTATATACATGGTTTCACTAAATGTAAACTACACCTTGAATTATGTTTGGTATTTTGGATGTAGCCTTTTGAACTTTCAAGATTTGATTTCTTATTAGATTAAAGGTCTTATTTCGTTGATTCATCTCCATGCAAAACTCTTGTACTTAACTCGGGTTTGGAATATATATCCCTCATGGAATCATGGAACTATGAATTTTATAATTTCAAAGATCATCTTTGGTCAAAGGAATCATACTTATCATATGCATTTCAAAATAGTCAACTCCTAATTTTTCTTGCGAATTTCATGTTGCAAATCGTTTTCTTCATTGCACCTGAAATCCTCTTGAGTGATAATGAATGCATAAGTTATTTTGCGAATCAAATTCTTCTTCACTCATCATATCTTGACTACTCTCATGTAATGGCATTCCTTTTCACTTATTTCGATGATTACAATGCTAGTGCAGTGTGTAACCAGTTACAAGAAAATAATTTGTTACATTCATCATGCGAGGAAGATAATTCTGTTATTTAGATCATTTGTGAAACTATTCAGACTTATCTATCCTTGCTATATACTAACCAAAAATCTCATGTTTTATTTAGCCCTTCTGGTCATCATGCTTGCTTTAATAATTGTCATTCAACTTATGATTTTCTCACCAACGTATCTGATGACGGTTGTTCTACATTCTTTAATATTCAAGGTTTGTCGCATTATTTAGATACTTGTCAAGGATTTGAGGCACTTTAGCATTTTTCGATAGTTATGTCAGGCCCTCGCTATCTTGACAAATCTTCTGAACATGATTAGATTAATTTTCTCTTTGCAATATTCTCATCTGAATCCTGCGATTTTAATATAAAATTCATCTTTTCAAAGATTTCAGGGTTTTCAAGAGGAATTTTTTGAATTTCATGATCCAATCGTTGAGTGGTTGGAGCAATCTTATCTAGCAATATCCATTATAGATAACAACTTTCTATTTCTCCTCATTCTTGTTAAGGAGTATAGTGCAGATGAAGATACATTCACAAGAAGCTTCTAAGGTTTGTTTAATTATGGTCATCGAAAATGTAAGAATGTGAGCAAGTTAGAAGTAGTGGCTCTGACATATATTTATATCGATGGGCAAGTCCTTCAACTTGTTGTGCAAGTTATTCAATCTTTTATATTTTCCATTGCACATTATTTTATATTTGTTTTAATTGCTTGTATCTTTGTGTATGCACATCGGGAGTAGCTACGATAGCTACACTAGAAATTTCATTATATGTGACCCTGACCTTCTAGCTAGTTAGGTTAGGAGTAGGTATAGCTACATATTAGTCTCTCCTGCATACTCATCTCACACTCACTTTATGTACTCTTTCTTGTGTTTTCTTACTTTTGTCTTGCATCTTGTTTTTGGTTTAGCCTTTATTTGCTTTGTCCTTTTTATTTTGTTTTCTTGTTGTGTCTTATATCTTCTTTCGTTTCGTTTGATAAGACTTCACATGAAGGATGTTCTGATTTGGAATTTATCCAGGACAAATAATTAAAGGTATTACAGACTCATGTGCATGGATGTGCCTATGTTACTTATGCAACTGATCAATGAGATTGCTAGAATACATAGACACTGAGGCAATCGGAGAAAACATAAAAGTAAAACATGTAAACAAAATAAGTTTATTAAGGAGTTCACCCAATGCTCCTGGGCTACGTCTCCTGGTCCAACCTTTCTGTGGTGGCCTCTCTATTATGTTTTCAAGCAGAGTTTTTACAACAGTGAGCTCAGTTCGAGACTCGCTAAATAGAATGAAGTCAGTAGGAATGGAGTGCACAAAATCTCCTTAGTGAAACTCGACTTCTGAGGGTCACAGTAGTATGACAGGCTTATGCCGAGGAGTTTGCTTGAACCTCTTAAGCCTTAAATGGAGTACACAGACTCTCTGACTCCCTCTCATTCTGTCTGGCTTGATGCTGCCTTCAACTAGCTCAGATTCTACTCTCTGTTCTCTGCTATTAGCTTCCTGCGTCTAGCTAACTCTTGTATGCCTCTCTATGTGTCTTTTTTGCTTCTTTGAGGTCACAGCTTTAAAGCCAGTCTATTCTTTTGACTGTTCATTTCCACTTCCCGTCCTTCTGGTTTCCTTACCTTTGTCCGTTCGAATTCCTTTTCTCTACGTCATCATTACTCGGTAACGCCTCGCAGGGAGGTGGCCACCTGTTTCCCAACAAACTGGTTGTCAAATTCCTTGAATCATTTTTGAGTGGCCATTAATTCCGTTTGCTTCAAGATTGCTTGTGAATGATGATTTGTTTGCCAAATCATCATCCACATCGGACTCCAAATCCCTTGTCATCTTGCTCTTTGACTTGTCAAATTCGAGAAGTCATCAGGATGTATCTATGCCATTGATCTGGGCCCCCTAGATCCTATGGTCGTCCTTCATATCAGGCAGACAAGTTTCACGATGTTTACTCATCCGACGCAGGCGGTTTTCTCTCTCATCAGCCGGATGCATGTCGCTCGATATGTGGCATCGGGCGGGACTCAATCAAAACTGCTTACCACCTCAAGGCCTTCTAATATCCTACTGATTTGTGGAATCCTGCACTACGGAACCGAATGCGTTACCTTTTTGAATTTTATAGCGATTTCAGCTTCGGGCACTTCGAGGCTTTCCTTCACTAAGGGGGATGCCCTGCAATATGTGATTAGTGCTAATCGCGTATCAGAAACCACCCCCATTTCTTGATTTGGCCTCTGGTTTCGCCAGTTTGTGCTAGTGTGTGTTACCATGGGCCAACGATCTGCACACTCGACCAAGGCTCCTCATTGCTCCACTCTGGCCACAACTGAAACTGTTACGAGGATTCCTTCTGATAACTTTGATTTTTGTAGGACTTGAATCTTTTAGCATAATTTGAAACAGTCATGAAAACTTAGATAGTGTTCTAGGATCCAATTCGGATCATGTTCCCTTCAGCGCGAAATATAATGTGGAAAAAAGAAAAGGGCTTTATGACATTGCAACATTTGCCTAACCTTCAGTCCTTATTCTTTGTCTTTGTTACACCTTTTGGTTTATGAATTTTCGACGAGAGACACAATTCTTGTGTTAGGAAAGCTTTGTGTCAAACCATGATATCTATATATTATCTAGCAGCCTCATTCTGTGCTCAATTATTTATGTTTCGTTGTTTTCCACGTTGCTTCGATCAATTAGAGAAGGACAAGGGGAATATCCAAATGAGGAAATCAATATCATAGGTTTTATATATGCTTCTCTGAAGGAACAACCTCTTCTGCAATCAATAAGTTGGGATCCATCTTCTGCCAATGAAATGAATAAGTGCTAATGCACAATACTCTATAAAATAAATAAATAAAGGGTGAAAGATGAGAAAGGCTTCCTACATAGGGAGGTGAAGCAAGAAACTCCACCAAGGTATTGTCTAGGCTAGCTGACAACTAAGAAATGCATGTGTTCCTGAGGTGACTCCATCGGGGTACTGTCTAGGTGTAGTGGCAACAAAGAAATACCAGATATAAAAAACTATACTTTGAATATATGAAACTTTTAAATAAAATTACCCTTCTCCTAATTCAAAACATTGTGATATAAATGGATTTATGATTGCGCTCAACCGAGAAACTATTAAGGGGATTATTTTTATACATGAGGTAAGTTGGGAAGAAAAAGTAGTCAGAATGGTTAATCAATAATTCCTTACAAACTAGACCTTGCATGTAAGATTTGACTAGGGTAGAGAAGTTGGAGTTCTACCAGTTTGTCGCCAAGTGTTGTCATTGGGAAAATCACCCTCCAAAATTTGGTCTACACTTAAATTTTGCATCCTATTGTGGATCTTGGGATCGTTTGTTCCGTAATCACTTTATGTTCAAGTAATAAGTGTCAAACGCGCATGTTGAGTTTGCAATGAGTTCATGTGTGTACTCTTCAATGCAAGCTTGAACAAGCTTAGAAAAAGTCCATCAAGACAATGCTTGTGGAATGTTCAACTTGTGTTGACATTCAATTCGCACTTTCGTTAATAGTCTCTCACTTTTGGTTGCAAATATACTTCGATTTTGGTGACTTTTCCAAAATGTCACTTTGCACACCTTCACTTTCGTGAGAGTCATTTTCATGTTTCAATTGTCGTTTTCACTTCCTTTCACCTTAATTAGTGTCATTTTAATGTTATATTTTCTCTAGCATGTGTCACTTTCACTGTTGTTTGTATATTGCAAGTATTTTTCGCACTTTTCTCTTTATATAGCAAATGCTCATCTTTTGGCATGTGAACTATCGTTTATCGTGTCAAGTGGAGGTTTAGCTTGTTTCAAATGGTAACTTTGGTGTTGATGAGTCCTTCTAGTCATGTAGACATTTCTTACACTCATTCCTGAATATTTATACACTATCGCACAATTGTCGTCACTTTCATCACAAAGTGTAACTTTTGTGTTGCACTTGGAGAGGTATGTTGTATCACCTTCACATTGAAAACATCATGTTGCTCTTATTTTTTGAGCAATCAATGTTGTGTTGTCCATTCTTTTAGTTTTTTATCATGATATAGTTTTTTCTTTGTTCACCTGAGCTTCACCAATCTCACACTTAGCCTTATCTATAAAAGTTCACTCCCAGGCAACTTGGCTTCACTCAACCTTCCTAAATTGCACATTGCGCAGTCTCAACCATCAATCCCTTACCTTACCTCCTGAAACTATGCATTGCACAGTCACAGTGCCCAACCTTGACCCTTCACCTCCATAAATATGTAATTGTTTCACTCCAGTTAGCCACAATTGCGCATTGCGCAACATCAAGCCTCAATATTCCAGCCTAACACATTGAGCTATGAACTATGGAATCCATGAGACTGCTCTCCCTCTAGAATTGTGCATTAGTCAACTTCAAGGTTCAATCCTCAAGCTTGATCCCTTGAACCCCTCAACTGTGAAATCTCCCTGCTTGTTCTCTTGCCAGAACTGCACATTAGGAAACTCCAAGCCTCAAGCCTCAATCTTCAGCTCTTGAGCCCCTCAATTGCATAGTCACCTAGACTGGCCTCTCACCACTTTGCATTGGGAAAATTCAAGGCTCAAACCTCAAGCTTGACCTCCTCAGTCCCTCAACTATGCAATTCCTTAACTTTTTCCTTCTAGAATTACTCATTTGGAAACCTTGATCCTCAGGCCACATCCTTGAGCTCCTAAACCCCTTAATTTGCAATCCTTTTACCGTGGTATTCCTAATCTATGCATTGTGCAATCTCAAGCCTCAGTCCCAGAACTTGGCCTCTGGAACTACTCAATCCATGAGTCAATCACTCAATTAGCCACTGGGTTCTAGCCCTAACAAGTGATTTCATGAAACATGTTAGATTATGAGTTTTCATACTGATGTCATCTTGTCATGAGTGGTTTTCAATTGTAGCTATTCAATCTTATCCTGACATGATGATGATGAAGGTAAAGGAGAAAGGGACCATTCTATAATACACCTATGGAGATGAAGAGATAAGATGAACATCAAGAGAGAAGATGAAGGAACACTAGAGTACAATAGAATATCAAAATCAAGACCATATTGAAGACTCCTTACTTTAAAGCTAGATAAAGGAGGAAGAAGGAGAACACACACCATCTCTTTAGAAGACTCAAAGATAGCAACAAGAATAATGGCTCAACATTGTCATCTCATCATGTAGTCCATGTCATCGATATCATATCGTATCTTGTCAAAGTGTCTTTTCCTCATTGGCCAGATCATTTGTGGATTATGTAATTTCAATGTATATGAAATGTAATGTAAAGTGGAATTCCAACAACCATGTATAAAATGTGAAAAGTCATGAGGGACTTGAAGGGTCATGGAGAAGTCAAACAATCATGAGGGTAGTCCAAGAGTCACAAGGGAGGTGAATGTTCACCTCATTTGTTATATATACACCCTCATAGCTCATGCAAAGGAACTTTCACCATGGCTCCTCCTACCGGGCATTGGAGAGGAAGATAATTGTTTTGGAGGAGTGAGTGACTACTCTAATGCTCCACTATTAGGGCTATTGGGGTTCACTATCTTGATGTATATTGGAACTTTTACTTAATTTAAAAGCTTGTTGAGTCAACATGCTTTCATTCATATGTCGTGAATATTGTAAGACTATTTCTTGAATATTTGTGATGTATGTTGTTTTCATCTGTAATAATAAAATTAAATTATTTCAGTGCCTTTGGTACTTGTTTTGTTGAAGGTGTGTTGTATTTTCTTTAACAATCATTACTTCCCCGAGAACTATTTCATTGGTTGATCAATGATTGATTCATATGTATATGCTCATGTGCCTTTTCTAGATTAGTGCTATTGATTTCTTTTAAAGGGCACACTTTTCTCTTCCTTTTCCATAGAAGGACCTTGATACTTTCCGTGGCAGAACATTTCACAAAGCATAGTCACTTGTTGATTTGGAAATACATGTGTATTACTCTCTTGTGTTGAACTTTTTAGCCAATAAAAATCTACAAGGATACATGGCAGTCAACTCGATACTATGGATGGAGCTCCTACTCCAAATGGTGTGAGGTTTAATTGGGACTTCACATCAGGGAGACCCCTTGGCTAATGGATTTCCACCACCATCAAGACTTTGTCTCCTATGTAATCTATTTAGCTATTATTGGATAGTTTGAAGAAAAATTCACTCCACTTTCATTTTATCAATCCTTATCATGATATCATATCATGAGGTTGCACAAGACTCCTTGATAGTAGCATTTAAAATTCATGTGCTCATAGAGAAAATGTAGATGACGAGAATGAAATGGTCGCCTAGGAGAAGGAGAAGTCGCACATTTTTGTTTTAGAAAACAAATTGCGAGGGGTAACTCTCATTGACTGTTATGCCCCAGAATCCAAAACCAATGCAACATCATTGCACCTCAAAAGAGATAGAAGATGTGATATTGTCACATGACACTTCAATGCACATAAAGTTTCTTATCTATCATAGGTCTCTACAATGTTAAGTCTTACAGGCTCACTCATGGCATAAATATTCTTCCTCACTAACAACCTCACTCACGACATATCTGGAATGAATAAGGTCTATTATAAATAATATTTGTGAGGTATGTGTATTAAGTTAGGATAAATGAAAGAAGTGATTATGAGATATCTACGCATGTTCTTATGAAAGAACGAAGATTTATTAATTTTACAAGTCAAATTCATAAGTTTTTACTCATGTTCTTATGTGATCATGCTAACTTCGCTGATGCATGAGTGGTGGAGTTTATTATTAAATTCCCATTGAAAAGTATTGGAATACACACCTTGTCACAGGTTAAAAATAAATTGAAGTTGAATCCATTTTAGATTCATGGATTTTCTTTCTTAAAAACTATCTTCCGTACATGGATAAAAAGGGTTCATCCACATTGTAAACGATGGCTTCCTCTAGTGATTTTCCACATACTCTAATTTTGGTTGGTGAAATTGATGAATTTTGGTCTTTATAGATGAAGAATTATCTGCAAGTCCAAGATTGTCTCGACACAGTGCAAAATGACTAAGTAGAGGCAACCTATGAAGCATTAGCAACTATAAACAATTCTCAGAGAACTACAATTACGGAATAGAGAAGGAAGGAACACTAATCTAATTTTTTGATCCAGAATTTGGTTCACGACTCTATCTTCGACAAAATAATTGGTGCAACAATAGCAAAAGTGGCTTGCAATATTCTCAAAGTTGTGTATCATGGTAATGAAAAATAGTTAATATTGTTAAATTGTGGACATTGTGGAAACAATTTGAAACTTTGAGAATGGTTGACTCAGAGAATGTTGATCAATTCATGAATAGATTCATGGGAATCGTCAATCAAATCCGTCTTATTGGTGAAATGATTGTTGATCAGAAGATAATTGAAAAGTCCTCCAAATCCTGTCGAAGTAATTTTATATGGTTGTAATAGAGATTATAGAGTTGAAAGATCTTACAATATTGTGAGTAGATCAGTTTTCTGATCACTTTTGTCACATGAGACACAACGTAACCTAAAAGATGGATCCTTGGAACAATATTTCAGGGCATAAACCTCTCTTGATAAAGACATATGTAGAGGATATAGAGGAAGAAGCAAGTGAGGTAGAGGAAGAGGTATATCTAAAGAACATCATGCAGTAGAAGGTTTCACAACAGAACAACCAGGGAAGCCTAGACCCTCACAGAATCACACACAAAGAAGTAGAAAATGGAGCAACAAACCTAATATCCAGTCCCATTAATGCAAAATATTTGGCCAATATGAACATGGCTGCTAAAAGAAGCTGTCATATCAACACAGAGGCAGTGCTCATATCTCTAACAATGAAGGATAATCCTTTGAAACCATGTTTCTTTCCTACCATGTTTCTGAAGACAATTACAGGAAGGACTTTTGTTTGTTGGACGATGGGTGCAACAACCATATGATAGGTAACAAAGATCTAATTTCTTTCATTGGTTTTTCTGTCAAATCCAAAATTAATCTTGGTGATCGTTCTTGTATAAAGTTTGAAGGGAAAGGTATTATGTCTGTTCTTACTAAACAAAATCAACATAAAAATATATATTATGTTTATTATGTTCCACACCTAAATCAAAATATCATTAGTGTAGGCCAATTGATGGAACACGGCTATAATGTGATATTTCAAGGAACAATTGTTATATTAATGACAAACTTCCTAGTAGAAGACTTATAGCCAAGGTAGAAAAAATAAATTATAAAATGTTTCTTTTGACTCTCAAAAGTACAAATATGTCATAGTCATTTGCAAATAATGTTTAAAAGATAGATGAGTGACGATTATGACACTTTGGGTATGGTCATATTGCCTTCGAGGGTCATAGTCTCCTTAAAAACGTTCTATGGTCACAGGGATTCCTATTGTTAATGAAGAATATTGTCAATGTGAAATTTTTATTCTTGGAAAACATAAAAGACATAACTTTCCCACATATTCTAGTAGATTAAAAGAACCCTTAGAACTAGTCCATATAGATATATGTGGACTAATGCAAACAAAATCGATTGGTGGCACTTTGAATTTTCTAACCTTTATTGATGAATAGAGAAGGAAAATATGGATTTATTTTCTTAAAAATAAATTTGATACTTTGTCAAATTTCGAAGAGTTCAAAGCAGAAGTAAAAAGGAAAAGTGGCAAGTTTTTGAAATTACTAAGGTCACACAAAGGAGGAGAATAGAGTTCCAAATATTTCATAACATTTTTTTGACAACAAGGAATCATTATGCAAAACACAACCAAATACACTCCACATTAGAATGGATTAGCTGGAAGAAAAAAACCAATCAATCATGAATATGAAAAAATGAATGTTTCACACAAAAGAGTTATTCAATGAGTATTGGACTGAATTTGTTATTATCGCAATATATATTCTCAACAAATCTCGAATAATCAATGTTAAAGAAATAGTACCTTGAGAAGCTTGGGATGAGAAGAAGGTGAATGTCTTTCTCAACAAATATCAAATAATCAATGTTAAAGATACAGTAGCTTGAGAAGCATGGGATGAGAAGAAGGTGAATGTCTCTCACTTTCAAATATTTCGTTGTGTAGCATTTGTACATATTTGAGTGAAGCTACAACTGAAACTTGACAATAGAAGTGAAAAATACATCTTTTTAGGCTACAATGAATAGTCAAGATCTTATAGACTCTACAATTTTTTCATTAAGAAACTTTTGTTTAGTAGAGATGTTAAGTTCTTTGAAAACAAATCTTGATGTGAGCAAATTGACGAGACTTCATATAAGCATGTTCATCCACCAAGGCTAGACCAAAATTGTCGGTACAAGAAGAGCTACAGCACCCTGGACACGGTACTTCTTCCAGTAGTGATTCATCATCTTCATTGGATAATAAAAGAACTAGAAGCATCAAGGATATATATGAGCAAGAACATGATTTTGAGTAGCAATATATTACTTCCTTTCTTTCCTATTAGCCAACCCACTTTGAAAAGGTAAAAAAAGAGGAACATTGGGTTGATGCAATGAATCAGGAAATCACAATCATAGAGAAGAATGTAACTTGGGATCTGGTTGATCTCCCAAAAGCCAAAAGTAGCATTGGTGTCAAGTGGGTGTACAAGACCAAATTGAATGAAAAGGGAAAAATCAAGAAACATAAGGCAAGGTTGGTTTCCAAAGGGTTCTCTCAATAGCTTGGCATAGACTAGAACAAAACCTTTGCTCCAGTAGCAAGGTTTAGTATAGTTGGAACTATTATGGCCACTGCAGCTCAAAATAAATGGCAAGTTTTCTAATTCAATGTCAAATCTGCTTTTTAAAATGGCATATTGGAAGAAGAGGTTTATGTGGATCAACCACCTTGTTTTGAAGTTCCAATATAAGAACATAAAGTGTATAGGTTGAAGAGGGCCTCATATGGCTTGAAACAAGCTCCCCAATTTTGGTATAGTAGAATTGACTCTTACCCCATCAATAATGGATTCCATAGAAGCAACTATATAGGTAATATAATGTTATAAGAATTTAACGCTGCCATGAAAACAAAATTTGACATGATTGATCTTGGTCTCATAAAGTGTTTCTTAGGAATTGAAATTAAGCTGCCATGAAAACAAAATTTGACATGATTGATCTTGGTCTCATAAAGTATTTCTTAGGAATTGAAATTAAGCAATCCACAAATGGTATTTTTGTCTGTAACCAAAAGTATGCCACTAACATATTGAACAAGTTTAAAATAGTCAGGTGCAAACCAACTGACACTCTAATTTCTCCAGACACTAAGGTGAGCAAGCAAGATGAAAAACCATCAGTTGATTCTACTTTGTATAAAACTCTAGTTGGAAGTCTTTTGTATCCCACTGCAACTAGACCGGGCATACTCTTTGTAGCTAGTTTGTTTCTAGATTTATGGAACCACCCAAGGATTCCCACATCAAAGTTGCAAAATTAATTTTAAGATATCTTGTGGGGACACTAAACTATGACTTATTGTACAAGAATTCCGAAGATTGTTCACTCTCAAGCTACACACGTAGCGACTATGCAACATCTTGGATGATGAGAGAAACACATTAGGATATGTCTTTCACTTGGGAACGAATCGGATTTCATGGGCATGAAAGAAACAACCCATTGTTTGAATATCCTCTATAGAGGTAGAGTATGTAGCTCCAATTTCTGAAGCTTGTGAAGTAGTATGCCTGAGAAGACTATTGAATGATCTTTCACATGTTCCAAAACTCCTACTTTTTGTGACAACAACTTTGCCATTGCATTGTCCAAAAATCATGTGTTTCACAAAAAGAGCAAACATATTAACACACACATTCACTTCATTCAAAAGCTTGTGAATAACCGAAATATTTTTCTTGATTTCCGTGGATTACTAAATGAGCTTACAGACATTTTTGCAAAGCCATTTAGGAAAGATGTCTTTGAATATCATAGAAAACACTTAGGCATTAATAATGATAACATTTAAGTTTAAAAAAAAAGTTTTGAGAGCATTAATCTCCATGTCTCATCCTTAACTACTAGCAGCCATAATTAGTTTAATTCAGTTCAATAAATTTCAATTTAATTGAGTTCTACTCTAATTTACTACACTTATTTATTACTTATATTTCTTATCTCCTATATAATCTATTTAATTATCACTCAATAATGTGAAGGGTAATTCACTCCACTTTTATTTTCTCAATCCTTATCCGACAATATCCTAATCAACTCCAATTTACTCATGACCCTGAATAAAATATTCCTTTCTCTATTACCTTTAACACTCTCTCACGAAAACAGTGATAGGGAAGGGAAAGCAACAGGATTCACACCGCTTTCTCTACTTAGGCAGAGGGATGACGGCGGTTTGAGTAAGTCGGTAATCCAAAGGCAACTCTTATTTCAGACCCTATAGTATTTTAAATACGGTTTGACGAGCATATTGATTTCTGTTTTTTTTTCAATGACAGTGACATGGTGGCGTTATATCGGAATATCAAGCGACCATGTCAAGACGCATTTAAAATACTATAAAATCAGAAATAGAAGTGGCCTAAGGCAAACTCAAGTGCCCACGGGCATGATGGGACGTGGAGGAAAGTTGGAGTTGAGGCCGGGAGAGACGTCGCCGGCTCAATGGGAGGTGGCTGGGAGGAGTGAGGTCGGCATTAGGAACAGGACGGACGCCGGCAAAAGGTCAAATCGTAATTGTTGGCCGTTCAGAGGACACCATAACGATATTACGGATTGAAGAGTTGAATCCTGCAGTGACTGCAAGCGATAATTAGATAACCTGGAATTCACTAACATTCTCACGAAGTACCTTCTACCAGAAATTCAAACTCACTTATGCTCAGTAGTCAGTTGTTTGTCCGATGAAATTTCATCGATATTTTAGAGAGAACTTCGTGTCAGTCCATGGCAAATATTCATAACTGCTATGTTCATAAAAATAAATTTATGAAAACACTTGTAATAATATTTATTTTGGGAAGGAATTATATATCATCGCCCAAGGCTTGAATTTTGTAGTTGTGTATAAGTTTCTTATTAATAAATGATCATATCGAATGCCTCGTAAGTTATCAAAAAGTAGTAGTATAATTGTTATATGTTTTTTGAGTTTTTATGGGAGTTGTTTTTAGAGTGATTTTTTGGAAGTTTTTAAGATGATTTTTTCTGGTGTAATTTCTCTAAAATCTTGTAGGAATTTATTGAAATTATAAATTTGATGGGTAATCCTCTGCGATCGAAGTGCTTTTAATCTATATATACACTCAAAAAAACTGTTTAAATAACACAAATCAAAATTTCACCTCAAATTTTCCCACCGTATTCCGGCATGGGAAAGTCCAAAAAGTCGCACTAATGACAACTCTTTTATGAGAATGTTTCATGAAGGTTTCAAGAATTTCACATAATTTGTTGGAATTTGAATTTTTTCGCAATTTTAGTGCCACAAAAAATTCACAATTTTTGTCTTACACTTCCTTTGTTTTTTGGCAAGATACTCAATCAAAAACCTATTTTCATCATCAAAATATCACAATTTAACCAATTGTTTCACAGATTTTGACAAGAAAAACTCCAAAAAATTAATATTTAACCAATCTAAAGATCCTAGAATGATATTCATGGGTTAAAGTATCGTTCAGATCATAGTACAGTGAATCTGTGCTAATGGTGGTGATTTATAATTGCATTGCATAATGTTATAAGTAAACTAAAACCGTTAAACATTTCGAAAAGAATAAAGTATTGGGGGTTTTCAGTGCATTATATTAGATATCATTTTGGGATTCACCTGCGTTAAGATTCACCTGCGTTAAGTAAGTCATTCATCTATGACCATTTCCATTAGAGGTAGTACTAATTTCTCATTTTTTTTAATAGTCCACTTAGCACTCATTGCACTCGGTAACCAAGACTTCGTTGAGACTTCACCGGGTGCAAGCCTCAGAAGTGATGATTGACGATATGTGATTCATTTCACTAGTTTCAATCACACTTCTTCACCCCTTGTGAGCATCACCCGAGATGCAATGGGTGCTAATTGGACTATTAAAAAAAAATGAGAAATTAGTGAATTAAGGCTACCTCTGATGGAAATGGTCATAGATGAATGACTTACGTATGACTTACTTAACGCTATTGAATCCCAAAATGATATCTAATATAATACACTACGAAATCCCCCAATACTTAATTCAAAAGAGTGAAGGGAACTCTACTTTAATGGTTCATGAGCCACAATACTTGCTAAGGTTTTGCAAATGGTGTAGCAACCTAAGTGGGGTTGATTGTGCGGAAAAATCCACAGTAAGCAAGCTTGAACCAGAGGCGATCTGGGATGAGTGACCTCTCGGGGAAGTATTATTTACCGGGTGCAATGAGTGCTAAGTGGACTATTCAAAAATCATGAGAAAGACTAAGTTTCATGGAAATGGTAATAGATAAATGACTTAGTTAAAGTAGTTGAATCCCAAAATAATATCTAATATAATGCACTATCGTAGTTGAAGTGTCCATAATAAAGGTGGACGATTCAAAAATAATGACAAAGACTACCTCTCATGGAAATAGTCATAGATGAATCATAGCTGAGTCATAAATGAATGACTTAAATAATAGCTAATATAATGCATTGCCAAAAACCCCTACTTAATAAGAATAAAGTAGAAAACCCCACACTAATAAGAATAAAGTAATTAGAAGGGTGCATAAAGTCTCGCATGCTTTACATGGTTAGACTTTGCGCCATCCTATGGTGAAGTTGTTTGAATTGAATCATTTGATGTGATCGTGACAATTCAGAACGAGTGCAAATTCTCAAAAACGTTGAGCATTCATCGTAATATGGTCGCAATTGCTCAGCCTATACTCAAGGCTTTTCGGAGTTCGACAATTTTCGTTTTCAAAATGGATTTTTTATTATTCCTTTTCAATTCCTGCAGGCCAATTGCTGA
This sequence comes from Pinus tabuliformis, assembly GCA_031772625.1. NCBI lineage: Eukaryota > Viridiplantae > Streptophyta > Pinopsida > Pinales > Pinaceae > Pinus > Pinus tabuliformis. The sequence goes on from CM062805.1 coordinate 134,405,565, forward strand.
TGCTAAATAACAGTTTCATGACAACTCTACGGTTACGGTAGAGTTGATTCAGTGTACAACTATGTGTTTGCAGTTTTGGAGTGGCATTGTTGCACTATTTCATATTTTGGTTTTCTTTTTGGAATATGAAAATTCTAAAGATGTAATTGTAGGTGAAATTGTGATTTTCAGTAATTTAAAATTTTTTAAATTACAAACTGACAATTCAATCATATAATTTTAAGAAATATATTCTAAATTAATCAAGTGATTGGTGAGCATTTCAAAAGTCAAATGGCAATTATCAAACACTGTAAAATGTGAGCAGTATTAGATTGAACTTCACATGACTGCGTTAGAAAGTAGGGTGAGTCATGGGTATTGTTCGTATTTTTCTTTTTTAATCCTCAAATATTAGTAATTTGAAAATCCCACATTATTAGTGATGTATAATTAATTTTAAAATTTTTATTTCATAGAAATATAAAATTTACATCCATTCGTACAACTATCATATTTATATTATTAAAATTAAATTATAAAATAATTATAAATTATTTCTACAATATAGAAAGAAGTATAGATTATAATTTGAAGCTAAGTCACATGACACGAGGAATACTACTATTTGACGCTAGATATAGTGATCCTCGATTCTTGAAACAAGATACTAAGGACACGATAGATATAGATATAGATATACATATAGATATAGATATAGTAATCCCTAATTTTTTAGGGATTCAAATATGTACAAATTTGAATCATGATGATATCTATATAGTATTTAGGATCAAGATATGCATTCATTTAGAAGAAAACATATCTTCTAGTTGAGAAGCTTTACAAATTAGTAGCTTATTCTTCCCATAGACAACTATTGCTAATCTACCCTCTTGAACTTGTTTCCTTATGATGAAACCAAGTTGGTAGCGATTCTTTTTCCTTTTTTATTTTCATGTATCATTTTTCTTGTTCTTGCTAAAAAAAGATAATAAAGTGTCACTAAATAGTGCTCCCTAGCAAAATCTAGAAAAATACTAGCATCTCTATGTTCTAGGTAGAAGAGTCAAAACAATTTCATGAAAATGAGTATATAGAAGTACATCAATACTAAATAGCATAATGGATAGATAATAAATGGTGAATTGGTTAGAGACAAATAAATTCATCACATGATGTATGGTGACTTTTTGAAAGCGATCTCTTGCTATCCCATGGGTTTCTTCTAATGCAACAACTTGAAATTAGAGCTGCAATTTTTGTGAGGATATACAAATCACAAACATGTAGTGTTTTGAACAATTATCACGTGTGTGGAGTTCAGATGGATCTTCCATAAAGTCATTATGGAGAAACCACTGCTTTATCTCACTTTTTAATTTCTGAAGAACTCAAAAGTGCTTTACATCTACAAACGCATATGTAGATACACATTCAGACATATGCTTACGCATAGGTATTCATATACGAATGCAAAATCTATATGTATGCTACGATATAAGTAAAACAAAAACAAATGATGACATCCAAAAAAATTATGTGCATTGAACTTTTATATTAAAATAACTTCAAAAAATAATAAAGTAAATATAAAATCGTATAAAATTTTATCACAAAATAATGATCCAAGACATGACAACTTACAACTCAGTGAGGGTGGAATGTAAGAGTATGACATGGATTTGACCAGAAGTCGACAGAAACATAAACATGGTCGATCTCATTGATAACCGGATATGGAATTCCTCACATTTCACAACAAAGTTAATTTAAGCGGCAAAGAATGATAAAAAAAACCCAAAAATAAAGGGCGTGATTTTAAGGTCACTTTTCCTGGGCACCTGTCCTAAGAGCTAAAAACGTTACGGCATGTTTTGTCCACATCCAAAACATGTGTCTCAATTGGAAGACATAAAAAAAAACCATTTTCGACAAATTTACCGGCTGACACATGAAATACAAGACACGAAACGCTGAGGGACGTGTCCAATAACTTAGGTTTGAAGATTTAGATTCAAATAACATGTTTATATTCATAGCTAATTTGTATATTATATAAAATATTAATTTATAAAAAAAAATATTTAATAGAAATAATAAACTTGACATGAGAATTTTTTATTTAATTTCGAGATTGCTTATGGAGTTTCTTCAATATTAATAGGTCCATTATAGTATGTGAGAATTTATGAAATCAGTCTATGTTATGGTTCCAAATAGAAATCTCAAATACATGGTTGCCATGGCTTTTATATGTTCCATAAATTTATACTTACATATGAACGTAATTAGATTTTATCCTTCCAAGACGACTTCATCCTTTTCATTTATTAAATAACTATAGGTTTCCTCAAAACACATGCATCGCATAATTTATTGTTTTTCATGTATAATAATAATATTATGATTATTATTAATACTATTCTCTCATATTCATATTTAAAAATAGGTTGAAAAATATTTTATTGTTTATGAAGTTTTATTTCAATTCAACTCATTATATAAGGAAAGTTGAAATTAAATAATTTTTTTTCAAAATACTTTATAGCTAATAAATTTGAACAAGTCAAAATACAAATCTCATATTCACCGAAAAAAAAATTGATTTCTTAACAATAAAATTTAACAAAAAGGCATATACTATATATTATTTAAATGGTGGATATATGTAAATATAAAACATCATGAAAAGAGAATGGAGAATGGTTTTAGAAAGACATACATTATAAACTAGAACAATTACATGAACGGTGTGAAATTTAGAGATGTTCTATGAAGTGAAAATTTTCATGTTCATTAAGACATGTCTCTAAGCTTCTTTTGACAAAGTTGTGAATAGTTTGTGATCATTCTGGTTAATTATACTTGTCAATTAAGTTAATCTTTTGAACCTATTATTATTTACATTTTTCATGAATCTTGATGGGTCACAATCACCATGTTTCCACATCCTCTACTTCTTATTTTTAATCCCTTTTTGCATACCCATGACCCTATACTAAGCCATTTTATTTCATGTATGCAAGATCTAGGCTCAGAGTGTTTCTCATTACAATTTTTAGTATTTCATTGGATATCTAACTAAAATTAGTGGAAGTAGCATATTTTTGTATTTACTTTTGAAGTGATGGTTCATGTGTGGAAAAGTTATCAAAGGTTTTGATTTAAAGGTTCACAATCATGGTTGTTGCATATTCATTTCCACATGTTAAATCCATTACCATAATTGTTACAACTACACGATTCTCCTAAAGTCAAAGTAGCTTGCTTCATAATCATACTTGTAGCCACTTATTACAGAATCATGCACGTACCAGCTTGCTGCAAAATTGCTATACCATCCTATTGTATAATATGATTGCTAAAACAACTAAATTTCTTCCTTGAACTTGGATAATAATTGTAACACATAAAGGCATATTAGAGGAGGTTTGAATGCATCCTAAACAAAGTGCTACAACAAATTGGACAACTATTAACCGCATAGTCATTTGGGAAATATTGTATAGCTTTCATGAAACAACCAATTATAGTAATCAGTTAAGAAACATGAAACACGAATTTATATCTGGCTCATCAATAGTTCCCATGATATATTGCAATCACCTATATAAAAGGAGGAAAGTATGCAATTAATGTCAAAATTGATCCAGTATTTTGAACCAATTTTGAATGTTGTATAACTACCTTATGAATATTTTGGGTGTTGCTTGGGAGAACCATGCAATGGATCATGAGTCCCATTCATTTGAATATCATTTGATTTCACATGAAGTGTATGGGCATAGACTCCATTTGGATTCCAATCAAATTACAACCTAAAATCACCAAGATTGAGTTTTGACAGTGAATATGGTGCTCACATGCCTTGCAAGTTGTGAACAACAAATCACTAAATCTAGTTTTAAGAAACTACAACATTCTATGTATCATAGTGCTCCAAATTTTGGCTTGTAACAAATAACAAAACCTCCCATCATTATTAGAGCGTTAGTATTTCTATTCTTGGTCATAGAATATGCCCTCTCATGCTATATAAATAGGGCATTTTTAATAGGTTGGCAATGATATATCTTCAACGTTGTATTATCTTCCTTTAATCAATATACAATATACATGATGAACATTATTCCTGCTCATGATGCCCACAGAATGTTATTGTGATTTTATAGTTGGGCATAGGGTTCGAACCCTTGGAGGGTGCGCACTATAAGGAAAGGTATTGTGTATGCCCTATGTGTATACATTTTATTTATTTTTCAAATATTTTTTATTTATAATATTAATTAGCGTTAATATTCATTTACTATATTTATATAAAATATTTTTTTTAATAGTTTATGTCAATTATAAACCACTAATGATCTAGTCTAATAAAAAAGCAAGATAAACAATATAACAGGATGAGAGCACTGATGGTATCACTCTCGAAGGTTCCATACATTAGACTAAAAAATCATAAGTGTTTACAAAACTTTACATGCATGTGTTTTAATTTCTTTCAAGCATGCTTTAATTTTTCTATCTTTTCATCCATTGACTCATGATTATTTCCTTAATTTTTATGCCCTCCACTCTTAATCATTGGCTAAATCTACCACACACTTAATCACTTTGGTCTTTAAGGTCCATATGACAAGTGAAAAATAAGCAATGGTTTGATTGTTGAAAGCATCATAATTCTTTGGCTAACATTATATACATTCAACTTCTATTGCCCATTGCAGAGTTTCTCAAAGTATTGCACCGAGAATCCGACAAGGAAACAAAAAAATTCCATCTTGTTGCTCAAAATTACCATGTTATTATTGATAACCGAAACTATAGAAACAAAGAAAATGAAGGAGCACCAATCATTTTCAAGGATTTGTGCTTTCACATAACCATGAAGGTCACAACCATTAATATCAAGGTCAGCCCTATCAATTCATAAGTTTGAATTTAAATTCCTTGAAATATTTTTTAGTGAGTATGAATGCCTTATATCTCATGCTTTAATGAGTTCTTATAAGAATGACCTAGTGGGGCATTTGACAAGCTAACTTTGCATGAGAGTTTCTGTCACGTGGTAGCGCAGGTCATTTCTCGCATGAAACAATGGATGAAAAATAGCTATATATGCTTATGCATTGGTAATTCCATGTATTTTTTTCCAAACATGCATATGAATGAGATCTATTATAATGAAGTCTGATTTGCTACAAGATCATCTAGGTGTTATATATTTTCTAAGGTTCGTATCACAATATCTTTGAAATGAATACTGGTAAGTTCTAGTAGAGGGGTGATCTACACTATGATGAGCATTCTCATCGAAAATCTAAGATACATGGATCAAATTTCTAAGAAAAGAAAAATGTACATTGGATAGACCACATTTTGACTTGGTGAAATTATGAGGAAACAAAGATGGGACAATTCACTTTTGGTGAAATAAATGCATAGAATTTCAAACCTATTTGTAGAGAATATATACCTATGAATCAAGTTTCCAAAAAAAATATAATCGTGTCATTTCAATATCCTATGAAAACTTATGGCCTAAATACTAACTTTCTATCCTAAATTTGCACTCCTAAATGTCTCTCTCCTAGGTTATTCATTGGTATGTTTGACCTATCAATTATTCACATTTGAAAAACTTGTTTCTACTGAAAATAACTACACAATTTCACTTTAATATCTAATTAGAATCAACTTGGTCCATCATAAGCTGTGACTGTTGGTTTAGGATGGAAATTGGAAATCCATATTTCCTGGGTTGTCCATTAGTATAATTAATGCATAAATTCTTCACATTTGTAAAATTTGTTTCTACTAGAGATACTCGTGAATATATTTTCATCTCCATTCGTAATAAAGTCAATCCTTTATTGAATTAAAATGTTATAATAGAAACTGTGGCTACTAGTTTATGATAGAATTTGAAAATAACTATACTCTCCAACTGGTCTCTTAGCATTCTTGATATATAATTTCAAATCAATTTAGAAAATTGTTTATACTAGATATATTCCTAGATTATTTAATTTGGATTTGGAATCACTCCAATCCTCGGATGAAGTATTTATCATCACATTACTACGAGGTAGTCTGAGCTAGCCACCACTCCTCAACAAGTAGGAATGCATTTTTTTTCAATAAATCCTTTAGGATACCTATTTTATATGCATTTATTACAAAAAAAAATCTAGTTATTATAGGAATAAATTCATCATAGCTATTTTTTTCCATAACCTCACCTTGCACTGCAGGAAAAATGTTAGTTTTTTATAGGTTAAAGAAGGATCATGGAGGTCATCCATGAACAAGAGATTTTAAAAGGAAACATTTCATGAAATTGGTGTCGGGCGGTATAAATGCAAGATTTACACCAACATTTAATTTTTCAATCTAGGTAAGTAAACTTAGAGGTGTATCATAATATATGCTAGAATACGACCTTAGCGATTTGTTAAATAAAATCCAAGCTCTTGCAAAAAATTCAAAAGGAGCATCATTAAGGAAAAATAAACAAGACTCTTCAAAGCAAAGTAAAAACACTCCGGGAATCTAATTTTGGCTCCTCTTCTGGGTTGAGTTGACTCTTGCAGTAAGTCTTCATGAGTTGTCGAGGGGACAAAGGAATGTAGGCCCCATTCAAAAGAATGTGATTCAAGAAATAAAGAATGCAACACCTCTTAAAAATTACTGCTATGTTGGAAGCATGAAACTAGAAATCACACAACAACTTCATTCCAACTAATCTAAGGAAATAATCAAATGCTTTAAAAAGAATCAAGATAATAATTGTTGCTTCTCTTAAAGACAATTCAGTACTTTAGTTGTAAGAGAAATATGCATTAAGAACTAATATATAATTCGTGTTATTTACCATCATCTTATTAAATACTTCCTTATAATATATGCATCATTTAATTATAATGAAGAATTCTCTTAGCGTTTTGTCAACAAGATTCACAATATTTTCTTATGTTGATCTAGGCATCTGCTTGCAAAAGTGTAGGAAGTCTCATATAATATTCAAAGGAAATTATGAGTACATGTTAAGTTAAGTTAACCAGAATTCTTGCTCAGCAATTATTTCACCATTACATTCTAGAAATAAACTTTGTTATGTAGCAATGAGATCAGAGTAAATCTTTGTAATAATAAATAAGAGACGCAGTCAAAACATTCATCGCTTACTTTAGTTCAACCTTTATGAAAATACATCCAAAGGCAATGATATTAAACTTAAATAACCAGAGCAGTAAGTTAAAGCTTTTGGAATGAAATTGAAAACTAAACGTCTGAAAGAAGAGTTATGAAATGAAATTGTGAAATTATCTAAGAAGACACTCACACCAAGAAAACTAAAATGCAACAAAAGACAGTTAAGAGGTTTGGGGCAATGGACTAGCTGGTGGGCCCAACCATCTAGCTCGTTTCCCTTGCAGTTATTAAGTCACAATGTTCATAACAGTATGGAGAAACAAAATTACTCAGAAGTGATTTCCAAATAAACTCATTTTAGAGTAGAAACGAGAATTTACAATTTAATGGCAAAGAAATTCATTCTAGAAGTCTTGTTACAAATTCATAAAACAATGTTGCGTTGGTTCTAGTGGTCCCCTCGATGGATCATCCCACTAGTGTGTAGCTCCTCCCTTCCTACACAGCAAGATCAATTCCCTCCTCCTGCAAACAAATATGATTTACATAATACAATCTGTCATATACAAAAACCAGCCATCACACCTACGTGACTCCTTCCTTTTATAATGTTCTTTCATGATAATTTTGGCTCTATTCCTTAGAAAACAACATGGGGATTGAATCCCAATTGAAATTCATCAACAGAATATCATTGTCACCATTTACCCATTGGAGGAATGAAGATCTGGCACGAATTTCCCAAATCTAGCCATTTCCTACAATTCTGGAAAAATTGGTTTTTGTAACAAAATGCCTCGAAAGAACTCTATGTATCTCCTTACCCATTATGAATTTAGGAAAACTGTTTGGAGGAAATATATCTTGTTATATTTAAAATAATAACCTCTCTCATAATTTTTTGGTTCAGATCCATTGCCTCGAAAATCATGCCCGAAAATGACTATTCGAAATCTGAGGTGCTAAAATTATGGAAAAACAGACTATTTTTAGGAACTCCCTCAAAAACCATTGTGCAACTTTTATACCATTACAAATTTTAGAAATCGGTTTGAGTCTTTGTCAATTTTCTACACTGGGACCACAACCCATGTTCCATAATTTCTCTATTCACCTTCACGTGCATAAAAATCGAGGCGGAAGTTGGCATTCTGGAAACTGTTGTGAATTTCAGGCTGAGGCATTAATTATTTCCTAAACATAAATCCATATGACCTTGGTGTATCTAAGCTTATGTGGAAGTGTTCAAACACCATTTTGAACAAAAACCTCTTTCATATTTCCCTAGAGATGTGTCAATGTATGAAAGCCCCAAATTAGTGCAGGCATGTTGATGGAAGAATGTTGGTGCAGGCAGAGTTGGTGTAGGCACAACTGGTATAGGAACTGCTACTATAGGAATGTTAGCACCTGCCACAAAAGAGCCCGATATTAATGAAATTTTCATATTAAATTAAAAACAAGAAGAGTTCATAGATCAACAACTATCAACTGTAAATGCCTCTAAGTAATAACTTAATAATGTGTAAACGAATAATAACGATTATAGACACTTAGTACAGACATAAAATTATTCATTTAGATCATGAAAATTTGGGCAAAATGGAGGCTCAACAATCCCCAACGCTGACCTTCTTGCATGTCCTCATGCAAGCCAAACAATAAGATTATAAAACCATGGAAGAAGGCAGGGGGTGTTTAAAGATCATACTATGCTTCCTGATAAAAATGTCAGCAAGGAAATATGAAGATATCATGGTATGTCATCATTTTTAGAGCATTCATTAAGTCTGCAATGTCACTATTACAGTGCCAACTAAAACCATGTTACAACCCTTATGAAAGTGTCAAGTGCAAGAATGACAAAATTGCAACAATATTAGGTACAAGAAAGCAATGATTTGTACCATACATTATGGAAAAAGAGTATTGCACCTTTATGATAGACATCACATACATGTTGTCATGTTTCAAATGAATTCCCTGGTTGTCATAGATTTCAGAGCTCTTAGTTCTGTCGAGAGTCTTATTAACAATCATGATAAAAAATAAAATCTTTGTTGAAAAGGTGCAATTTCAAGAAAATTACCATAGAATTACTGCACCTAATATAACAATCATGTACCTAGGTCACATAGTGATTATTTAGAGGCAACCAAAATCAAGAGATGTTGTTGTCAATCAACACCTAGTGAGTAATCATTGCTAAGTAATTCATCACTCTAAATACCATAAAGAATTGGAGTTATGATACTAGAAAAGGGAAATTAAAATAGAACAAGATGACACCTTCCTGGACCAATCAACAAACACTCTAAATTTTGTTGTCATCTAGATGCAAAAGTAAGTTTCTTCTTAATCTAGTACAAAGAATTACCTTCACTAAGGGTACCACATCATTAAAGATTCCTAATTTTTGAAAGATAGAACTCAAAGCATCATGCTCAAATCATCTTAAAACCATTTCCAAGAAATAAAATGTTGATTTTTAGGGAAATAAAAGGATAATTGAGTAAATCTTAGTATGCAAATAACTTTAATAGCACCTACATGGCCCTGTTGCCCGCAGGTGTCTATAACCTCGGCAGGATGTCTTTTAACCCAGCAGAATGCCTTTGTCCCACTTACTAGATATAGATTCAGAGTTATCTTATTTAATTTTAAAAAATTAGATGATGGCCACTATCCTGGCATGGTAACCAGCTCATGGTAGTGCCACTCACAAGAAGTAACATGGATAGGGAAAATTTTAAGAACCCCCCCTAAATTTATAAGTATAATAAATGGGCGAATCTCCATGGTATATAGGAAAAATGGAAGGCGATTTTATCAATAATATAATATGTATATATAATTTTTTGGCGAATCTCTCACCAGGCATGGCGAATATTTTACTTAATTATAAAACCTTGTAAGATCTTGGTATTACCATGGGTTATCATAAACTTGGAGCTTAAAAATTACTATTAGTAATTTATAAAAATTAATAAAATTAATAGTTGATTTTTATTTTATTTTTTATTTTAACCAAGCTAAAATGTTTAACATACATTAAATTACAACATCCAATTTTACTCTTGATCCACCAAGCCCTGAGAGGGATCAAATATTTTTTCACTCTATGCTAGTTTGCATATCACGATATTTGATACCTCTCAGGGGTTAGTAGATCCAGAGTAAACATGGATCTATGCTAGTTTAATTCCCCCATTTAAATAGGCTACATTCCAGGTGAATACCACGGGTCAAAACCATGTGCCATTTTGGTGAATACCATGGGTTAATACCATGTGCCATTTTTATTTTTATTAATACTAATATTAGCGTTAATAATGTTTTTTTTGCATGGTATTAATAACAATCTAGTCCATGGTATTTGTCCCATAGTATTTTGCCCATAGGTTTCACCTAAATATAAAGCATTTTTTCAGTGTTCGTAAATATAAGGTGACTTATGGAGTAAATATAAAAAAATGTTTTATTTGCTTACCATATCTCTCGTTTATTTATATTTTTATTAATTTACCATACCTCTTTTACAAATATGGTATTTGGCCCATGGGATTCACTTAAATAAAACCTCTTTCTTGAGCATTCATAAATAGAACGAGGGTTATGGACTAAATATAAAAAGAGGTTTTATTTATTTACCATACGTCTAGTTTATTTATATTTTTATTTATTTACCATCCCTTTTGAGTAAGTATAAATAGACGTTTTATTTATTTACCATACCTCCACTTTACTTATATTTTTATTCTTTTTACACCCTTGCATGTATATAAGGTGACTTATGGAGTAAATATAAAAAATGTTTTATTTATTTACCATACTTCTCATTTATTTATATTTTTATTAATTTACCATAGCTCTTTTATAAATATGGTATTTGGCCCATAGGATTCACTTAAATAAAGCGTATTCTTGAAAATGGGCGAATGGATTCACTTAAATAAAACCTATTCTTGAAAATGGGCGAATGGAAGGTTGTAACTCCTAATTTCAAGGGCTATATTTACCTTCTTTACCCTCTCCCCTAAAATAAGGTGGGCTATTTGAGGTGATTTGTAAAAATGTACTATGATACAAAATATTCGTGCACTAAAAATTGAAAACCCCTTAATTTCGCCAAAGGGCGAACATTCGCCCCTAAAATTTTCTATGAGTTACATGGATGAACATGCGAGCTCGTGATGAGACCTCCTGTCTTTTAGCTTTTCAGCTAAAAGCCATTACTCTAGCTTGGTGACCAGCACAGTAATGTCACACATGTTAGGTCCCATGATCATGGTAGGTCATCTCATCATGAGATCTCCTATCCTCCCCTAAAGCTTTTATAATTTTTGAATGTAATTAACTTCAAAAGTTACTTAATAAGTGGGGAGGCGGATCTAATTCTTAAGAGTATGGAATGTCATGAAACGTTTTTAATGTCTAATCATTACTGGCCAGTTCCTCTACCCTAAAGTCTTATTAGAAATATCACAGATAATGACTTAAAGATTCTTTAATCTAATAATGCTAGTGCTCTCATGAATATATTATTATGATCTTTACAAGAGTGGTCCACCATAGGGGGCTCTCCAATAGTACTTTCTAAGGGAAACTTAAAATATCTATCTCAGATGAAAACTTCATTAGAGTGGTTAATCATGCTTACTTTTGCAAAATCATGAGGTATTAGACTGAATCATACTCAACAAGATTTGTCACATATGTGTGTGTTAACAACCAATGTTGATCAAAATCAGTTTTAGTGGCTATTCTTTGAAAGTCAAAACCCCAATTGCATTGTTGTAAAAACTTTATTCATGGCATTTCTTTATTCTTCTACCCTATTCTACGGTAAGAAGTGGAAAACTCTCTTTTAATTATAGGAGGACTTCCAATGCAACCTAGTGCACAACAAGAGGATAATCATATTCATGTTCAAATTTAGAAAGAATATGTGAGAAAATACCAGAACATGAGGTACCAGTTGCATTAAATGATGTGGTGCTACAAATTGTTGAATGATAAGGGAGGGATGAATACTGACATTCATCTGAAACTAAGATTCTATGGGATCCATATACTCTTGGTCATTTCATTCATCGACAACATCTAGTGCGTCATGCAAATCCTCCAATTTTCTTTGTTCATCCTCTAAAGTGCACGCTGGATTAGGTTGGTGTTCTTCAATCTCTGCTTCTGATGGCTTCTCCTCATCAAGCATGATCCATAGCTTCTCGGTCTCCCTAGGAAGATCTTCTAGTTATTCATGATTATCTTCTTCCAGAGGAGTAGACCAATTTCTAATTGATGCCAAGATGTGTTCTTTCTATGAAGCAGAGACCCCAACTTCTCCGAGAATTTGAGATAGCTCTTTGAATAGCATCACGCTTCCTGACATTTTCCTGCTAGCTAGAAAGTCTTATTAGCACCTGGATTGAGAGTGGGGGGTTCTTTTAGCACGTGGAAAATAGAAACACAATTAACTCAAAAAAATCGATTGCAGTCAAAGGAACACCCCAGTGGGAAAATCACACTTGCAAGAATTAAATAATCTCAATTGCAGAAAAGAAAGCACCATGGAAAATTTTAGGGGCGAATGTTCGTCCTTTGGCAAAATTAAGGGGTTTTAAATTTTTAATGGGCTATTATTTTGTATCATAGTACATTTTTACAAATAGCCCACCTTATTTTAAGGGAGGGAGTAAAAAATGTAAATTTAGCTTTTGAAATTAGGAGTTACAACCTTCCATTTGCCCTAATTTTCAAGAATATGTTTTATTTAAGTGAATCCTATGGGCCAATTACCATATTTATAAAAGAGGTATGGTAAATTAATAAAAATATAAATAAATGAGATGTATGGTAAATAAATAAAACATTTTTTATATTTACTCCATAAGTCACCTTATATACATGCAAGGGTGTAAATAAATAAAAATATAAATAAATTGGAGGTATGGTAAATAAATAAAACCTCTTTTTATATTTGGTCCATAACCCTCTTTCTATTTATGAAGGCTCAAAAAAGAAGTTTTATTTAAGTGAATCCTATGGGCCAAATACCATATTTGTAAAAGAGGTATGGTAAATTAATAAAAATACAAATAAACAAGAGGTATGGTAAACAAATAAAACATTTTTTTATATTTACTCCATAAGTCACCTTATATTTACCAACACTCAAAAAATGAGTTATATTTAGGTGAAACCTATGGGCAAAATACTATGGGCCAAATACCATGGGCTAGATTATTATTAATACCATTCATAAAAACATTATTAACCCTAATATTAGTATTAATAAAAATACAAATGGCACATGGTATTGACCCATCGTATTCACGTGGAATGTAGCCTATTTTAATGGGGGAATTAAACAAGCATAGATCCATCTTTACTCTGGATCTACTCAGCCCTGAGAGGGATCAAATATCGTGATATGCAAACTATCATAGAGTGAAAAAATATTTGATCCCTCTGCCAATAGCAATTAGTGAACTTACGAGAGATATATCTCAACTCGTTTCTCCCTTTATTTTCTATTTTATGACTGCAGCAACTATGATAGGGGAGTCAATTTGAGCCAGGTGTTCAATTTTATTATGACATATCTATGAGGTGCTCAATGGAATGTGGGCTTTTATCATGCAAAAAAAGCCTTTTTTTTGTAATTTTAGAAAGAAACGGTGATTATTACACCGTTTCTAGATGGATAAATAAATATATCTGTAGATATATATATATATATATATATATAGATATATATATATATATATATATATATATATATATATATATATATATATATATATATATATATATATATATATATATATATATATTTATTTATTTATCCATCTATTGATACTCCTCCGTATGTCCCATATAAAAGGCCATCCATTATAAATCGTTATTCATGGATCATTAATGAAAAAAATCTCCGAATGGATTTTACCCCTATTAAGAAGATCCATCAACAATCCAGAATCAGAAAAGGTATTCTTTTTATATTGTAAATATATTCCTATAAGATGTCGACGAAATAGAATCTAATTTTTGGGAATATTCTGGAAACATCCCATTGATTTCGAGTCAGATATTCAATAATGAAAACGATTCCCCAATAATAGAAACTCTCATTCTCCAAAGCATCCTGTAATATTTAACCAATTTTGTGCTTCGATGTAATTGCCTGGAGCAAGTGCTATAGCTTGTTCCCAATACTCAGCAGCTTGATCGAACCAAGCCTCCGCAGTTTCAGGATCTCCCTGTCAAATGGCCTGTTCTCCTCGGTCGGGATAGGTAAACTTGGAAAATTTTTAATGTATGTTAAACATTTTAACTTGGTTAAAATATAAAATAAAATAAAAATCAATTATTAATTTTATTAATTTTTATAAATTACTAATAGTAATTTTTATGCTCCAGGTTTATGATAACCCATGGTAATACCATGGTATTCATGTGAGCATAGACTATTTAAAGGGGACATTCTATCATCTTAGATCCATCTTAATTCTGGGTCTACCAAGTGCTTAGAGGGATAAATAGATTTCATCCCCCTAAGAGTGGTAGATGTGGAGTTAAGATGGATATAGGTTGTTTTTTATGATAATGAAGATATTAAATAGACTTACGAAATTATATTGTAAAAACATCTTAAGGTGAATGGTTAAAGCTACATTTAGTCACTTCACAAAATTTAGTAAAAAATACCAATATCTCCATTAATATTGGTTTTCAACTTTCTGTGATTTAACAAAAGAAATTCGAAACAATGAAAACTTATCAGTCTTTTCGCATCACCCTCGCAGAATACTTCTCACTATTTTTCAAACATTCTCAATATGATATCTTCATGAAAAAGTTTAGGTATTGCACCATATTTTCCTAAAAGGTGGAGATTGTTCACCAAAAAGGAAATTAATCTACATGTTACAATGCTGTTAAAAAATGCGATAGAGGGTAGTGAATTATGATAATAAGTAATTTAGATTGGGAGAGACGTAATTAAATTTTATTATTTAATTGAACATTTCCAATTAAAATAATAATAAATCTACATTTATATATTCATATATTGATTGGAAGGATTCTCACAATGGCGACTTCTTTCAATTAGATCCCCTTCAAGCCTTTGGGATACCTAATACTTTCTTATATAATATAGTTGGAGCTTGCTACTTGTTGGCGTGTTGGGGTAAACAAACTTGATATGTTTTTTTTTTTTTTATCTCGTAGTTGGAGTCTATGGAATAAGAAAGAAATTTGATAACTTGAAAAAAGTGGTAGCTTGACAAAAGTTGTAGAGAAAAGATTAATCTCTCCTACCTTGACAGAACTCATTGTCAATATCAACACCTACAAGAAATATGTTGTGGAATATTATCAAAACTAATAGAAGGATATGAAAGAGTGTATTGTAAGAACCTTGACAAACATGACCACTGAAACTTAGAACATTGTTTGTAGGAAGAGAAAATTATGTTTCTTTTTTCCAAACATTTATGTTAGTATATTACACTTTAAGGAATATGTTTTCTTATTATCATATATGGTTTCATACTTTAACAAAACATTCGCCAAGACTTTACAATGTTTTATTATTCAGTAAAAGATTTTCCAAGATCTTACAAGATTTTATAATTCAGTTGAAGATTCTCCATCACTGTACAAGATAATATAATCTGGTGAGAGGTTCGCCAAAAAAATTATATATACATATTATATTATTGATAAAATCGCCTCCCATTTTTCCTATGTATCATGGGGATTAGCCCATTTATTATACATATAAATTTAGGGTGGTTTTTAAAATTTTCCCTGGAAAGCACACACTTTGCAGAAAAATATATTACTGATAAAAACTAAATTGCAGTAAAAGAAACAAATCACTCATCACACTTTGCAGTAAAAGAAATCACTCATATGCAAAAAGGAAATCCTGGCCTGTGAGCTCTCTGGAAATGTCATCCAGTATGCTTCAGCAAGAAAGGGGAATCTCGTTAATCTAAAAATTCAATTGCAAAGGAAAGAGAAAAGCATGACAAATCGTGAGGCCTTATCCTACAACACCTACCCGACAACGATGCCAAAATGTTAGGCAGAATAAATGCAAGATTTACACCGACATTTAATTTGTTAATCCGAGTAAGGAAACTTAGAAGAGTAGCAAAATATATGCAAGAATACAACCTCAGGGATCTATTAAATAAAAACCAAGCTCTTGCGAGAAATTCAAAAGGAGCATCATTCTTGAAAAATAAACAAGACTCTTCAAAGCAAAGTGAACACACTCGAGGAATCTACTTTTGGCTCTTCTTCTGGGTTGAGTTGACTCCTGCGATAAGTATTCCTCAATTGTCTAGGGGACAATGGAATGTAGGCCCCATTCAATAGAAAGTGATTCAAGAAATAAAGAATGCAAAACATCTAAAAAATTACTGCTATGTTGCAAGCATGAAACTAGAAATCACATGGAAACTTCATTCCAACTAATCTGATGAAATAATCAAATTCTTTAAAAAGAATCAAGATAATAATCATCACTTCTCTTAAAGACAATTCAGTACTTTAGTTGTAAGAGAAATATGAAATAAGAACCATATAATTCGTGTTATTTACCCTGATCTTATTAAATACTTCCTTATAACATATGCAACATTCAATTATAATGAAGAATTTTGTGAGCATTTTGTCAACAAGATTCACAATCTTTTCTTATGCTGATCTGGGCATCTGCTTGCAAAGGTGCAGGAATAAATGTTTTTTCCGCAAAAGTGTAGGAATCTATCTCATATAATATTCAAAGGAAATTATGAGTACATGTTAAGTTAAGTTAACCAGAATTCTTGCTCAGCAATTATTTCACCATTGTGTTCTACAAATAAACTTTGTTATGTATCAATGAGATCAGGGTAAATCTTTGTAATAATAAATAAGAGACGTAGTCAAAACATTCAACCTTTAATTTAGTTCCGCATTTATGAAAATACATCCAAAGACATTGATATTAAACTTAAATAACCACAGCAGTAAATTAAAGTTTTTGGAATGAAATTGAAAATTAAATGTCTAAAAAAGAGCTATGAAATGAAATTGTGAAATTATCTAAGATCACACTCACACCAAGCAAACTAAAATGCAGCAAAAGAAAGTTAAGAGGTTTGCGGAAACAGACTGGCTGGTGGGCCCAACCATCCAGCTCATTGCCCTTGCAGCGATTAAGTCACAATCTTTAGAACATTATGGAGAAACAAAATTACTTAGAAGTGATTTCCAAATAAACTCATTTCAGAGTAGAAACCATAATTCAAAATTTAATGAAAAGGAATTCATTTCAGAAGTCTTGTTACAAATTCATAACTGGTTTTAGTGGTACCCTAGAGGGATCATCCCACTAGTGCACAACTCCTCCCTTCCTGCATAACAAGATTGATTCCCTCCTTCTACAAACAAATATGATTTACATAATACAATATGCCATATACAAAAACCAACCTTCACACCTATGTGACTCCTTCCTTTTATAATGTTATTTCATGATAATTTTGGCTCTATTCCTTAGCAAACAACATGGGGATTGAATCTCAACTGATATTCATCAATAAAATATCAGTACAACCATTTACCCATTGAAGGTTTGAAGATCTGCACGAATTTCCCAAATCTGGCCATTTTCTACAATTCTGGAAAAATCGGGTTTTTTAACAAAATGCCTCCAAATAACTCTGTGTATTGCATTAACAATTACGAATTTCAAAAAACTGTTTGGAAGAAATATTCCTTGTTATACTTGCAACAATAACCTCTCTCATAAGTTTTTGGTTCAGATCCATTGCCTCGAAAATCATGCCCGAAAAGGACTGTTTGAAATTTGAGATGCTAAAATTTTGGAAAAACAGCCTATTTTTAAAAAACTGCCTCAAAGACTGTTATGCAACTTTTATACCATTATGAATTTAGAAATTGGTTTGAGGCTTTGTCAATTTTCTATACTGGGACCACAACCCATGTTCCATAATCTTCTATTCACCTTCACCTGCACAAAAATCAGGGTGGAAGTTGGCATTCTTGAAACTGTTGTGCATTTGGGGTTCAGGCTTTAATTATTGCCTAAACATAAATCCCTACGAGCTGGGTGTATCTGAGCTTATGTGGAAGTGTTCAAATACCATTTCGAACAAAAACCTCTTTCATATTTCCCTAGAGATGTGTCAATGTATGAAAGCCCCAAATTCGAGTAGGATGTTGGTGGAGGCATGTTGGTGCAGGCAGAGCTTGTGTAGGCACAACTGGTATAGGAACTGCTACTATAGGAGTGTTAGCACTTGCCACAAAAGAGCATGATATTAATGATATTTTCATATTAAATTAACAAAAAAAGAAGAGTTCATAGATCAACAATTGTCAGCTCTAAATGTCTCTAAATAATAACTTAATAATGTGTAAAACAAATAATAATGATTGTAAACACTTAGTACAAGCATAAAATTATTCAGTTAAATCATGAAATTTTGGACAAAATGGAGGGTAAAACGATGGGCATGATATCAAGCCATGAAAATAAGTGAACTATCATATAATTTTGAATCCTTGAATGGACCATCTTTGAAGGTCAAGTTCCTAAGACTTACTACAAACGTGTTCGAACTACTAACCTACAATAGCCAGACATTACATAAAGTTGCAAAGTGAGTACAAGAGAAGTTAAGATTTTTTTATAGAAATAAATTAAATACCAATGCTATAAGCCATGCCCCATTTCTACACCAATGACCCCATTTTCACAGAAGGCCCCTTCAAGAAGGCCTAAAGCATTGCGGTATGCCCTTGCACATTTCCTCACTCATGTTGTCCCCTAAAGTTAATGAAGTTCATTTTCCTATGTTCTTAGCTATGAAAGCCAATAATTTCCTCAAAATATCATTCATGCAACCACTACTATCACATCAAAACTTCAGCCTACCTCTTTCCTCCACAAGACCTCTACAACTTACTACTTTGCACTCACCTGTAACCCACCCAATAAATTAAATTGGTTGAGTTACAAAGGCAAACTATCTTTCAAGTTTTACTAGTTTTTGAATAAAGGGAGCTCATTGCTACTAGTCCATCATAAATTTTTAAGCCACTTGCTTGTTACTTATGTATTTTTGGATCTTTAGGAGAGAGAAGTTTCAAATTCCACAGAGAAATATTCTCAAAATCAGGCCAAATGAATACCATGTAGCTGCATACCTATCAAAGCATGCACTTCCAAAAGAAAAATTGATTTTCCATTTTTCTCATTGAGAAATATATCATGCTCTATTTTTGGATCCAATTACAAACTCAAGATATATAGAGAAGAGATCACATCTCAAAACAAGTATGTAGAGAAAATTGCACCTTTTGACAATATCAGTTTGAAAGGGTTGTTGAAACCTAAGGGTGATGTATTCCTCTCATATGAATACTATTTATCCTTGTAAGTTTCATATGTTTCCATTATAATCTTGAGCTTTGATATTAATTTCTTGCCTTTTTCTTCATAGTTATGGTTGATCGCGTAGTATAATTCAAGTTTAAAAAGAATTAAGAATGTTCTCATAATATCGTTTTAAATAAAGTTATTTTATTTATAAATGGATCACTAATGTGTTTGATGGAGGCTTCATCATAAACAGGGCTTATGGCAGCATGTCAAAGTTAGATGGAAGTTGATGGCATTTGGAGAACATATGTGGCAAATTCAAGGTAGGTCAATTTTAAATTAAGGAGTCTGTTGCAGACAATATTCTAGGCTTCTTCACTAGAGGATATTGGATCAATTTCAATTAAGAAAGAATGATATAAGAATATTAAATTCTTATATCATTCCTTATTCTAGATATTTTTTGTTGTAATCACCCTTTCTGCATTATAAAATGAGAGTAGTTTTCTCCTGAACAGGTAATGAAGAAGTATTGTAATTTTAAAGATAAAATAGGAACTAAGCTTGGGTTATAATTATTCATACAATCTAATGTGAAGATATTATTTTGATTAATTCTATTTTATCAATTACTTTATTGATCCGAATTCCTCTTAGATAGTCTGACTCTTGGTGGTTCGAGCCCGCTTCCTGGATGAGGCATTGTCTTCTAATTTGTACCATTAGTCTAGTAGAATCGTTAGTTATCTTCTCTTAGTAGATCAATTTGGATGGTTTTTTGTATTTATTTTTAATTAGAGAAATAATAAGTGTTTAATAGTGTTTGATTGGTTTTCTAAAAACGATATTTATTTAAGTTGTTTCCTTAGTTACAATATGTTGTTTCCTTAGTTATTAGTGTTATTTCAATTGTTTTTTTCAAAATTCTAATTGTTATTTCTATAGGCGTAGATTTATTTCATGAAATACTAGAGTAATTTAATCTATAGATTGAATTCTTGCAAGTTTATTTAATTAGAATCTCAGTTGTTGCATGGTTGATCGTAGTTCTTTCAAGTATGGATTGATTTTGTAGAGTACATAAGTGCTACTTTATTTCAAGTGCTAATTTCTATCATTAGATTGGAAGATAGATCATTTTAGGACTAGTTTTAGCCTTTAGCAATCTCTTACATAGATTTTGTCGATTACCTTGAGATAAAAGGACGAGTCCTGATGTTAATGTTGATACTTGATTGTTATTTTAGAACAATTTAGGAACCCAGTAAATACTATGAAATAGATAACTGGGACGAAACTATATTCAATGATTGGTTGCAGTCTCAACGAATAGTTTATGCTCTTCACACCATTATACAATCATAAAGGTGGCAGACGGTGATTTAATAAATTTCCAAATAAAATTATGGCAACAAATACTCTACTACAATAGATTTTCTCTTTCAAATGATATGGAAAAATTCACCCCTAAAGATGTATTAAAGTACTCACAAAATATTACTAGAATCCTCATTAACAACCTCAACAACACAAGTTACAAAATCTCAATTAGTAATTTGTTCATATCGAGAAATCCATGAGATGAGTAATCATGATTTTTTGGTCGAGGGAAGCAGTAAATTATAATAGGTATGCTTACCAAAATTTTCCAAAAACCCATATCATAATTTTGGAAAAATGGGTCATTTATATGTCTAATACAAAATCAAACTTGTAGCAGTTTGTTGCAAAATTAGGCTTGTAGCAACTTGTTATAGAATCCCTGTAGAAGATTACAGTAAGACAATCAAAAGATGTTGTTGGAGTTATATTTTCCATATATCACTGATCTAGATTTAAACAGGAACACACCAAATTACAGATATAACCATAAATATAGAGATGCCACAGAAATAATGCTTCATTTCATTAATGTAAAATACTAAAATATGCTTACAAAAAGAAATGGAAATAAACCATCTAGGGCGATGGTAGCTTATCTATGAGAAGAGATGTGGCAGCTACATGCCTCTGAACTATGTAACAATGAGGCTCGAAGGCCTATTTATTGTTGTGAAACAATGGAAAACCCTAAATATCCAAAAACCTAACCCTAGGAGATGAAACACCAAATTGTGGGCCCCGTTTGGGTAAATTGGTACATCAACTTCCCAGGGTCATAACGTTGGCATATGATCTCTGTTTGACGTGCATAATATCTCGTTAAAAAGATCTATTAGAGGACTACAAATTTGGGAAGAGAAACATCAGTCCATGGCCCAATGTTGTTCAGATTTCCCAGAAACATCGTTTAGGGCCTCAAAACGGCTCCAAAAGTTTAGGACTCGAAAAGCTACTAAAAATAGTAAATTGTGCTACAATTAAGGAAACTGAAAAACTGAAAGAGACAGTTGTGGGGGTCCAACTGGGATAGGTGGGTGGCCACCAATATCCACCTCGATCAATCACTCTTGAAAAAATACTTGACTACTTGTTGATGATGCTGGAACTCCTTCAACCAGGGGGTTTCCCTGATGTGAAGTCCCTATTAGACCTCACACCATTTGGAATATTGGATTGGTTGCCACATTCTTAAAGATATCCCTTGGCTCTAACTTTCAGCAAGAGAGGTATGGAATGGTGTCTTTAAAAAGAAATAAGGTTTTCCTGGTGAGTGTTCAAATACAAATGTATCACATTTCTTCTATTGTGGAGAGGGGAGAAAAGTAAGCCTATAAGTGAGAGGTAGTAGTACCACCCAAGAAGAGACACATGAACCAAAAGGATCTGTCTAACATCCACCAGAATAATCCAAAGAGGATGTGACAATCGTAACATCCAACAAATGAAGAAATATTTGTCTAATATCCTGCAGAATAGTCCACAAGGATGGGACCACAATAAAAACCATTACAACACATTCTCAATTAGATAAGTACTAAAATAATTGAAATATTTCAACTATTTTAGCGCATGTGAAATCAAACATGAAATAAAAACATCACATAATAGTCTTACAAACATTCATAATCCATGCATGAACAATGTGATGGCCTTGAAGGCTTCTGTTATTAAGTAAAAGTTCCAAGACACATGTTTACAATGTACAACACTAGCTCTAGTAGTGGATAATTGGAGCCACTCCTTGCTCCTCAAAGAACTAGCTTATCTCTCTAATTCCTTGTGGGAGGATCCAAGGTGAAAAGTCCTTTTCACATACAATGAGGGTGTATATATAACCAAGGGTGACTCTTTGACTACCCTCATGATTGTTTGACTTCCTATGACTTTTCAACTTACATGACACTTTACATTCCATGTGTGTCCTTTGAACTTCCACTTTTCAATACATTTTGTATACAATATACATGATCCATGATACTGTGATGGCATATGACCATTCATAACATGATATGACATGACACTGTTGACATGGACTGCTTGCAATGTCAAGCCACTATTACTGCTAAGTGCTAGATCTCCTCTTGAAGATGTTTTTCTCTCTACCTTTGCATGGCTTGGTGATGAGGAATCATTAATGGTATCAATTCTTGAATAGTGTTTGCAAACTAGTGTCCTTTCGCTTTCTCTTGAACGATCAACTTGTAAGTTCAGCTACAAGAGATTCTTTCAACATGCTTCCCTCATTCCTCTCCTTCTTCATCATCTTGTCATGACATGATAAGGTACTTGTTCTTGCAATTCACTCATGATGAGATGACATAAATCCAAAACCACCCTAGGATAAGATGATGCATTATGATCCACCAACTCAGCCCAAAATAAGTGACAGGATGGGAAGAAGGACTCAGTGACTGCGCAATGCATAATTCCAACAACTAGGGGAAAAGCTTGAGCACTAAAACTGCACAATGCGCAGATCAGGCAACTCTAAGGGACAAGTTTATGCAGTTTCTGGAGCTAGTGAGACAGACTGAAGGGATGGGCACTAAGAGAGATCACTACATAGTTCTAGTAGTCAAATAAGGTTGGTATGCTTTGGAGTTGTGCAGTTCAAGGTATCAGGGAATGAGCTCGAGGCTTGAGATTTCCAAGTGTGTCATTTAAATTGGGTTGGGGACAAGACTGAGCAATCTTGGAAGCTAGTGGGATAGACTGAATGAATGAGCACTGAGAGGATACAATGTGTATTTTTGGGACATAAGGGAGGAAAGGCTACTGAAGAGATTCACATTTCAAGGACTCAGGGGATGAGATTGAGGCTTGTGATTGCATAGTGCATAGTGGAGGCTAGGGAGGGAGGATTGACTGTGGAATTCTGGAGGTGAATGCCAGGGCTTGGGCACAAAAACTTTGTAGTGTAGCGGTCCTGGGAGGGAGGACTGTGCATTGTGCAGTGCCAAGCAACAAGGTCAAATCTAAAGGACTGAGACTACGTATTGCATAGCTCAAGGAAGGCCTAGTGAAGATAGGTTTCTCGGTTGGGAAGTTTTTCCAAAAATGGCTAAGTGTGAGATCGGTGAGGTTAATGTGAATGCTGATGAACTTTGACTATGATCACACATTTAGAATATCTGATGACATGACAAGATAGATCATATAAACACATGAACAAATCCTTTCCCTCCGTGCAATAGCTTTATGACAAGTTACGATAAGTGTGACACCAAAGATGTACTTTGCGGCGACCATGATGACACTTGTGTGAGAGTGGTCAAAACTTTGGAAATGAGTGCGAAGGGTGCTTACAAGGTTATAAAAACTCATTTACACAAATATTACCTCTTAGAACCACCAGAATGGGCTTATACATAGGATACAACGACCAACATGCTAAAAGACGACACTTTTCCCCTCTTGCAAAGGGAACACAACACTCTTAGAAAACAAATGAAATGAGTTTCAAAGTTTATGAAATTAGGTATAGGCCAAAATTTTGGAGGTTGTTTTAGTAGATACAACACTACTCAAAAGACCCATGTGACTGTGGGATTATAAATTATTAGATAAATTAAGAATGCTTGGCTTTTAAAATGTATTGTTGTTGAAACAAATTTTGAAGGGATTCCAAGATGTTAATAAGAAAAGGATTGATGAATTTTATCAACATCATTTCTAGTTGGATAGTATTGTCCCTTGAGAAGTCAATTTCTTGGGTGTGTAGAAATTGTGCTTAAGACATTAATGTTTATTATTATTTTCACTTATTTGTATGATGTATCTTCAAGTGAAGGACTTGAAATACCTGGTTCTTAATCGTTAATACTTAGCTGATATGAAAGTATTAGAATGCCATTTGATTGTTGAATATGAATGCTGAGTGGAGAATACTTTGAGAAGTTAAAGACAATATCTTGTTTTACACAAAAACTATTATCTGTAACACTTTGGGAAGTTAGAGACAATATGCTTCTTTACACAAAAACTATTATCTGTAACTTAGAAGAAATGTAGAAGCAAGGGTTTAAAGTATAGGAGTTCTCTGTTAAGGAATTTTAACCTCATTCACATAAGTAAACAAAGACCTGCAACTTCATTACTATACTTAAGAAAAGAAGACATATGATGACACATAACATAGAAATAACAAAATCATACCCAACAATGTGTGGAAAACTTCTGATTCCTTCATTAATAAACAGTTTATCAAAAATACAGTAGCTTAGTCTCCAGGTTCTTCAAAATTTGAACCACTTTCTATAATTTTTCCTCTTTCTATACATCATGTCACAGTTGATAATCACCAAAACTTTCAAACTGCTTAACTATATCCTAACCTTCTAAAGTAAAAATCATTACAGAATATTACATTGGAGGGTAAAATACACCTCATTCTCAAGAAAATAAAATAACAGGTAGTAACAAAAATTAGAAAACTGACGATGATTGCTCACTATTCAGATCTATAGCTTGACTACTGATGAAGTTTCTCCGTAGATATTTTGATAATAGTTAAACTATTTTAACACAACCAAGGAAAATTTTAAGGATGGAAAATTTTCTTGAAGTTTAAAAACATTGGCGAATCTCACTAATCCCTAATATGCAAACTATAAATTTTTTAATGATATATTTGCAAAATTATTCAAATTTATAAGGATTTTATATATAGTCTCTATATAATGTTGGCGATTTTTAAGATAAAATAATTTTATATTCTAAAATTTGGGCGAATCATCTTTTATAAAAATTGGAAATTGGCGAATCATTTTTTGGAAAAATCATGGAAAATTAGCCCACTGGGCGAACATTAGCCCCTAAAATTTTCCATGAACACAACAAACTGCATTTTAACAAAATCCCATGCATGGACTTGGGCCCACGTATGTATCGAAAATGTTTTGATTGGCTAAAACATAAAGAAACCCTTATTAGCCACATATATATCGGGAGTGCTCCGATTGGCAGAAACACAAAGAAACCTGACCAATCACTATTCCTTTGGAGTTTCCGTCATCCGCCTCTATTTCTAGTTATTCTGCTAAAACAACATAATTGGTTGATTCATGCGGAATATGCTTACCACGGAACCAAAAAGAATTTAGACTCCAATTCATAAACTTATCGCGTCCACCTTTTCCACAGACCTTTTCCTTACCCATGGACCCAATAGGAAACAAAACTGCAGTTCAAATATTTCTCGGGTCCAAAATTTACAATAAACTTTGTGCACTTTTCGATGCGATATCTGTCGGATCTCGTCGCTTCTGGATGAGCGGCTATGATTAATCCATACTTCAACGGATTAAATCACATTCTATGAGCCATCGTGTTTGTTTTTTGAATTAAACATCATTCATGTTAACAGCGAGACTGCAATCAGATCTACATTCTTCAAGCAGAAGGCCTTGATCAACTGAGGTTTTAACTCCATTTTATAATTTCTCGCATCCGATTTAGAATTAACCCTCGTGCTTGTTAACTGCGCGACCACCGTTAGAACTGTTGCCTATCGATCGGACGACTCAAACCTTCTACCAAGTTTCTCACATTCAAAAGACGTCAATAAAATAAAACAACTCATTTCTTTTAAATTTCCACATTTTCTCTTATTTCCTCAATAACATAATATTTGATTTTTTTTTTAATTTTTAGTTTATTTTTATTTTATTTATCGTTTTTGTGATAAAATTGAAAATAAAATTAAAAGGATAATGGATGCTACAAGACATAGTAAGGAAATTGGAAGGATATTGATACAAAGGCACAGGGTTGCATGAGGTCATGCAACATATTCATTTTGGGGGAAATGATGAGTTGCAAAATTGCCATCTTTTGACATTCTATTCTTCTTATTTTTAATTACTTTTTTAATACCCATGACTTTATACTAAGCAATTTTATTTCCCATGTGCAAGATATAATCTCAAAGTGCTTATGCTTATATTTTTAGGATTTCATTGGATTTCTGACTAACATTAGGGGAAGTAACATATTTTTGTATTTATTTTTGAAGTAATGGCTCATGTGTGGACAAATTGATAAAAGGTTTTATTTGAATGTTAACAATAATGGTTTTTACATATTCGTTTCTACAAAGTAAATTAATTATTATAGCCATTATAAGTGTGGGGTTCTCATGAAGTCCAAGCACCTTGTTGTACAATCAGAGCTATAACATCTTGCTACAAAGCTAGGCCTATAACATCATAGTGCATGAACAATAATTACGATAGATCAAGGAAAATTATAGGAGGTTTTAATGTGTCCTAAACAAACTACAACAAAAAATTGGACCATTATTACCTATGCAATCATTGGGGGAATTTTGTATAGATATCATCAAACAACCAATGAGAGTAATGAATTAAGAAACATGTGCACAAACACCATGAATTCATATCCATCTCATCAATAGTTCACGTGGAATCTTGAAACGACCCATATAGAAGGAGGAAAACATGAAATTAATGTCAAAACTAATATTTCAAACATTTTGAACCAATTTTGAATGTTGTATAACTGCTTTCTTGATATGTTGAGCATTGGTAGGGAGATGCATGCAATGGATCTCTATTCCCAATCATCTGATTGGAAACTGATTTCACATGAAGTGTATGAGCACAACCTCCATTTGGGTTCCAAAAAAGTTACAACTTGAACTCACCAAGATTAAGTGTTAACAACCAATATCATACTCACGTGCCTTGGAAGTTATGAAAAGCTAATGGTTAAATCTAGCTTTAAGAAACTACAATATTCTATGTATCACGATGTTCTAAATTTCAACTTGTAACATATAACAAAACCCCCCAGCTTTGTTGGAGTGTTGATTCTTCTATTCCTAGGCACAAAGGATACCCTCTCATGCTATATAAACAAGCATTCTCATTCTCAAGGTCACAGTTATTGTTCATCAACATTGTAATCTCTTCCTTGAAACACTATACATGATTGACAATGATACTATGTGTGATTTTTGATAGAATTTTGGTGTGATTTCATAGTTGGGAACACAAGACAAGCTCTTAGATGGGGGGCACTCGAAGGAAAGGAGTTGTGTATGCCCTATGTGTATGTATTTTATCTATTTTGCAAATAATTTTAATTTATGATATGAATTTATGTTAATCTTGATTTACTATATTTTCTATATAATTTGTGTTGCTGCAATAGGTTATTATAATTAGGAACCATTAATGGTTTAGTCAAATCATAGAGCAAGAGAAATGATATCATAGGACCAGGACACTGATTCTATCACTTTAAGAGGTTCCATACATTGGAATTTAACATCATAAGTGGTTAGAATGCTTGCATGCATGTGTCTTTATTTCTTACAAGTGTGCTTTAATTTTTTGTAGTACAATTTTTACTTCATAGTTATTTTTATTGAAAGTGATGATTCCTATGGAATCAAGCTACTGCAATTCCTTGTAGGAGCTGTTATGGGATATGTATGTTGTGTAATTGTCTGATGTTTGACTAGTGAAATATAGCTAGATATCCTAAGCAAGAATACTAGATGTCTGAGGTGTCACATCGCTGAGCTTTGGGATAATCTTAGAGGAATGTCTTCCAACCAGAATTCATCTCACATTAGGATTTCCTTTCTACTATATAGGCCATTCAAGAAATGGTAAGAGTCCTTCCTCTTGTGTAAAATGCACTAAATACCTCACAAGTATTAGCAGATAGTAGGTTGACAATATAAATGATGAGTGTATCATTAAACTTCCCTCGGAAATAGGAAGAACATATTTACATTTTTAAAGCCCCAAAGCTTGTGCACATTCTTCAACGTCCACAAGTGCTACTAAGGCACCTTCTTCAACAATCCAAATTGAATCCACAATCATCTTTGAAAGTTTAAATTTGAAAATTTTAATTTAATATACATGTATGCAAATTCATAGATACATATTTTAAGCTTTCATATTTTCTATCATCCTCCCAAATTCGTGCTTGTCAATTACATGAAGGCACTCACTCAATAATGCAAATCCACTGCACTTAATCCACTTCATGAGCGGAGTAAGAATAAATATCATCACAATACATAGAAATAAAGAAAATACGGCCAAAAATAGTTAAGTAGAATCCACTTTAATTGGATTAAGAAATAATTAAAATTTTATGAGAATCAAATAAATTTATTGGATTATGTAGAACGTTCTATCTATATTTAAATATTTAGTTGTTATATAATTTTGAATCAAATATATTTTAAGTAGTAATATTAATTATATTTTTATCTAATATATTTATACAAATTTTATGGTTACTAAACATGAATAGATCTTAATATCATTATAGATATTAATTATGGAGTAGTCTAACTTATAAACAATTTCAAGAAATAATGTGGTTTTTGTTGTCGTTTAAAATACTTTTTTGAATGCATAAATGGATTCAACAACCTCAAAATTTTTTAGGACACTCAAATTATGCATATTAAACAACTAAAACTCAAATTTTTCAACATATTTGTTGGATTTTGATTAAAATTAACAGAAAAAAATGTAGTGAAAAAGGTCATTTCCTATGTAAGTTAGAAAATTCCGTTAATTATTATGATTATTATTATTATTATGAGTTAAACATATATACATTTAAAAAACTCTTATGCGAAGAAAAACATAAAACATACTAAATCAACAATAAACAATAAGATTTCAATATCATAAATAAAAACTCAATGGAAACAAAATTTGGTACTTGTGGACATTACACTTTTTTTTCTTCTTTCAATTAAGTTGAAAAGAAGAACACAGATAATTAATTTTGATATAAATATCAACCTTCCATCCCTAACTATTACTAAATATCTTGTGTGGAGATTAAATCCTACCATCCACCTAATATTGTTGATAATTGTGCTAGAAAATGTTGTACATAGCAGGATGGAGAGATATTGTAGTGGTGTATTAAATGAAGCCCTAAATAATAATAATAATAATATAGTATACTCAATTTAAAAAGTGATAAAAATAATAAATGGATTCAATTGAATTTCATTATTGTCATTTTATTTTTATTTATAAAATTACAAGCAATTTTTTTTAGAAACAATTCATAATATGCATATCACATTAAAATAAATTTAAGTAATATTGAACTTAGAAAATATATGCATACACAAATATATTTTGTATTATATTAAATGCCAATAATTTCATAAGTATAAATACATTTTGAATTTTTGACCGGAGAATCCACAGTAAGAGAATTTTTACACCAACGTTTCAAATCCCAAATGGGATCCATCATCAGGGTTAAGAGAAAGATGATAAAAGAAGAGCAAGATGGAAGAAATAAATACTCATGAGGGAATGAATATTAACGGAACAACACATGTCGGCCAGAAAGATTAATCATGAAGCTTATATTTAATTATAATTTTTATTTATAATTTTAATATAAATATTATTTAATTTTAATTTTTATATTAATTTTTATTAATTTTTTATTAATATCATTTGATGAAACTTATATCTAATTTTAATTTTTTATATTAATATCATTTAATTAATATCTATAACACATAATCTTTATATAACCTAAAATCTAAAATAAATATCTAAAAACCTAATATATATATTAATATTAAAAACATAAAACCTATAATCTATAAAACAATCATATTTATATAACCTAATGTTTATAAAACTTAATATTTAAAAAACTTGATCTTAATATTAATATCAATTTAATGAAACATACATTTAATTTTTATTTTTATTAAAATCATTTAATTAATATCCATAAAGCTAAAAACTTTATATAACCTAAAAACTTAGTTAATATTAATATCTATAAAAACTTAATATATATAGTAATAATAACCTAAAAACTTTATTAATATTTATATAACCTAAGAACTTTATTAATATTAATATCTATAAAACTTAATATATATAATAGTAATAATATCTATAAAACCTAAACTCTTTACTAATATCTATATCAATATCTATATAATTTTTTTTTATTAATATAACCTAAATTCTAAATAAAATTCTATATTAAAATCTAAACTATATTAAAACGAACATTAATGTCTAAATTATATTAAAAACATGTTTGAAATTATGTTAATAACTAGAGCTTTAATAGAATATATATAACCTGTTTTGAATTAAAGTCAAAACTATGCTAATACCTATAAAGATATTTATATTAGAATGAAAACTTATATTAATATCACTAATACTAATTGTCTTAATGTCTAGGTTAAATAATATCAAAATTAATGTCTATATAAATAAGATTAGTATAGTTTAATATAATGCTTTATTATTCTATAATTAATATTTATAAATAATTAATCTAATAATTTTTATATTAATGGATCAATATGAAGAAAATTAATATACTAAAGGGATTTGATGGAAATAATGCTACTAAGAAACAAAATACTGACTAATCATAATAGAAAAGGGGGAAGGGGGGAAAAAACTGACCTGTTAGACAACTTACCTGGAGCTGGGCTGACGCTTCTTAATATCACTGATCAGGGGAAGCCAACTTCCACTAATCTCCAAACCGCTGTCTCTGTTCAGATTACAAGGATGCTTCAAGATTTCGAGGGCTTCTCTTATTTTCCGTCTCTGATGCTGCTCTTCTCTTGCGATAATTGATGCGCTTTCTAAGCAGATGTGGTGATTAGTCTTCGAGGAGTGCTCTGCCAAGGCTGAGGTACGAGATCTTCCATTCTTGATGTCAGCGCCATGTTCTTTCAGTCTTGTCTGGAGGGAGCGACCAGTTTCACCTATGTAGCTTTTTCCACACGAACAGTCTATTTTATAGACTCCTTTAAGTTGCTGCTTGTCGATATCATCCTTAACAGATTTTAAGCTTTGCCTGATGGTACCGGGAGCTGAGAATTGAGTTATAATGTTTTTCTTTCTTAGGATTCTTGCCATTTTATCTGTGACTCCATGGATATAAGGAAGAAAAACTTTACCACCTTGAGGTTGATCCTGCTCTTTAGGTTTGGGAGATGACAACCTCCTTTCAGCTTTCTTTATAGCTTTTCTTATCTCATGATCCTTGTAGCCTATATTTTTGAAGGTTGAGATTAAATGCCTCTTCTCCTCGTTTATATGTTCTGAGTCAGAAATCCGGAGGGCTCTAATGGCAAGAGTGTTCAGAACGCCAAGCTTTTGGGCTGGGTGATGGTGGGAATCCGCATGCAGGTAACTTTCCGTGTGAGTTGACTTCCTGAAGACCTTATGGCCCAAAGAGCCATCCTCTTTTCTGATGATGAGGATGTCCAAGAAAGGGATGCTCATATTTTCTTCAAGCTCCATAGTGAATTTTATATCAAGGGAGATGGAGTTAAGGTGATTGAAAAACCTGTCGAGTTCCGCTTTACCATGGGTCCATTTTATATTGGTGTCGTCGACAAAACGCTTCCACCACGCTGGTTTTAAAGGATAAGATTCCAAGGCCTTCTTCTCAAAATATTCCATGTATAAGTTGGCTACAATTGGCGAGAGGGGTGATCCCATCGCCACACCAGATGTTTGCTCATAGAATGTTCCTTGGAATGTGAATACAGTTGACCTTAAGTAGACTTCAGCCAATTTTGCGGTCTCTGGATCAGTGACACCTCTTATAACCTGAATGGCTTCATGAAGAGGAATCTTTGTGAATAAGGAAACCACGTCAAAGCTCACAAGGATGTCATCATTTTCCATTCTTTCATTTTTAATGAGATTCACAAAGTCGTGCGAGTCTTTAATGAAGGAATCATTCTTTCCAACCAGGGGTTTTAGAATCTTGGCGACATATTTAGCAAGCTCATAGGTTGGGGAGCCAATAGTATTAACTATCGGTCTAAGGGGGACCCCCTCCTTATGGATCTTGGGTAATCCATAGATTCTAGGGATGGTTTCACAAGAGGGGGTTAATTTCTTCTTCAATTTTTCGTCAAGGCTGGAATCTGAGATAATCTTTTTTACATCTTTCATAATTTTGGGCATGGGATTCTTGTCCAGCTTCTTATAACTGCCACAATTTAGGTGATCATTCATTTTCTTAACATAGTCTTCCTTGTCAAGGACAACTGCTGCTCCTCCCTTATCTGCTTTAAGAACAACTATCTTGTCATTATTTCGTAAGGATCTGAAAGCCTTTTGCTCTTCCTTACTCAAATTGCTTCTGGGAGCCTTATCTTTTCTCATGATGAGAGAAAACTCTTGTCTTAATGCTTCTTTGTCTTCAAGAGGGAGGTTGCTAATCCCATCTTCAATGCTACAAATCATCTTCTCAATGGGGAGGCTTTTAGGGGCCAAAGCAAATCCCATCCCTTTGCTGAGAACATTAATGGCTACCTGGTCAAGAATTTCAGAAGATAGGTTAACTACTTTTCTTTTTGATGTTGATCCATGTGAGTTTTTGCCAACCTCCTTGTCACCCTTGCTCGGCACATTGCATTTTACCACATCTTTATGGATAAGACTGTCATTTATAGCGCTTAATACCGGCCTTTTCACATCATCATCGAATTTGCTGATTCTGCCATGCGCATCTTCTCTGGAGACCTGCGCCCTCTCGATGCTATCCATGTCAACTCGGCTTACATTGTTCTCATTCTTTACATTTTCCGCCCTGTCCAGTGAGTTATCACTATCCACGTCAATTCTATTCATTGCTTCTGGTTTAGACTTGTTACATATAGATACCTCTGCGTTTTTAATGTCACATTCACTATCTTTGTTAGAATTTTAATTTATAAATACATTAAACATTGGCCTAAGATAGAAACATTATCTTAACCACACAATTAACTGGTTGAGAGAATATCCCAACCAAAAACTAAACTAAAGTTATATTAGTTGGACTAAATCTTTCAAATCCAATTAACTAACAATGGAACAAGTCACATAACAATTATAATACATTTTATGAGGAATGTTGAGCCAAATCTCTCAAATGAAACCAACTAACAATCAAATAAGTCACATAACAATTAAAATACATGTGATGAGGAATATCAAATATTAAAAATGAAACAATTACAGGTTAATATCTCCAACATTATCCATTAACCAATATTTGTTTATAATCTCTAATTTTAATGAATCTTGATCAACTTCTTTACCCACTCTGAAATCTCGTAGCATGAGCTCTCCATCACAACCATTCATTTGAAGCTATATTTAGAAGATACTAAAAATAGTCTAGAAAGTAAATGTATCTAGACTCAATCTTACAACATGACTTTTTATGGTTTTTCATCGTGATTAATCCTACACAAACTCAAACTCACAAGCTGACCCACTGTAAAATATATAAACACAACTAATGGTAGTGTTTTTGCAACACCGTGTTCATCAATAAGCACAAGCTCTTTGACTATGTGAGCTATTGAGCATATTATAAGACCTTGTCATGCACACATTATAAAACAAAAAATACATCAATAAATTGTTGAAAATAGAACGATTCCCACTCTTATAGCAATGATCTCAATGAATAGTCCCTATAAGTTCCGCACACTGATAACAAAGAAACAACAATTATCGATTCACTATAGGCATATCAAACCATAGTTACACCTACCGAGTTTGAATTCAAATTTGAATACGAATTACCGAGTTTGAATTTGAATACGAATTGATTCAATACAAAAAAAAAACATTGACTAGTTAAAATTCAAAGGGAAAAATTTGGAGTATACTTCTTATTAGTACTAAAAAAATGTGACTTTTTCAAAATTTCAAGATATTGAAATTAGTAATTTTGATATTCAAAATTTCAAAGAATTCTCAATAATTGTTTTCAGTCATGTTATGGAAGTTGCAAATAAAATTAGATATCAAGATTAATACAAAGGACTCTTTGTCAAAGGAGGTGTCTAGATGGAATGAGAGGTCAAAATTCTTAAAGCTATTGGTAAGTCAATTAATAGATAGTACTGAATGGGGTTGTTTCCTAATGATATGAGTAATTTTCTAATAATTAACTAAGAAAACATATATCAATATCTATTATGGAAAAACATTGGATTCTAGTCATTCTTATTAAAATACATAGCTCAATATCATTTATTGTATTCACTACTAAATAATACTTAATTAAAAAAATATAAAAAATTTATCAAAATTAAAAAAAAAATCCAAAAATATTTGATAAATCAGTACTCTAATTTATAAAATAACAAATACAAACTCCTCCCCATCTTTACTTTGGGGTGAAAGTTTTAGTAACCAAAAATCGACATATAAAATGATATTCAATATGTTTATATTTGGACATTATTTTTAATTTTACGAGTTTCAGGTTCGAAACTCATCAACTGTCTCTTGAAAGTTGAAAGGGGAGTGGTGTTGTCTGCACTGAATGAGTCATCCTCTGCGTTGAAGATGATGGATCACTTTGGATTTTAACTCTTGTCCTTAAGGAGGTTAAGAATAAAAATTTTCAAATGCTACACGCTCAACGAAAATGAGACGAGGAAAATGGAGGATAGCTTGCTCTGACAATTGAAAAAAAAAAATTAGCAAATTTCTTCACGGATTATGATTCCTACCCAACCGAGCTTTGACATATTAATGGCCGAATTGAACCGAACCACCAAATTTTCAAATTCTCCAGTCCGAAATAGCCAAATTTGGTAGCTATTCATCAAACACCCTTATCGGCCTCCACAAATATAATTGAATGATGTGATGATATACAAAATTACTTCCTATTCCTAGTGTTAATTAGTATGCCATAATAGACCAATCTGATCCCTGCTGCAATGGAGTAAATTGATAATGCATTAATGTAGGAGCATCCAGACTTAGCCAACAATGTGATTGTATGTTCACATAGTGGTCAAAAATCAGTTTTAGTAGAAAGGGTTGGATCTCTCGAATTAATCTTTATCTCAATTATTGTAATAATTAGAATATTGTATTATTTTTATACTAAGAGATAAGCTATTAGTACAGGTGTGTCTCAGAGCTTGGAAATAGGGATTTTGCTTGTTAGACTGATAAAAATAGGGATCGAGTTGTCAATGCAGTTAGGATAGGATTTGGTTCATAAAAGAAAAAAGAATGTAATGACAGAGAGATTAGATGATTGAGAATAGAGTTTGTAAGAGAAAGTTTAAGTGATAGAGATAGGTTTTGAGATTGAATAGTGGTCAGACAAACTATTGAAATTGAGCTGAGAGGGCGAAGACTCTATAATTTACATTTTATTGAATAAATTATTAAGTGTGGTGTTGCGTGTTAATCCTAGTGTAGAATTTCATTCGTATTTGTGTATCAGAATTCTGGATTTAATTGAGTAATTTTCTCTGTTTAAACACTTTATTCATAAATCACCGTCAATTAGTGTTAAGGGTTAATATTGAGCTTAAGCGCTAAAAAAAAACCTTTCCTTAAGCATTTTTCCTTAAATTATGAATTAAAGCATGTGGGTTGTATTTGATAAGCAGGAAGCAGTATCTCGCGTGCCCAAAAGTTTGTAAACAGTATTGGGAAATTTCATGCGATTACCTATAGTGTCAACACGTAGCACGAGAAAACCACTTTTCTCGTGTGCTCTCGACCTGATATCGTCCATGAAAGAATATGTGCGTGATTACGTGACAACTGTTTGATTGGACAGGTGACATCGACAGTGGATATTGTCTGGGTAAGTTGATGAGTGGACGACGCGATATCCGTTGGATCTGCAGAGGTGAGATCAACTGTGCAGATTGAAGCGCTTGAGAAAAAAGGAGAAGTCAATGAGGGACCGACAATGATTGGACGGATAAGCGGGACCCTCAAGGGGGAAAATACATGTACTGAACCTATTTGCGCATAACTAAATGGCTCTAAATCTAAACAGTAGTTGAATTATAGACTACCATCTCATTTTCGTCAACCTCCTACCTCATTTTGGTATCAGATCACAAAGATTAAGTTTTTCTACAGAAAACATGCCACTGAGGAGAGGAGATGGCATAGGTTAGGCGAGACCTGTAACAAATGCAGTTCTTCTGGATGAGATCCAGAGTCTGTGTGAAAGGATGGAGACAATGGAGACTGTTCAAAGGAGAGCACCTGATGAAAGAGGTGCTAGTGCTACAGAATAATCTTCTGAAGAACAAGAAGAGAATGAAAGTGAAGCTGCCAAAGTTCTCAAGGTGTTGGCCAAAGAAAGTGGAAGACCAAAGATGGAAATACCTTTGTATGATGGGAATCTCAATGTAGAAGAGTTGATGGACTAGATCAATTCATTAGACAATTATTTTGACTATGAAGAGAAGGTTGATGACAAAAAGAAGCTGAAATTTGCAGTTACCAAATTGAAAGGTCATGCAACTATCTGGTGGGATGAACTAAAAACATCCAAAGCAAGAAAAGGGAAGTCCAAGATTAAACAATGGGATAAAATGGTCAGTAAATTGAAAGCCAAATTTATGCCAAAAGATTATCTGATAATATTTTCAGATAGTTACAGAATTTGAGGCAGAAAGGAATTACTATCAAAGAATATACATAAGAGTTTTATAAGCTGAACATTAGAGCAAGACATGCAGAGGATGATGAAGAGAAGGTAGCCAGGTATATCAATGGCTTGAGATATGACATACAGGATGAAATCAACTTGCTGAGTCCGAAGACAATTGAAGATGCCTATCAAGTAGCTTTGAAGGTAGAAGAGAAGATGTTGAGGAAGAAAAATCAAAGGAACAAAGGGAAGAGTTCAGCAAGAGGTAGAGGAACTACTAGACCAAGATTTCAACACCATCAGAGTGAAGCAGGAAGTTCAAGTAGTAGACCACCACAGAGAGGAGACTTTAGTAGAGGAAGATTTTCACCTAGAGGAAGAGGTCGAGGAAGAGAAATTCAGTGTTACACATGTGGAGAATGGGAACATG
Organism: Pinus tabuliformis; assembly: GCA_031772625.1. Taxonomy (NCBI): domain Eukaryota; kingdom Viridiplantae; phylum Streptophyta; class Pinopsida; order Pinales; family Pinaceae; genus Pinus; species Pinus tabuliformis. The sequence continues at coordinate 134,443,364 of CM062805.1, forward strand.
GATCATGGGATTGTCCTCATAATAAAGTAACAAATCAGAGTAATGTGAATGTGGCTGAGGAAAAGGAAGAAAAACTTCAAATTGCAAACAAGGAAGAATCAATTGAAGTAGGAGAATCCTCGTTGTTAAAAAGGGTATTGCTTAAGGAAGAGAAAGAGACAGGAGAACCAGCTCAAAGAAAGAGTTTATTCAGGACTACATGCAAATCCAAATGAAAACACTGTAAAGTGATAATTTTTAATGGGAGCATTGATAACCTTGTTTCTACAGAAATGGTGGACAAGCTAGGATTAGTGAAAATAGTACACCCTGCTACTTACAAAGTATCATGGTTGCAAAAAGGACATCAGCTTATTGTCACAGAACAATGCAAGGTAGAGATCCAGATTGGTACTTATAAGGATATGGTATTCTGTGATGTAATTCCAATGGATGTATGCCACATATTTCTAGGAAGACCTTGGCAGTTTGATCAGAAAGTTATTTACGATGGGAGAAGAAATACTTACACTTTGGAGAAGGATGGAAATAAACACACACTATTTCCACTGAAGGATGAAGCGGGCAAACAAGTGCTTGGAAACAATGTTATGATAATGAGTGGGAAAGAATTGTTGCAAAAAGTCAGTAAGGATGAACATATGCATTTTGCTGTCATAAGGAGACCTAAGGTAATTTTAACTTCCACAAACCTAGATGATTTATCTGAAGAAATCAAAACTCTGTTGAATGATTTTGTTGATATCATTGTGGATGAGTTGCCAAATGAATTGCCACCAATCAGGAGTATTACTCATTATATTGACCTATTACCTGGAGAAAGTTTGCCAAACAAAGTAGCATACAGATTAACTCCTCAAGAGAATGCAGAAGTTGGAAGACAAGTACAAGAACTTATGGATAAGGGATTAATCAGAGAGAGTCTTAGTCCATGTGTCGTACCAACAATACTCAATCCAAAGAAAGGTGGTGAATGGTGTATGTGTACATATTCCAGAGCCATAAACAACATTACTATCAGGTATAGATTTACTTTACCAAGCATGGATGATTTGATGGATTGTTTAAGTGGGTCAATGTAATTTACTAAGATAGACTTGAAGAGTGGATATCATCAAATAAGGATTAGAGAAGGATATGAATAGAAGATTGCATTTAAAACAAATAGTGGGTTGTATGAGTGGTTAGTGATGCCTTTCGGACTCACTAATGCACCTAGCACATTCATGAGATTAATTAATGAAGTCTTGAAGGAATATGCAGGCAAGTTTATCATTATTTATCTTGATGATATTTTAGTTTTCAATAGAAGCAAAGAAGAACATCTGGAGCATCTTAAGTTGGTTTTAAGAACTCTGCAGAAAGAGAAACTGCTGATAAATCTGAAGAAATGTAGTTTCATGAAAGAAGAATTAATCTATTTGGGCTTTGTAGTTTCTAAAGAAGATTTGAAAATGGATCTAGAGAAAGTCAAAGCAATTTGGAATTGGCCTACTCCAAGAAACATATTTGAGGTAAGAAGCTTTCATGGTCTTGAATGTTTTTATGGAAAATTTATCAGAAGTTTTAGTCAGATTTGTGCACCAATTATTGAAACAATCAAAGAGACTAATCAACCATTCAAGTGAACAGAAGTAGCAGACTGAAATTTTAATTTGCTGAAGAAGAAAATTACAGAGAAACCAGTTTTAGCTTTATCTAATTTTGGGAAAGTTTTCCAAGTTGAAATTGATGCTAGTGGAGTTGCAATTGGAGCAGTTTTGAGTCAGGAACAGAGACCAATAGCCTACTTTAATGAGAAACTAAATGAAGCTAAGAAGAAGCATTCTTCCTATGATAAGTAATTTTATGCTATTGTACAAGCTTTAAAAAAATGGAGACATTATTTGCTACCAAAGGAGTTTGTATTATATTCTGACAATCATGCATTACAGTTCATAAATAGCCAACCAAAATTGAACCAGAAACATGCCAAGTGGGTAGAGTTTTTACAGAGTTTCAATTTTGTGACAAAACACACAAGTGGTAAGTTGAACAAAGTTGTCAATGCTTCAAGCAGGGTAAATTTCATTGTGCAAGAATTAAAAGTTGGTGTCGTAGGATTTGAAGAAATGGTTGATATGTATAAAGATGATGCAGAATTCAAAAATATTTATGTAGTTTACAAAATTCAATAGTTCATAACAAAATTTCATGGTTAGATAATCTTATCCAAGGAGGTTTACTGTTTAAAGGTAACAAACTATGCATTCCCAAATGTTCTATGAGGGAAAACACAATCAAGGAGAAACAAAGTGTAGGATTATCTAGTAACTTTGGACAAGACAAAACCTTTTTTCAGGTAAATGCTTTTTACTATTGGCCAAATATGCAAACTAATGTTAAGATATTTGTTGAGAAGTTCAGGATATGTCAGCATGATAAAGGGAGAAGCCAAAATACAGGATTGTACCAACCATTGCCAATACCAGACCGACCATGGGATGCAATTAGTATGGATTTTTATTTAGGTTACCTAGAACTCATACAGGGAATGATTCCATTTATGTTGTGGTAGATAGATTTTCCAAAATGGCACATTTCATTACATGTAAAAATACTAGTGATGCAACACATATTGATAATCTGTTTTTTTTTTCAGAAGTTGTAAGGTTACTTGGATTGCCTATAAGTATTGTGTCTGATAGGGACACAAAGTTTATTGGACATTTTTGGAGAAATCTTTGGAAGAAACCAGGTGCCTACCTTAGTTTCAGTTCAGCATATCACCCTCAAACAGACAGATCGACCGAACTGGTAAATAGAAGCTTGTGAAACATATTAAGAAGTTTAGTGTACCAAAATCCTAAGCAGCGGGATTTAGCACTTTCTCAAGCTGAGTTTGCTTATAATGACAATCCAAACCAAAGTACTGGGATGAGTCCATTTCAGATTGTTTTTGGAATGATTCCAGGAGGTGTGTATGAGCTCAGAAATTTGGGTAAACAAGAGACCAGACGTGCAAAAGATGAAGAGTTTGCAGAGTAGATGCAGAGACTACAAGAAGATGTCAAAGACAGATTGTAGGAATGTAGTGGCAAATACAAACAGAGAGCTGATATGAAGAGGAGAGAAAAGGAATTCCAAATGGGAGATCTAGTGATGGTATACTTGAGAAAAGAAAGATTTCCTGTTGGGACTTACAATAAGCAAAAAATGTGTTGGGTTGTAGTATATTCTTTCCACGTAGTTAACAGGGGGTTTGAGGGGTAATTGTAACCCCACTTTATGGGGTCCGGGGTAGCACCCCGGAAAATTTTGATTTTGGACACTATGTTAGGTTGGCGGACCCACCTATGGTTTTGTGCATGATTTTCGCACATGTTTTTTGGACGTGATGGTTTTTCGTTCCATGGTATTAGATGTGATGGTTTTTTGTCCATGGTAATGGACGCGATGGTTTTTGGTCCATGGTATTGGACGCGATGGTTTTTAGTCCATGGTATTGGATGCTTCGGCATATATAAATATGTATTATAACATTGAAAGGAACATAATGAAAAAATCAAGGTGGTAGTCCTGGTTTTGGGATCCATTGGGAAAATATCTGTGTATATGTGTTTCATGTGTTATGCTCCCGCATTGTTTATCTTTTTGTGTTTTAGAATTTGTATGCAGGTAATTTCTGTACGGGGTTAAAACCTACAAAATGAAAAAGATAGGACCATGTAGAATTGTGAGGAAGTTTTCAACTAATGCTTATGAAATTGAATTGTCATAAGGAATTGGAATATCACCTATCTTCAATGTTGCAGATTTGTATCCATACAAGGCGACAGAGTCAGAGCTACAGAAGGAACCTACAGGAGATGAAGTTGAAACTTTAAATTGGGAAGAAAAAATGCCAAAAATAGTCAAGAAAGAGGTGGAAGTTGTCTTCGAGAAAAAAGTATCCAAAAGGACCAGAGGATAGGTTTATTTTCAGTATCTAGTCATATGGAAGGGACAACTGGTAGAGGATGCTAGTTGGATAACAACAACATAATTATAGAAGTATGCAGTAAATCCTAAAAGTTTGATAAAGAATTATTTTCTTCCTCGGGAGTCTAATGCAGGAGCATCCGAACTTAGCCAGCAATGTGATTGTATGTTCACATGTTGTGGCTAGAAAGAGATAAATTTCATTGACCTGAGTGGTCAAAAATCAATTTTAGTAAAGAGGGTTGGATCTCTCGAATTAATCTTTATCTCAATTATTGTAATAATTAGAATATTGTATTATTTTTAGACTAAGAGATAAGTTGTTAGTATAGGTGTGTCTCAAAACTTGGAAATAGGGATTTGATTGTTAGACTAATAAAAATAGGGATCGAGTTGTCAATGCAGTTAGGATAGGATTTGATTCATAAAAGATAAAAGAATGTAATGACAGAGAGATTAGATGATTGAGAATAGAGTGTGTAAGAGAGAGTTTGAGTGACAGAGGTAGGTTTTGAAATTGAACGGAGGTCAGACAAACTGTTGAAATCGAGCCAAGAGGGCCAAGACTCTGTAATCTACATTTTGTTGAATAAATGATTAAGTGTGGTGTTGCATGTTAATCCTGGTGCAGAAGTTCATTTGTATTTGTGTATTGGCGTTATAGACTTAATGGGGTAATTTTCTCTATTTAAACGCTTTATTCATAAATCACCGTTAATTAGTGTTAAGGGTTAATATTGAGCTTAAGCGCTAAAAAATAACCTTTCCTTAAGAGCTTTTCCTTAAAGTATGAATTAAAGCACGTAGGTTATATTTGATAAGTGGGATGTGGTATCTCGCGTGCTTGAAAGGTTGTAAACGGTAATGGTAAATTTCATGTGATTACCTTTAGCGGTCGACACGTAGCACAAGAAAACCATTTTTCTTGTGTGCTCTCGACCTAATATCGTACGTGCAAGAATCCGTGCTAGATTGCGCGACAGTCGTTCGATTGGACAGGTCACATCGATGGCGAAGATCGTCCGAGGAGGTTGATGAGCAGACGACGTGATATCCATTGGATCTAGATAGGTGAGATCAATGGCATGGATTGAAGCGCTTGAAAAAAAAGGAGAAGTCAACAAGGGACCGACAGTGATTAGACAAATAAGCGGGACTCTCAAGGGGGAAAATACACATACTGAACCTATTTGCGCACAATTAATTGGCTCTAAAGCTAAACAGTAGTCAAATTATATATTTCCACCTCATTTTCGTCAACCTCCTACATCTTGCATGGTCCATTCTCATACAAGCTTCCTCGAGGCATATTGGTCAATGTATTTTATTTCTATTACCTGTAATTAGGAGAGAACAGTACCACTAATGCACTGTACCCAAAGGCATATTCATCAACTAAGTAATTAGTATGCCATATTTGCTCAATTAAAAAAACTCTGAAGACTCATACAAGTTACAACCTTTGGATATGTCTAACAGTGTGCAATATGAATGACCTCGAGGCACTCTGGTATATGTGTTATTGACTCTCCATTATGAACTTGTCCATTATATTGTGACTATGTTCTTCTCTTCAAGAGTGAAAATGAGCTTTGTAGATATTTTGATGCAGGACCATCAACCTCCCAACAATGTATTTTGTCCCGACCAAATGTACAACCAAGGTTACATGAGCATTTGTGAGATTGACAAGTGTATGGTGATGTATCTATACTGCTTAGACATGTCTAATTAGTTTTTGGTTCTGTTAGAATATTTTGTAATAGGATATTTTGTAATAGGGTTGTCAAATTTGTGATTTAATAATTTTTTGTTGGATTTTAGAGAAATTATACAGGAAAATTTTCCATTTTTTTTACTTGAAACAATCTGTTTTAAAATTAATAAAATCTGAAAAGGGGCAGTTCTTACGGATCAAGACAGAAATTAATTGGCGGTGAGGCCAGGAAAACTCAGGCAGGAAGCCCATGATAATTCCTTTGTAAATACCTTGCCCTAGATTATAATAGAAATCTGTTTTTTCTCGTCAAACTTGATTGGGACTGTTGAAGAACTCGCAAGTGTGGATGATCTTCGTTAAGACCAACTCCCAGATCCTGAGAAATTCGACATGCGCAGAAGAGTGACCTGTCGCGGAGAAATAATGAAGGAAGGGCCCCTACACAGCAGTCACGCTACGTTGGATCAAATTTATTTAATTGGTCTCTCGCAACCATATTTGGATTTTGTGTTTGATGATGGTTAATTATATTTTTTTTGAGTTGAGTATCAAAACAAAAACAATCTACCACTTCCATTGCATCATCTTTGCACCCAATAACTTCTGCTACGTTGTTGTTGTTCTGTGAGAGACAACGTCACATTATCCCTATTCTACATTGTTGTTTTGTGAGAGACAATATCACATTATCGCTATGTTAGTAGAGGATGAAAGCGAGCCCAACCACACAGGCACATATTCCTTTATCTCTTTTGAGGAACCTACACAATATTTGTATTATTTATTGTGCTAACTATCAATCTCTCAAAATATCATGTTCATTTAAGAGCGGTTTTTTAAGATTTGAAATCCTTATGACAATCATCAATGTATTAATGACAATCATAAGTAATAGAAATTTAAACCATAGGAGATAATTTTGATTGCAAAAAAATTTGAAATATATATAGTCATAAAAATTAAATGGCTTGTAATCTCCCATAAAAAACATCAAAACACTTATTTCATTATACATCTCACATTGCTCAAATTTAAATTTTTTTAAAAAGAACTAAATTATAACTTTAATTTAAATAATTGTTTTTTTTCTTACCCATGGAAAACTTATCCTTCAATCTCATGTTTTATATGACAATCACCCATTAAACTTGCCCCAAGGCATTATTTTAAATAATTATTATTAATTATAAAAAGAATTAATATATGAATTAAACATATATACATCATGTAGATTTTTTAAATTTGTAAATAGATTTTGTTAAAATGCCATGGTCAATAACATCACTTATTAATATCAAATTTCCAAAAAAACAGAACTCATTTTGATATGACACTTGTCCATCTCACATTCTTTTAATTAATAAATTTAATTAAAGGGACAAAAAGGACATAACTACTTTGGACATAGATCTTTATTAAAAACTTAAACACTAAAACTAGGAGCTCATAGGTGAGCAAGTTGCACCTTGAGACTGCTTGGGAAATACCACACGCATTCATTAATCATGGAATCAAAATAATAGGTTTACATCAATTTAGGAAGATCAAAATTGCCTCCTAGAAAATATAAACTAATATTAATATAGTATACACGCACCACTATAAAACAAACTTTCTCCAATATTACATAATTTCTCCATTATTTTCAAATTCCCCCCTTAATGGAGAAAGGGTTCACTTGCACCCCTAACATCTCCCTAAACAATTCAAATTTAATCTTGCCAAGGGGCTTGGTGAAGATATCCGTTGCATTTTTACACGTGTTACAATATTCAATAAAAAATCTTTTGGCTGAACCTTTTCTCTAGCAAAGCGAAAATGAGTATGAATATGTTTTGCATTTTTATGAAAAACATGATTGTTTGTGAGCTTGATTGAGCTTTGGTTGTCGCATTTAATCACTATAGCATCTTTTTGTTCTTCTCCAACATCATGAAGAAGTCTCCTCAACCAAATTGCTTCACAAGTGGTTGCACATACAACTTGATACTCTGCTTCCGCTAAAGATAAGGATACATTACTCTGCTTCTTACAGCTCCAAGAAATGACCCTAAACACAACATTGAAAGCATAACCTATTATGGATCTTCTATCATCCAAATTTCCAACCCAGTTTGAATATGAATAACTTGTCAGATTGACATCAAAAGAGTTAGTATATTTAATGCCAAAATGTATGGTTCCTTTAAGATACCTTAAGACACCTTTTGTTGCGACCCAATGATTCTCAAGAGGTTTTGACATAAACTGACTCAAAGCACTGATTGAAAATGCTAAGTCAGGTCTATTTGTAGTCAAATGAATCAGATTTCCAACTAGTTGTCTATACTATGTAGCATCCACCTCTTTAGAACCATCATCATTGCGAAGTTTAACATTCTTTTGTATAGGTACTGAGGCATGTTTACACTGATCCATTCTAAATTTCTTCAATAATCCCCTTACATATTTTCCTTGAGTAAGAAAATTCTAACCAGAATCCCTGCAGACTTCAAGACCCAAACAATATTGTAACTCTCCAAGTTCCTATTGGGAATAATACTAAGAGGGGGGGTGAATCAGTATTTACAAATCAATAACTTTTTACATTTCATAGTCATATTTCTCTACGTGACTTTAATGAATCGAACCTGCATGTGCACGCGATTGTTGTTAAGGAAACTGGTGTATATATAGTTAACTTATAATTCAGTTAATCCATCATATTTTTGTCTTCGGCCATTGCATTAGTACTTTATTAACCATTAGATAAACAATAACCAGATGTAGAAATAACAAAATAAACAATTACATATAAGAAACACACATGAACACCAAGATTTAAGGTCGAACCCAATGAGAGAGAAAAACCACCTACTGTCGTTGTCTTTGTCTTCTTTTTAATACAAGAAAAACATGTTTACAATCTTGTACTGGCGTAGACTCATACCAGTACGTAGGCAACCCCTTGCTATGATCCAAGTGGATCTCCAAATGCCAGTGGCATGGAAAAGGCTCAATATTCAAAGTGGCAGAAAGATGATGAACTTGACATCAGATCGAAGTGCTTGTCACCCTAATTCCAACACTAGGAACGAAACTCCAATTCAAGTCCGGATGAAGGAGATAGAGGCAATCAAAGTTGGGTTGACTTTTTGCTGACTCGGTAGGATTAACAAAGACACAATTTGAACTTTTCTGGAGGACGGAATCCAGCCAACCTCAGCCAGATTTTGGGGGAAATTGTTGCCTGGATAAAATGACTCCTTCAGTCAAAATTTTGATTTTTCAAAAAGGGGATATCATTTATTTAACAAAAGAAAATATAAAAAAAGGGGTGGCGGGCCACCAACCCCACCACCCCAATCTTATCCATGTACATATATGTGGAGGGGTGGGCCACTACCCCTGGCCCCTCCCACGGAACATTTGAAACAACGTGGGAAATGTGGGTTGGCCCTTGGGGTGCGAACCCAACCTTCCACCCACCAACCTATTTTTTTCATTAAAGATTTTTGTATGCAAAAAATGGATGTGGGGTTTGACCACCTGACCTCCTCCGTAACAAACTGATCTCCAACCAACTAAGCCAATGGGATTCCTATAAAATCCATCCAATTTTTTATTATTTAAACACAGTTTATCAATGCGCCCAGGAGAGGAGGTACTGCACATAGTTCGAGGCAGATTTTTGCAAGAGGGACGGATTTTTACTTTGTCATATTTTGATAAATTTTATATGGTTTTAGCATTTCTCGATGCCATGAACACAATGGCGTTATCTATTTCTCCATCAGAATTCTGCATTTTTCAACCATATTTCAATATGGAGGTATAAAACTCCTTTTTTTGTAATTGATGCTTGTACTCTCATTTCTCATGCCACTTACTGAATGAAGGCCTCCCCATTTATCGAGTAGGGCCTAGAGATGTAGTCCAAGTCAAACAAACTCCTTTATCAGGTCTCGTTATCTTCTTTCATGCTTTATGTGTTTCTCCTCTTCTCTCATGTGCACATTAAATTTCTATGTTAAGCTACAATTTAGGCATGTAATTCTTTAACACATCTATAAGCGAAAGATCTTGGATCAAGTGGTATCAGAGTAGGTCTTTTTAGATGTGAATTGCATGTTTGTATGTTAACAAGAAACATGCTCCGAAGAGGCGAAGGGAAACTAAAGTCTTTCGGTCCCGAAGAGGGGCATGCACATCGAAGGAGAAACATGGCATATGAAGACGCTCGTCATGAAGAAGAGCGCGATTTCTGCAAAACATTCTATACAATGGTAGAAAATGTCAGTCAGTTGCTTTCAAGGCTGGAGAAAGCAGAAGAGAGAAATCTAGAAGAATAAGGTTCAGTGCATGGAAATGGTGGAGAAGAACCCCCCTCCTTCTCCTTCCACGAGTGAAAGTTCTTCTTCTTCTCATCACCATCATCATAGAAATTCAAGGGATGCATCTAAGAAACATTTCTTTAAATTAGATGCCAAATTTGATCTTCCCATGTTTAACGGTGGAAGTAATGCAAAAAATCTTAGTAACTGGATTAGGTAGATTGAAATCCACTACAGGATTCAACAGATCGAAGAGGATGAGGTAAATATTCAGTTGGCCTCTCTTTGGCTTAGTAGCACCACTCTCGTTTGGTGGGAGAGCAAATTGTGAAGTTGTAAGAGTGTGGGTAATATTCTTTCCTCATGGCCTACTTTTGTTTCTACATTGAACGAAAATTTTTATCCCTTGAGTTACAGAAAAAAAATCCTTAATGGACTGGAAATACTTAAGGCAAGGCAGAGGTTAGGATGTTCAAAGCTTTACAAAGGAATTTAGAAATCAGGCACTTAATTTGGTCATTGCACTTGACTCACCTGAAGTAGTAACTAAGTATATTGGATCATTACATAGTTACCTTAGACATTCATTATTATTATTTAAACCAACTACTATTGACTCGTCCAGTGTAAAGGCCATCCATCTTGGGAACAAGGGAAAAAATGAAAGAGATGATCATTTTAGGAAACCACCTTTCAAACCTCCAAATGGAAAACCCAAAGTGAAAGGAAAAGGAAAGGAGAAGAGGATGGCATCAACCAAGAAAGATGAAGGAGAATGACCTTATTGCACTCACTGCAAAAAGGAAGGTCATGACGACGATCATTGTTGGAAACTGTACCCAAAAAAAAGACTAAATAAGTATGGAGGAAAAGGCAAGCAGAAGACAATGGCAAGTGTGCAGCGAGACCTTGGATCTAATTTCAGAGATGAAGCATTGATCATAGCAGCAGGAACAAAAGGTACTCTTACACCTCATGTTAATTCTGAATCACATGAAGGCACTAGTTCAATAGATGAGTCTCTTCATAATGAACGAAAGAGAATTGAGCTATTTCATATTAGAGTTATCATAAATCTTACAAAAGTGGAAACTCTATTTGATACCGGATCCCAAGAAAACTTAATTTCAGAGTCTTTGGTAAAGAAGCTAGGCTTAGAAACCAAACCACATCCAAAACCTTACCCACTTGGATGGATACATGATAAAGCAAAACTGAATGTAACTAAGCAGTGCAAGGTTAAATTTGTGATCGCTTCTAAGTTAGTGGATGAGGTAAAACTTGATGTGATACCATTGGATATATGTGGCATGGCGTTAGGGATTCCATATCTATATGATAGAAAGGCAATCTTCTTCCATTATGAAAACAAATACCAAATCACAAAAGATGGGGTAGAATATATTGTAAGGGCTCATCAAACTAAAATCAATGCTATCCTTGTAAGTGCAAGACAAATGAAGAGGTTGGTGAATTCCAGTAAGGGTTTCATGCTTATGGTTGTAAAGGGAAAGATGCATAATTATCTGATGCTTTCTAGGGTTATGATCATGTGCATAAAAAGGAATTATGTGAATTAATTTCTAACTATGATGAGATGTTTCAGGAACCAAGGGGATTATCTCTGAAGAGGGAATTCCAACATGAGATCCATTTGCGGCATGACGCTCCTTTACCAAATATTGTCATGTACAAGATGTCGACCATTGGGATGGAGGAGATCAAAAAGCAGGTGTAGGAACTATTGAACCAAGGGGTCATCAGACTGAGCACTTCTCCATGCGGCTCACCAATTTTCTTAGTGTCGAATAAAGATGGCACATGGAGGATGTGCATGGATTACTGAGAACTAAACAAAATCACGGTGAAAAATCGTTACCCTCTTCCCCGCATTGATGACTTATTAGATCAGTTAAAGAATTCCATCTATTTCACCAAATTGGATTTGCGTAGTGGATATCACCAGGTCCAAATTGTAGAGCAGGATGTGTTGAAAACCACCTTCAAGACTAAACAGGGGTTGTTCGAATGGATGGTGATGCCATTTAGACTTTGCAACGCTCCAACCACTTTCATGAGGGTCATGAATGATCTCTTTAGGCATTTCATTGATGAATTTTCTCTTGTATATCTAGATGATAATCTTATCTTTAGTAAAAGTTGGAATGAACATGTATGACATGTGAAGAAAGTTCTTGATGTATTGAGAAAAGAAAAACTCTATGTAAAATTGTTAAATTGTGGGTTTGGGAAAACCTCTTTGGTTTACCTAGGTCATATTATTGGTCATGGTCAGCTAAAAATTGATCCTTCTAAAGTTGAAGCAAGTAAATTAGCCTAAGCCTACTAGTGTAACTAATGTTCGCAACACTTTGGGTGCAGTACAGTATTGGAGGAGATTTATTGACAATTTCTCTATTATTGCAGCACCTTTACACGCATTAACAAGTGTATAGCAAGTCTTTCAATGGTGAGGAAAGCAGCAGAAGTCCTTCGAAACATTGAAAGAAAAGATCAGCACTGCACCAGTATTGGCCTTGCCAGATCTCCAACAACCATTCGATATCAAGACAGACGCTAGCGGATATGCCATGTGAGATCAAGACAAATGCTAGCGGATATGTCATGGTATATGCCATGGGAGCAAAAGAAGCTGATATGTTACCATTCAAAGAAGTTCTCTTAGGCTATGATAAATTATCCCACTTATGACAAGGAGTTATATGCCTTGGACCAGAGTGTGAAAAAGTGGAAACACTACTTGATCGGCAGGAGACCATCATCCATACGGATCATCAGCCCTTGCAGTATCCTCAGTGACAAACCAAGTTGCAGCAGTCTCGTCATTTCAAGTGGATGGGATTTCTTCAGTAGTTTCATCTGGTAATAAAGTATAAGAAGGGCACTAGTAACAAAGTAGTCGATATGCTATCTCACCCTCCTATTTATGCTTCTATTATTTTGCATAATGCTTCGTTATCTTTTAAAAGTTATGCTGAACAATATGCTAACGATGATGACTTTAAGGAGATTTATGCAAAACTAACCCATGGTTCACAGGTGGAAAACTATCACTTGCAGGGCAAACTATTGTATCACCTTGGTAAATTGTGCATACCCACACGAGAAAGGGTACATGTAATCTGGGATGCCCACACCTCCCTTGTGTCTGGTCATTTTGGTATTGAAAAACTTTGTGTCATGTACAAATATTTTGTTTTTGGCCTTATATGGAAAACATTGTGACTCGCTATGTAAATGGATGTGTGATGTGTTCTATTTCAAAGCCCTCTAATAGAAAACTCGGGCTCTACACACCACTCCCTATTCTAAGTCATCCATGGGAAAGTGTGTCGATGGATTTCGTAGGAGGTTTGCCTTTGTCTAGAAAAAGTCACAACTATTTGTATGTCATCGTTGACTGTTTTAGTAATATGTGTATTTTAATGGCCTATAAAAAGCAGATCACTGCAGAGAGGATTGCTTATCTTTTCTTTCAACATGTTTGGGTCCATTTTGGGTTTCCCACATCGATTGTGTCAAATCAGGGCTCTCGCTTTCTCGGAGAGTTTTGGACCAGCTTGTGGAAGATGATGGACACCAAGTTGAAAAGAAGCACGACATTTCATCCACAGACTGATGGACAGACAGAGGTTGTCAACCACACTATGGTACACTTGTTGCGAGGCTATTGTGGGAAACATCCTAAGTTGTGGGATGAGCATCTTCCATATGTGCAACATTCCTACAACCGAACAGTGCACTCATCTACACATAATTCACCATTTGAGACATGTTTTGGCTACCTACCAAAAGACCCTTTCGATATGGTCTTTGGAATGGAAGATGACTCCAGTGGACGTGATGACAGGGACAAAGCACAACAGTTCATTCAGTGAATCCAGTTGATTCACCAAGCAGTACAGGAGAAGTTGGAGAAAAGTCAAGCGTGGTACAAGGCTCAACATGACAAACACTGAGTTGACCATCAATTTCAAGTAGGTGACAAAGTTTGGTTCCATATCATCAAGGAAAGGATGAAGGGAGAAGGGAAGAAGTTGCGACCAATCCAGTATGGTCCATTCACCATCTTGTAGAAGATTGGAAACAATGCCTTTCATCTTGATTTGTCGATGTCTATGCAAATGTACTCTATAGTGAATGTGGAGAACTTAAAGTTGTATGAGCCACCATTGGTTATGGACACCGAAGAGGTGGGCACAGTTCCTACATTTGATGACTTTGCACTAGAATATCTTGATGAGTCACCTGAAGATATCATCCTTGATAGAAGAACTAGGACTTCATGACGAGGAGATGTGGAATACCTTCGAGTTGGTTTCAAGGGGAAGCACCCTAGCAAGGGAAAATGGCTGTAAAAGGAAAGAGTGAGGGAACAATTCCCTCACTTGCCAATTAACTGATAAAGCTTTTGGTTGTCGAAAAGCTCCTCAATGGGGAGGATTGATCTAGGCGGAACTCCAGACACTAGTGGCATGGAAAAGGGTCAAAATTCAAAGTGGAAGAAAGACTATGGACTTAACATCAGATCGAAGTGCTCGTTGCCCTGATTCCAACGGTGTGAACGACACTCCAATCTGAGTGTGGATGAAGGAGATAGAGGGAGTCAAAGTTGCGTTGACTTTTTGCTGACTAGACAAGATTAACAAAGACACAATTTGAAATTTTCCGGCGGACAAAATTCAGCCAATTCCAGCCAGATTCCAGGTGAAATTGTCACCTAGATAAAATGACTCCTTCTGTCAAAAATCTGATTATTCAAAAAGGGTCATATCGTTTATTTAACAAAAAAAATATTAAGAAAAAGGGGTGGCAGGCCACCAACCCCGCCACCCCAATATTATCCACATATATATATGTGGAGGGGCAGTCCACTACCCTCGGCCCCTCCCACTCAACATTTAAAACAACGCGGGAAAGTTGGGCTGGCCCCTGGGGCGCAGACCCAAATTTCCACCCACCAACCTATTTTTTAAATTAAAGATTTTTGTATGCAAAAGAAAGGAGGAGGAGGGGTTTGACCGCCCAACCTCCTCCATAACAAACTGATCTCCAACCAACTCTTCCAACGAGATTATTGTAAAATCCGTCCAGTTTTTTATTATTTAAATGTAGTTTATCAGTGCGCTCAGGAGAGGAGGTAGTGGACGCAGTTCGAGGCCGATTTTTGCAGGAGGCCCGGATTTTCACTTTTTCAGATTTTGACAAATTTTATATGGTTTCAACATTTTTCGATGCCACAAACGCAATGGCTCTATCCATTTCTCCATCAGAGTTCTGCATTTTTCAGCCATTTTTTAGTATGGAGGTATAAAACTCCTTTTTTTTTAACTGATGCTTGTACTCTTCTTCCTCATGCCACTAAATGAATGAAGGCCTCCCCATTGATCAAGGAGGGCCCAAAGATGTAGTCCAAGTTGGACGAGCTCCCTTATGAAGTCTTTTTGTCTTCTTTCATGCTTTATGTGTCTCTCCTCTTGTCTCATGTGCACATTAAATTTCTATGTTAAGCTACAATTTATGCATGTAATTCTTTAACACATCTATAAGTGAAAGATCTCAGATCATGCAGAATGCTACAACCTGCTCTCATTCTCTAGGTTCTACTAGAAGGAAGCTGCAACCCCCTAGCTCTTGTACTAGCTAATATGTTTACCAGTACGTAGGCAATGACCTACAAAAGGCTACAACCTTCACTCATTCTCCAGCTGCTACTGGAAGGGAGTTTCAACCCCCTATCTCTTGTACTGGATGAATCTTTACCAGTACATAGGCTCCATCCTACAGAAGGCTACGACCTTCTCTCTTCCTCTATGGACCATGTTTCATAAATTTTGGGACTGGATACTCCTGGTACATAAAAACACAATATGAAGGACCTGTTTCATCAAATTTTCATACTGGACCCATAAATAACATCGAATGTCAAAATTAATCACCTATGTAATACATCTATCAAATACATCTACATCAATTGCTAAAATCCAATCATCAATCTCTGATATAACTGAAACCTAATGATCACTTTCTGAAACAATCACAACTGAATCAATCAATCACCTATGACATAATTGAATTGGCCAATCATCAATTTTTGAATCAATCACAATTGAATCAATCAATCAATGAAAACTCAATCAGTGAAAACGCCTTTGTTGTTGAGGGGTTTCGCTCGGGCCTGTGGTAGACCCTGTTCAGTGGGAGATCTGCGAGATCAATTTTGGTGGTGAAAGAAAATGGTGAGCAGTGGAAAGATAGAGATCAAGAAATTTAATCGTCAGAGTTTTGAGTTGTGGAAACTCAAGATGGAGGATCTGTTGGTGGATAAATATCAGTGGATCGTGGTAGATCCAGGTACTAAACCAACAGGAGTGTCTGATAAAGAATGGAAGAAGTGGATCGAAAGGCAAAGAGCACAATACTATCGTGTGTCTCAAGTTCAGTATTATTGAATGTATCAGGGGAAGCTACGACGAAGGCTTTGTGGGACAAGTTAGGGACTTTGTACCAATCTAAGTCTCTGGTGAATAAACTGTTCCTGCAGAAAAAGCTATATAACCTGAGGATGAAAGATGGAGACTCGATGACAAATCATCTGAATGCATTTAATACTGTTGTAAGTCAGTTAGCATCTGTTGGTATTAAAATTTTAGATCAAGATAAGTGCATTAGATTGTTGTGTTCTCTACCAAATTCGTGGGATAGTCTGGTTATTGCAATATGTAGCAATGCAACTGCCTTGTAGTTTGATGAAATAGTCTCAGCCTTGCTGACGGAGGATATGTGATGGAAAAATATGGAGAGCTAGAATGGTGATGCCTTGTCTGTATGAGGATGGTCCCAGAACAGAAACAAAAATAAGTCATCGAGTGGGAGATCTAAATCTAGAGGGAGATCGAAATATCCAGGAAAACCTGTAAAGGTGGTGTGCTAGAAATGCGGAAAGGAAGGCCACTTCAAAAGGGACTGTAAATCTAAAGCTCCTGACAAAGGAAAGGGATCTAATGAGGCTCCTTCTACAGAGGTGAAAACCACCTCAGATGAAGGTTGGGATGTGTACTTTGCTTCTTCAAGTACACATGTAGATCATGAGGCATGGTTGATTGATGTAGGTGCATCCTTTCAATTCACTCCCCATAGAGAGTGGTTCTGCGAGTATGAGAAATATGATGGTGGTGATGTCTTCTTGGGGGATGACAGGAAGGCTAAAATCATTGTTCATGGAAAGGTAAAGTTGAAGTTGCAAGGTGGAAGAGTTAGAACACTTTTAGGTGTTCTACATATTCCTGCATTGGCCAGAAATCTAATTTCTATAAGTAAGCTGGATGATGCAGGTGTAAAAACAATGTTTGAGAAGGATACCTGCAAGATGGTTTGGGGAGCACTGGTATTGATGCGGGGAGTTCAGATTGGAACTTTGTACAAGCTGCAAGGTAGCACTTTTGTTTATGGGTGCAACAGTTCTGTGGTTCCTGAAAGTGGAGCTAAAAATCTAGTGGTATCTGGAGAGAAGACCATGCTGTGGCATCAAAGGCTTTGACATATTGGAGAGAAGGGCCTTAGAATACTTCACGGTAAAGGTATGGTAGAAGGTATGAGTAATAGCTCTCTGGATTTTGATTTCCATGAAATTTATGTATATGGGAAGCAAAATCGGGTGAGTTTCCCATCTAGTGGTAAGAGGGCGAAACAGATATTAGAGCTTGTGCACAGTGATGTGTTTGGACCTATGAAGGTTCCATCACTGGGTAAGTCTGTGTACTATGTATCATTTATAGATGACTTCTCAAGGACTACATGGATATATTTCCTTAAGAAGAAATATGAAGTCTTTGACAGGTTTAAAGAATTTAAGGCTCTCGTGGAAAATTAGACAGAGAAGAAGCTAAAGGTGTTGAGGATAGATAATGGTGGAGAGTTTTGCAGCAAGGAATTTGAAGAATTCTGTAAGAAGTGTGGTATAGCATGGTAGAAGACTACTCCATATACACCTTAGCAAAATGGAGTTGCAGAAAGAATGAATAAGACATTGATGGAAAGGGCAGGAAGCATGCTCAGTGGTGCCAAGTTAGGACAGGAATTCTGGGCAGAGGCAGTGGATACTACATGTTACCTAGTCAACAGGTCACCTTCATCAGCATTGGAAGATAAGACTCCACAAGAGGTATGGACTAGTAAGAAACCCTCTCTTTCACATCTGAGTGTATTTGGATGTGATGCATATGTACATGTTCCAAAGGAGAAAAGAACCAAGTTGGATAGTAAATCTAAAAAGTGCATCTTTATTGGGTATAAGGATGGTTTAAAGGGTTATAAGATTTGGAACCCAGTAACAAGGAAGGTTGTGTACAGCCGAGATGTGGTGTTCAGAGAGGTGAAAGATGTTATTAAACATGAAGTCCAACCAAAGGAACTTGAGAAGATAGAGTTTGAGCTAAAGGAGAAAGAATCAGACTCTACAGCAGAGGAGGAATTAGAAGATGAAGAGCCACAAACTCTGGGTGTAAGAAGATCAGTTCGAGAAAGAAGTTAGCCAGAAAGGTATAGTCCATCTACTTTCTGTTCAAATTTTGCTTTGTCTATTACTTATGATGATCCCAGAACTGTGAATGAAGCAGTATATTCAGAGGATGGCAAACTCTGGAAATAGGTCATGGTTGATGAGATGGCATCTTTGCACAAAAATGAGGCTTGGGATCTGGTGGAGTTTCCGGTTGGAAGGAAACCCATTGGCAGCAAATGGGTGTTCAAGAAGAAGAAAAATGCAGAAGGTGGAGAAATGCAAAGCTCAGTTGGTAGCAAAAGGTTATTCCCAAGTGCCAAGAATTGATTTTGGTGATATTTTTTCTCCTATTGCCAAGGTAACTTCTATCATATTACTTTTATCTGTTGCTACTGGTTTTGATTTTGAGGTATAAAAGATGGATGTGAAGACAACATTTCTCCATGGGAATCTAGAAGAGGAAATATACATGAAGCAACCTGAAGGCTTTGTGGTGAAGGGTAAGAAAGAACTAGTATTCAAGTTAAAGAAGTCTCTATATGGGTTAAAACAGTCACCAAGGATGTGGTATCAGAAATTTGATACATTTATATGGGGACTTGGCTTCACCAGAAGAAAAGCAGATCACTGTCTGTATTTTAAATTAATTGGTGATCGTGTTATTAATCTGGTCTTATATGTGGATGATATGTTGCTGGTTGGAAATGACAAAGAAATTATCCAGGATTTGAAGACCCAATTGTCCTCCAAATTCGACATGAAAGATCTTGGTGCTGCAAACTATATTTTGGGCATGGAAATTAAAAGAGATCGGGCAAAGAGGAAGCTCTGGTTAAACCAGAACAAGTATGTCAAGACAATACTACAAAGGTTTAATATGCAGGATAGTAAATCGGTGAAGGTTCCTATTCCTGTAGGTGTAAAGTTATCTGCTGAACTATGTCCCAAGACACAAGAAGAGGAAGAGGACATGTCCCGTGTTCCATATGTAAGTGCAGTTGGTAGCCTGATGTATGCAATGGTTTGTATTAGACCAGACATTGCACATGCAGTGGGAGTATTGAGCAGGTTTATGTCAAAACTAGGGAAGGAGCATTGGACATCGGTGAAGCGGCTTTTCAGGGATTTTCGTGGCACTAGTGATTATGGTTTGTGCTACTAAGGAAGACTAGGATTGGACAGAGTGTTGGATATCCATGGCTTTGTTGATCTAGACTGGGCTAGAGATCTGGATCAGAGAAGATCTACAAGTGGGTATATGTTTAACCTATTTGGAGGTGCAGTCAGTTGGATGAGCAAGAAACAATCTGTAGTGGCACTATCAACTATAGAGGCAGAATACATGGCAGCCACTCATGCAAGCAAGGAAGCAGTTTGGTTGCAGAGATTGTGTTCAAGTAGGGGGTTAGTACAAAGAGCTATAAGGATAGATTGTGACAGCCAAAGTTCAATTTTCTTGGCAAAGAACCCCGCATATCATTCAAAGACAAAGCACATTGATGTTCAGTATCACTTTGTGAAGGATATCATAGAAGACAAAAAGGTGTTGCTGGTAAAGGTGGACACTTTGAAGAATACTGCAGATGCATTGACAAAATCTATGAGCTTTGAAAAGTTCTCTTGGTGTAGAGAGACAATAGGTGTTTCAGGGCTGAAAAAATGACTAAGCTCTCTTGTGGCCCCCTATGGAAAGAGAACAAAAAGTGGGAGAATGTTGGCTTGTGTTATATTCTTTCCATGACTAGCCCACATAGTTAACTAGGGGGTTAGAGGAAGGGGGGGGGGGGGGGGGGGGGGGGGGGGGGGGGGGGGGGGGTGGTGGGGGGTGGAGCCCCCCCTTTGTTGCGCCGATTGTGTAGCGGGGGGGGCGGCGGGGTGCTCACAAGGGGTCTGAGGTGTACCTATAACCCTACTTTATGGGTTGCGGGGCAGCGCCGCAGAAAATTTTGGTTTTGGACCCTATGTTAAGTTGGGCGGACCCACCTATGGTTTTGTGCATGATTTTCGCACATGTTTTTTGCACGTGATGGTTTTTGGTCCATGGTATTGGATGCTTAGGAATGTATAAATATGTATTGTAACATTGAAAGGAACATAATGAAAAATCAAGCTAGTAGTCCCAGTTTTGGGATCCAGGGGAAAATATTTGTGTATGTGTTTTATATGTTATGCTCTTGTGTTGTTTATTTTATGTGTTTTAGAATTTGTATGTTGGTAATTTCTGTACGGGGTTAAAACCTAAAATATTTCTATGGAATCACATCCAAGAGATGACTGGATGATAAAGGATTTTAGGTGAGATAGCTAAGCTCAGGTGAGTTTTGGGAAATTAGGGTTTTTGATGCTTGCTAAGGGAGAAAAATTAGGTAGCTAGGTGAGAGGGTCAAAGGGTTACAGAAGCAAAGATATGAAGGAGAAAGGTAGCAGTAATTTTGTGATGGATTTTAGGTTTTGTCTAGGTAGTATGGCGTTAAATAGAAACATAAAGGTCTTAATGAGCATATGAGATGAATTCTTTAAGCAAGAGTGAAAATAACATATAATAATTTTCCATCAAAATAGAGCCTAGTGAAAAGAATTCTATTTTTAAAATGCAATGAAAAACATTGAAGAGATGACTGGGGGGGGGGGTGGGTGCGGGGGTGGTGGGGGGTGGAGCCCCCCCTTTGTTGCGCCGATTGTGTAGCGGGGGGGCGGCGGGGTGCTCACAAGGGGTCTGAGGTGTACCTATAACCCTACTTTATGGGTTGCGGGGCAGCGCCGCAGAAAATTTTGGTTTTGGACCCTATGTTAAGTTGGGCGGACCCACCTATGGTTTTGTGCATGATTTTCGCACATGTTTTTTGCACGTGATGGTTTTTGGTCCATGGTATTGGATGCTTAGGAATGTATAAATATGTATTGTAACATTGAAAGGAACATAATGAAAAATCAAGCTAGTAGTCCCAGTTTTGGGATCCAGGGGAAAATATTTGTGTATGTGTTTTATATGTTATGCTCTTGTGTTGTTTATTTTATGTGTTTTAGAATTTGTATGTTGGTAATTTCTGTACGGGGTTAAAACCTAAAATATTTCTATGGAATCACATCCAAGAGATGACTGGATGATAAAGGATTTTAGGTGAGATAGCTAAGCTCAGGTGAGTTTTGGGAAATTAGGGTTTTTGATGCTTGCTAAGGGAGAAAAATTAGGTAGCTAGGTGAGAGGGTCAAAGGGTTACAGAAGCAAAGATATGAAGGAGAAAGGTAGCAGTAATTTTGTGATGGATTTTAGGTTTTGTCTAGGTAGTATGGCGTTAAATAGAAACATAAAGGTCTTAATGAGCATATGAGATGAATTCTTTAAGCAAGAGTGAAAATAACATATAATAATTTTCCATCAAAATAGAGCCTAGTGAAAAGAATTCTATTTTTAAAATGCAATGAAAAACATTGAAGAGATGATGAATGGAAAAGGAAGCTAAATATCATTCATATAAATTAATAACAGAGGAAAAACAACACCATAAACTTACTACACAGGAATTCCTAAATAATAGCTGCAAATTGTGTCCTTTGATTTCCAAAAATGTCAAATTCAGGCTACAATGGTTCTATCCTCAGATTTCCAACCAGTCCAATGACTGAGAAAATGATACATAAAGACCAGAAACAACTTCTCCTTAGGCTCAAGGGTCAAATCCATGACTCTAGGAGTGGTTACATGAGTGGTTTCAACCAAACACTAATGTCTAGGGAGGTTGAAACAAATTCTGTAATTAACTTTGACTGCAACTTCCCTCATAAATGAAGCTCAATTACATCAAAACAAAGGCTATATATACATTAATGTGTCATATTTACATTTCCTTTCACTCTATCATTCATTTACTTCATCAATTTGAAGGGGGGGGGGGGGGGGGCGGCGGCGGGGGGCGGAGCCCCCCCTCTGTTGCACCGATTGTGTAGCGGGGGGGCGGCGGGGTGCTCCCAAGGGGTTTGAGGTGTACCCATAACCCTACTTTATGGGTTCCGGGGCAGCGCCGCAGAAAATTTTGGTTTTGGACCCTATGTTAAGTTGGGCGGACCCAACTATGGTTTTGTGCATGATTTTCGCACATGTTTTTTGGACGCGATGGTTTTTGGTCCATGGTATTGGATGCTTAGGAATGTATGAATATGTATTGTAACATTGAAAGGAACATAATGAAAAATCAAGCTAGTAGTCCCAGTTTTGGGATCCAGGGGAAAATATTTGTGTATATGTGTTTTATATGTTATGCTCTTGTGTTGTTTATTTTATGTGTTTTAGAATTCGTATGTTGGTAATTTCTGTACGGGGTTAAAACCTAAAATATTTCTATGGAATCACATCCAAGAGATGACTGGATGATAAAGGATTTTAGGCGAGATAGCTAAGCTCAGGTGAGTTTTGGGAAATTTAGGGTTTTTGATGCTTGCTAAGGGAGAAAAATTAGGTAGCTAGGTGAGAGGGTCAAAGGGTTACAGAAGAAAAGATATGAAGGAGAAAGGTAGCAGTAATTTTGTGATGGATTTTAGGTTTTGTCTAGGTAGTATGGCGTTAAATAGAAACATAAAGGTCTTAATGAGCATATGAGATGAATTCTTTAAGCAAGAGTGAAAATAACATATAATAATTTTCCATCAAAATAGAGCCTAGTGAAAAGAATTCTATTTTTAAAATGCAATGAAAAACATTGAAGAGATGATGAATGGAAAAGGAAGCTAAATATCATTCATATAAATTAATAACAGAGGAAAAACAACATCATAAACTTACTACACAGGAATTCCTAAATAATAGCTGCAAATTGTGTCCTTTGATTTCCAAAAATGTCAAATTCAGGCTACAATGGTTCTATCCTCAGATTTCCAACCAATCCAATGACTGAGAAAATGATACATAAAGACCAAAAACAACTTCTCCTTAGGCTCAAGGGTCAAATCCATGACTCTAGGAGTGGTTACATGAGTGGTTTCAACCAAACACTAATGTCTAGGGAGGTTGAAACAAATTCTGTAATTAACTTTGACTGCAACTTCCCTCATAAATGAAGCTCAATTACATCAAAACAAAGGCTATATATACATTAATGTGTCATATTTACATTTCCTTTCACTCTATCATTCATTTACTTCATCAATTTGAAGGGGGGGGGGGGGGGGGGCGCGGCGCGGGGTGGAGCCCCCCCTTTGTTGCACTGATTGTGTAGCGGGGGGGCGGCGGGGTGCTCCCAAGGGGTTTGAGGTGTACCTATAACCCTACTTTATGGGTTCCGGGGCAGCGCCGCAGAAAATTTTGGTTTTGGACCATATGTTAAGTTGGGCGGACCCACCTATGGTTTTGTGCATGATTTTCGCACATGTTTTTTGCACGTGATGGTTTTTGGTCCATGGTATTGGATGCTTAGGAATGTATAAATATGTATTGTAACATTGAAAGGAACATAATGAAAAATCAAGCTAGTAGTCCCAGTTTTGGGATCCAGGGGAAAATATTTGTGTATGTGTTTTATATGTTATGCTCTTGTGTTGTTTATTTTATGTGTTTTAGAATTTGTATGTTGGTAATTTCTGTACGGGGTTAAAACCTAAAATATTTCTATGGAATCACATCCAAGAGATGACTGGATGATAAAGGATTTTAGGTGAGATAGCTAAGCTCAGGTGAGTTTTGGGAAATTAGGGTTTTTGATGCTTGCTAAGGGAGAAAAATTAGGTAGCTAGGTGAGAGGGTCAAAGGGTTACAGAAGCAAAGATATGAAGGAGAAAGGTAGCAGTAATTTTGTGATGGATTTTAGGTTTTGTCTAGGTAGTATGGCGTTAAATAGAAACATAAAGGTCTTAATGAGCATATGAGATGAATTCTTTAAGCAAGAGTGAAAATAACATATAATAATTTTCCATCAAAATAGAGCCTAGTGAAAAGAATTCTATTTTTAAAATGCAATGAAAAACATTGAAGAGATGATGAATGGAAAAGGAAGCTAAATATCATTCATATAAATTAATAACAGAGGAAAAAACAACACCATAAACTTACTACACAGGAATTCCTAAATAATAGCTGCAAATTGTGTCCTTTGATTTCCAAAAATGTCAAATTCAGGCTACAATGGTTCTATCCTCAGATTTCCAACCAGTCCAATGACTGAGAAAATGATACATAAAGACCAGAAACAACTTCTCCTTAGGCTCAAGGGTCAAATCCATGACTCTAGGAGTGGTTACATGAGTGGTTTCAACCAAACACTAATGTCTAGGGAGGTTGAAACAAATTCTGTAATTAACTTTGACTGCAACTTCCCTCATAAATGAAGCTCAATTACATCAAAACAAAGGCTATATATACATTAATGTGTCATATTTACATTTCCTTTCACTCTATCATTCATTTACTTCATCAATTTGAAGGGGGGGGGGGGGGGGGCGGCGGCGGGGGGCGGAGCCCCCCCTCTGTTGCACCGATTGTGTAGCGGGGGGGGCGGCGGGGTGCTCCCAAGGGGTTTGAGGTGTACCCATAACCCTACTTTATGGGTTCCGGGGCAGCGCCGCAGAAAATTTTGGTTTTGGACCCTATGTTAAGTTGGGCGGACCCAACTATGGTTTTGTGCATGATTTTCGCACATGTTTTTTGGACGCGATGGTTTTTGGTCCATGGTATTGGATGCTTAGGAATGTATGAATATGTATTGTAACATTGAAAGGAACATAATGAAAAATCAAGCTAGTAGTCCCAGTTTTGGGATCCAGGGGAAAATATTTGTGTATATGTGTTTTATATGTTATGCTCTTGTGTTGTTTATTTTATGTGTTTTAGAATTCGTATGTTGGTAATTTCTGTACGGGGTTAAAACCTAAAATATTTCTATGGAATCACATCCAAGAGATGACTGGATGATAAAGGATTTTAGGCGAGATAGCTAAGCTCAGGTGAGTTTTGGGAAATTTAGGGTTTTTGATGCTTGCTAAGGGAGAAAAATTAGGTAGCTAGGTGAGAGGGTCAAAGGGTTACAGAAGAAAAGATATGAAGGAGAAAGGTAGCAGTAATTTTGTGATGGATTTTAGGTTTTGTCTAGGTAGTATGGCGTTAAATAGAAACATAAAGGTCTTAATGAGCATATGAGATGAATTCTTTAAGCAAGAGTGAAAATAACATATAATAATTTTCCATCAAAATAGAGCCTAGTGAAAAGAATTCTATTTTTAAAATGCAATGAAAAACATTGAAGAGATGATGAATGGAAAAGGAAGCTAAATATCATTCATATAAATTAATAACAGAGGAAAAAACAACATCATAAACTTACTACACAGGAATTCCTAAATAATAGCTGCAAATTGTGTCCTTTGATTTCCAAAAATGTCAAATTCAGGCTACAATGGTTCTATCCTCAGATTTCCAACCAATCCAATGACTGAGAAAAATGATACATAAAGACCAAAAACAACTTCTCCTTAGGCTCAAGGGTCAAATCCATGACTCTAGGAGTGGTTACATGAGTGGTTTCAACCAAACACTAATGTCTAGGGAGGTTGAAACAAATTCTGTAATTAACTTTGACTGCAACTTCCCTCATAAATGAAGCTCAATTACATCAAAACAAAGGCTATATATACATTAATGTGTCATATTTACATTTCCTTTCACTCTATCATTCATTTACTTCATCAATTTGAAGGGGGGGGGGGGCGCGGCGCGGGGCGGAGCCCCCCCTCTGTTGCACTGATTGTGTAGCGGGGGGGCGGCGGGGTGCTCCCAAGGGGTTTGAGGTGTACCCATAACCCTACTTTATGTGTTCCGGGGCAGCGCCACAGAAAATTTTGTTTTTGGACCATATGTTAAGTTGGGCGGACCCAACTATGGTTTTGTGCATGATTTTCGCACATGTTTTTTGGACGCGATGGTTTTTGGTCCATGGTATTGGATGCTTAGGAATGTATAAATATGTATTGTAACATTGAAAGGAACATAATGAAAAATCAAGCTAGTAGTCCCAGTTTTGGGATCCAGGGGAAAATATTTGTGTATATGTGTTTTATATGTTATGCTCTTGTGTTGTTTATTTTATGTGTATTAGAATTCGTATGTTGGTAATTTCTGTACGGGGTTAAAACGTAAAATATTTCTATGGAATCACATCCAAGAGATGACTGGATGATAAAGGATTTTAGGCGAGATAGCTAAGCTCAGGTGAGTTTTGGGAAATTTAGGGTTTTTGATGCTTGCTAAGGGAGAAAAATTAGGTAGCTAGGTGAGAGGGTCAAAGGGTTACAGAAGCAAAGATATGAAGGAGAAAGGTAGCAGTAATTTTGTGATGGATTTTAGGTCTTGTCGAGGTAGTATGGCGTTCAACAAAAACATAAAGGTCTTAATGAGCATATGAGATGAATTCTTTAAGAAAGAGTGAAAATAACATATAATAATTTTCCATCAAAATGGAGCCTAGTGAAAAGAATTCTATTTTTAAAATGCAATGAAAAACATTGAAGAGATGATGAATGGAAAAGGAAGCTAAATATCATTCATATAAATTAATAACAGAGGAAAAACAACATCATAAACTTACTACACAGGAATTCCTAAATAATAGCTGCAAATTGTGTCCTTTGATTTCCAAAAATGTCAAATTCAGGCTACAATGGTTCTATCCTTAGATTTCCAACCAGTCCAATGACTGAGAAAATGATACTTAAAGACCAGAAACAACTTCTCCTTAGGCTCAGGGTTCAAATCCATGACTCTAGGAGTGGTTACATGAGTGGTTTCAACCAAACACTAATTTCTAGGGAGGTTGAAACAAATTCTGTAATTAACTTTGACTGCAACTTCCCTCATAAATGAAGCTTAATTACATCAAAACAAAGGATATATATACATTAATGCATCATATTTACATTTCCTTTCACTCTGTCATTCATTTACTTCATCAATTTGACCTTTACCCAAATCAAACTAGAAACTCTAAGAAATTACACAGTGAATTTTTTAATTAAAATCTTAGAAAATTGTAGAAGTGTAGCGCCACATTTGAGTCCACTTTTAGGTGCCTTCTTGAAGTCAAAAATTAAATATGAAAGAACATTAAACTATCCCTGTCTGTCTAATTTCCATAACATCTTTAACTTTTCAACACGACCCATGTGAAAGCCTCCAAAACACCATTCTCCCAAGTTGTCTCCAGAAGCGCAGGGCCTGTCAAAAAGAGGGGAAGAATGTTGAATTTTGACCCCTTTTTCTCATTTGTCTCAAAATTTGAGCCCTGATTGAAAAATATGAGGAAATGGGTTGAGAGGAGGTCATCAGCTTTCGAAAAATGCAAACCATTTGTCATTTAGAGATATGAGGAAAAAGTGCGCACTAAGGCGTTGTGAATCTGAAAAATACTGCATTTTCCTGAATTTGCACCAAATTTCACCAAAAACCAAAAATGCTCAAAAAAACTCCCAAAATTGGTCCAGAATTGCCAAATGAAGTGTACTATGCTATCATGGATACCTCAGCAAGAATATCTAATTTTTCCTTCAGCTTGTTTTGCATTTGTTTGACCTTGATGTTGCAAATCTTGTTTCTGGTTTGGTAGTGGTGGTCCATGTGCCTCAACATCTGGTTATCCATGTTAGCCTTTCCAAGAAGCTTCTCTAGATGGAAATTGACTTTGTCTAGCCAATATTCCCTATCTTCATTGATTTCCATAGTAATTTTGTCTTCACTGCCTAGATCCTTTACTAGTAGGTTTTGGTTTCTTTCTTTCTGCAATGCCTTTTTTAGACCCATTGTCCTAGGCCTCTTCCTTCCAACCTACTTCTCCTGTTCATCATGCTTATCATGCTCTAGCACTACTTTACCTTTGACCTATTGCCACAACATCTTGAATTTCTCTTTTTCCATCATTAGCTGTTTGACCTTGAGCTGATTGTTTTCTTGCTCAAGGAAAGAAATGATAAATTTGGCCCTTGCCAAATTGTCTTGGAGCTCCATGATCTAGGAATCCTTCTCTTTGATAGCTTGTTGCAAGGTTGAATTCTCATTTGCTGCCTCCAAGTCAACTAGGTCAAAATCATTCTCAATTAGCTCCTCATCCTGCAAATGTGATCCCTGTTGTGCTGATGTAGAAAGCTTTGCCCTTTCACAAACTTGAGGAGCAAACACAAGTCTTTTTCCTCTCTGGTATGTTTTGGTCACCTTAGGTCTAGGTGCCTTAGGAACCTCTTCTGGTATTTTTGATGACCCTACCTCCATAGGTTGTGTTGATGTGTCTTGGTGAAGTAGTCTCATGCCTCTGAAAAGCTGAATCAGTAAAGGTATCCCATGCTATGTTCTTTTCTACAAACTGATGGAGGACTACAACCTTTATCAAAATGTGGTGGAAAAGGCTAGGGAAGTTCTCTGTTTTATTCATTTGCACCTTTTCAGACATTTTGATGACATGTCTACACAAGTAGTTACACAAGTTAAGAGGTTTCATAGCTGTGAAGTGCATGAGTAGCCTAATGTGATATTGATACAACTTGGAAAACCTCCCCTCACAAGTGAAAAGCTTTATCACAACCTTCATCAGTGGTGGATACTTTTCCAACAAGTATCTGAATGGAATGATGTGTGAATGAGCCTCTTTGTAGGGTGATTTCAAGAAGGGTTTGTAATGTTCAAGGTTTAGGCTCATGCCTTTGAACCAATGTAGAAATTTTTAATAATATGACACTTATTCAACAACGATTATCCCGATTATACACTATTGCGGAAAACATGCATAATACATAACCTCCTCTACGTTGATCATCAATTTACAGAAGCAGAAACAATAACATGCGCACATAGAAGCATCAATCACACATATCAACACAGTATTTTCCCGGGGAAAGCATCTCGCTAAAAACCCCAACTATCTGTATATTATATTGATTGAGAACATGTAACAAACATAGTACAATACTCCTCACAAGTATCCAGCACTATCTCCACCTGTTACACACAATACAACTCAGATCTGATCTCCAAATCTCCTCCGCTGCTTGCCTGCCTCCACTGCACAATCCTGCAAGAGAATGAATGAGAATGGCTGATCCAAACTCCTATTTACCTTGTGAAAAGCACCCACACTGTAAATCACATGAGCACACGCTATATTTCACTTGGTATTGGCCCACACTATGCAGAGATCATTGGAATAACTCAATCCCATGCATGTGCACATTCTCATGCATAACTGATAGCAATCTCAACCTCTAACACCTGTCCCTGCTGAAATGTACATGCACTGAGTTAACTGATGTATTCTTCAGTTGCATTATGAGTTAATAATTAGTGAATTAATTAATAACTAATTCACACAACTCATCACTTAGTCTATTGATCAGTTAGACTAAATAGAACTAGTTCAACTAAGTCAAACTGAACACAACTCCATTAATTGCTCATCCAACTCCACAAAACTCAACCACATGAGTTCTAACTGATGTCCTGCATGCAATAGCTCAGCTAACACATAAGAAAACGTATTTCCTTCTGACAGCTGCATGTGCCACATATGTAGCTCAAACTGAAGTACTCCAAGAGGATAAGATAAAGTTTATAGTCTAAATATTATTATGAGACAATAATATTTGACTTTTCTATTTTTGACTAGTAGTCTAAAAATAGACTCTGATCACTCCTACTGTGATCACTCCTACTGTGATCACCTGCTGTGATCACTACTGCTATGATCACTCCTGCCGTGATCACTCCTACTGTGATCACTCCTACTATGATCCCTCCTGCTGTGATCCAAAAATAGACTTTGCGCCATAATTTTCCTGCGGGACCACTTAGTGAAGGTGACTCCTTTCCACTAAGCTCCATCATCTTGTTGCATTCTCAACAAGCATTTCTTGTTGCACACTTTTCAACACTCCCTCTCAAAAAGAAAGGCTTCTTCTCAAACCCGATCCTCTAACTCTAGAATGTTCTACATGCAACACATTTGCCCGCTCCACTTTGCTCCAACAACACTTGGAACAAAAACACTCCCAATTGACCACTCCATTGAGCTAGGAACATACTCTGATGTTGAATCTCTACCTGCTGCTGACAAGTGCTCCCTCTCTGACATCTGCGCTACTGCAACATCTCCATGCATCTCACACCATTGCACACCTCTTTGTGCCACCTAGCACTGTGTAAAACACTTGTGCCTCTCGCATTGTTGCAGCCTGCATGCTACGTGCTGTCCTAGAATTCCCTACACTGTCTCTCTCTCTGCCACTCTATCCGCATCTGTCTCTACCCAATCAGTTAGTTCCTGCTACTACACATTGGGGCTCTCGTAGCAAGGTCTCATCCAAGAGGTTGGGTACCTCAAGGATCTTGCCCCTCCTCCTTGGGACGATCAATCCACATCACACCCACCTCCTACCTGGAGGTATGGCTGCCTGCGATCCCTCAGCCCACCCGGATCAAAGTTTCCCCCTGTTGGAGGTCTCTGCATGAGTAGATGTCTCTACTCAATCTCCTCTCAGCTTTCCTTGTTGTGGCTGCTCCACAACAACTCTTGAGGCTGCTGCACTAATCGTGGCTCCTCCACAATCGTCTGAGACTTCTTCTGGCTCTGCATGTTGAGAGGTAATATACGCTCCCTCTCAAACACCAAGTCTCCGTCAGTTGCCTCGCTGCTCAAGGCTTTGCATGCATCTTGAACCTCAAGAGCATACAGGTTCTTCACCCGTGAACCAATCTGCTTCACCTATCTAGTGATGATGTGTCTAAGAAAAACCTTTCCCTCACTGAAGACTACATCATAGCCTCTATCTTCTAGCATCGCGATCAACACCAAGTTTCTCTTCAATCCTAGTACATACTTGACATTGGTCAACGTAAGGCGAGCTCCATGCTACCTCTGAAAAATAATTGTGCCTACACCTGAGACACTATACTTCTCATCATTACCCATCCCTATGAGTATCTGGAGATCTTTCTCCTCCAAAGTACTGAACAAACTTTTGTCACCGGTCATGTGGAAAGAAGCTCCACTATCAAGAAACCAACCACTTCCCACCATGGATGAAACCATGCATGCGAAGAGTGTGAAGTCCAACTCAAACTGTGAAGCAAGTGAGGTTGCCTCACCTTCATATCCTTCCCTGGATCCCTTCTTGGACTTCTTCTTTGGGCAATTAGTAGCATAATGGCCCAACCCATGACAACGAAAGCATCGCACCTTCGACTTATCAACCTTCTTCCCATCATTGGAAGAACTAGATTCGAAAAGAGAAACCTTCCCCTTCCCCTTCTTCGCCTTAATTGCTAAGGCACAGTTCTCCTCATCATGCATAGATGAAGAACTGTCTCTGGTGCGCCGCCTAATCTCCTCTTGCACAAGATCCGACCAAAGTCTCTCCCATCCTGGCAATTTCTCCCTTCCATTCACCGAGTCCTAGTAGCTATGCCAACTTAGGAAGGCGAAGGAGTGCTAGACTCACCATATCCTCATCCTCAACAGTTACCCCCACACTTCCCAGCTCATCCCGGCGTTGGGTGAACTTCGTGAGATACTGGGGCATACTATCTCCATTCTCACACCTAATGTTTCTGAGTTTATCCTTGAGCGCCATTCCACCAGCTCAAAACTCAACTACTTCTGATCTAAAATTTGTGAGAACAAAGCATTTCTTGTACAGATATCGACTGTATGGGCATTCACCGGATATCTCACCTTACAAAAGAAGGATGAATCCAGAGGCTACCTGGCCCAGTTACAGACTCTGCCTGAAGAAATAGAATGTAAACACTTCTTGAATAGTAGATCTGATGATCAACAGCTCTTACCATGTAGAAATTTTGAATAATATGACACTTATTCAACAGAGATTATACTGATTATACACTATTGCGGAAAACATGCATAATATATAACCTCCTCTACGTTGATCATCTATTTACAAAAGCAGAAACAATAACATGTGCACATAGAAGCATCAATCACACATATCAACACAGTATTTTCCTGGGGAAAGTATCTCGCTAAAAACCCCAACTATCTGTATATTATATTGATTGAGAACATGTAACAAACATAGTACAATACTCCTCACAAGTATCCAGCACTATCTCCACTATTATACACAATACAACTCAGATCTGATCTCCAAATCTCCTCCGTTGCTTGCCTGCCCCCACTGCACAATCCTGCAAGAGAATGAATGAGAATGGCTGATCAAACTCCTATTTACCTTGTGAAAATAACCCACACTGTAAATCATGTGAGAACAAGCTATATTTCACTTGGTATTGGCCCACACTACGCCAGAGATCATTGGCATAACTCAATCCATGCATGTGCACAATCTCATGCACAACTGATAGCAATCTCAACCTCTAACACATGTCCTTGCTAAACTGTACATGCACTAAGTTAACTGATGTATTCTTCAGTTGCATTATGCGTTAATAATTAGTGAATTATTAATAAACTAATTCACACAACTCATCACTTAGTCTATTAATCAGTTAGACTAAATACAACTATTTCAACTAAGTCAAACTGAACACAACTCCATTAACTGCTCATCCAACTCCACAGAACTCAACCACATGAGTTCTAACTGATGTCCTGCATGCAATAGCTCAACTAACACATAAGAAAAAATATTTCCTTCTGACAGCTGCATGTGCCACATCTATAGCTCAAACTGAAGTACTCCAAGAGGATAAGATAAATTTTATAGTCTAAATATTATTATGAGACAATAATATTTGACTTTTCTATTTTTGACTAGGAGTCTAAAAATAGACTCTGATCACTCCTGCTGTGATCACTCCTACTGTGATCACTCCTGTTGTGATCACTCCTGCTGTGATCCCTCCTGCTATGATCCAAAAATAGACTTTGCGCCATAATTTGCCTACGGGACCACTTAGTGAAGGTGACTCCTTTCCACTAAGCTCCATCATCTTGTTGCATTCCCAAAAAGCATTTCTTGTTGCACACTTTTCAACAACCAATACTCCCTATTATTTGGTATCCATGTGGCAAGAGAAATGGCACCAATTGAGAATATGAAATCAATCACTGCAATGGTGGCTCCTTTCAGAGTGGTGGCAATCAAATTAGTGAGATTCTCTTGAAAACCTACCTCTCCCACACTTTGACAAAACCCTAGGCAGTTGACATCTTCAAAGAATTGTTTTATGAATGGTGAATAATTGATCTCATTGCAATTTGTGACCTCATACCTCAGAATCTTCCCCCCTTTATGATTTTTTATTTTCTCTAATGGTGAAGAGTCTCTTTCCATTTTGAAACCCTAGATTATAGGAAAGGGGAAAAAATAGCGAAAAGCGATTGAAGTGGTGAAATGAGGGAGTTAGTGAAGGGAGATGGGAGTAGGGAAATTTTAGGAGATGGACAGGGGTTTTAGGAATCCTTAGGAAGTTAAATGAAGGGAAATGAATGAGGGAGATGAGCTATGAAATTTAAACACAATCCTAGCTAGGGAAACTGCCCAATTTGATAGATTAGCGCTAGGGTTTGTAGGGAGGTGAAGTGGAATGAAGGGAAATGGTCTGTTGGCTAATGTGGATGATGAGTTGAATGCAAATAGAGGTATAGGGATAGTGATTTTAGGGTTTCAAAGCTCCAACTAATCATTTGCAAGCTCAAAACATGAAACTCATAGAAAATCCTAGACTAAACTCACAATCATTTTGTTTGTTTTGCTAAAGGAAGAGGGGATGCAAAGGAGTGTACTTACCTATTATGAAGTTGTTGTGTCTATAAACAAACCCCCCCCCCATTTTATTAGTTTTACTAATAACATTAATAAATGGGGAC
Organism: Pinus tabuliformis; assembly: GCA_031772625.1. Taxonomy (NCBI): domain Eukaryota; kingdom Viridiplantae; phylum Streptophyta; class Pinopsida; order Pinales; family Pinaceae; genus Pinus; species Pinus tabuliformis. Next base: position 134,477,693 of record CM062805.1, read on the forward strand.
TCTTCCAAAAAATCAAATCTTAGCATTTAATCATGCCTTTCTTGTTTTTAGAATAAAATAAGATGTCAAAGTGTAACTTTCGAAAACATGGAAACTTACCTTTTCATAGTTTAAGCCCATAAAACAAATGATGAGTTTCTTATAAAAAGTGCTACATGATCAAAAAACCTAAGAATAAATTTATAATAGAAACTCGTGAATATTAAATTAAACCTTTAAAAATACCCACTTTAAGAAAATTATTCTTGCATCGCAAAACAATTATGGCAGGCCTCCCTTATAAAAGATTACCGCTTGAAAATGCGATCCGCGAAAATGCGAGATCATAAAATCCTATAACCTTATCACATTGCATTTTCAAATGCACAGCGCTACATGATAAAGCATAAGCAATTATCACGAAATGTAATAGCATTTCAAAAATCGCATATCGTAGCAACTCATGTAGCTGTGGGTTATAACGAAAACAAGTTTTGTGATATAGCGATCTGCGATATTGCGAAGCAAATCACAAAATCACTTTTATCACAACTCGAAGGGCTCAGGGTTCTAGGAAATTACTTCCTGACTTTTGAGGTGAAGTTATGAACATTAAAGTTAAGTACAATGGTTCATCAGTGGTCATTTATTAAAAGAACGATTAGGATCAGTGTAAAGGACCATTTGACACAAGTTGATATCTTTTGATATGATTTAGAATTAAAGACCCTCCGTCACCTTATTTTCATCCTTCTATTGGTTATTTCTGCATCCTCTATCATTTTTATCATAATTTGCTCTCTTCTTGCAACTTTCAAGAAGAACGCACAGAGCGGAACATACGAAGAAATGGTGAAAAAAAAAAGACATCCATTGCTGAAAAGTCAGAAATGACCCCATTATTCATAGACACTACCTATAATCGGGATGTAGGTACATCTACATGGGAAACAATGTATCAGCTGTTGGAGGAGGAACAACCAAGAATTATGGAAGTAATAGTTACAGCAGATGGACGCGGCTCTTCTGATGCGTCCCTAACTGAACTTGCATGCTCATTTCTACACCACATTGCTACAAGACCAAAGATACTCCCTTATACCGACATGGTTAAGTGGATTATAGATGACGTGGACATCTCAGATAGGGAATTCAAGACAACAAGTAAAGAAGTCATAGGGTCATTTACTCTAGACAACCTAAGGCTCATGTACCATCTGCCAGAGCCACAAGCCGTCTACAACAGACAGTTTGTCGAGAAGTTCGCCAAAGAGAATGAAGACTTAGCAGAATGCATGAAGCATTGGTCAAACAATGAGGAAAGACTCAAAAATATAAAAATGGTATGTACGCCACTGGTTCTCTTTGTTCCCCTTACTATTTTGCGACTGCTATGTTATGTAGACTGTTTGGTAAACCAGAGAGCAACAAATTTTCATTAGAATGGTTACCCCTAGTGGATGCGACTATCAATGCCACAATAATGAATTGGGCCCAAATCCTGTCAGATAATTTAGCCACTGCAATTTTAGAATACAGAAGAAAAAGAAGCGTTGCTTCGAGGGTTTACCCTCTATTTTTCATGAGCGCCTACATTATGGACGCTATTTGTTTTGGTACCAATTTTCCTGTTATGGGATGGAAGTGGACGGTTCAAAATCCACTTTCCATTCATTTTTATTACAAAGTTATGTGGGAATCAAACTTCATGCCACATTTCTTCAAAAAATTTCATGGAGTTATACTCCTAATTCATAAAAAGATCTACAACAAAGATGCCCCAAGGTTTTCCCAAGAAGCTGAGGTAGATATTCTCCCTGTAGCGAGATGGTTTGGGGAAGAATTATTCATGTATATCAGAGTGTTTGGCAACATTGCTTCACCCCAAGTGCTACCTTTTTACGTCCCAGATAAACTGATGGCTAGGGAGATAGCCTATCGACATGCGGTGAGGGAGGGATGAGCAAAGTACTGAAAGATTCCAAGAAGGCCTTTTGGCCTCAATTTCCTGTAGCATGCAGAGCATTTGCATTGCATGACTTAGGTCATGCTTTCAAAGAAGTTAATAATGTATTGTCTTTACAACTACCCAAGTTCCCGGGAAGGCAATATGATCCCTTTGGTATTGTAAAAGATTTTACTACAATGGTTAAAATAAAAGTATTTTCCCATGAAAAGGATCACTTTGATGATGGTTTCCTACAGAAAAACACCTTCAAAGAAGTTCAACATATAGCACAAATTATTTTTGACCAATAAGGTCTCCAAACTTTTGATAATTACAGAAAACAGAGGTTGTCTAAGGTCCCATTAGACCAATTACTCATCGAACTAGTAAGGAATCCTACTCCTAGCGTAAGCATTAATGAAGATTTAAAAGAGAAGTCCAAAACAAGTTCAGAAAAGGAATCAGCAGAAAAGTCTGGTGATCAATCTAAGAATGAACACAGTAAGAGTGAGGAGTCAATAAAAGACATAGCCCAATCCACAGCAAAGTCTGATCATCAGACTTCGTTTGTAAAGCAAGATGAAGTCTCCACTCCTCTTACAAAGCAAGCAAAGCCACCCGTAATTGATCTAGAAGGAGAATGGGAAAATTTTAATAAGATACTTAACACAGAAGAACAAAGCATAGAGACACCAACAAATCCAAAAGAGACGACCACAGAAATGGTAATAGAAATGGCAATCAACACTCAGGAAACAGAGCACATTCCCATTGCTCCCTCATCTGAGATTGTACTAAGAATAGAGGAATTCCTCCTCTAGATGTATTCTACAACCCACAACATAAAGCTATCATTAGAAGGCAAAGAAAGAAAATAAATTTTGATTCTATGCTCGATCCCAAGGATGAACCTCTAGATGTTCTTTGGAAAGACCCGTCTACAGATCCATCGGAAAATCTCACTAGGATCTCATAGGTCGTAGGTGCATACGCTTCAACAACTATTGATAAGGTGGCAGAGGTACAATCGTTGCTTAACGAAAAAAGAGATAAGATTTTGTTTTTGGAACAACAGTTACAGCAAGTCAGCATCAACCAACAAGCTGAAACATAGTTGGCAAAACTTCAGCAAGACTTTCAGCAAATGCAATTGGCACATCAAAGTAGTTTAGCTAGTAAAGAAGAACAGTTGCAGAGTATAATAGAATTGCATAAAGATGATCCCAAAATTGGAAAGTTTTGTTAGGTGTGGAGCCTGATTATCTTATGTATTCAAAGGTATGTCCATATTGGATCCCAATTCGAAATGGGGTGGTAACGCCCCCCGTAAAATATTTACTGCAGGGGGGTCCGGGGGGGTGGCTGTGACCTTTGGGGAGCCCCCCCCTGGCGGGGGGTTTCAGGGGCAGTGCCCCCGAAGCTAAAAACAGATGTAAAAATTCCTTGTAAAAGTATAGTAATTTCTAGTCAATCTGGGCTGTTCATTAGGCGGATGATCTGACGGTAGAACTTGTGTTTAGTTTAGGGTTTTTTGCCCTAGAAGGCAACCCCTCTCTTTGTATGAGGGCATTATATTGATTCTGTGTAATATATGTGTATTCTCCGAGTGAGAAGAAGAGAGGTGAGACTGTGAGAGAAAATGAGGATATTACAGTGGATCTGTTGTAGGTTGTGTCTCTTCATTTTGTTGGATAATGGAAAGGAAGGACTAGCTATTTGGGGTGGACGTAGCCCAAACTGGGTGAACCACGTATATCTATGTCTCTCTTGTTTTTTCATTTTCTGTGTTTATATTTCTGCAATATTTTATGTGTTCCATTGCTCCATAATATATAATTTTACAACAAGTTTGTCATAGAAGCACTTGGTCTCAATTCCCAGCTCTTGCAATAGAAAGAACTATTATGCCAGAGGATTTCGCAGTGGAATTCCCACTGCGAAAAGAGCGATAATATTACAAATCAAGTCATGGAATTACGACTTGAATATGATTCAATTTTTAAGAAACTATCAGACTTCTTAAACTGGTAGAAATCCGAAGAAGGGAAAAGAGCAGACATGCCAAAAATTGATGAATCACACAAAAAGATTTTATTTGCAAAATGGGATTCTCGGTTAAGGGAGGAAAAATAGGAAATGGAGGATGTGACATCGGCAGCGAATAGTGTCATCGAATGCATAAATGAAAATCTACACAAGGCTAATTTGGTAGCAGAAACCACCCCTTGCTTTCTTCCAAAAGCACAACAACTTCAAGCAGTGTGGAAACAAGCAACGGAGGAAACGGCAGAGGCAATTAAACAGGTAAACAGATTGAACTGGGAAGCGTACTGGCAATACTTGGTGAAACTACACAGCCAGTGGGTGACCCTGAAGTTCCTGATGACTTCTGCCAAGAAGATAGTGCCAGCTCTCACCACTGTCGTATTTGCAGGACAGCTAAAAGCTGAAGTCAGCGAACCAACACTCTTAAAACCAATGCTAGATATTTTCGATCTAAAGAATCAGATGCAGGATTATTCATAGATATATTTTTTTTATTTTTTGTTTATTTTTTCTTAAAATGATGCAGGTCATTTAAACCTCCTCATCTATTTTTGTAATATTTATTTTTAGATTTCATAGATTAGTATTTAAACCCCTCTCATGCATTTAGAGAGGGGTCCAGAGTTTTATCAAAAACATTCTTTAAAACGTGCATTTTTCCCCCCACTGAGGAGGTTTTGATAAAATTAATGGAATGAGATTTATTTTCTATTTGAGTTTAACTTTTGCTACTGAAATTGCACTTTTGTACTCTTAGTTGATGTTAAGTGATTTGAAGATAGATCAATATTGTTGGAGCTCATCAGTAGGATGTATTACGAATGGTACTTTTATCTCTTAATGCTTTTTACCTGTGTGTTAAGCAATAAATCATTTTCAGTTATTTATGTATGAAAGTTCAAACATTTAGTTATCATTATTGCACTTTTGTATGGTGATGACTTATTCTTTATGCTGAATATGTGAATGACTCCTTATGCAATATATCTCTCATATTGTTCTGGCTAAATTTTTATACGAAACAACTATTTTTAAATGGATTCTCTTCTTGTTGTGATTGAATGATCTTCATTATCAATCACTTTTAGAAATCAGTTTAAATCGCATATGTAAACATTACTGCCGAGATAGTTTTAAACTTAGATGTTTTCTTTGATTATTATAGATTGCATATGATAGTTACAAGATAGATTAAATTTAGGAAAAGTATTCACCCCATAAAACCCCAAAAAGACAAACATCATCCCGTTAGCAAAAACATCATAAATAGATAAGGAAACTAGTCCCATCATCCCCAGTCAGAGCCACTATTCCAAATGGTAAAGGATCTGCACTAAGGTCTGGACCGGGTGGTTATCCCCCTTGTTGGAGTCCCGATTTTTCGAGCCTTCAACAGAAGCTTTGAGGATAAAAAAAAATGGATTTAGAGGCTTGAAAGCTCGAATTTGAGTGATTTTTTGCAATTATGGGAGACCATGTCTCGTGCATAGTGAAGTTCACCGGTGCATAGCACGACCTCCAAAAATGCAGTGCCACCTCTAGAAACGTAGCGCCAAGAAAATTTTTCAAATTTGGCTAAAAAGACCTGTGTTTTCTAACCTAAGGAGGAATTAGCTCGATGACAAGGTAATATAAGAATGTAAATGGAATGTGTATGAATCTCTTTGGGCTTTTATATACATAGAATAATACTCATTTGATTGATAATGGGCCCCACATGTCTTTTTTAAACACGACTTTCATTCTTTTGAACCTGACAGCCTTGGACATTTGTAACCTAGATTTTTATCTTCTTTTTAACAATGTACCTTCTTTTTGGAACTTTGAAATTGCAGCTATTAAGGACTTATTACATATAGGAACATGAAATTACATCTGAAAATAGAATTTATTGAAAAGACTTTCTTATCACAGCTCATCCAATGCTTGATTTTAAGCATGAAATGAAAGTTTTGGTGATGAGTGCCAGTATTGCAGCAAGGATGCTGCAACTCCTAGGCTACCAGCTTTACTTATCAACCCAGGGTTCGTACAAACTTGGAGCTGACAGTGTTATATGGACAAGTAAAAGTCAAGGTCCTGCATGTTATCACTGTTCATCCAATGAGAGACCCCAGGGGTTCTAAGCCAGACTTCTATATAGTCAGAAGAAGCTTGATTCTTTGATGAAAGAAGAGCAAATCTATTCTAAGAGAGCTACTCTACTGCAGTAATGAGGAAAACAACATGTAATGCTAAATCACACCATATCGTAACTAACCATTTAAACAACTATGTTAAATAGAATTTCTAAATCAACACTAACCTAATGCTATTATCTAAGTTACAAAATTAAAGAGCATCAAACCATACTAATGTGTGAGCAAGAAAACTAAACTAAATCTGTTTCCACTTTTTTGGGTTTTTTGGTAAAATCAAGCATGTAATTTAATTGTTCTTGTGGATGTGATAGGTGGATGGAAGGTGGTTGAGGATGGCTAAAAGGCTTATGGAGTGATTGGATGGGGTGGAAGGGTCCTACAAGGATTTTTGTGACTTTGTAAACGTTTCCCATCAATTTAGCCTCAAAACAGGCCGTTTCAGGAAAACCTACAGGATGTACTAGAAACCTACAAGATGATCCTATAAGAATTACAGGAAACCTATAGGATATAGCTGAGAGCTAATTGTGAGGTGTTGGAGGTGTTGGGAAGCTATAAAAGGTGTGTAATGTGTAGGATAGGGTGTTAGAAGGTCTAGGAACACTAAGGAGTCAATATCCAAGAGAAGAGATGGCTAGATTCACTCAATGTATCTAGGGGGATTTCAATTAAAAAGGACAAAAAAACTAGTGAGGGTGATGGTAGAACAAGAGATGGTTAAGGTTGATGATGTGGAAGATGGATGCTGATGGTGAAGTCTAGACCTCCTCTTGAAGTACCTACAGTGCTTAAAACATGTGTGTCTTTTAAGAACTATGCAACAAAATACATCTTCATAAACTAGAAAAGCATGAATCAATTGCCCATATTATGCATGAAGAAAGTGCTAAAGGAAATGAGAACATGAGTGAGATCTTATTGCAAAAATAGAGTAATGGAAAAAGATGACAATGAAATGAACCAAATGTTGAATCAAGGCAACAAACTCCAAAGCTCATGCAAGAACTAGAAATCTATGTTTTTGGGGCTGCTGAAGGGTCTCTTCCTCAAGTCATGGTCCCAGAGGGAGGAAGTGAGGCTGAGGCACCTACTAACAACCTTATGGTGATCCTTTTTCTCCTTGCTAACCTTCTAGTTGGAATAAGGCACAAATGGAAGCAAACTAACATACAACCAATGTAATATTCACTGTTGTAATGGAAATGCAGCTACTTAAGCAAATGAACAATCAAACTATGAATCTATGCTAACATACATGTACAATAAAGAGGATCCTTGGCTACTAGGGTTGGGCCCTAACCCAAGAGCTTCAGCCTCTGAGCTAACTCAATGCTGGCTCAAAACAAAACTCATTCTTATTATCAAAACAATGGATTACATCAAAAACTATCACAAGTCTTGTAGCTCGAAAATAGAGTAGAGTTTTACAATAAAAAATCTGAATCCTACTGAGGTCCTAGGCCTCTCTACTTATACATCTGAAGTCTCCAACAACTTCCTTAAAATTAGGGAGGCTTGGCTCCCAAACTTCAAGATAAACTGGTGCTTTGTATTTCACTTTCTCGGCTGCCTTCTATTCCTCATAATTTGGTTTTTTTCACTCTGAGCTGATGGAGTAATATTCGAATGGAGGGGTAGTAAATGAGGAGGATTTACCTCCTATAATTCCTCTCTCTTGTCTCATTTGAGTTTTGACCAAGGTCTTTGCCAAAATTCCTTACTTTTATCCTTTAATCCTACATGAAATGCACATTGGACCACAAAGCAAAATATCCAACTCTAACTCATCTCATAAACAAAATATAATCAAAAGTATGCAATAAGTTGTGAGAATAGCTAGTTTGGCTAGGCTAGGAGGTGAATTAAGGCCCATATAATTACCCAATGATGAGGCTCATCATCACCACCCTACTGAAAGTGTTGCTCATCCTTTGAGCAACTTAGTCAATGTCCATGTCCTTCATGACTCTAGTAGCCTCTCTGACATCCCATGCCTCTGCTGTGGTCTCTTCTTCTTATTCATAGAAGCCTACTTTCTTTTCTACTTCTTCCCACTGAATCTTTTCCTCTTCTTCTTTTCTCCCTTCTAGCATCCCTAGGAGTAGTGGTGGACTGAGTTTTAGGCCTATCCAATTGACCTTCAACCTTTGCATTGATTTCTTATACATAGGTGTCCTGTTGAGTGCCTCTCTCAACCTTTGAGGGGAGTGATATTCCCTGATATTCAAGCTATGTGGCAGTGTGTTCCATCTCCTTAGGCAGGCATGTATACTGTCATCTCCTAGTAGCCTAAACATATCCTCAAAATGTGAAATTTCTTTCTCTTGGGTAGCAAGATATCTAGGTGCTAGCTAAGGATCATTTGCAATCAAATTATGGGTGCTGATTATGGCCATGGGATTTGATTTTTTAGCTCTGATGAAAAGAGGTTGATTTTTCTCTCTAGCCAATATTTTTTTCATCTCTGCAACCCTTGACTCCTCATGGTTCATCCATGATGCCAAAGCCATTAATTTCAGATCTCCAAGATTGGCATTAGGGTCCCAAACATTCATGTCTGTGAGGGCCATGTTGTGCAAGTAAAGCTCAGCCATTTTGGCCCTATCATCTAGTGTACTTTGATCACAAAGATCAATAAATTGCATGTAGTCCTGAAATGGCGTGGTGACCCTTTGTACTAGTGTTTTAATCTGAAACTGCAGCCATTGTTCTTTGAGTTAAAGAGCATAGGATTTAGCTGGAATCCTACACTGGATGGCCTCCAAGGAGAGGTTGGCCATACATGCTAGTTGGTTCTCCCTTTCCTGTAGCTATCCCCTTAGTCATGCATTTTCCCTCTCAAGTTGATATCTCATTATTGCTTCTCTGTCCCTTAAGCCACTTAGCTCTTTGCCCATTTCTTTGAGATTCTCTTCCATGTGTCCGATGTCTTCCACCCATTTTGAATTGACGATTTGCATCCATCGATGGGTTCTAGCCCTCTCCTTCTCAAGTTTGAAAAACAAAGGGATGGCAATTTTTTGAGGTATCACCCTGCCTCCTTCAATAAACCGGTAGTAGTAGTCTAGGTTAGGTTGGGGGCTTGGTTCCTTTGTTTCAGGGTCTTTTTCTTTTGTTTCTTACTCCTCCCCTACCTTGCCTTCCAAATTTTTTGCTTCCTGTAGTTTTTGTAGAGTATCATGTACGACTTTTTTTGCTTCCTATAGGTTTTTTTGTGGATCGTGTAGGATGGTCTTACCCTTTAAGGAAGTTGATCTGGTACTAGGCCTTCTTACATAGGTGATTTGTGACTTAGGGGAAGGAATTTTGTCTCTTGGTCTAGGGGAATCTTCAATCTCAATAGGAATTTTTGTTGATATTTGTGGCTTCCCTTGTTTTATTTTTGTGCTCTTTCTTGTTTTGAAATATAGGGGGGCTTGCCTCCTTCTTTTTCCTTTTTTCTTGAATTGGGTGCTGAGAGCAGTGAGGGCAGCTGCTGCCTCCCTCCAGTAGCCTCTGAAGACACCCTAGGTGACTCCTCTTGGTTTTCCTCCCTTTTTGTTTCAATGCTTTCTTCCTATCTATTTTTCTTGTCTTCTTCCTCTTGCTATTCTTCCTCATCTCCTTCAGTTTCTTCCTTAGTTTCCTCCTCTATTCCATCATCATCTTCCTTCTCTTCTCCCTCGTCTTCTTCTACTTCATCATGTTCCTCTATATCAGTTTCTTCTTCATCCATCTCATCCTTATCTAGCTCTGTATCTTCTTCTTCCTATTTTTCCTCCTCCTCACTGACAGAGGGACTAACATCATAAGTGAGGGTTTTGATGTCATCCTCTGCTGGCAAGTCTCTGAAGACTGACCATGTTATAGGGATTCTGAGGTTTTGGAGGGAATTCTCAATGAGGATCTTGATCAACCCATGGTGAGCCAATTTTTGGGAATTCCCTTCCTTTACTTTGTTGCTAGAGTCTATGAGTGATTGCATCAAGAAATAGGGTATGTTGAGTCTTTGGTGAACTGGTGTTTCTACCCCAAATATTAATTCTTCAAGGATCCTAAAATGGTAGCCATAAACAACACTATATCTACCCTCACATGAGATATATTTGATGAGTTGGTAGCCTACCTCACTCCATGGGTATGGCAGATTGTCCCTCCTTACTCCATTTTTTTCCTCTATGGGTTCTTCACCTTCTAAAAAGAAATTCCTTTTTGCCACCTGATTGTCTCCTTTGTCTTCTTTTCTCCATGGAATTCCTAGGGGAAGTGTGGTGACCCTACTGATGAGCTCCGAGGTGAGATCTATAGTGATGCCTCTAACTAAAATAGTGGCATGGATTATGCTGTGTGGAGTGAGGGAATGAGAAAATTCTTGAGCCACCTCATCATCATACCCTGTAAATTTTTCGAAAAACTCCATCTAGTTGTGTCATGTAAAGATTTCAAGCACTTGGGGGTGTTGTTGTATCCTCACAGTGTTTGTGGGTTCTCTCCTATTAAACCCTCCTGTCAACTTTCTTGTGAGGCTTGAGGAGAAAATGAGAGTGTTGACACAAAATTTTTAAATTCAGGAGGAAAACAGAGTTTACTGCTAAATTCACTAGATTTTAGAGAATTTCTAGTTCATTTGCTTGTAAATGGGGATGGATTTTTATAGACTACCTCTTTAGAATGGTGGAAATGGACAATTCTCGTGATATACCCTCTTGAACTCTTCTTTTCCTATCATATAAACTGCCTCTATGTATCCTGTAGACAGCCTCTATGTATCCTGTAGACTAATCCTATAGATTGTATCCTGTAGACTCTTCCTGTAGGTTTTCCTGTGCATGCTCCTGTAGAAATTCTCTTGCAGAATGATGGATCCTTGCTTCCAGTGGGTGGCCAGAGTTATGAGAGCGACTTGAGTGAGGGATTTTCGAGGAGGTGAAATGCATGAATGCATGCAAATGATGTTTTATTTCTCTTTATGGTGTTTCGGGGTGAGGTGGTGTGCTGGCAACATAGGTACGTTGTCATTTTTGGACCATTGTTCCCCACTACCACCTCATCATTTCCCACTCCTCGTAATCAGCTCCCACCTCGTAGATCCGTAGTTAACCACTTCTTGTCCTACTCCTCCTCTGTCTTTGAGTTGACTGCAGCCACATGTGAGAGGACACCTGGTTTTGCATGTGATGATTGAACGAAGGTGGCCAAGTTAACTGGCCACCTTTTCACTTATAAACCAACTATCTCATAACCTTTACAAATTTTGATTAAATGATGCATATGAGTGAGTGAGTGGGATACTTACCTGTGGTTTTGATGCCATGCTGTAGTTGTCAAAGATCAGAGGTGTTGTGTTGTTTATTTGTTGCATGGTTATTCTTCTTCCTCCTCTTTCTGTCTGTTGATGGTTTCTTGGCTTTTGCAGGTATCTGTGACTGAAGATTTGATGCTGCTACTACTGTGAAACTCCTGGATCATCCTATTGAATACCTGTAGCTAATGATTGACATTCCGTGGGATAGGCTGCTACAGGATTTCCTACAGGATGTCTTGTAGCTTCTTCTCCCTCAGAATTCCTTAATCATGTTGCTAGTTGTGGCTATGAGGATTGTGCAATGAATGGATAGAGGACATTCAGGTAATGCTCTTACTCTCCTCTTTTCTTCTTTTTTCTTCTTTTCTCATAACTGACAAAAACTGATCTCTTTTTGTTTTGAATGGTGAATGTAGGGATGATGATAATGGATGAGTTGATGTGTTAGATCATGTCTAAGATGAACTTTAGGGACCTGAAAAACCTACCATGTGCCCTCAGATTTCTTCCTATAGGTTTTCTAGGCCATTGTAATTCCTACAGGATCATACCATAGGTTTTTAGGGGATCCTGTAGGAATACAGGGGATCTTGTAGAAAACACACTCTTCGAATAAATTGAAGAAATGGAGCTAAAAAATGATAGAAATGATGGAGGGATGCATGGTAAGGAGTGGAGGATATGGATATGTGTGAGACAGGGTTCCCATTGGATCTACTTTTTACTTCTTGACTGTCTTTCTCGCCCACCTGCAAATAACAATTATATCTTTCTCTCTCTCTTTTTTTTTGAAAAACACCTAGGCTACCTTACAGAGGTTTTCACCCTAGATGTTTTCCCTGGCCACCTCAAGGAAGGTTTTCACCTAGGGATCTTCTTATTCCTTTTTTTCTCTTTTTTTTTTCTTTTTTCATCATTGGGTCGCCTCACAAGGTTTTCAACCCAAAGATGGGACTTAGGTGCCTCATGGAAGTTTTCACCTGAGTCCTTATTCTTTTTTTCTTTTTTAGTGACCTAATGATGGAGGAGCTGGAACTTGCTCTACCATCATCACTGTTTTATTGATATTGTCAATGAACTCTTGCTTTCACAAAGGCCTCTTGTACATTTTCAATCGATGTCCATTGACAAGCAATGGAATGGCTTCTTCATCTATAGTTCTAATTTGCACTGAACCATTATCATGACATCTCTCCACCACATAAGGTCTGAGCCATCTTGTCCTTAGCTTGCCCTTGAAGTCTTTATACCTAGAATCATATAACAATGCCGAATCACCCTCTTGAAATTGCTTCTCCTTAATATGTTTATCATGCCAGATCTTCCTCTGAAGCTGAACTATCTCTGTATGTAGGAGGGCCTGCATTCTGAATTCATCCAAGCCATTCAATTGGAACAATCTTTCTTTTTGTGCATGACTAAGATCCAAATCTAGTTGGGCTTCCATCCTCAATGTGTTATATTCAAACTCAATGGACAACAAAGCCTTTTTACCATAGACCAGCTCATAGGGTGTAAATCCAATGGTGCTATTCCATGTGGTATTATAGGCCCATGTGGCCTCAACTAGTCTCTCTGCCCAATCCTTCCTGCTATTGCTCACTACCTTAGTTAAGATGCCCTCTAGTGCCTTGTTGGTCACCGCCACGTGCCCATTACCTTGTGGATGATAGGGAGTGGAGGTCTTACGCTTTATTTTGTGATGGCTGAGAATTTCTTCAATCATGTTGGAGGTAAATAGGCTGCTTTGGTCTATGACTAGCTCTCTAGGGTACCCAAATTTGTAGAATACATTCTCCCTTAGGAACTCAACCACCTTCTCTTTTGTTGCTTCCTTAATTGCCTTGGTTTCATCCCACTTAGTCAAATAATCAGTGCACACAATAATGTACTGTTTTTTCTTTGAAGGAGGGTTGATAGGTCCAATGAAGTCCATGCCCCACTTATCAAATGGCTCGAAAGTCACTTGAGGCTGTAGGGGAATTTCATCTCTTGGTGTAGGCTTTCCGATCCTCTGGCACCAATCACACTGACTAGTGTACTTTTTCACATCCTGATGAAGAGTGGGCCAATAATAGCATGCTTGTAACCGTTTGAATGTTGTCCTCTTTGATTCAAAGTGACCTCCATAAGGCCCATCATGACAGGTTAGAAGGATGTCAAAAACTTCCTCTTCCCTTACACACCTTCTCAAGATTTGATTTCGGCCAAGTTTGAAAAGATTGCCCCCAGTCTAGGTGAAGGGGGCACTTTTCCTGACTATCTTGTTCTTTTCTTTGGAGGGAAAGTTTGGTGGGAACTGTGCTAATACCAAATAGTTTGCTATATCAACAAACCATGGAGAGAGAACTGAAATAACAAACAAGTCCTCGTCTAGTAACTGGTCATCCACCATTCCTTCTTCACCTGTAGGTAGATTCACCCTAGATAAAAAGTCTATAACAAAATTTTATTTGCCAGACTTATCAACAATGGTTAGATCAAATTAGTGTAATAAAAGAAACCACCTTATAATTTGAGCTTTCACATCTGGTTTATTCATTAAATATTTGATTGCAGCATGGTTAGTATGCACAAATGTTTGATAACTTGTAATGTAATGCCTAAATTTGTTTAATGAATGCACAACAGCCAAGAGTTCTTTTTCAGTCACTGTATAATTTAGCTCAGCGTTTGAAAATTTCTTACTGATAAAATAGATGGCATAGGCCAGTTTCTCCTCTATCTGACCTAAGGCTACTCCTATGGCTTTGTGTGAGGCATTAGCATGAATATGAAATGGGAGGGCCCAGTTTGGGCCTCGGAGAATTGGTGCAATGATTAACTTACCCTTTAGAATGTCTAAGGCCTCTTGAGAGCTTTTTGACCATATAAACTCAGAAGCTTTGGCCAACAACCCAAGTAAAGGAGAGGCCAACTCGCTGAAGTCCTTTATGAACCTTCAGTAGTATCCAGCTAACCCCAAGAAACTCATAACATCTCTCTACTTTTGCGGAGGTGGGACCCTTTGGATGATTGCTATTTTGTTCGGGTCCACCTATAGTCCTTGCTGATATATTGGATGACCTAGCACAGTCCCTTCAATCATTAGGAATTCACATTTTTCTGGATTGAGAGACAGGTTCATTTTAGTGCATTTATGCAATACTCTGCCTAGGTTAGTCAGGTCTTCTTGGAAATCACATCCATAAGGTGTAAAATCATCCATATAAATTTCCACCGCATCATGTACTAATTTGGCAAAAATACTCAAGACAGCGCTTTGGAAAGTGGCAAGAGCATTGCATAGGCAAAAAGGAAGGACCCTATAGGAAAAAGTACCCCAAGGACAAGTGAATGTGGTCTTATCTTGCTCTTCTGGGCAGATTTGGATTTGGTTGTACCCACTGAATCCATCTAGGAAAGAAAAAAACTTTTTCCTTGTCAAGCCGTCTAGCACTTGGTTTATGAAGAGTAGGGAAAAATAATCCTTCTTTGTGGCTTTGTTCAACGCCCTATAATTGACACAAACCTTCCACTTACCATTTTTCTTGGGATATAACACTAAAGGAGAGACCCACTCATTGTTGGAGATAGGGTAAATGAATCCTGCATCTAGCAATTTTTGCAATTCTTCTTTGACTATATATTTAAGAGCTAGATTCATCCTCCTTTGTGGTTTCCAGACCGGCTTGAAACCTTATTGATGTATATGTGGTGAGTACACACTGAGGGGTGTACTCCCTTCATTTCCTTGTAAATCCAAATGAAGGCTTCTAGGTTTTCTCTCAGCATGTTGCATAGCTTTTCCTCTTTGAGAGCAGAAAGAGATGGATTAATTTTCAAATTTTTCTCTAGGCAAAATTCTATGGTTTTGACACGGAGTGGGTTGGAATCAGCCAAGAATAAGTCAATTGGATGATTGTTTTGGGTTTCCCTTACTTCTTCTGCTAATGGTATCAAACTAGGAGTTGGAATTTGGAGTAGGTGTTCAACTAAGTCATCCTCATCTTGTTGTCCTCCTCCTATGGTTGCTTCCAAAGCATAAAGTTGGGTGGAATAAACCTCATCTTCTTCCTCCTCCTCCAACCATAAAGGTAAATCATGCTCTAGAGAAGGTTGAGCAAGAGGGTATAGGACTAACTGTTTGGACATATGTCCGTTCTTGATGGTCATATTCCTAGCTCTGCAGCTAATGTAAGCATCGGCTATGGCCAACCATGGCCTCCCAAGGATGAGAGGATAACCAGTAAGTTTAGCCTTAGGCTGGAGAACTAGAAAATCTACAGGGTACTCCCAAGAGTCAATGGAGACCATCACATCCTCCACAATTCCCTCAGGGGTGACTGTGGAATGGTCTGCAAGTTGCAGAACTGTTGTGGTCTTCCTCAATGAACCTTGGAGGTTGAGCTTGAGCATGGTGTCCTTGGTCATCACATTAATGGAAGCCCCAAGATCGATCAGAGTGTGTGGGACAATGGTGCAGTTGATGTGCACATCTACTACAGGGCTTCGAGGGTCCAAATATTTTGGATAGATTACCTACCCCAACATTAATTCGGATAGTTTCCCAATGACATTAATGGTAGGGGCATCCCTTTTTCTCCTCCCTAGATGCTTGATGCACTTCTCCTTAATCAACTTATTGTAAATAGGAACATGTTTTATTTCCTGGATAAGGGGGATCTTTACACATAGATTTTTGAATTCTCCCAGAAGTTCAGTTTCTTCTAGGGTAGGTTGTAGTGGTTAAGCTAATCTCTCAAGAAAGGGTGGATTTACTTTAAGGTTTCTTTCCTCTCTTTCTTCCTCAACCTCCCTATGTGGAGGAGGAGGTTGGTTATCCGTGAGAATTCTCCCAGATCTTAGGTTGATCTCCTGGATTTCTATAACATAAGTTGGATATGATGTCTCTCCACTGTATACTTGTTGAGCCTACCTATTGTTCAGGTTTGAATTTGGCTAGGCAGACATCTTGGGTTCCTTGGGTGGAGCAGAGTGTAGGAGTTGTGGTTGGGTAGGTGGTGGAGGCAATATAACTAGAGCATTGTTGTATTGGGGCCTCCACCCTTGGAGTGGTGTATTCCACTGAGGTTGTGGCGGAGCATAAGGTTGAAATGACTAGCTGGCTGGCTGGGAATGATATTAAGATGCATAAGACCAAGGAGGGGGTGTAGACCAGGAAAGATGAGCAAGGGGTCCCCATGCAAGTATATCTGTGGTTTGGTTGGGGTTGTAATATGCATGGGATGACCCTTGCATGCCCTGCTGGTATGGTCTAGGCCTAGGAGGTCTCCTTTGGTTAATGTAAAAAGGCTTCTCAGTGACCCCTTCAACTCCTTGATATACTTCTTTGAGTCTGGGTAAAGAATGGCACTTATCCATGGAGTGGTTTTCTTCACAGACCGAGAAAATTTCAATATAGTTTAATGGACATTCGTTCCTAGGATGCCTCCTGGTGCATCTAGGGAAAAACATGGCCAAGGCTCTCTCTACTTCCTCTTGCTTCCTTTTGATGTTCATGGTGTCTAATTGCAAGGCAAGGGTTTAAAACATCTAACTTTTGAAATCCTCCAGCATATTTCCAATTTCACCCTTGATGGATGAGTTGGAAGATGATGTACTGGCCATAGGTTGACTACCCCTACCATTTTTTCTGGCTGCCCTAGAATGGTTTCTAAAGGCAATCTTGATATCATCATGGGGTAATTGGTAGACGTCTCCTCCTACTAATAAATGTAAGGTATCCAGAAGATTTTCCCTTACTCCTTTGAGCACGACCAACTTTAGTGACTCGGGGTCAAGTGTTCACCTGGCCCTTTTGTAACTGAGCTGGCATCTTTCTTCATAGTCTTCTAAGGATTCATCCTGGCCCATGGTCATCCTGAAAATTTCTTCTTTAGTATCCTTTGACCTATAGTAGTTCTGATATTTGTTGTTAAAAACCTGTTGCATCTAAGCCCAATTTGTGATTCTATCTCTAGGTAAACCCATGAACCATCACAATGCTACATCCTTGAGGGTATATGGAAACAATTTTAATTTTTGCTCATCATCTGTATAGTCATAGGTTCAGCATATAATAGAAAACTCAAATAGGAAACTGTCAGGGTCCTCTGTGGTCAGGCCATGGAAGTGAGGTAGGGTAGAGGGGCTTATATTCTTCATCTTAGGGTCCCCGTTGGTTTCCCTGATGGGGAAGGCACCCTCAACTCTCTCTGTATTCCCTCTGTCAATTCAGTTTTTAGCCAACTGTTCAATAGGAATGGGTTCTTCTTCTTCTTCTTTCCCTGTAGGTTCTTCAAATATCTCAAGTTTCTCACCTAAAGGCTCCTCTAGTTCACAACCATCGAAGAAGAGAGAAGGTTGGTTGTTGGATGCAGTGGGGGTATTTGGCAAGAATTTTCCTAAATTGTCCCTATTCCTATGAGGCATGAAAGGAATTGTTTTTGGGTTGGTTTTTGTAAGTTTTTTTTTTTAAGGTGGAAAGTACTTTAAAGAAATGAAATTTCTAATTGAATGAAAAGTCACTGACAAAATGAAGAAGCTACTTACTGAATTGAAATTCTACTTGCAGAATGGAAAGGAAAGCAGATAATGAAATATGAAAGAAAGGAAGCTACTAGATTACTTTTGCATAAATAAACTAATGGTAGAAAATTGAAGACAAGAAGTAGAAGAAAAGAAAGAAGTAATCACATTCTACTCAGACACCTCCCCAACAATGGCACCAAAAAGTGATGAGCGCTAGTATTGCAGCAAGGATGTTGCAACTCCTGGGCTACCAACTTTACTTATCAACTTGGGGTTCGTACAAACTTGGAGGTGATAATGCTATATGCACAAGTAAAAGTGAAGGTCCTGCCTGTTGTCACTGTTCATCCAGCGAGAGACCCCAAGGGTTCCAAGCCATACTTCTATAGAGTCAGAAGAAGCTTGATTCTTTTATGGAAGAAGAGCAAATTTATTCTAAGAGAGCTACTCTATTGTAGTAATGAGGAAAACAACATGTAGTGCTAAATCACACCATATTGTAATTAACCATTTAAACAACTATCCTAAGCAGAATTTCTAAGTCAACAATAACCTAATGCTACTATATAAGTTACAGAAGTAAAGAGCATCAATCCATGCTAATGTGTGAACAAGAAAACTAAACTAAATCTATTTTCACTTTTTGGGGTTTTTTGGTAAAATCAAGCATGCAATTTAATTGTTCTTGTGGATGTGACAGGTGGATGGAAGGTGGTTGAGGATGGATAAAAGGCTTATGGAGTGATTGGATGGGGTGGAAGGGTTCTAGGAGGATTTCTGTGACTTCTAGAGGATCACCATCAATTTGGCCTCAAAACATGTCGTTTTAGGAAAACCTACAGGATGTACTAGAAACCTACAGGATGATCCTGTACTAATTACAAGAAACCTACAGGATATAACCGAGAGCTAATTGTGAGGTGTTGGAGGTGTTGGGAAGCTAGAAAAAGGTGTGTAATGTGTGGGATAGGGTGTTAGAAGGTCTAGGAACACTCAGGAGTCAATATCCAAGAGAAGAGATGGCTAGATTCACTCAATGTGTCTAGGGGGATTTCAATGAAAAAGGACAAAAAACTAGTGAGGGTGATGGTGGAAAAAGAGATGGTTAAGGTTGATGAGGTGGAAGATGGATGTTGGTGATGAAGTCTAGACCTACTCCTAAAGTACCTACAGTGCTTAAAACATGCGTGTCTTTCAAGAACTATGCAACAAGATACATCTTCATAAACTAGAAAAGCATGAATGAATTGCCCATATTATACATGAAGAAAGTGTTGAAGGAAATGAAACATGAGTGAGATATTATTGCAAAAATAGAGTAATGGAAAAAAATGATAATGAAATGAACCAAATACTGAATCAAGGGAACAAACTCCACAGCTCATGCAAGAACTAGAAATCTGTGTTTTTGGGCTGCTGAAGGGTCTCTTCCTCAAGTCAATGTCCCTGAGGGAGGTGTTGTGGGGAAAAATGCCTATGCAGGACGATCCTATCCACCTAAGGTGTGACAGTGCCTTAGCAACAAACAGATACAGCTATTATGGTTTCTTCCTTTATGAAATGTGAAAGAAGGGAGATCGATAGACTTACCGTTGTCTTCCGTTTGTCCCTCGATCTAGATCCTCTTCTCTTTGGGTGTTCATAGCTACTTGCCTCCTCGCTTGCTCAAGAGAATAGCTACTTGATTCCCACGAGATCACAAGAGAACAGCTACCTGTGACAAGAGAACAGCTACTTGCGACAAGAGAAGAACACAACACAAAGGCAAATATTCATATTCATAAATGATTCAGGATTAGAAGTAAATCAAATACACTAATGCAATCATACAAATACACCAATATATAGGAGAAAACCAAGATAGCTTTATTGATTGATAACAAGGTTCAGGAAGAGATACAACCCAGAGGGCTCCAATCCAGCATCTCCTTCCCAGCAGAATGGAATTCCTTCTTCAGCTCCCTTCAAAGCATTAAGCACCCAATGTTTCCAGTCTCAAACCAACAGCAATTCTTTGCAATAACAAAATTCCAGCCTCTAGATCTCATGGAGGAGAGATCTATATATAGTTATTTTGGAGAGAGGATGAGTCAGCTTGAGATCTGACTAGTGTCCTCTCCCTCTCTCAGTTCTTGAGTCCACTTGGAGGTTCTTGCTTCCACTTGGAGATTTGGAACCTCTTACTCATCACCAGTCGAATTCCCTGAGGCAAGTGTCATTTTGGAAGCTTCCTGAGCATTGACACATTGAGGAATGAGCCTGCCACTTGTCCAAACTCACTCAGTGCAGGTAGCCAGTGTTGGAGTTGACATTCAACGCAGGTAGCCAGTGTAGCAGTTGACATTCAGCGCAGATGCTCAGTGGAGCAGTTGACATGATCCTGAATTGACTTGTTTTTTAGTGGTTTCAGGTGGAGAACTTCTGTGAATTGCTGTGGTTAGTTAGCCTTGTTCCTCTAGGGGTAGGAACAACATGTTTAGGGACTTTGGATCCCTTAGATTATGGACATTTCATGCTCAATGTTGTAAGGCACAAAAATGTCTATAACAGTTGCTCCCTAAAGTATGAGGCCGTTTATCAGGTGAAATTCTTTATCCAGGAGGGTCCGAAGTTCATCCATTTGCTGGGAGGAGACCTGTAATAAGATACAATACAATACATTATGATTCATACTACTTTCATGATCTAGCCGAGGCGGGCATTCCCATGCTCAGCTTTATAAATTCATTTTTGTACATAGAACATACGATCGTCTGATGGTACACTGATAATTTTGGCGAAATTATCATCCTTTGAGTAGGATGATCATCTGCTGCAATGATGTACATGTCAAATGTCTTTATTTTTCTTGAATATATATCGCAGCCCGGATGGATGAAACTCGATCCAGGGTCTTCAAACTCGTTTGATCTTCACTCTAAGTACAAGTCGATCCATGTGAGAATTGCGCTGAAGTCGAACATGGAAAGACATCGCTTGATTACCGGTCAATGATGTAAACCGTTAACAAGCGCGAGAGGAATCACCGATAATGATAATGACCCTCAAGGTACTGCAGTACAATTCACGTGGTGTGAATAAAGGACTTGGCGTCGAACACCACGCAAAATCTTCTGGTCGAAGGTCATTGATGTATACCTGTCGCCGGAAGTGAGAAACTTGCCATTGAGGCATGCAAGCTTCAAAGTACTGAAGGGGTTGTTCCTAGATCAACTTCTTGGATAATGAGCTGATGTCGACAAGAAGCGATCCGTCAAAGGAGGGCCTTGATGAATCCCACATCAGTGACACGGAACGGAGCTAATGATTTTAATGGAGGTGAAAACGATCTGTGACATATGATTCAGGGTGGCGGTCATGAATGGATGAAGGATAATGTATGGCAGTGGATGGGACCCGATTGACTCTTTCTGAACGACTTCTCTTGAACATATGGCGACACTGACGCGATAGATCAATAGCATTACCCCAAATATGGATGGTATGGCGAGACCATGGTGATGTGACCGGTGAATGAGACAACCCAACCCGATTGTGGTACGGAGGAAAAGTGTCATGTTCAAGAGCGACCTGCTACCATCAAAGTTTTCTCGATTTTCTCCCAATTTTTCCCCAGTCATTGCTGACCAATACCTCTTTATTTTTGTCAAGATTGAGGAGGATAACATATGCTTTTTCTATAACCTGCCCTTCGGGCAAGCCCATCGCTATGTTTTAACGAGCCTAGCGATAGTGAAACTCGTTCTCGTCTAAAGACAAGTTTGTCGCTATTTAGTGGTTTAACGAGTCTAACGACAAGGATAACTCGGTCCCTTTCATTTTTAGAGAGTCTGAAAAGGTACGTAAAGTTAACTCCATAAGTCCTTTTTCGTCATTAATCCCTTAAGTCCGAAAAATTATAAAACAATACAGAAGGGATGAGTTTTTGATAGTTTTAACGAGCCGAATAAAACAAGCGCTCGATCTTTTTTTGCAATAATCCCTCAGGTCCAAAAAAGATTAAAATCTAGAGGAGGGATAGCACTTCTGGTCGCTTTAACAAGCTGGAAGGCCAAAACTCGGCAATCTTTTCATATTTTACGAGTCAGTTGAAAAGAGCTTAAAGAAGACTCGTCTTCTGAGGAACGAGTGATGAACAGGGTTAGCAGCTGATTCCAGGTACAGGTTGGAATTTTCCAATCACGGAAGTGTCACAAGGATGGCTAGGTGAAATCACTCTTCGCAGCTGTTCCTCAAAATGGGTAAACAATCATATGGAGGTAAACGATCGGCCAAATGAAAAGTGGAGGTGACGGTGCAAACACGACCAAGGCTTTTATGGCTGATAAGGTTACGTACACAATGGTTATTTTACCGGTAATGGGTTCATTTTTTAAAGAGCTTGAATGTGCCAAAACACTGCTCAAGCTTATGTTTATTTTTTAACGAGCATGAATTCCGCGTTAAAACTGCTCGGATCTTGCGTTTATTTTTTAACGAGCATGAACTTTATGCTAAAACTGCTCGTTTATACCAGTCATATGATAAGAGTGTCTCATTGGAGATGCTATTTTTTATGGAGCTTCATCTCACGTAAGCTTTGCCCCGGATCCTTTCGTTATGCAAGTTCGGAAACGACTAATCCTACGAGTTTAAAGGGTTAGAGGTCCTAAAAATTTAAAAAATAAATAGCCGCCCCTTGCTTACACTCCAAAAGGTTTGCATGCCCCCAGGCATAAGACAGAGTTTCAAGGTTACCTCTACTTCTTTTCCGTCAAAACATTTGTTTTAACGAGAGAGGCTTACCTCTTTCAGGTTACCCAAAGATTGTCTCATTCGCGGCTACGAATAAAACATTTCTTCGGCGATGTCTACCAACGGTGAGCGACGACGACCGCCGACCCACATAACTTTGACAAAAGAATCTTATTCTAGAACAACCCCTCTTCCTCTACGGACGGGGTACGGACTAGTCATATTCTCCCGCGGAAACCTACCCTATACCCAAAGTTTCCCTGCCAAAGCAGGCCAGGACGCATGCCCCCTGGGTTCCAGTCATATCCTCCCGGATTACTCGCGCTCATCAGGAGGACGGACCGTGGGTTGAGACACTTCTTGCGTGAATAGACCATTTAGGGATGGTATATGACTATTTGCGATGCGTGATCCGGGGAATGAAAGTTGGTCCACGAGCTTGACCATTCTTCCTTCATGCGGAAAACACATTACTCTAAAGAGTGATGAGACGATGGCTCCCATGCAATATATATAGTCTCGTCCAAGGAGTAGGTTATAATCCAAGGGTCCTTGAACGACCATCACGTTCATTTGAATGGTCTTCCCTTTCAATGTTATGGGCACATTGGGGAGGATCCCTAAAGGTCGACTGGTTCCCTTATCAAAGCCTGATAGATTTCTCATTTCAGGCAAAAGTGCAGGCGAACCAAGCGCTTTCCAAGCAATAGAGGAAAGGATACTCACAGATGCCCCTTCATCAATAACTGTACCAGCCATTACCATTCTGCATATTTGGACAATGATTCTGAATGGTATGCTAGCTGGAAAGCGGGGTCTGCCTAGTTGGTTCCAGTTGAAGGACACAACCAGGTTGCTTGGTGGTGGGACCGAGTATACGGCCGGATAGCGCTCTGATGAACTTCCTTCCTGCGATAAAGGAATGGTGGCATTGCCCCCTTGATCATCAGAGTCAGTGCTGATGAAGAGAATCTGGACGGTGTCGTCTTTATTCTCCCCTGTGATGGTGTCATTCGAACATAGATCCTCTGAAGGCAAAACCGGGTCAACTGCCGTTTCAACCTTTAGACTTTCGTCAGGTATGGATTCAGACGGTTCATCTTCAATGACAGGTGCTTCGGCTGACCACCTGGGCGGGTCAGCCGAGTTCTCAACTAGCGAGGGACTTGGCAGGAGTCTTTGATATCCAGGAGGAAGTTGCGCTCGTAAAATTGGGCGATCTTCCAGAACTCTTTCTGCCTCGTCTAAGAAGGGACAACGGTGGATGGCGTGATCGCCTTCACACAGTCTGCAGGGAAATTTAGCTTTCCCGCTCTGTCCTGGGGCTTCACTCCCACTAGTTGACGGTGAGCAGTCGACATGGCTATCACAGGTCGATGCTACCGAATTGTGCAAAAGGGGGGACTAGTCCCTTAGTATCCGGGGGATACAGGGACAATCTCTATGGAAGTGGTCTCCCTTGCATATGACGCATGGTGATTTAGGCCTTACGAGTGCTGTGTGTGGATTTTTGTTAGATGACACTTGTTTGCCCCCAGTCACCTTAGGCTCCTTCTTCTTCTTTTCTTTCTTCTTCTTCTCCTTCTTCTCCTTAGGAACCCGGTTTTTTGTTCGACCAGTTCCGTCAAGCGAAGAGGAAGGAGGGTAGGAAGATGAAGTGGAAGGCTGGGAGGCAACTCTTGTCTGATTTAACTGTTGACTTGACTGTTCAGGAATGGTGGTATTCTGAACGACATTGGTTGAAAAGAGCCAGACTGGTAGGCCAATTGTCAGTCCTGGAAGTGACAATGTGGCCATGTGGGGCGCACCAACATCTCCCCAAGAGGAGAAGGGACTAGGATTTCCACCAAGGGGAATTCCTTGGTTGGTGTGCTCCATCTTTTCAACCTAAAGATCAACGCGGGAATAAAGGGTGATTGTTCCGTTTAAAATATATTGTTAACGACGCTTTAGACACAACTTGCTTTTTCACTTTTAAAGAGTCGAGAAAAAGCTAAAGATGACTCTAGTCTCCTTCGATGTTTTAACGAGCCAGAAGTGACAAATGCTCGGATGGACTTTTTCTGTTATAGAGTCTGAAAAAGGCCAAAAGAAACTGCTCTGGAGATCTAGGCAGAGGGTGTGCCAAACTTTTCGCAAAACCGCAGAATACTTTTTAAGGTACGGGCGGTCGATCTTCGTGAATGCTGTGTTCACTGCATTGCGATCAGTAGGGCGGCCGACACGGCTTCCTAAGGGTAAAGGATATATGCCTATAGGGGTGTCCCAATATATACGCGACGGTACGTCGGAGCACAATCCGTACTAGCGCTATCGTCCCTCAGGAGGAATAACCCACCTTCCACGAGATCGACAGTCACTAGGCTTAACGACGCCGGAACACGTCTCTAGCCTAGACCTCTATGTTGTGCGTTATGTTTCAAAGCGTTGTTAGGTTCATTCAGTTTATTTTAAGTTGATCTTTTTTAGAAGTTTGTCTTTCAGGATCACCACGAGATGTATGGTACAATTCCTAAATGCAGTCTAAGATGATAAGCAAGCTTTATTATCTTTTCAACTTTGAAAATCCTAGCTACTAAGGGAAAAGAAAGACATTATCTTTTCTCAAAGAGCAATTAGCACACTCTAATGCACTCTTTCCTAAATCAATCATGCAAACTATCAAATGCAAAATGCACAATGCAGGTGTTTGTTTTCCACTTTCTTAGTATAGATGCCTACAAAGAAAGCTTTTTGTACAACTTTGAATTTGCTTTTAAATGACAGATACAAACAAGTTTACTTTTTCGAAAACAACAAGGGTAGAAGAGATTACAATCACTTTGTGACTTTCGAAATAAAGACTTGTTTTGACACTTAAAAGAGACAAATTCAAACCAATAAGAAAAAGTAAATCTATAATCAATCTGCAAACAGCCAATGAACTCTCTCCTAAGATCACAGTCAATCAGATCTGAATCAAGGGCTACAGGATGATTATTTCACTCATGCAAAGGAAAACTGTAAATGATGTAAAAACACATAAAAACACTCACAGTCTTTTTGTACAAAAGGAGGTGGAATCTAAGCAAAGAAAAGGGGTTATCAGACTGGTACCTATGCTGGTTAAAGGCTACAAAAACAGAGATCAAAACAGGGCAACAGACAGCAGAGAACCCTAGCTGCACAAGGCTAAATTGGTTCAGCGCAAGTCTAACACTGTGGAGTTGACATTCAGCGCAGGTAGCCTTCATGGGACCTGCGTTGAAATGCAGACTGCCTTCACAGTGTCTGCGCTGAAGGAGAAACTCTCGTTTCCCCTGGGTTCTGGGTCACAAAATGCTCAAAAATCAACTGTTTCAGGCCAAATCAGAAACAAAAGCAAGGTATAATCAGAGGGATGCTTTGAGAGGGTACTAAAGACTATCACAAAGGATCATCAAGTCATTTGTGAGTCCATTGTTCAGATCATAGACAAAATCCAGTGAAGGATCAAGGCAACAACAGTCTACTTTGCAGAAGCAGTTCGATTGTTGCTGTTGAGTCTATGAAGCAAACAATGATGTAAACACAAATAAAATGAATAAAGCAATCTCCCCAGTGGAGTCACCAATTTGTTGTGGGGAAAAATGCCTATGCAGGACGATCCTATCCACCTAAGGTGTGACAGTGCCTTAGCAACAAACAGATACAGCTATTCTGGTTTCTTCCTTTATGAAATGTGAAAGAAGGGAGATCGATAGACTTACCGTTGTCTTCCGTTTGTCCCTTGATCTAGATCCTCTTCTCTTTGGGTGTTCACAGCTACTTGCCTCCTCGCTTGCTCAAGAGAACAGCTACTTGATTCCCACGAGATCACAAGAGAACAACTACCTGTGACAAGAGAACAGCTACTTGCGACAAGAGAAGAACACAACACAAATGCAAATATTCATATTCATAAATGATTCAGGATTAGAAGTAAATCAAATACACTAATGCAATCATACAAATACACCAGTATATAGGAGAAAACCAAGATAGCTTTATTGATTGATAACAAGGTTCAGGAAGAGATACAACCCAGAGGGCTCCAATCCAGCATCTCCTTCCCAGCAGAATGGAATTCCTTCTTCAGCTCCCTTCAAAGCATTAAGCACCCAATGTTTCCAGTCTCAAACCAACAGCAATTCTTTGCAATAACAAAATTCCAGCCTCTAGATCTCATGGAGGAGAGATCTATATATAGTTATTTTGGAGAGAGGATGAGTCAGCTTGAGATCTGACTAGTGTCCTCTCCCTCTCTCAGTTCTTGAGTCCACTTGGAGGTTCTTGCTTCCACTTGGAGATTTGGAACCTCTTACTCATCACCAGTCGAATTCCCTGAGGCAAGTGTCATTTTGGAAGCTTCCTGAGCATTGACACATTGAGGAATGAGCCTGCCACTTGTCCAAACTCGCTCAGCGCAGGTAGCCAGTGTTGGAGTTGACATTCAACGCAGGTAGCCAGTGTAGCAGTTGACATTCAGCGCAGATGCTCAGTGGAGCAGTTGACATGATCCTGAATTGACTTGTTTTTGAGTGGTTTCAGGTGGAGAACTTCTGTGAATTGCTGTGGTTAGTTAGCCTTGTTCCTCTAGGGGTAGGAACAACATGTTTAGGGACTTTGGATCCCTTAGATTATGGACATTTCATGCTCATTGCTGTAAGGCACAAAAATGTCTATAACAGGAGGAAGTGAGGCAGAGGCACCTGATGACAACCTTGTGGTGATCCTTTTTCTCCTTGCTAACTTGCTAACTGAAAGAAGTCACAAATGGAAGCAAGCTAACATACAACCAATCTAATCTACACTGTTGTAATGGAAATACAGCTACTTAAGCAAATGAACAATAAAACTATGAATCTATACTAACATACATGTAAAATAAAGAGGAGCCTTGGATACTCCTAACCAAAGAGCTTCAACCCTCTGAGCTAACTCAGTGCTAGCTCAAAACAAAAATCATTCTTGTTATCAAAATAATGGATTACATCAAAAACTGTCACAGGTCTTGTAGCTCGAAAATAGAGTAGAGTTTTACAAAAAAAAAGTGAATCCTACTGAGGTCCTAGGCCTCTCTACTTATACATGTAATGTCTCCAATGACTTCCTTAAAATTAGGGAGGCTTCGCTCCCAAACTTTGAGATAAATTGGTGCTTTGTCTTTCACTTGCTCGGCTACCTTCTAGTCCTCATGATTTGGAAGTTTGCACTCTGAGCTGATGGAGGAATATTCGAATGGATGGGTAGTAAATGAGGAGTATTTACCTCCTATATTTCCTCTCCCTTATCACATTCAAGTTTTGACCAAGGTCTTTGCCAAAATTCCTTACTTTTATGCTTTAATCCTGCATTAAATGCACATTAGACCACAAAGGAAAATATCCAACTCTAACTCATCTCGTAAACAAAATATAAAAAATTATGCAATAAGTTGTGAGAATAGTTGGTTTGACTAGTCTAGGAGGTGAATTAAGGCCCATATAATTACACAATGATGAGGCTCATCAGTTGGTGACCTAGAAAGCCTAAAGACCTAATGGAGACACTAGACTGAGTGAAATCATGATGGGGATGACAGACATGATTATGATACTCTCTTAATGAGGATACACTCAGATGAATGATGAAAGTGACCGGGATGTAAAAATTCTTGAGAAAGTGAAAATAACCCTAGACATACTAACCAGTGACCAAAGTTTTTGAATGGAGGACCTAGTAGAATGAAAAAAAATTGAACCTAAACCATAATGGTAATGCTGAAAGAGAACATTTGATTACTGGTGGCAAGCAGAAAAAATACTAACACTAACATGCTCAACAACATTTAAAATACTAGTCATAAGAGCATAGTCTTTATACCTTGTTGGTAAGTGAGTCTCCCTACCTAATATCCTTGGTAGCATACTTGCCTCAAATCTATCTTGATCACTCGTTATTGGACTTGGATTGCTAATTGCACCCACATCACTATATTCCTCCTTTTGATGTTGTCGTTGCATATGGTTGTCTTTGGCTTCATCATTTATATCATCAATTAGTAAAGGAATGTGCAACTCCTCATAGTTTTTGTCTCTGTTCCCTTCACCAACATTTTCATGGAAGATAACATCTCTACTCGCAAAGACCTTGTGAGTAGATGGATTAAATAGTTTATATGCATTGAAATGAGAATAGTACCCTACAAATATGCATTTTATGGCTTTAGCATCCGATTTATTCCTATCCTCAGGAATATGTGCAAAAGGTTTCGAACCAAATACTCTTAAATGACTGATTGCAGGCTTAAAACCATATAAATCCTTGAATGGAGTCTTGAGATAAAGACTCTTAGTTGGACTTATATTCTTTAAATAGACCGCAGTATTAATAGCTTCTAGCCAAAAGCCATTAGATAGGTTCTTACCTTTCAACATGTTGCATGCACACTCCACCAGAGTTATTTTATTTCTCTCTACAACCCCATTCTGTTGTGGAGTGTGGGGTACTGTAAACTATTGAATTATTCCATGATCCCTGGAATATTTGATGAAGTTTCCAAGCTTGTATTCTTCCCCTTGTATTATTATTCCCTGTATGCTTTTCAACCATACTTATGAATTCTTTAAAATATTCAAAAGTGTGACTTTTAGTTTTGACAAAATATACTCATGTATATCTTGTGCAATCATCAACAAATAACATAAAATAATAAGCTACTCCTAAGGAGCTTGGCTGCATTTGTCCACATATATAAGTGTGCACAAGTTCGAGTATATCTCTCTTATGCCTATTTAAATTTGAGGGAAATTCATCCTTGTGCATTTTTCCATGTGCACATCCTTCACAATCAATATGTGTATTTTTTAAAATAGGAATTCCATTAACCATACCTTGTTTCTGTAGCAACAATATGTCATGAAGATTGATGTGTCCAAATATTTGATGCCAAAGATCCTCTGTTGTCATAGTTGTTGAAGTTAAAGCTTGATGTGGCATGCTTGTAACATTGAACTTATACAGGCCTCCAGCTTGTGTTCCTTATGCCACCAACTTCTAATGATCCAACAAATCCTTTATGACACAATAGGTTTTGAAAATTTCTACCTTCAAGTTCAGATCTGCAATCATGGAAACCGAGATCAAATTCTTCTTAATGTCTAGTACATACATGATGTTTTGGATGTGCCTGATATTACCATCAAACAATATCACAAGAATATCCCCATACCCTTTAATCTGGTATGCTCTGTCATCACTAAGGTATATATTAGCACCATTGTTGGTTTCTTTAAAACTTTGAAACCAATTCTTATTACCTGTCATATCAGTGGATTCTCCGGAATCCACAAACCAAGTTTTGGCCTCATCAGTCTCAGTAGAGAAAGGAAAAACAGACACAATCAATTTGAGGTCATGATTCTGATTTTCATTAGCAAAGTTCCCTATATGCTTCTTATGTCTATGTCTGGCTTCATCAATCTTCTTTTTATAACAATTTCTAGCAATCTGACCAGTTTTACCACAGTAAAAACACTTGATTCCTGAATCATTTCTAGTTAATGACATACCTTGGAATGGATTTTTCTAGGGTGTACCACCACCTTTTTGTCATGCTCCTTGTTTCCCTTTGAAATGTTTTTTATTCGGCAATAATTCCAGGTTTTCATTTTGAGGCTTCAGATTCATATGCCTCTCTTCTTTTTGCATCAAGATATCTATCAATTCTTTAAAGGTGGGATATTTCTACCTCACTCTCAGCCCTGTAATAAACATCTAATAATCATTAGTCATACCATTTAAGGTAATCGTGAGAACATCACTGTTGGAAACTTTCTCTCCTATGTCACCCAACTTGTCTCTTAGTTCTTTGATCTGAGAGATGAATGCAATAATGGATTCATTCTCCTCCATTCTCATAGAGAGAATCTTACTCTTCAGAAAAAACAAGAGATTTGTATTCTTTATCTCATATAGATCCTTGAGAGTCCCCCAAATATCATTGCTAGTTTTGCACTCTCTGATGTTTTTCACCAATATTTTCAACAACACCTTCGCTTTGTTTTCTCTCCTCTCCCAATCTTGTATTGTTGTCGTTGTTCCTCCTCCGGTTGTAGTCGGCTTCGGTTCGTCCCCATTTGCAATTTCCCATGCACTTGAGCCCTTGAGAAGTGTTTGTAATTTGACCTTCCAATTGGTGTAATTTGACCCATCGAGCTTATTGGTCTCATTTAGATATGCTTCTGCCATGTGATTATTCATTGTGATAGGATCGATCTATGGATCTACCACAATATCCTCAATCTCTAGCAATTGATCTGGTCAACAACTAAACTACACCAGCACCGATGATCTTAATCTCAAAAAAAACAAAAAAAATGTACCAAAGGAGTGATATCTACCTTATCAAAGCACCACCAAAAATCACGCACCAAAAACTTGACTTTAAGCAATTTACCTCGGCCTCCACATACCAATAGATCAAAATAGAGTACCATCCAAAATCGGAGCAGGGTTACAACAACAAAAGCCACAAATCACGAAATATTACGGAAGGCGTGAATAGTAGCAGTGAGCACAACATTCAAAATGACGAAGGAAAAAAAGTTGGAAGGGAAGGCTTCCAATATGCTCAACCTTCACAGTTAGGGAAATCTCGGGAAAAATGGTCGAAGTCACCACACTGATAGTAGCTTCCCTCTAGAGTGATATAGCTATAAGCGATCTCAATCTTATTGAAAAGGATCTCAGTGTGATGCCAAGGGATATGGTTCCTCGAAGCAGTGTCAGCCTAAAAAAATGATAGGAAGACTAGAACACTATGCTAACAATCTCATCTATGATCTCAAGCTTTAATGCATCTAGGCTTTACATGGAGCATATCAACTTCAAATGGAACAATCCCGACCTCAAAACAAAATACAAAGCCACCACAAATTTCTTTTGGCCTTGTGCCACGAAAAACCTAAAGAAATAGGTGATCGGGTCTGCACTTATGACCTGCGCTGAACATGATCAATGTAAGGAAAGGGGAATCAACATGAGAATTGGTCTTAAATTCCATGATGATCCCCGTTATCACTAGCATGAGAATGAGGGAAAAATGTCATGGTCGTCCATCTTTGCTTAGCAAAAAAATGAGTTTCACAACAACTCCTTTGCCACTTAGGCTCTCTCGACAACACCTCTCTCCAGCTACCAAGGCTCTCAATTCTTCACACCAAAGCTTTAAATTGTCCAGCCACCAAGGCCCATAAATTGACAAACCACCAAGACTCTCAGATCAACCAGCCACCAAGGCTCAACTCTTCCGCCAAGGAACTTAAGTCAACCACCAAGGCTCACCCGCTCTGATACCATGTTAAAAAATTGAAGACAAAATTGAAACACTGAAACTAGAGCTCAGAGGTGAGTAAGTTGCACCTGGAAACTGCTTGGGTAGTACCGCACACATTCATTAATCATGGAATCAAAATATATAAGTTTACATCAATTTAGGGAGATCAAAATTGTCTCATAGAAAATAGAAACTAATCCTAATCTAGGATACACACACAACTGTGAAATAAACTTTCTCCAATATTACATAATTTCTCAATTATTTTCAACTATCTCAACCTTTAATTTGTGTACATTATTAAGAATATTCTAAAATATTCTTTGGAGGTTAAGACTCGTTTTACTATATAAATTAAAATAGTAATTCATATTCTATCCATTATATACCAAATCTTGAGTGGGCCTAATGGTTAAGAGCATGTCTTTCCTCCTAAGAGGTCACATGTTCAAAACTAAAAGTGGTAGAGTATATATGCCTTCATAGACTTAGCAGTCAAATAGTTGGAACAGGCGTACAACAACAAAATCCCCAAAACATGGCACAACATCGATCTCAGCAATGATCTCGAGCTTCAATGCATATAGGCTTCATATGGAGCATATCAACTTCAAATGAAACAAGCCCAACCTCAAAAGAAAATATATAGCCACCACAACTTTATTCTGGCCTCATGCCACGGAAAACCTCAAGAAAATGCACCAACATGTAAATAGGGATCGGGTCCGCGTTAATGACCTGCATTGATCATGATTGGTGTAAGGAAAGGGGCATGAGCACGAGAATTGACCCTAAATTCCGTGATGATCCCCATTATGATCAGCACGAGAACGAGGGAAAAATATCACGCTGGTTCGACTTTGCTAAGAAAAAAAACGAGTTTCGCAACAACTCCTTTGCCACCGAGATTGTGGGCAATTCCTCTCTCCAACAACCAAGCCTTTTAGTTCTTCAGCCACCCAGGCTTTTAAATTGTCCAGCCACCAAGGCCCACAAATTGATCAGCCACCAAGGCTCAACTCTGCTACCAAGGCACTCAATTCAGCCACCAAGGCTCACTCGATCTGACACCATGTTATAAAATGGAATACAAAACTAAAACACTGAAACTAGACAAAACTAAAACACTGAAACTAGAAGCTCACCAGTGAGCAAGTTGCACCTGGAGACTGCTTGGGTAGTACAGCACAAATTCATTAATAATGGAATCAAAATATATAGGTTTACATCAATTTAAGGACATCAAAATTGTCTCCTAGAAAATAGAAACTAATCCTAATCTATGATACACACACAACTGTGAAATAGACTTTCTCCAATATTACATAATTTCTCCATTATTTCCAACTATCTCAACCTTTAATTTGTGTACATTATTAAGAATGTCTTAAGATATTCTATGGAGGTTAAGATTTGTTTTACTATATAAATTAAAATAGTAATTCATATTTGTATCCATTATATATATCAAAGCTTGAGTGGACCTAATGGTTGAGCACGTGTTTCCTCCTAAGAGGTCACAAGTTCAAAACTAAAGGAGGTAGAGTATGTATGCTTTCGTAGACTTAGCAGTTAGATAGCTGCCTTGAGGTCTGGTACACCAATTAGAATATATATACTATAAGATAACTAAGATAAATCATTTAAGAAATTAGTGATATTAAAATGATTATAAATGAGTATACTTTTTCAATCATATTTTAGGGGCAAAAAAATCAATATCTTTCCAATAGTTACATTGTTGTAATGACCATGGGTATGGCCATCTTTGGTGAACCATAGTCAACCTAGAACATTCCATTCTCTACAAACTCTTAATGGCTAACCATTGTCATTCATGGTTAGAATGATAGTCTCGTACACCAATTGGATTATATATACTATAAGATAACTAAGATAAATCATTTATGAAATTAGTGATATTAAAATAATTATAAATGAGTATATTTTACAACATAACTAGGATAAATCATTTGTGAAATTAGTGATATTAAAATAATTATAAATGAGTATACTTTTTCAATCATATTGAAGGGGCAAAAAAATCAATATCTTCCCAATAGTTACACTGTTGTAATGACCATGGGTATGGCCATCTTTGGTGAACCATAGTCAACCTAGAACATTCCATTCTCTACAAACTCTTAATGGCTAACCATTGTCAATCATGGTTAGAATGATAAAAAATGGTCGACGAAGGTGTGTATAGTGGAATATGGTCAACTATAATTATCAATCAAGATCTCTATGGTTGAGTGTGGTAAATAAAGGTCAACCCTCTTAACCATGATCAACCCCATCAACCACCCCAACCATTAATGTAATATTTTTTATAACATTAATGTAAAATTAACATTCACATTAATATAAGCTTTCCGTGAACCCTCATCAACTAATCAACCCCATACAAAATTAAAAAAACTTACCTACCCTAATAACCCAATGCTAGAGCCACAAAATATTAACATTATTGGTTTGAAATTTTTTACCACATTTAAAATCTCATAAATCATACCAAAATCGTACCAAAAAGGCCTTTCAGGTCATCTTTTTGGCCTTGGGGCAAATGTATGTGATATATAACCAAAATTAAATCATTGTATTCTCTACGTGTAATCCTGGTTTTGGAGGAGAGGAGTAAGATCCAGGCTGCAAGACCAGCAGCGTCAACACATTTTTGCCGGCATCTGCAGAAGCACGTGCAACTAATTATTTTGTATTGAATTAGGACAACTTCTGAGATCCCATGGATCTTGAGGACATCATAAGGCATGCAGGTGAAGAAAAATTGTCTCTATTCATGGAAACAATCATAGCATATGCCCAACCATCAATCCAACTTGTCATCCCCACACGAGTAAATATATTACATCAGTCCCAACTTGCAAAGTATTCAGCCCTCTTACCTCACGTAACTGCAATCAGACTTCTTGGACTTCGATCTCTCTTCCTTTACAGAATGTATATGTACCTCATTTCAGGCCTTATTGGCCTTCAGACTTTTGAAATCTCTGTTGCTCTGCAAGAATTTACAGCAATGGATGGATCATGGGAGAGCAGTTGCTATAAGTACAGTCAGTTTAATGGAGCAGTCCAGGATGAGATGGGCAGCAAAGTTCAGATATCAGAGATTTTTAAGCTCCAAGGAAATTCTTATTTAGGTTTGGAGCTTCCAGAGATCAACATTAATGGATCAGATATAGCGCCAGCTGAGCCTTCTTCAGGATTTATGGAGACAAACAGAAGTCCTGAATTAGTTGCAGCGAGAGATATAATTGTTTCGAAAACAAAAACCAGTACAGGAATTCCAGTATCAGAAAGAGATGATTCCACTGATTTGATCCCTGCCATAATAGGTTCTGCTCAGGGATATTCCACCACTTTCGATTCGAGAATTGCGTCCTTGTCAAGTGCCTTGTACCCAAATGGCGATAATACACCTGCTTCTTTTCATGGTACAAATCCATCGTTGTGGCAAGACAGTGACGTCCGAAGGGCTAAGAAATACAAGGCCTTTTTGTCCAAAACATCAATGGCAGACAATAATTTGCCTCCTGATGGTGATGCTATTTATCGAACACAGATGCAAAGAAATAATCACATAGTGGCAGAAAGGCAGAGAAGGGAGGATATGAATGAAAAGTTTTCAATTTTGAGAACTATTCTGCCAAAAATAACAAAGGTATGATCAAGTTCTTTCCAGTATAGTGTTTATATTTTCTTCTGATAAATATTCTTTGATTTTAGAAGTGTCTGCTGTTCGGATTATCAGAAGGACAAAGCCTCAATCGTGACAGACACAATAAATTATGTCAGAGAACTTGAAAAGAAGCTTAAACAGCTTGAGGATTTCAAATCCCGAACTTCAGTAAAGGGATTCAAGAAGAACTACTCGAATGGCATCCATGAGAAGTTGGAGATAAAACTGGTAAATGACCACATCCCTAGTGTTTTTAAATTAAAACATATTCTACGGATCTCTTAATTTCAGGGTAGAATAGGAATTTCAAATGAGAAACCATTAAATTTGATAGTTTTTTTTTTTTTTGTTTGGCTCAGTAGTGACCATTTGAATCATTAAATATATATAAAAGCGTATAGAATTTTAAACATAATATTTAAGCGTATAGAATTTTTTATTATTATATTTGATAAATAAATCAATAATGATAAATTAATTTGCTTATCAAATTTTATTTCTATATTTATAAATAAATCAATCTTGATGAACAAATTTGCCCATCAAATTCCATCCATGTTTATGGTTGGTTCATCTTCCATCCCTGTTTATTGTTTGTTCTATCTTTATTATTGTGTGCACTGGGGTGGATGCAATATATGTGATCTATTCACAAAGTTCTTGAATGATGTGTGGTAAGTCCAATATGTTAGTTGCAGAATCATAGTCCGGAAGTTGAAATACAGAGCGTGGGAAACCGAGCTGTAATTAAAGTAACGTGCCGTTGTAGCCGTGGCCTGCTTTTACGTACTGTCAAAGCTTTGGATGACTGTAAAGCGGATGTGTTGCAATCCAATATGATCACGTTGGATAACATCACCCTCCAATACTTCACTGTTCAGGTATGTTACTTGAAAATAAAAATCCACAATATAAAAATCATATTTTGATTACATTTCTTTTCACAATGGTATCTTCTCATTTCTGTTAAGAAAACAACCAACCAAACTTAGAATAGAGAGACCAGGCACACTAATAAAATATAAATATTTAATCAGAAAATTCTTATCGATGGTCATCTGCTATAGTGTATAATTTTCATTGCGCTAATCTATGCTAGGTTTTTTTTTTCTCAACGATGTAATCTAAATGTTATAAATGTTAGATCCTTTCACTTTTTGTTAATTTTGGGGTGGGTAAAGAAATTTTGGATTTTAAGTTTTAGTAGTAAATGTTAGATCCTTTCACTTTTTGTTAATTCTGGTGGGTAAAGAAAGTTTGGATTTTAAGTTTTAGTAGGGGTTTTTCAACATATTGAATTTATTTATATATTTAAAAATATATTTTAAATGATTTAAATTTAACATTTTACTCAAAATTATATAACATTATTCTTTAAAAAAAACCAAAATCAAATTAAATTAAAAATTCTGATACTTTTTTAATGGTAATTAAAGAATAATTTTATTCTCCACTTTTTCCATTGGCACTTTCTCACTTATCACTTAGACTGCAAGACAATTACTATATATAGTTGTTTTTAGTCACATTTTTTGGAAGTTTTTTAGGTCTAATTTCTCTAAAACCCAACAAGAATTTATTGAAATCACAAGCTTGACTAACCCCTGCACACTCTAAGTGCCAGAGAGGTTTTCCAGGGCACTGAATCTATATACAGTCAAACAACCAGTTTAAATAACATAAATCAATATTTCAAATAAAATTTTTCCACACCAAAAACTCCAAAAAATCACACTAAAAATAACTCAGTTAGTATAAAAACAACTCAATTAGTATATTCAGTTGATTTGATTTGGATTGAGATTGACAACCATATTGTGGATTGAACAGTTAATTCCTGGAGTGACTGCAAGTGATGATGAGATAATCAGTGCTCTTGAAGAAGCCACCCGCTAACGGTCGACGATCTGCTCATTATTCGGACAGCCGCCGCAGCTGTCAATTGGTAACCACTGCTCCACTGTTGCTGCATCAATGCTCTCAAGCGACCGTTACGTACAAACTACAATCGAGGGGAAATGTGCGTGACTGCTATGTTTCTTCTTAACATAAAATTTATGGAAACATATTTGTGGGTTGAGAAGACTTCCAATATACAGTTCAAAATGCAAATTCTATTAGATTAAGTTGTCGCTTTTTGATGATGCAAGTGTTTAATAAATAAATATTTCTTCCATACTTGCAATTCTAATTCATATTCGAAGTCGAGAATTATCACGAATCCAAACCTTGAAAAAATAATTTAGAATCCTTTTTAATGAGTTAACGCATATCTTAATTCAAATTATTATTATTTGTACATCATTATTATTGTTATTGTAAAGTGCATATTATTTTTTCAGAGGAAAAAATCATCATAGATTTATATTAAGAAAATATAAAGATCTTCAATACATAAGCTGTTGAATTGAGCCAAAAGCCCAGCAACCTTTGCAAAAATTGGATAGAGATAGTCCGAATCTTCCATATCTAAAAAGGGAAAACATATACATCCCATCTACAAAGCCCTCTTGTCCAAAGTTGCTAACAGATTATACGATCATTTGAAGAAACAACCCTATTAAAAGATTACATACAAATAACACATAAGAAAATAGGAGCAGTCGGCCAGCCTTGGAACTGAGATCCAGAAAGACTGAAACCATCTTGCAAGAGAAAAAGCGCCTTTGGCAGATAGTCATTTTGATGAAAGGATTCATGGCATGCTTGAATATGATGAAGAATAGCATGAAGGGGTTCCTTAGAACCTTGGAAAATTTGTGCGTTCCTCCAGTTCCACAAGAACCAACATGAAATGATAAACAACGATCTCCAAGATGAGGATTGCCTACTCCACCATATAAAAGCATCCTGAACATAAGAAAAGATATTGTAAGGAAAACCAAAATATAAAGACAGCTCATACCAGATATAAAGGGACGAGGCACATTGAAAGAACATATGCAGATTAGATTCTGCTTCATTGAGGCACATAGCACATCGGCTCGGACCCTGCCATTTTTCCTTTGAAGAACCTCCCATGTAAGATTTTTGTTCCCAAATAGCAGCCAAGAGAAAATAATCATTTTGAGAGGACATGCAGCCTTCCAAAGACATGGAGGAAACAACGGATCAGGACTCCTTGTAATGACAGAGATCATATCTGCATAAATATGCTTTACGCTCACAGGCTGGTTTGATTTTTTGAGAGATCAAACCAGAAGATCCTTTGATCCCGATCGTATAATTCCCATACTACAAAGGCTCGCTTTTACCGAATTCGAGAGAGGGAGCATCGATTGGGGCAAATGCAGATCCTCCCCATCATACCAAACCAGGGAAGAACCAGACCATTCTTTTATCAGCTTGTCCCATGTAAAACATCCCAGCCTGTGTAGATTGTGGACCAACGGAGAAGGGGACGAGAACTCCCGGGCGCATGAAATAGAATCATAACCAATAAACATACTAGTTCTCGAGCAGAGTTTCCAACGAAGATTCTCTATGAAGAAAAGATGGACCTTCCTCAGACTTTGCCAAATCGTCGATCCACTCCTGATGCCAATGGACCGCCTCCTGTACCATAATTCTATACTCTTGCCTTTTAAATATTTTGCCTTAATAATCTTACTCCATGGCTCGTCGCCAAAAATACCTCTATGAAAAGACCTACAGAGGATAGCTTTCCCGAAAGTGCGCATATCTAAAAGGCCCCATCCACCAGCCCTTTTTGGTTTTGATATAGAAGCCAATTTGACAAGATGAATTTTTTTCTCAAATGCATGTCCTCCCCAGAGGAAATTAGCAATCAATCTGTTCATTCGGTTTATAATGCTGGCAGGAAGAAAGAAGCTATGAGCCGAGTAGACCGAAAGTTGTGAAAGGACGGCCTGTACTAAGATGAATCTGCCCGCCAGAGAAAGAAATTTAAACTCCCATCCTGAGATGTTTTTATAAAACTGGTCCAGTAGCCATTACCAATCCCTTTTGGAGTATTATTTTGCCTTTAAGGTGAAGCCCAAGTATTTAAACCCTTGCTTAATTGAAAAAGGAGCAATGCCCATCAATTCAGATATCCAGTGAACGATTTCCATATTTGAATCGTTATGAAACAAAGAGGATTTTTCCTTATTGATAAACAGACCTGTAGCTTTCTGAAATTTTGAAAGAATATCATTTATGCATGCCCAGGAGACCTTACAAAGCATAGCAAAGATGAGGACATCATCAACAAAGAGATTATGAGAGAGGGAGACATCCTTACAAATCTTTACCGGGCGGCATCTCTTGTCTTCAACTGCTTTATTTATCTGCAGACTGAGAGAGTTCATTACCAGAATGAAGAGCAGTGGGCAAAGGGGACATCCCCGTCGGTGTCCTCTCTCCGCTTGGAAGAAAAACGAAGGAAGTCCATTTACAATCACTAAATATCTGACGTTCTCAACACAGGACATGACCCAATTGACACTTTGTGACTTCAGTCCAATTTTTGCCAGCATAATTCTTAGAAAGCCCCAATCTACACAATCATAGGCTTTTTGCAGATCAATCTTGAGGATAGCCGCATCCAAATTCTTTGTCAGCATTGAAAACAGACTTTCCTAAGTCATGGCAACCGCATCCAAGATAATACGGCCCTTTAAGAACGCATGTTGGTCCCCAGAAATAAAGGAATTTAGAATAGGCTTCATTCTTTCCACAATGATTTTTGAGGTTAATTTGAACATGATGTTGCAGAGCGAGATAGGCCTAAAGTCGTGAAAGGACTCAGACCTATTCTCTTTTGGAATTAGAGCAATGAAGGTAGAGGAAGTGGCCGAATGTATGCTTCCAGACATCCGGGTTGCTTCAACCATCCGTAACAAGTATGTTTTAAGAAGGTCGAAGAAATGAGAGAAAAATTCGATTGGCCATCCGTCCGGCCCCGGACTTTTATCATTTTTAAAAGATTTGATAGCTCTTAAAAGTTCATCTTCAGAGATTGGCTTTATGAACTCTTCATTTGCTGCATCATCAAACATTTCCGGAACCAACTCTATGCCCCATAGGGCATCTTGAAAGAGAACCTCCCTTCTTTTATATTGATTTTGGAAAAATCTCACAGCCTCCATCGAGATCTCTTGCTGTGATAAGAGAACATTCCCCTTTTCGTCTTTAATGCTCCAGATAGAGTTTTTTTCTCTTCTTGCATTTGCATACTTTTGGAAGAATCTCGTATTTCTGTCTCCCTCTTTGAGCCAAATGGCTCTGCTCTTTAGCTGCCATGTAGCCTCCTCCTTTAGCAAGATCACTTGTTTCCTTTTCTCCAAATTTCTTATCTTGCTTTTTAGTTCTAGAGATAGACTGTTGGGATTAGCTAACTCTAATAGGGAGTCCAGTTCCTTTCGAATATTATTCAGCTCTTGTTTATCC
Source organism: Pinus tabuliformis (assembly GCA_031772625.1). Classification (NCBI taxonomy): domain Eukaryota; kingdom Viridiplantae; phylum Streptophyta; class Pinopsida; order Pinales; family Pinaceae; genus Pinus; species Pinus tabuliformis. The sequence goes on from CM062805.1 coordinate 134,518,745, forward strand.
ATCCTCCTCTTTTGATTTTGCCATTCCTTCGTCACAGCCCGCAGTCTCTCCATCTTTACACGGAATGGCATAAAAGGCGCCATTTTGGATTCGAGGAGACTCTTCCATTTTCTGGCAATTATTTCATTAAAGGATGGATCCTCCAAATGGATCCTGTTGAATTTAAAAGGGTAACCAAGTCTGATTACATTTTCACGCCATTTTAGAAGAATGGGTCTGTTGTCAGAGGAGTGATCATTCCCGATAGATAATACTGGCATACCCAATTTCCCGATAATGCTAGCATGTATGATGATTCTATCAATTCTCTTTGCTATGCAAGCCTGCCCAGTCCTGCTGTTATCCCACGTAGGCCTCATTTTATCAGGGGCAATGTCCACCAGATCCCTATTTAGTAATTCCTTCCTTATTTTGTCAGCCAAATGGTCAATTTTCCTGCAATTACCCCAACATTCATCAGAACTGAGAGTCAAATTAAAGTCACCGGCCATCAACAGTGATTCGATCTCTAGAATTCGGGATTCAAAAAGCCTCTCCCAAAAGGAAAGTCTGTTTTTATATGGAGCATAGACATTAAGCAAGTTGAGTGCAGAAGCTTGACCCCTGATTGATGCTGATATTAAGATTCCTACACAGCACTTATAAGCTTTTGCCCTTATCCAGGCTGGATCCCACAAAACCACCAGACCACTAGACTGACCATTTGCCTCAGTGGCAACCATATACCACTTCGGAAACATTCTCCTAAAAAAATAAATAGACACATAGCTAGGATGCATGGTTTCCTGTATAAAAATGATCTTTGGATGAGCCAGGTAGAATACATCTTTTAGCGCATTAAACTTAGGGGCTGTGCCTAAGCCCTTGATATTCATAGAAGCAAGAAAGGTCATTTAGATGACTCGCCAGCCACGCATGCTCTAAGAGGCTGGAACTCTGATGAATCCAGAACAGGAACTTCCACTAGAGATAAGTTCCTCACACCATGCTCTGTGACTACAGATCTTCCTCTAAAATGACGACTACCACCCTTGGATTTCTTCCGGACCGTGATATTTTTTACAGATTTTGGACTTATGATTAGATGGGACGGACTGAACGGTTTATGAATGGTCAATGGTTCAAGTTCCAGAGATGTCCTATTGAGAAGGGAGTCAATGTCGCTATCAAAAATGTTGACTGGGGATGCTGAAAGCGAATTATCCGGGGAAAGCATGTGACAAGGATCTTTTTCTTGTATTTGGATTGGATCCTTCCCTTTTGGGTCAGCAGGACGAGATTTGACAGGTGTCGGAGAAGAGGAGGATATCTGGATAGGAAGAGAGCCAACAACAATGTCCCTTTGATTCATAACAGGGGGAGAGGGGACTGGGATGTCCTCTCGGGGTTCCGGAATTGGAGAGCATAAAGGAGGCGAGGTATTAGCATCGAAACGCCCAAGAGAGTCTTGAAGGGAGCAGCATGGGTCCGGCTTGGATAGTGGATCATGAATAGGGAGATTAAGAGAAATTTTTTGAGCAGGAGCCGAATGATTTTGATTTTCCAGATGAGAGGGCTCCCGAATATCCAAAAAGTCCAGGGAGCGTTCAGATTCAGACTTCCTAACTTGTTTGAAGTTAGATTTCTTGATTCTTCGGGAGAGTCGATGACTGCAATTTTTAACCAAGTGTCCTGTTTTATGGCACAAAGAACACCTGAAGGGGATACCCCAAAAGTCTAATCTTTGATATATTTTGGAATTGCCCCAAGCTATCTCCATATGATTAGGATATCCACCTTTGTACGACTTCTCTATAAGGATCCAAGCAATTCTCTTATCTTTCTCTCCTCTACACCAGGGGTATACATAAACAAACTTGCCTATCGAATTCCCAATTTTTGAGAGAGATTCTTCTGACCATAGTTCCAACGGCAAGCTCGGAAGTTTCACCCAGATTAGACTGTTCGATGGGGTGTTCTTTAATGGATCAAAACCAATATACCATCGAGAAAGGGCCAAGAAGCTTCTTCCAAAAAACCGAGGGAGTATTTAGAACAAACTCTAAATCAAATACTTTTAGGAAATGGAAAGAATACCATTCCTTCATAAGTCAGGAGATGATAGGAGTATATCCAATCAAAGGAGACCATTTGTCTGACAAACACTTCCTCATGTCCGAATCACCCATTTCAGGGAATTTCCATTTCCCAACCAGAGCTAAATTCTTCAGACTATCAATTCGATCTGAGAAGGTAGCACCATCTAAAGAAATGGCTTGCGGGGGGGTTCAGTCTTAACAAGATTCTTGGATTTGTTGTAAAAGAGAGAAGGAGACCCGTCTTTTTTGGGAAAATCCTTTTTAGACTTATGAAACACTTTACAGGTTGGATTGATTATCATGTCTTCCACCGTAGCTTGCCAGCCTGTAAGGTTTGAGCATGTTTTTCGCGCCTCCTCAGCTTGGATAGTGGCCTGTACAAGCGCCCTCGTGGCCGATGAGTCAGACCCATCTGCCATTTTGATAGAGATAAGGATGCAATTAATCCGACAAGTGCAGCAGCAGTACAAGCAATATCCAACCCGTAGATTCTTTTCTGAACCAAAATCCCCAAAAGGAGTAACTCCTAGAGGCTGAAGAAATTAATAGGGTAAGTCAGGAAAGATCCATATCGTAGATCCGATCCTGACAAAAGGACACAGCTAGATAGGGATAATTAAGAGCTCCAGCAAGATGAGGACTTGGGATCCGAAAGATAGAGGGCTCCAGAGAGGGAAATTGGAGGCGGAATGACTGACACTCTAGAATATGCTTCTATAGAAAAGACAGAAAAGGACAATTCCATTCCCCAGTCGAAAACTAGAAATGAATGAAAGAGATTTGTTGTACTGTGCCAAGTTAGGAAGTACCAACAAGAGCAAACGATGCAACAGATATGGGATGAAGCTGATAATTATCCGAAAAGATTTGAATTTTTCAGATCACCGGAGAGATAGGAAATGCCGTAAGCTCATCTGGTATTCCGGCAACCATTTTAAAACAACTTTGAGAAAAAACCAGATTGGAGCTATAGCACTATGCAGAAGAGTGGTCTTGAAAATCGATACAGCAACAGAATGGATGGAAAACACACCACCATTTCCCAAATCTAATGCGAAAATCTGAACAGGGACTGTAAAAAACTATAGAGTTCTTTAGTTTAATAAAAATAGACTTCTGCATTTTTTTTTTATCAAAACCTAAAAATTCGCCTTATCGATTCCAATAATATATGACAATTTACTACAGACCCTGATTAAGAACAACCTTCATCTTCAAGACCATTAAATGAGATGACATACAAGAGAAACGATACTGACCTTTTTGATTTTGCCCGAGCAGTGGAAGAGAGTGTCCATTACCATTCCAGAACTATCCAAACAAAGTATCAGAAAACCACGAAAAACTAAAGCCCGAAAAAAACCAGATATTTACTGCAAGGAATAGCGAAAAATTTGAAGTTTACAGACCTCCCTCGTGGAAATCCTTGCAGAGCAACCCGAGATCGTAAAGTGAATTATTAGAAATTAGTTTCTACAAGGAAAAATAAGTTTTATTACATATAGATTCGAACGCAGTTTCATAAGCATTTAATATAGAATAACAATTTCATCTCATTTTCATAAGCATGACTGCAGGAAGAGGGACAAAAATCATGCGACAACTCTAGCGTAGCCTTTTTCGAAAAACTGTCATCTCGTCATCCCACCCTAAGTTTATTTTTTTTTTTTCACATAAATATTTTTATAATTTTTTATAACTATACCAATGCAATTTAAATTTACAATTCTTACAATTTTATGAAAGTGAAGGAAAATTGATTAGAAAAAACCAAAACAAAAGTGTTGATTCACTTTTAATGACCATTATCAAAAGCCATAAAATTGAAGTGTGATAAATGAAATTTTAGAATTTCATAACTATCTATTTAAAATTTAATTTTGAGAATACTATGCAACATAAATGTTTTATTATTTTTCAATTTTTTTTACATAAAAATTAGTATAAATTAAATCATTAATAAATACACATAAATATTAATTCTTATAAATATCAAAATATTTATTTCATAATACATATTATATTACTAAAATTTAAAAAATCATAAAATTAATTAAATTATAATTTTATTTTAACTAGTTATTAATTAAAAAAAAACATATATACATTTCAAAAAATATGGAACAAGATTCATATCTATTAAGCTTTATTTTTATTTTTTTTAATAGATATTTTTAATTTGTAAATAGATTTGTTGATAATGATGATGATGGTTAACGTCCACTAAGACCAAACTTTGGTCTATTGGACTTAAAGAAATGAATTATTTACTTAGATTTAAGATTTTATTCCTATGCTCAAAAAGCTTGGAGAGAAGCTTCCCGAGCTCACTGTAATTTTGACAACGTAAAAGCCTAGGAAAGTTGGTATTGGAACAAAGATTTTGAAATGAGATCTTATGTGGTTGTCCGCGGGGCACTCTAAGAGGGAGTGATTTTCATCCTCGATGTTCGTATTCTCACAAAGATGGTAGAACCTTTCCATCCATGGTGTTTTAGGAACTACCCAATGACCCGTTTCACTATGGAGCTCATGAGAGTTTGTTCTAATCTTGACTATATTAATTTTCTTCTTTGAGCTAGTTAAAACAGAGAGATACTTTTGATCTTCTAGGGTGGGGTTGATGACCTCCTTATAATATCTTAATTTTCTTTTAACTCTTAAATCTTTCTCACACCACATTTTTTCTTCGAACTTAGAAGTAACCATATTTTTAATGTTATTAATGTTTTGTAATGCAATATTCTCGTCGATCTCCAAATGGTTTAACCAGGCCCTAGTGTCTTTATACCAACCTCATTTGAGCCTTAGGTGGTTTTGGTTGGAATTTAAAGCTGGCTTAGGAAGTCTATGGTCTCCTATGTTATTGAGTTTGTGCTTATACAACACAAGCCTAGTCATAGCTACGCTCTCTATAGGGGTAAGACCCACTTCTATAAGGAGAACAAGATAGGGTGTGTTGCTTTTAATTTTGAGGTTATATGTTATAAAACACTTCTGGATTTGCTCAATCTTTCTTCAAGATTCTCTAGAGATGCTACAACGCCAAACCTCACATCCATATAAGATAACCGGAGTGACTAAAGTTTCAAAGAGCAATTTTTTCTATACCACATTACGAAGTTTTCCATTTTACAATTATTTTCAAGACCAAAATAAGCTTTCCATCCACCATTAATCCTTTTCTCAATGTTATAGTTCCAATTGAGCTTGTGATGAATATCAATTCCTAGGAACTTGTAGGAAGACACTTTCTCCAAGTTACTATTGTCATACATAAAATTAGCGTAAGTGTCCTTCCTTGATTTGATAATTATAACTTTTGTTTTGTCAGTGTTAACCGTCATACCCATGGTAGAGCGGAGATCCTTAAGAAGTATAAGTTGCTTATCTGCGAGAAGAACAATATCGTCACCGTAGAGAGGAATGATGATGACTATCCCAGCTAAGATCGTGCTAGCACATCTTGCTTCCTCTAAACAACCTTCTAGATTGTCGATGTAAATGCCAAATAGGGTAGGGGAGAGGGGGCAACCTTGTTTAACTCCGATATTACACTTAATATCTTTCGACCACCCCTCATTTCTCTTTAACTTGGCAATTACATTCTAGTATAACCTTATAGCTGCAACTCTCAACTCAAAAGGAACCTTTAGCTCTTCTAATCTGTTCCAAAGGTTGCTTCTAGGAACCGTATCGAAAGCATTTCTAAAGTCCACAAAGCAACAAAAGAGATTGGATTTATCATTGCAACATTCCTCCACAATGATTCTAAGCATAGCAAGGTGGTCTGTTTTTGAGTGGTGCTTTCTAAAACCCTCTTGGCCTTTAGCCCACTTACCTTCACTTTCAAGCCATATGCTCAACTTCCTTTCTAAAATAATACCATATAACTTGCGTAGGAGAGGGCTGATCATAATTGTTTGATAATTAGAGGGGTTATTTGTATCCCCACTTTTAAAAAGAGGGATAATGAGGGTTACAATACTATAAACTAATACCAAAATTTATCAATATTACATATTCAAGAGTCATGATCTCAAGGGGGAGTTTCTTTTGAAGAAATTAACAGTCTTGTCAAACTCCATGTTAGAGCAGTGGTACCTCATGAGAAGACAATGTTCCTTAAAGACATGATTGGCCAATAAATGCGATTCACTGGCTCTATGAGTTATGTGTAGGGTGTCATGAGATTGTTATGCAAAGAAGTAGGAAAATACAAAAGGAAAAAAAATCATATAAACATAAGTTATTTTGAGGGTATAAAAGTGGAGGGAGCTCCTCTAAGCAACATGGAAATCGTCTGGTCAATATTAGAATAGTGTCAACATAATATGGTCAGACATTGATACTTCCTTTCAGCATAGTATAGGGAGTACTTTGCTTGAATCCAAGAAAACAACATTATTACGGATGAATGCGAACCAAGAAGGGATGATATTGTTTACAAGTCACTCGGAAGAACTCCACCAAGTCCAACAGATCAGTAAGTGGCATCCAGAAAGAAGAAACTCACCATCATTACAATCACCCGATCTTCTTCAGTAATAACGAAGCCATTTTTAATGTTATTTCCCTAGTGGTCGTAGAAGAAGTCCTCATTTTCTCTTTGTCCGTGTTTCTCAATTTCAAAAGATATACACCACTCTCTAATCCTTTAACAACATTGGATTTCTCTACAAAATTATAGAATGCATCCCTCCATAGCTCTGCTCGATCTAAAACCCATCTGAGGAACCCCCCACTAACACAATTCCACAACACTTCACACAACACCACAACTTAAAGCCATGAAAGAAACCATCAGGGTCCATACCACAACTGGAACTTATTCCACGCAGACTTTCATAAAATTCTCATCAATCTCAAGATTTTCATAATATCCAAACATCTATAATAACAATCACTCATTTTTAGGGATTTTTCTCCCCCACCCAAATCCATACGACTCGAAACTTGGCAATGATTTCAGTGAACACATGTTCAAAATCAATATCCTTCAGAGCCCATTTATTACATCGAATCCAGAAGAGGCCCATTTCTTATTCTTTCCATTCTCCATAAATTCTCTCAACAATGATCCCCATGTGCATTATGAGGCTTCCATAGCTAACCTTGTGGCAATGTATGCTAAAATCATTAGTCAGTCTTTTGGATTTTGGAACAGGTCACTGGGGGTAGACGACTTTTATGTTTGTTGTCACTCTGTAGGCATCCAAATTCCTCCATCTTCACATAAATGGAATACAGGTGGTGTGCTCTTCCAGCTACTACCATAAATTCTATGTGGCACACAAGGATGTTGCTTTGCCCCAAATTTGGCCTCGCTTACCAGAGTCAAGTTGGGTTCCTCAACATAAAGGGATTAGGTTGGTATTTTTTGGTTGTACGGTTGTAGAATTCCAAAATTCATCAGCTGTTAATGAGTGTGTGGGAGAATGAAACTTCAATCGATATCTTCCGTGGTAATCTACGAAATTCATACGAATATGGTTCTCGGAAGAGTAAATATTGTCTTCATGTGAAAGGGTATGAGGTCAATACAAAATGGATCTCAGATGCGATTCATTTTGGTTTTGTTCCTGTTATTATTTTTATCATTACGAGCTTCCCTTTGCAAACGTGTTAGATTATGTTAAATTCTTTGTTATCATACATCATTGTTGAAATGATAATTTCAACTGCAGTGCTTCCTGGAATCCAATATCAAACAGCGTCTGCAAAACAGTCTGTTTTTCTTGCGATGCGATCCAATTGCAAATCACAAATCACATCCCTGTTGTTTTTTGTTTTGTTCCCTTGACATGTGATCCAAAGTGATGTTGCGATGCGATCATATCGCTATCGCATAATCACGCTCGCGCCCTGATTCTGCCATTACGTCCTTTTCCCTTTCGCTGATTGTGATATCACGATGTGATCGCTATCGTAAATCGCATATCACTCCCATGTGTTAAACCCTCCACCCTATGGTCTTATGCCGATTGCGATTCCGTGATGTGATTTGACCGCCATCGCAGATCGCACCATTTGTCAAATAAATCTCAGCCGTCCATTTCCTTAATCCAACGACTTGTGTTCAAAGTTGCCCAATTTTTGGACGTGCAAAGAAGTAGGTTGCGATTCAGCTCCTGTGCTTTGAATTCTCAGCTACCGCAATTGAAGAACAACATGGCCAAGGACGAGAAGGAAAGCCTCAAGCAGTTCGCTCCATTTTTTTTCATTAAAACTTTCATATTGAATCAGAAGACCGCCAGTTTGCCAGTGAAGTAATTAATGGAATTTACAGTAGTTGGTAGAATGTAGGTAAATGTTTTAATTTTATTGTTTTTTATTTTTCACGGGAGTATGGCAAGTAAAACCATATATGTCCTGTTTTGTATCATTCATTAAATTATGTAAGATATGCAGCAGCGTGGAAAAAAATTTCTACACAGTAGTGTAAATTTTAAAGCAGAGACAGAGTAAATTTTGTGGAACTGAAGAGTTCCTGTTGTAATCCCTCTGAAGAGGAAGACTCTTTTGTAACATCAGTTTAATGAATACAAAGTCTTTTGTGTTTGTGAAAAACTCTGTCATTTCAAAAAAAAAAAAAAAAAATTTCGTTGCACCAAAATAGAGCATGAGTCTCTGTTCTGTTCAAGTTATTTGTTTTGGAATTAAACAGAAAATTCCCAATAGTGATATCGGAGCTTGTCTAGGCTCTTTGAAGGTGTCAAAGAAGCTGAAGGAAGGATTATTACTGCAGCAACTTCTCCAGCAGAGTGAAGACTCAAGCAAAAGAATCCAAGGTATTTCTCAGTTATTTTCAAATACATAGTCAAATATTTGAAGCATAGTTTAGAGTGCAAGGAATGGCTGGCTCTAGCGCCAGCACTAGCATGGGTATTTTTAATACTCAGCTCCCATAGTTTAATGGGAAAAGCTATGACTATTGGGCAATAACCATGAGAGCCATGTTTGCCTCACAAGATTTATGGGAATTAGTTGAATATGGGTTTGAAGAACCAGGAGATGAAGATGAGTTTAATAGATTAACTCAGGCAGAGAAAGATCTGTTGAAGAGTAATAAGAAGAAGGATTCAAAAGCCCTCGTATTTTTATATCAAGCAGTGCATGAGAGTGTGTTTCCAAGGATAGCAGCAGCCAAGACATCCAAAAAATCATGGCAAACTCTCAAGACAGCCTATCAAGGCATGGAGAAAGTGAAGACAGCAAAGCTACAGTTGCTGAGGAGAGATTTTGAGAATCTATGCATGAAGGAGTCAGAAAATATTGACTCATTCTTCACACATGTGATTGGTCTGGTCACACAAATAAGATCTCATGGAGAAACTCTTGAAGAAAGGAGGATTGTGGAGAAACTATTGAGGGTCCTACCCTCAAAGTTCGATGTGATTGTCACCACCATAGAAGAGACAAAGGATCTCACAAATTTTTCAGTTGATGAACTTCATGCATCACTGATAACACATGAGCAGAGGTTGAGTAGAAATGAAAACTCCTCTCTAGAGAAAGCCTTCAAGACCTAGATGTCCTTTGGAAGAGGAAGAGGTCAAGGCAGAGGAAGTAAGAAAGGAAGAAGCAGAAGCCAAAACAGAGGTGGAAGGAACAGTCTAGCAAATGCTCAAGGAAGAGGCAGCAATCCAAATCAGAACCAAGGCCAAGGCAGCAGTCAACAAAGTGGACAACATCATGCTCAAGGACAAAGGTATGAAAAATCCAATGTTCAATGTTATTACTGTAAAAAATATGGGCATTATGCAAATGAATGTAGCAAGGAGCGGCATGATATGAATAATAGATCTAGTGCAAATATCACTAGAGAAAATATCAACCAAGATAATGTGCTTTTAGCTTGTAACATGGCTGAAACAAACAGTGATGATATATGGTTTCTAGACTCCGATTTCAGCAACCATATGCCAGGAAACATAGCCTTGTTTTCTGCTTTAGATCAAAATGTGTAATCACAAGTCACACTTGGGACTGATAGTAAAATTTCTGTTATGGGAAAAGGGGAAGTAAAAATATTTACAAAGAAAGGTGAAAAGAAAACCATAGCAGATGTCTATTATGTTCCTGGAATGAAGTGTAACCTCTTAAGTATTGGACAACTTGTTCAAAAGGGGTAAAATGTTTTCATTGTGAATGATGTATGCACCATCATGGATACAGCACCTAGAAAAAGATGTATTGCTAAAGTGAAAATGACGAGGAACAGGATGTTCCCTCTCAGGATAAAAGCAGTTTTGAAAGATGGAAGAAATTGCAGCAGTTACACAAGAGACTTTCCAAAGCGTACCAAAAGATGAAAATTGGTTGTGGCATTTGAGATTTGGGCATCTCAACTTTGGAGGTCTTAATTTGTTGAGTAGAAAAGGAATGGTAAGAGGATTACCATTCATAGAGAAACCGGACAACCTTTATGAAGGTTGCATCTTGGGGAAACAACACAGAGAAAGTTTTCCATCAGGGAAAAGCATAAGGGCAAAGACACCCTTAGAAATTGTCCACTCAGATTTATGTGGACCCATGCAAACTCCATCATTAGCAGGCAACCAATATTTTCTAACATTCATTGATGATTTCACCAGAAAGACTTGGGTTTATTTTCTAAAGAAAAAAAGTGAAGTGTTTGAAAAATTTCAAAATTTCAAAGCACTTGTAGAAAACCAAAGCGGACTGCATATCAAAGTTCTGAGAACTGATAGAGGAGGTGAGTATATCTCTAAGGAATTCCTACGGTTTTGTAGAGAAAATGGAATTCACAAGCAATTTACATCTAGGTACACCCCGCAGCAAAATGGAGTTGCTGAAAGGAAGAATAGGAAAATCATGGATATGGCGAGAAGTATGTTAAAGGCAAAGCATTTGCCAAATGATTATTGGGGTGAAGCTGTACACTGTGTAGTATATATTTTGAATAGGTGTCCTACAAAGGCAGTGATGAACAAAGTTTCGGAAGAAGCATGGAGTGGGAGAAAGCAAGGAGTCACTCACATGAAAGTGTTTGGATGTGTGGCTTATGCACACATTCCAGATCAGCTAAGGAAGAAGTTGGACAACAAAGGGTTGAAATGTATTTTCATTGGATACAGTGAGGAATCCAAAGCTTACAGGTTGTATATCCCATCTACCAAGAAGTTTTTTGTGAGCAGAGATGTTCAATTCATTGAGGAGGAAGCTTGGGATGGAAGCATAGAGAAAACAGTGAATGTTAAAAACTGTTTGTCTCATGATGAAGATGATGAGGAGATGGCTGAAATACATCCCCAAATAGCAGTACCAACACAAGGACAGCAAGGGACACCCTTTAGGAGAAATGAAAGTGCTTCTCCAAGCACACCACAAGGAAGAAATTCAAGTGCTTCTTCAAGCACTTGCACACCAAATGAAAGAGGTAAGAAGTTCTGAAATTTAAGTGACATTTATGATGAAGGTATGAATTCTTTGTTTGCTTTATATTGTCATGTTGATGACCCTATTCATTTCGAAGATGCAATTAAGGATAGGAAATGGATAGAAGCTATGGATGAGGAGATTAATGCCATAGAAATAAACAAGACATGGGATTTGTTCGAACAACCAAAAGGAAAAGAAGTCGTTGGATTTAAATGGGTTTACAAGACCAAGAGTAATAATGAAGGAAAGATAGAAAGACACAAGGTAAGACTTGTTGTCAAAGGATACAAGCAGCAGCATGGGAGAGACTATGAGGAAACTTTCACACCAGTTCCTAGAATGGAAACAATGAGAGCAGTGCTGTCCATAATAACACAAAACAAGTGAAAAGTTTACCAAATGGACGTGAAGTCAGCATTCCTAAATGGAGTGTTAAAGGAAGAGGTTTACATTGAACAACCTCCATGCTATGAAAAGAAAGGCCAAGAGCACAAAGTGTGCAAATTGAAGAAAGCTCTTTATGGGTTGAAGCAAGCACCAAGAGCATGGTACAGTAGGATAGATTCCTATCTACTGGAAAATGGATTTGGAAAGTGTGAGGGAGAACCAACCCTCTACATCAAAGAAAATGATGGTAAAATTCTAATTGTTGTGTTATATGTTGATGATGTTATTTTCATAGGTAATGATGAATATCTTATTGAAAATTTCAAAACAGTCATGAAAGAAGAATTTGAAATGACTGACATGGGTTTGCTGAGATACTTCTTAGGAATAGAAGTAGATCAAAATGAAAATGAGATTTTTATCTCATAAGCAAAATATGTTAATGAAGTATTGAAGAGATTTAATATGCAGGACACCAAGGCAGCAATCACTCCCACAGTGATGGGATTAAAACTCAGCAAAGAGGACAGCAGCAAGGATTTTGATCCTAGTTTGTACAAGAGCATAGTTGGCAGCCTAATGTATTTGACTGCAACTAGGCCAGATATAATGTTTTCTGTTAGTTTAATTTCCAAATTCATGGAGAGGCCAAAAGAAGGACATTGGCAGGCAGCAAAAATGATTCTGAGGTATGTTAAAGGCACAAAAAGGTTTGGCATTTTATATACTATCTCAGAATGTTCAAATTTGATTGGATACACTGATATTGATTGGACTCGAAGTGTAAATGATCGTAAAAGCACATCCGATTATGTCTTTCACATGGGTTCAGGAGCCATTTCATGGGCTTCTAAAAAACAGCCTATTGTAGCATTGTATACAGCAGAGGCGGAATATGTGGCAGTTATAGCAGCAGCATGTCAAGCAGTTTGGATGAGAAGGATGTTAAGGAGCTTATGCCAAGAGAAAGTAAAAGGAACTGTGATTTTTAGTGATAACAACTAAGCTATTGCATTATCCAAGAATGCAGTGTTTCATAAGAGAACGAAACACATTAGCACAAAGTTTCATTACATTAGGGAATTTGTAAACAATGGAGAAATTGTTTTACAACATTGCAGGACTCAGGAGCAGGTTGTAGACATTCTGACCAAACCATTGGGGTAGAAAAGTTTTGAATTATTAAGGGAATATCTTGGTATAATTGATAACCCAATAGTTGAAATTAAAGGGGAGTGTTGAAATGATAATTTCAACTGCAGTGCTTGCTGGAATCCAATATCAAACAACGTCTACAAAACAGTCTGTTTTTCTTGCGATGCGATCCAATTGCAAATCGCAAATCGCATCCCTGTTGTTTTTTGTTTTGTTCCCTTGACGTGTTATCCAAATCAATGTTGCGATGCGATCATATCGCTATCACATAATCGCGCCCGTGCCCTGATTCCGCCATTACGTCCTTTTCCCTTTCGCCGATTGTGATATCGCGATGCGATCGCTATCGTAAATCACGTATCGCTCCCATATGTTAAACCCTCCGCCCTGTGTTCTTATGCCGATTTCGATTCTGCGATGCGATTTGACTGCCATTGCAGATCGCACCATTTGTCAAATAAATCTCAGCCATCCATTTCTTTAATCCAACGGCTTGTGTTCAAAGTTGCTCGATTTTTGGACGTGCGAAGAAGTAGGTTGCGATTCAGCTCCTGTGCTTTGAATTCTCAGCTACTACAATTGAAGAACAACATGGACAAGGACAAGAAGGACAGCCTCGAGCAGTTCGCTCCATTTTTTTTCATTAAAACTTTCAAATTGAATCATAAGACCACCAGTTTGCCAGTGAAGTAATTAATGGAATTTACAGCAATTGGTAGAATGTAGGTAAATGTTTTAATTTGATTGTTTTTTATTTTTCACGGGAGTATGGCAAGTAAAACCATATATGTCCTGTTTTGTATCATTCATTAATGTATGTAAGATACACAGCAGTGTGAATTTTTTTTTCTGCACAGCAGTGTAAATTTTAAAGCAGAGACAGAGTAAATTTTGTGGAACTGAAGAGTTCCTGTTGTAATCCCTCTGAAGAGGAAGACTCTTTTGGAACAACAGTTTAATGAATACAAAGTCTTTTGTGTGTGTGAAAAACTCTGTCATTTCAAAAAACAAATTTTAATTTCTGCTGTGCCAAAGCAGAGCATCAGTCTCTGTTCTGTTAAAGTTATTTGTTTTGGAATTAAACAGAAAATTCCCAATAATCATGACGATGTTCAAAACCTGAAGGAAATTTTACTCGCTAATTCTGAAAAAATGTATGAAATATTCCTTGCAAATTTAGGTCAAGTGAGAAAACACTTTGAGTGGAAAAACAAAAACCAAACCCATCTGTCATATGGCCCCAAGTTCTCAAGAGTAGTGGAACAGAATTAGGTGGTGCAGAAGGAAGACAAGAGGTTAAAGTTTGTGGTTGCATTAGTATTTTGAGGCAGGCATCGTTATATTTCTGAGTTGCATTACATTATGATAGATAATTACCTCTGAGCTGCATTTATTACACACCTGACATCGCTGAAAAAGTTGAAAGAACATTGACCGGCCTCTTGAACGCTGAGAACGCTTCCACTGCACTGCAATCCATGTTGTACATTTCATCAATTCTGAAACGGTTTCCACAGAACGCTGCAAATGAAGACTCCGATGAAAAAATCATGAAGATTATTCTAATTTTCTAAGACCATATTTTATCTCAAAGGATTGTTTCTACTTACATTGCTAGAGGAAACGATAGACGTGATAGACATGCATGTTATGAATGCATTATGCTCCCAGCACGTTAATCATTGCAAGTTAATACTGGTGAATTCAGTGTATTCAGAATGGTTACATAGTCAGTGTCAGCTACAGAGCCAATGCGTTATCGCCCAAGGGAATCCATCATAAATGTAGGCTAGGGGAATCCATTGTAATTGGAGGCCAAGGGAATCCGTTATAATTGCTAACATTATATATCAGAGATAAATGGAGATACAAATATGAATCTTGGCCAACGGTTGAAGCAACTCTCACTGATTTTCTCAATTTTTTTTTCTTCCAAACATTATTGTAGCAGAAGAACCAGCCATGTCTAGTGTTGACAATGGCAAAAACCAGGGTGCTGGTGCGGTGAGCGTGGAGGAAGAAAAGAAGCCCACGAACGAAGGTGCATGAATTATTCTCAAGTTCAAGGGCGAGGATGGAATTGAAGCATTCTACAAAATCAAACGTAGTACTCAACTGAGGAAGTTAATGATTTTTCACCGTGATAGGCAATTCGTTGATTTGAACTCCATACTTTGTTTGTTTCATGAGAGGCGTTTATGAGGGGAGAAAACTTCTGAAGAACATGAAATGGAAGATTGGGATGAGATTGATGCCATGCTTCATCAAATAGGAGGAGGTGTTAAAGTGGGTTGTCAACTGAATGAGAACCTCTTCTCACAACAATTTGAACTTGGAAATCGTCAGAACATATTTTGAACTTAGTTTCGGCATGTAATATAATTTTTTATAAAATCTTTCAGGTTGATGGTCCTCTGGTAGTAATACAAATCCTTGGCACAACTATTGCTGAAACTAGATTTTATGTTACATGTTCTGTCAAAACAGAGGAATGGAGCACTTCAAGGCTCTAAATATGTTCCTCGTGCATATTGTTATAATTGTATTCATATTCTAGTTTACTATCACGCCCCATAATGATTGCTCTTAAGATTATAAAGTTTGTCGCAATTCAATCATTTACTTCTGCATTAGATGCTCCACAACAATGCAACATTGTATTTGAAATACTGTTGACAGATTAGTTGAGAATGGTTTTTTTTTGCCGAAGCTTCGTCGCGGAATATGCCTTCTTATTCACAACGTAACTCACTTTTGTTTCTGTTTTTATCGTAATCTCTCTAATAGCATCACATTCATCATCGAATCATATGATTGGCATCACCGAATACATGTTGGAATCACATTCATTGGTATTTGTCATATCGTATGATTGGAATCACAGTCGTATCGTATGATTGGCCTCACATTCTTTGTATGATCCGATTGGTATCACATACATTATATGTATGGTATGTTTTCCATCACATCCACTATATAATATAATCTTTGTGGAAATTCAATATGGCATCGCATAATTTAATATGGTGTCACATAATTTAATATAAATGTGGCCATTAGTCTTCTTGATAACTTGGACAAAGACATGAATAAGGGAGTGGTACTCATGGCATTTTCCCACGCTGGTGAAGATCATCAATGACAACTATATATATGCAAGAGTAGCAAAATATGTGAAGGACAAGTCCATTTTGTCAAAGAATGCCATATTTGAAGGACAAGTCCACTTTGTCAAAGAATGCCATGGGTCAAGACATATCTGCAATTGACTTAATAAACATTGAGCAGTTTGCACAAAGGGTTATAGAACTTTCAGAATATCGAAAGAAACTTCATTCTTATCTTGTGTCAAAGATGCCAAATATTGCTCCAAACCTTGCAATAGTGATTGGTGGAATGGTGCATGAAAATATGTTTACTGATGGGAGGGAACTAGAGGCAACATTCATTCAATTCCCAATAAAAGAAGAAATCATCCATTACTTTAAGATGATGATGGAAACCAATCACAATTTTTGTGGCTATCATGCTAAGGAACTTCTTGGAATCAATGAAGCACTATATATTTAATAATATAAAAAATACAATATTTTTTTGGACCATTGCTTCAAAATACATGATGCAGATGAAATGGATGTTCAAGGTTGTTGCAATGGTTCAATGTTTATTTTTGCAGATTTATTGCCTATTACATACAGGGTTATGGAGTTACATCCTCAAATACTTGCCTCACATATTCAATGTCTCATGTACTTAATGATGCAATGCACTTATTATTTGGCGACTATAATTCATAATATCTTACAAAGTGTTCTCTCAACAAAATATGTGCAACATTTTCCAGAATGTTTTCACAACAATATCTTATTGTATTCAATCATTTCTGAATCTTATTTGGAGCAATGTTTATCAAGTAGCATTCAATCAATGATAGTTTCAACATTATTTACACAGACCAATACATTATAGTGTACATGCTACAAGGCATCTATAACCCCTTTCCATTGATGTCAAAGGGGGAGGTAAGCATAAGTTATGGTCAACAATGAGAAATGAGTAGAGGAGAGATATCTTTTAGGACAAAAGGACGAGGATGAATGAGTTGAGTTTCCATCAATTCCAAAGAGGGAGATTGTTGGCAATATTGCCATTGATGGCAAAGGAGAAGCAATGCTAGGAGAAACAAGTAGAAAGAGAAGGAAAAGGAGCAGAAGAAGGGGGAATTGTTGGCATTATGATGCATGTGTTGTCCTTGATGTCAAATCACTTGTAACGGAACAAGTATATGGTAACTAGATGAATCTATAGGTCATATCAGAGGTGATAGAATGATGGAACAAAATAATGGGTCAAAGGTTTATAGATCAAAATTAGAAGCTTGATACAAGAAATTATTGTCATTATGAATTAGATTTTGTCCTTGATGGTAACCTACTTGATGATGTGTCCTTGATGACAACCTATTTGATGAATGGACTACTTGATATACATAGGATGTGACAGAATGCATGGCAGTTGTATTTACAGATGTGATAGAATGCATGGTAGTTGTGTTTACATATGTGACAAAATGAAGGGCAGTTCAGAGGAGTTAGTTCAAAAATGATAAAGTGATGTATGATGGAAACTCACATTGTAACATGTCAATTCCAAGGTAACAGAGTAATGGAATAGAAGTACAATATGATGGGACAAAGGATTATAGGTCAGAATCAAGAAATTGGCGAAAGAGAATGTTTTAAGTTGTTTAACCTAGTCCAAGTCATGTATACACGTGGGTACAGATAATAAAAGGCGCGTATACGTATGCATGTAGTTTCACAGAAGGAAAAACGAGTATGGGATGGAAAATTGAAGTTAAAGAATACTAAGGGTCCATACCACGGTATTAGCGCATAACATTGAGTGGAATAATGGTTACTTAATCCTGTCTAAGAATACCATAGGTTCTAAGTGTTGTTTTGGTGCATGGTATTGACGAAGGCTCTAATTATATAAGGAGGAGAAGACCAAAGGGCTACAGGTTGTTGGGAGCTAAACTTGCATGTCTTTAGTTTCCTTTTTATCCTATTTTGTTTCAGATATGCACTCCTAAATAAGTTATTTCATATCCTAAATCACGCAGGTATACCTATAATCATGTATTTATGAATTAATTAATCATTGAAGCATAGTCTAGGGGATTATGATCACAACACTTGCTAAACTTCATCTTAAGTGAAGATTTCCAAGTCAAATGGCTAAGTTTAAACATCGAGTTGGTAGAGCTAATATCAAACTGCAGCTGTAACGACAGAACCGATCCATACTTACTTTTTTTATATTTTATATTCATTTTTGGGATTATTACAGCGTTTATATAATCGCAGGAAACAATTACCTTAATCTCAAGAACTACTTTTGTCTAAGAAAGAATCAAAAGTTTGAAACATGGGATTAGAGACAAGAGAGTTGAGATTTGTAAGAGTTACTTTTATATTCATGAAATTTATAGCTTTCTGATCTTTCTCTGAGTTTGTGAGTTCATCACAGCCCTGATCAGGGTGGTGGGCCCACTCTCTTGATCAGGTACTACTGAGATAGTGTGTGCCTAGTTTCTGTTTCATGTATGTATTTATTTTCCTTGTTGTGATGGTTTGATGTAAATGTTGTGAATCGAATTGTTGTTACAATTAATTGTTGTTGTCATTTCTATCTGTTGTTTCAGTTAATTATTGTTGTCATTTCCATTGTTGTTACAGTCGTTTATTGTTTGTTATGAATCCTTTTCCAACTGTGGGTTGTACAATTGTCCCTACATATACATTGTGTGTTATCCTTGCAGTAACAAGTAGATCCTGAATTCATAATTAATGTGGGAAAGGGTTGAATAGTTTTATTCACACTTGGACACCAACATTTTGGCGTTGTTGGGAGGGATGCTATCAAAGGTGCAAGAGCATAACCATCATTGGTCACTGGATCAATCTCATGTCCTAGGGAGAGAAGTTTTCTTACTCTACTCCACGTTCCGAAATTTATTATTTCTAGTTTTTTTCTATCTTTATTTCGATTGATTGCATAGAGGTCGCTCTCTTGCCCTGGGGAAGGAAGTTTTCTTACCTTACTCTAGGCCCTGAGCTTAATATTTCTTTTCTTATTTTGTTTTCCTTTTTATTTTCTCTTAAAACCTTTCTCTCATCCTAGGGAGGGAAGTTTTCTTACCTTGCTCTAGGTCTTGAGTCTATAATTTTCTTGATTGGTTTTTTTTTCTCTTAAGAATCACTCTCTCGCCCTGGGGAAGGAAGTTTTCTTACCTTGCTCCAGGCCCTGAGCTTACGGTTTTCTTTAATTTTTCTTTTGTTTTCTTTTCTGTTCCAAACCATTCTCTCACCCTGGGAAGGGATGTTCTCTTACCCTACTCCAGGCCATGAGATGTGAGAAATTTTAATGTTCTAATTACATGAATAAATATCTGAATAAAAGGGGTAGGGGAGGACCCCTGAGGAAAGGAAGGAAGGATTTAGGTAGGAACACCTACATCCAAGAAATCATTGTGAAAGTTGAATATAAAGCATCATCACGAGCCGCTGTTAGGGTGAGGACTCACACGCAGTCTGAGGGGAAATCTGTTGAAAAATCAATACTACCCTCGAGAGTGAGCACACCCCTTTCAATGGCATAAGGAGAACAAGTAGATAGAAAAGCATAAGAGAAAATAGAAGTACTCCTTTCAAAAGAAAAAGAAGAGGAAGTAGTGAGTAGAGGGTCAGAAAAAGAAATCAATCCAAGTCCACCTACAGAAGGAAATTTGGGAGAATTTGCTTCACCGCATGATGAGGGAAGTGTTGTTAAGCGACCTCAATCATCATTTGTCATACAATAGGAACCTGTTGAAATTTTGATTGATTGTTGGAGGGTATTCATGGCACATCCAACTTCCTTGATTGAATTTCCAATTGGAGACATTAGAGTTGATGCGCCGATGAAGTCCATTCCATTGACCACTTTTCCTAACTTCCATGCGCTTTCCTCAAAAGATCCAGATACATTTTTGTTCGAATTTTATATTGTCTGTAGAGGATACGACTACGTATTTGATGCTCAGAAATTGAAAATATTCCCTGCTACTCTAAAAGGGACAGCTCTACGATGGTTTATGGGCCTGGGTGAAAAATCTATCCCCTCATGGGAGTAGATGAAGAAAGATTTTATGGAGAAGTACCAAAATTATTGTAAATCCCAGAATATAAAGGAAGAAATTTTTAAATTTATGCAGGAGGAGGATGAGAGTATGGAGGATTGTGTGGAATGTTTTAAATATACCCTACAGAGATCTAGCCATAGCGACTTGGATAGGGATATCTTGAAAATTATTTTTCTCTAGGCCCTAAGGTAGGACTCTCTACATCTTTTGAATATAGTAGGAAATGGTGATATATCTAAGGAGGAATTTGACTCTATTTGTGAGTTATTCATTCAGTGTTCAAGAGGGGATGCAAGGAATAAGCAAGGGATTCAGACCTCCAAAACATCCAGAGGAGGAATTACAAAGGTAGAAATTAGGAATTTGTTGGATAACTTGAAAGATGACATCCTAAGTACACTTTCCTCCTAGATGGACATGTTAAAATAAAAATAAAATAAAATGGAGTTAGAAAGGACCATGGCCATCTTCTGCCCTCAGTGGAGGAAGAAATATCCATTAAAGGAATGTCCATTAAATACTTTATAGACTTATGCAATATGTGAGTAGGCTCACTCCACCAATTCATGTCCGTCCCTTCCTGGGATAAAGGTAGTATTCCAGTGAACAAATGAAGGAGTAGAGAAACTATGCTTTATGGTTTTCAAGAAACCATGGCAGCCACGGCCACCAAGTTCAAATCAAGGTATGTCTTAGGACCTTTCTCAGTATTTTATAAATTTAGATATGGGCCCTCAGTCAATACCTTTTCCATAATCATGGCCTCAATTTTATCAATATTTACCTTGGCAGTCTTGGTTCCCTCAGTCTAGTTCAAATCATTCATGGTCTTAGAATTGGCGAGGGCCTTCCCCTCCTCTTGGTCAATTCCCTCAACCTATGCAACAACAATAGTTACAACTACCTTCCAACATTTCTTCCAACACTCCTCCTTTCCCTCAGCTTCCTATCCAACCTAATCCAAATCCTAATAATAAGGGTGTTCAGTAGAGTGACACTCTCAAACTTCCTTCATATAGAATTTCTACTGTAGAATGTAATGAGATAAATTTGTGATTTGGTCGGGTGGTGAATGCTCATACTTCACCAATTATCATTGAACATGTTAGTGATGAAGATCCAAAACCGTAATCCAAATTAGCTAAGAATGAGTCAAATCAAAATTCTGTCAAACACCCCCTCATTCGCGTGCTACTCAGGGATACTTGACTGATCTGCCTTATCCCTAGACATTAGCCCTGAGTAAACATAATCCTCAACCAAAATTTGACCTTTTAGGGGAATTGAAAAACCTATTTTTCAAAATTCCCTTACTCCAAGCTATGAAGGATGTGCCTATTTATGTTAATACAATTAAAGAATATTGTTCCAAGAAACCTGGAAAGAAAACAAAGGATCTGCTTACCATTCATGTTATGGGGAAGCAATCATACATTATGTTGGGAAAATATGTGCCTCTAAAATATGGAGATTCATGGAACATAATTCTGATAGTGCAGATTAATAGGGTTGACATCCCGAATGTGCTGGTAGATTTGGGGGCTGCGATTAATGTTATCGCATCTAAAACTATGCTCACATTAGGTATATGAAATCTAAAACCAACTCCTATAGTCTTGGAATTAACAGATAGATCTACAGTAAGACCGATAGGAAAATTGGAAGACATAACCATTTCAGTAAACTCATGGTGTTATCTCGTTGACCTTATGGTATTACATACATAATCCCTAGCTGGTGGTCACCCTCTGATTTTAGGAAGACCTTGGCTAGCAACTGCAAATGCCTATATCAGATGTTGGTAAGGAAGTATGGTGATATCTAATGGGGAAAATACAAAGAACCTTATGCTTTACCCCCTGCAAAACCAAGTTCATCAGGTAAAACAACATTTACACTAAATTTCCTACCTTTAGAAGGACTTGAAACCGAAAGCAAGGAAGCCAGACCAACCCTTAATATTAGTCAAGCCCTATGTTTTAAAAATGAAACAGAAGATGATACTATTAATACTTTTATCAATACCCCCCATGTCGTTTCTTATACAACTTGTCAATTTCTAGAATTTGTTATGCGTTGTGAAACACATGAAACTATTGAATTGAGAATTGAAGATGAATATATTCTTATAATTGCACCCTGTGACATTATCCTTATAGAAATTGAGCCAGGGAAGACATTGAATACTAACCCGAATATTTCACCATCCTTGACAGAACATCTCCTGAATTTCCTTTGTGAACATAAGGAAGCATTCACATGGAATTATACATATATGAAGGTTATCCCTACTAATTTAGGCAGTCATCATATATACACTAAAGAAGATTTTCGGCCTATGAGACAACCCCATAGAATAATGAACCCCGCCCTGAAAAACATTGTCAAAGATGAACTTCATAAGTTAATGGATGTAGGATTTATTTACCCTATCTCGGACATTCAATGGGTGTCTTTGCTAGTTATTGTTCCTAAAAAGAATGGTAAGTGATGTATTTGTGTGGACTATAGGGAGTTGAAAAAAGCAACCTTGAAAGATCATTTTTCCTTACCCTTCATTGACCAACTCCTTGATACCTTAGCTGGGAATAAGTTTTTTCCTTCTTGGATGGGTTTAGTGGGTATAACCAAATCCGAATAGCTCCTAAGGATTAGGATAAAACCACTTTTGCATGCCCTTGGGGGACTTTCGCATACTGGGTCCTCCTACTTGGTCTTTGTAATGCGTCTGCTACCTTCCAGAGGGCAATATTAGGGATTTTCTCCGATCTAGTCGATGATAGTGTTGATATTTATAAGGGTGATTTTACACCATATGGGGGATCATTTGAGGAAGGGTTGGAAAAATTGGAGAAGGTGCTTAAAATATGCATACAAATGCATGTTTCTCTAAGTACAATTAAGTGTCATATGATGAGAGAAGAGGGTATAGTGCTGGGACACTTTCTTTTAGCTGTTAGAATTCAAGTTGATCTAGCCAAGGTAGAGGTAATATTTCATTTTCCTGTACCAAAGACACAAAAGTAGGTACGCATTTTTATTTTTTGCGCTAGCTATTATAGATGTTTTATAGAAAATTATTCTAGAATAGTATTTCCACTTTTTTATTTGTTAACTGAAGATACAGAGTTTTTGTCGACAATTGAGTGTGAAGAGGATTTTGCAAAAATCAAGGAACTAATCTGTCAAGCTTCGATCTTGTGAGGTCCAAATTGGGAACTCCCATTTCAAATCCACGCTGATTCCTCTCAAACAACAATAGTGGTAGTTTTGGGACAACAAGAGGACAAGAAGCCGTACGCAATATACTATGTTAGCAAGAATTTCACACCTAATAAATTAAACTATACGGTAACAGAAAAGGATCTTTTTGTTGTTATTTATGTTGTTAATAAGTTTCGGCATTACATTATTGGATATTCTAGTTTTTTTCATACTTATCACGCAACAATTAGATACTTAATGAATAAACCTGTAACCCCTGGGCGTGTCACAAGGTGGTTATTATTACTTCAAGAATTTGTCATTACTATCCATAGGTAAACTAGGCAAGAATAATGTAGTTTCTAACTTCTTGTCTAGATTAGATACTAATGATGAAGTTACACCTGTAGAATATAGTTTTCCAGATGAATATCATTTTGCAATTTCTACTCGTACTTTGTGGTATGCAGATATTTCTAATTATCTTGCTATAGGGAAGGTACCAAAGAATTTTTCATACAGGGAACAATGAAAGATCATTCGTTATAGTACCCGTTATTCATGGATAGCAAGATATATGTTTCATACAGGAATCGACCAGCAGATCCGACACTGTGTAGTAGAAGATGACACCTATGATGTCTTGAAGGCTTCTCATGAGAGCCCTTGTGGGAGACATTTTGTAGACAAACGAACCAGACATAAGGTGTTACAGATGGGATATTATTGTCCCTCCATCTTTCGGGATGCCATAGATTATGTCCGAAGATGTGATAGATGCCAACGGATGGTTCAACCTGGTCAATCAGATGGAATGCCATTACAGCCTCAAGTAGTCCTTAAACCTTTTGAGAAATGGCCTATTGATTTAGTTGGCCCATTTAATCCGTATTCACATCTGAAAGTTCATATTTTAGTCTAAACAAATTATCTAACGAAGTGGGTTGAGGCCAGGTTTGTGGCGAATGCCATAAAACAAGTTGTCTCAGAATTTTTGTTTGAAGAGATTTTTGCTCGATATGGCACCTCAAGAGAGATAGTTTCAGATGGGGGAGTGTAATTTACATCACCTATGATAGCAAGGCTTATGAACAAGTATGGGATCAAGCATAGAAGGACATATGCATACCACCCTTAGGAGAACGGTCAAGAGGAAAGCATGAAAAAGGTATTAGAAAACATTCTCATAAATACTATGGCAAAGCATCATCGAGATTGGGCTGAAAAACTTCCTGAAGCTCTTTGGGCGTATAAAACATCATGCCAGGATACAACATGTTTTTCACTGTTTGAGCTTGTCTATGATAAATCTTCATTGTTTCCAATAGAATTTGAGATCAACACACTTAGAACATCTCTCGAAGTAGTATTAGACCTTTTAGAAGCCCAGAAACACCGAATGGAACACTTAAACGAACTAGATGAAATTCGTTCAATGGTTGTCTGGAGAACTATTGTGATTCAGTAGCTGAGAAAAAAATGGCATGATAAATTTATTAAGAATAAGGTGTTTCATAAAATGGATTGGGCATTACCATATGATTCTCATTTAAAGTACTTTAAGGGTTCAAAGCTTTGCTCTCATCGGATGGGGCCTTATGAGATTGATGGTGTATTTCATAATGGGATTGTCAGACTTGTCATGATTGATAATACACATGCTTATTTTATTGTAAATGGACATCGTCTTAGACTATATCATCGTCTAGCCTCTAAAGATACCTTCTGTTATCTAAAAATCAAACCCTGGAAGGTTGCTGACCAGGAAGACCTTAAGTAACTATTTGAAACCTACTTTAGGCTGAGGCTTAGCCTCCCCATCCTGAGAGGGCTCTCTCAAAGGATTAATGTTTTTGATTATGATTAAAATGGCTAACTCTTGTGAAACAAAGATAAAAAATGAGAGTGGTTGAAACAAAACTAGAAGGTATCCATCGGGCTTATGGAGTCACAATCGTTTCAGTATAACAATGACATCAACCTTACATAGAAGTCAGGGCATTTAGATTTCTACCATTCAGAACACACCAGAAACATATAGAGCAACACATTTTATAAATATGCGAAAGAAATTAGAGCACAATCAATGATTTCTAAGTAATCACACATCTATACCATTGCAAATATTGAAGAGAAGATAATACACAACATTCTAAATAGTAAACTCCTTCTGATTCCTGAGAAGTAAAATCAAGTCTTGTATTACTAAAACAAAGTCATATACATAGAACAATAGTTACAATTTCTCTGAAATTTTCCAACCTCGAGTACATTGTTGTTTCTGCTATATATAGAATTCTTTACAAAGCTGAGATTCCTCCTCCAGCATGAGGGGAACTTGAATTTTGCTTGCTATGACATCTATTCCAACTTTAACTACTTATGAAATGCAACAAACTGCTAACTAGATATTTTAGAAACCTAAGACAATTAGGAGTCTAACTCCACATCATGATGGTAATAGCATTAATTACAATCAAATCTCGTTCCCTGACAAGTGGTCTCCTTCAATTTAGTTGTGGTGGATGTTCAAAACTCCTTACTGGTCCTTAATGTCTTATCCCTTTATGACTGTTGAGAAGTAGGAAACTACCCCTGTTTTTATGATTTTAGTTTCCTCAAAGATATTCGGAACCAATTAACCATGTTGATCTTCTTTAATTGCCCAACAATCTATTTGAGTGCCATGCTCTTTGTGTGC
Source organism: Pinus tabuliformis (assembly GCA_031772625.1). NCBI lineage: Eukaryota > Viridiplantae > Streptophyta > Pinopsida > Pinales > Pinaceae > Pinus > Pinus tabuliformis. The sequence continues at coordinate 134,544,861 of CM062805.1, forward strand.
TGTAAGCCTCTTTTAGCTACAGATATTCTTCTTGTTCGCTTGGTTACTCTTCTTTGGACTGCTTCTCCTGTGGATTGTTCCTGTATTTCCTTCTTTGACCTGACCTGACCTTTCTTTTGGTAGACCCCTCCATGGAATTCCTGCAATGTGAATACTAAAGAAGTCTGCATCGTCTCAATCTCTGTCACTGCCTCGCTTGCAATGGATGAAGAAAGCTGATTAGCTTGATTTTCAAAGAATCTAAATTGAAAGCCATAATCATTCGAGCATAAGCTTTTTACAGATTGCATCTAACTGCCACAGTACTGAATATTTACAAGCACGACATTAACACAACTCATCTTTTAATAGGGTAAAAGAAACCCACAAGAGAACACTTGCAGTTGAAGATCTAAATAGAAAATAATCTACTTAGTAACAGACAATGTTGAAAGCTCAAATGGCCCTAGAATGGATATTATTGTGCAAATTCGAATCAGAATTGACATATGAATAGGATCCAAGGTTTGTACTTAGTATATTATCCACATTTTTGTCTACTCTGGGGGATATGAAAACACCTAAGCTATATGGCCAAGAGTCAGCAAATGAAGTATCTGAGAATCCAATTTTCTGGAAAAATTGTTGGCAGATATGATGGTGTTTGTTATAACAGGAGGCCAATTGGATTTCAGGCCAGAAACTCCACAAAATCCACTAGCGAAACCACCAAGAGCTCTGCGGGGAGCATTGTGTAGCTATGAACAGGCAGCAGTAGTATCTAAATAGTAAATACATATACATGAAATCTCAATTTCATGATAAAGTTCAAGATGATAATTCATGGTTTCCACTGCATTTATTTTCAGATCTCTTCTTGAACTGCACTATGATGATGGTCATGTTATCACAACCCTCACCTAAAGCTGTTGATGGCGCAAGACATTTGGCAAGCACTTTTTCACAGACTGTTGAAAGTTTATCATCAACATTAATGTGCTCATGTATAAAGTCCACAACTTGTTGGCTAGACATGACATCCCAGACTCCATCGCATGCCAAGACAATGAACTCATCATCCTCACATAGCTCCACAACATTTATATCTGGATTTGCAGTTACAATCTGTTTTTCAGCAGGGAGAAATTTGTTTTGTTTGAATTCCATATCTCCAATAGCCCTTGCCAAATTTAAGCTTCCATTGATACGTCCAGCATGAATGAATCCTCCAGCTCGAAGAATTCGATCCCTTTCGATCTCAAGCTCTGGCTTGTGATCTCGTGACAAGTTGTATGCCTGACCCTTTCTTGAGAGGACACAACGGGAATCACCAGCATTTGCCACAATAAGCTGATTATTTTGAAAAAGTGCAACACATGCCGTGCTTCCAGAAGTTGGCCCAGAAAAATCAGCATGTGGTCCCTGTTCAAATGCCCAGTCATCTTCTTGATCTTTATCTTTGTTCTCTATGTTTCTTGGAGAAGAAGACCAAATAAATCCCTCTAATAAGCCAGTGAATTTGTTGAACTTATCCCCAAGTATAGCTAATTTCCTCCAGCCCCTTTGCCCACGCATCATCTCATCCATCCTGTAAAATGCTCTTCGAAGACTTCCACATAAATCACCATTTGTGTAGGCCTCACTCTTCAAAACTTGTGTATGAAGATACTTTAGAACAACCTTTTGATAGATAGTTTCATCAAGTTCCTTTTTCTTAGTGAATTTCAAATTCAGGATACCTGATAAGACGTTTCTGAGATTTGGCACTTGTTTAAGTAAAGGCAGCATAAATAATTGCTCACGTGGACCACTTTGAGTTACGTCATTCAGAAGCAATTGGGACATTGAGTTGAAGAAGCTATATCCACCTTCTCGGTCTAAAGAAAAAGCAATAAGCATCCCAACTGTGTGACCAACGAAAAGTAACAGAAGAAGAAAGAAATCTTCACTATTGCTACCTTTTGCCAAGATGGCAAAAATTTGCATTCCCATACCAAGCGCACTTGAGTATATGTGTATGCAGAATGGAACATGATACAGGATACTCACAAAAATGCACTGGATCAAGACCACTGGAAAACTAAAACTCAGCTCAAGATTGTTTACAAGGAATAGTTTCAAACTGCCCCAAATCCAAAGAATAGATGCAAAACCCAGAAGGACATTTCCCCAATTGCTTTGATACCATTTCGAAAGCCTCGTTGAACGACCAAAACAACAGAGAAAAGTAAAACTGTAAACATGTGCCAGTACCAAGACACCTAACGACCTAATGATGAGGATAAGCAATTGAATTGATAGGTAAATTTCAAGGAGTGACATGTGGTGTTGAAACATTAACAGATTTTATTCTTGTGCTACGAAAACTCCTAGACAGTTTCGTAGTGCATAAGAACCTTGAAACAAGTTTCAAAATATGATGTTCATGTGAGCTATGAGACCAATGATAGACTAAGACAGAGAATTGACCCCTTTTGACATACCAACAAGATTCTTAACAAGACTCCTATTCAAAATCTTATACTCTAAAACAACATGAAAAGACCAGACCAAGACTGACACCAACCTTTGACAAGTTTAAAAAATTGATGCTCAGAATTTGAAAATATTTTTTCTTGAGTGATAACACCTTCATCAAACATCTCTCTGATAAATCTAGTTTGAAGGTTGTCAGTGTAGAGGATTCCTCCTCTGCATCCTCTGATTTAAAAACAACAACAACAACAACAACAAATAGATATATATATATATATATATATAGATATATATATATATATATATATATATATATATATATATATATATATATATATATATATATATATATATATATATATATATATATATATATATATATATATATATATGTTGTTACCACTCAATTGTTTTCTTACAGGTAGTACCACTGGTGTTTATATCCTACAAAGGCAAGAAAAATTTTGTAAGTACCCGGTGTTGTTACTCCTCTGATGTTGTTACTCCTCCAGTGTTGCTACTCTTTGGTGAAATTTTTTCAAAGTACTCGTTGTTGTTACTCCTTTGGTGTTGCTACTCCATCGTGTAAATTTTTCGAAGTACCTAGTGATGTTACTCCTTTGTTGTTGTTACTCCTTCAATGTTGTTACTCCTCTAGTGCTGCTACTTCGTGCTAAATTTTTTTCTAAGTACCCGGTGCTATTACTCCTTTGGTGTTGTTACTCGTCCGGTGCTACTACTCCATGCTGAAATTTTTTCTAAGTACCTAGTTTTGTTACTCCTTCAGTGTTGTTACTTCTCCGATGATGTTATCCTCTCATGGTGCTACTCCGTGGTGAATTTCTTCCTAAGTACCTGATGTTGTTACTCCCCTAATGCCGTTACACCATCAATGAGGTTAATCCTTTGTGGTTGTCACTCCGCAAGGTAAGTGCGCAATATGTCCCCGAGTAGACTTTGCCGCTTTGATTAGTAATTCTTTTGACATGACTTGAGGTGACCGTGGACGATCATTTTTAAGTTGGGGGGAGGTATATCTATATTTAAAAATGGTGGCATAATCAATTTCAACAATGATTTTCCGACATCATCATAAAAGCTTGTGCCAATATATCCACTCCACGATTCATACCTTACTCTGCACATTTATCAATAAATACTGCATTTAATGAACCAATCCCTTTAGAGCTTATGGAGTAATTACCATAATGGCTTGCCATTATTTCCATAACCTGCCATGGATTTTTCCCATATTTCTAAAAATCTCCATTCGTACACCCTTCTATGACCATTTCCTATGCCTTTCTCGAAAAATTTACATGTCGATATTCCCTCCTAACTATTTTTTAGCTACTTTGAAGTGTTGGTACTGAGCTATAGCAGAATGGGTGGAGCGGCTATGAAACACAAACTAGAGAGCACAATTTTGGTCCACAGTAACACAGATGTATGGAAAGTGTTCGTAAATGCAGGCTGGGATAGATATTTTGAGAGATTGTAGGGGTTTGACGAGACTGTTATAGCTGAAATTGCATTGAACTTGGAAGAAGATCATTCCAAAGTTCGGGGTCTCAATATCCATGTCACAGAGGAAGCCATCTCGGCTATCATTGGAATTCCATAAGAAGGGGGGAAGTGGTTTTCATGGAAGGCTACCTTGCTAGAGTTCCTGGAAATATTTTTACAAGCCCGTGAAACAAAAATTCAAAAAGGAAGGGGATATGATCATAAGTCACTACCTTATCCGTGGGTAAAAGTTTCATACTTCACGTTAAGATACATTACCTGCGAAGATTTCTTTACAATGTTGTTTAAGTATCATTTTAAACTGTTAGCATCCCTTCGGTTTTGACGCGTGCAAATTCATTTGTTGAATATGCCTTTATTCCTCTGGAAAAGTCTTCAACTAACGACGCAATCCACCCGCCGCTCTCGGAAACTATTAGTAGTCGTCAAGAATCATGGGTTGGTCCGACTATTGGTAATTCAAGCACTAGCTCAAACTCCTATACCTTGGTCAAAATTCATTGAATTGTCGAAAGAAATGGAGGGCATTATATGTGCAGGGGAGGAGAATGGTGAAGGCTTAGCCAAAATGGAAGATGCCACAACTGATGCTGCTCCACAAGACCCAGCATCACCTCTTGGCTCGGTCGGAATGGAAGATGGTGCAACCAATGTTTCCCCACAAGAACCAACATTGCCTATTGGCTCAGTTGAGATTAAAGATGCCACAGCTGATGCTGCCCCAAAAATAACCAACATCACCTGTTGGCCCAGTCGAGATGGAAGATGTTACAGCCGATGCTGCTCCACAAGAACCAGCTTTTCCTATTGGCTCGGTTGAAGTGGAAAAGATAGAAAATGAGGACATTGTTGATGTTTCTTCAACATCATTTGACAATTATCGAGGAGGACTACCACCACCACCACTTGAACAAACAAATTTGAGGTCCAAAGAAGAGATTTTAGATGGTGTTGTTATACAAGAACCAGCACCACCCGTCCAAGAAAACTTGGGGTCTGAAGCAGAGATTGTAAGTGGTGCTGTCACACAAGAACCAACACCACTGAGAGGAGAAACCCTGGTAACACAGTTCTTCAGGAACCACAGGGAGACTCGACTCAAAAAAAATGTAGGAGTTAAGGGGCATTATTTATGGAGAATAGTCCAGATGGAAATGGCAGAAGATGTTCTTCATTCTTCCCTTCTTGCAACTCTACCAAGAGGGGAAAGGAAATCTTGGACTCCTCGGCACTCGAAGGAGGAAAAAGTGATTCCCCCAATTTTCAACTTTGTTGGTACAAGATTTGATGCACTGGTTGAGGAAGCCACTCAAGTGTCAACACTCATCGTTGCACAGATGGAACAATTTGAGAACATGCGAGTCAGCGTTGCTACATAAGAACTGGTGCTGATGAGGGAATGGAATGAAGTAGTGATGGATGCTAGCCTTGTAGAGCCACCAAAGGAAGAAATTTGTGTTGAGGCCACCCCACAAGGGTTTGAGTCAACTTTCATACAAAGAATTGATGACTGGGTGGAAGAGAAAGCATAGGAGAAAAATGTTGAGGATGGTATTCTGCAGGTTTCCGAGACAACTCAAGAATTACCGAAAGACATAATGCCTACTGAAACTAACCCATCAGAGCTAGAGGAAGTTCTGGAACATATTGAAGTACAATCGGGAGAAAAATAAGTGGAGAATGTTGAACCCCCGACCATGGTAATTCCAGAAGGAAATGAAGGGGACACCACCCAAGGTGATAAGAAAGAAGACAAAGTGATAGTGAAGCTGGAGTGGTCGACACCTGTACTAATGACCCACCAGGCCCCACACCAGCTACAAGACCAGTAGAGGACGTCACTGTTAAGCAAGAATTCATTGAACAGTGTGCATGAAGGAGACTGCCCCTTAAAGAAAGGTATCTGTCTCAGTTTAATGAACTTATGAAATTAAAAATAGACAATCTAAGATTGATGAAATGGGTATTACGCTTGCAAAGGAGAGCAATAAGGTACATGAGAAAAATTGCAATAATTAAGACTTGAACTGCTCCCTCAACAGCTCAGACCAGAGAGAATCCCACTATTTCTGTTGCGACACAAACATAACCTATAGGCCATTTATGGGAGGCTAGAGAATTCATTTTGACTGCCAAGACTCAGAAATTGCAGTTTGTGGCTATTCGTCTTCAACAGGGAATAATTTCTATGAAAGATCATCAAGTAGAGGTAAAAAAAATTTGCAACCAGGCCACAAAAATCATCACTAGCTATGTAGAACTGTTGGATAGGGAGAGGCAGAAATGAGAAAAACAACAGAAGAAGGTCGAGTAGCTAGAAGAGTAGGTGCGAACGCTAAAATTCGATAAGGAGGAAATGTTTACCTTAGCACAGTAGGTAATGGCTTGTCACCCGCTGCTAACAATTATGATTTGTTTCTTCATGAACAATACCTTCTCTTTTTCCTGGAATGTATTCGTCTCGAGATCAGCCATGAAATCAAAGAACCTATACAATTTATCCTTATTATAAGACTTCTTGATGTCTTGAACCAACATTTAATATGTGAACTGTATATGGATGATTATTTCTTGGAAAATGACCAAGCATTCTACCCAGTCCCCTATGTAGGGGATATTCAACTGAGAGCTCTCACGTCTTACACCATCAATCAAATCAAGTGGAAGAATTCCATTGATACATTTGAAGCAAATCAATCTGCTACACCTCCTCTTATTCAAAGAGAGCATTGTCAGTCTGACACTATTTATAATAGGCATGCTACCTTCTTAAGGATTGAGGGACATCCAAAACAAATATTAGTGACTCATAGATGGTGCACCAGGTTATGAATGATATAGGTAGTTTCTTATTAGGACGAGGCTATGGATAGCTATCAGAGGAGATCGATGTTGTCATCATCGATTGTCAAAGTGTAGGAACATTTTGAGGCCCCTAACTATGCTTGGGCATTGGAGAGATTTCCTTGCTATATTGCCTACATCCATACTTGAGGGGTCCATTGGATGGGTTTGAGATTCCAGTTTCCCATCCTTTGGTTGCCAGCAAATCAATACACTCATGCCTACAATGTAAACAATGATTGGTGGAAGGATATCTTAATAACAAATGGATACAAATCCTCAGGGATAGATACGGCCGACAAATATGATCTTGCTCAGTTGCATGTTGATTAGAGTCAATGTAACCCATACCTACGAAGGTAACGGGTCACATGAGGACATGCAGAAAGACCAGTTGGGGGGAGATGCTGGGAGCTAAACTTGCATGTTTTTACTTTCTTTTTTATCCTATTTTCCTTCACATTTGCACTTGTAAATAAGCTATTTCATATCCTAAATCGCGCAGGTATACCTCTAATCATGCCATTATGAATTAATTAATTATTGAAGCATAGTCTATGGGATTATGACAACAGCTCTTGCTAAATTTCATATTATGTGCAGATTTCCAAGTCAAATGGCTAAGTTTAAACATCGAGTTGGCAGAGCTATTATCAAACTACAGTTGTCATGGAAAAACTGATCTAGACTTACTCTTTCTATCTTTTGTATTTAGTTTTGGGCTTATTACAGCCTTTATGTAATCACATGCAATAGTTACCTTAATCTCGGGAACTTTTTTTTGTATAAGAAAGGATAGAGAGTTTGAAATAGGGGGTTAGAGACAAGAGAGTTGAGCTTTGTAACATTGAATTTTATATTAATGAAATTTATGGCTTTCTGATATTTCTTTGAGCTCGCCAGTTCATCACAACCATGATCAGGGAGTTTTGCCCACTTTCCTGATCAGGTGTTGCAGAGATAGTGTGTGCTTAGCTTCTTTTTCATGTATGTATTTCTATTCCTCATTTTGATGGTTTGATGTAGATGTTGTGAATCAAATTGTTGTACAGTTAATTGTTGTTGTCATTTCTATCTATTCTTTCAGTTAAATATTGTTGTCATTTGCATTATTGTTATAGTTGTTTATTTTTTGTTAAAGAACTCTTGCCAAACTCTGGGTTGTAAAGTTGTCCTTGCATATACATTGTGTGTTAGCCTTGCAATAACCAGTAGATCCCATATTGGTAATTAATGTGGGAAAAGGTTGAATAGTTTTATTCACACTTGGACACCAACACGGGTGAAAGGTTTTTTCATGAATACTTCTATCTAAAGTATATTTTATGTTGTAAGGGATATGATTATGATATATATCTAAAACATCCTATGCACCCTTGGATACAATGTCTGATCAGGATCATGAGACCTGAAATGAATTATTATTGTATGATCTGATAATGGATAGGCTAGATCTAAGTGTTAACACATGTTTTATCCTTTAAGTGTTATGATCTGGTATATCTGAAGTCTTGAAAGTTACGAAGTTGTAAGTCATTATTTGCATATCTATACGGAAGTTCACCTCAGTGAAAGCACGTATACATGTGGATTCATCACTTTAAAGTAGTGTATGCAAAGGAAGGGCTTGTTTTTTAGAAATGACTGATCTATCTGATCAGTATTGTTGTTTTATTGCTATTTTTCAATGATGTATTCATTAGATCTCAAGTTAAACTAACTGTATAAGGGATTGAGTTTGGATGAATGATTGATTGAGTAAGAAGGGTGATCTTTGCTGCTATCTTTTAGAACTCTATAATATGACAGTAGATCTTAAGAATGTCCTTCGTTAGTATAGTTTTTGGTTTACAAGTTTTATGATTCAATACTTTAAGAGGTATATGTAGGTTGGGCTATAGAATGTAGTGTATACATGCAAGTTGTCCTCATTGAAGTAGCTTATACATTCTGACATATGATATTTGAGGTTGCAATTGGTTCTGGTTGTTGATGCAGTGTTCTTAGTTCAATTTTGTGTACTGGTTACAATGATCTAACTGTTCCAGTTTATTGGTTGAATTTTGATTAAGTGTTCGTTGATTGGGTTTTGAGTGAGTGGTTGACTTAATTGTATTAGAAATTGATGATTGGGTGATTCAATTGTGTCAGAGGTTTCAGTGATTGTTTCATTCAGTTGCGGCAAAAGTTTCAAAGATTGGTTGATTCAGAATGTGATGACTGGTTTTCAGTTATGTCAAAGATTGATGATTGGGTTTCAGTGATTGATTTATTCAGATGTATCAATGATGCATGAATATGTTACAGTGATGAGTTACAATTTTGATTTTTGATATTGAGATTAAGTGTTGATAATGGATCCAATCTGAAAATTTGATGAAACTTGGTCCATGGAGGATACTGAGGGTTGTAGTCTTCAGTGAGGAAGTCGAAGCTTCCTTCTAGTAGTAGCTAGTGAATAGGTTAGGGGGTTTTATCTCCCTTCCAGTAGTAGCTGGAGAACAAGTGAATTTTGTAGCCTTCTGTAGGTCGCCGTCTACGTATTGGTAATCATATGAGCCAATACAAGAGCTAGGGGGTTGTAGATCCCTTCGAGTAGAAGTTGGAGAATGAGTGAAGGTTGTATCCTTCTATAGGTGGGTGTCCGCGTACTGGTATGAGTCTATTTATATTAAAAATAATATAGAGACGACAACAGTAGGTGGTTTTCTCCATCATTGGGTTTCCACCTTAAATCTTGGTGTTCATGTGTGTTGCTTATGTGTGATGGCTTATTTATTACAGCACATGGTTACTATTTATCTAATGTTTAGTAATGTACTGATGCACTGGACGAAAACAAACATATTATGAATTAACTGAATCATAAGATCACTAGATATACGCTAATTATCTTAAGAACAGTCACATACACACGTAGGTTCCTTCCAGTAAAGTCGCGTATAGAAATAGGAATATGAAATGTAAAAAGTTATTGATTTGAAAATATTGATTCACCCCACCCTCTCAGTATTTTCCCAACAATTTGTATCAGAACAGGTCCTTTGGGAGAAGATTGATTGCTTGAAGGAGATCCGGTGTAACAATGGGAAAGAAGAAAAAGAACAAAGAACCTCAAAAGAAGAAGACATCTCAAAGGAACTGTTACACAGTAATTTGTCACCATTGGTCACCATCCCTGTTACCCCTGTTTCCATACATTGGAGGACGCATTCCGGGACATGTGAGCAGTGACATAGTCTAAAAACACTTGCATTATGTTCCCCGGAGTATGTACTTCATGTTCCCTGAAGACACCTTCTGCAAATTATCCCTGAAAAGTGCCCTTTTTTCATTGGCGCGGGTCCACAGTGTTTTATCCGCGCCAATCACTGAGATCCTCAAAAGGGGGTGCGACCATTGGCGCTCTGTCTTAGAACAACACTCGCGCCAACCAAGTTTGGTAATGATTTTTGACAAACGCGCACCCATATGTTTTTTCCCTTCAGATCACGAAGTCTTTTGAGGATAAAATCCATCTGATAGAGGTCGAGAGTCATCATCTATCCTTGACATCTATCCACAGTGGCTTTTCGGAGATAATGTCAATCCACAATGGGTGTCCTGGTGCATTGTATCTTCCTCCCTTCTCCATCTATAAAAGTCTGTCCTCATGCATTAGACAAGCTAGTTTTGGAGTAATGCTAGTTGTGATTATGCTTGTCCTGAGTGATAGTAAGAGTCTTGAAGCATAGGGAGGTTATGCTGCCGGAATCCTGAGAGAGAGAAGGTCTATTGCAAGACACACATAGCTGCTCGCCCAGCCAGAGGATAGGTTCAACGTCAGAACCTTGGTTGTATCTTTCTCTGCTTATTATTCATTAATAAACGACTACTGTTATGGTTCCAATCTCATTGTTCATCATGGTAATGTTTGGTTTATTTCCTTTCTGACTGAAATATAGTTGTATGTTAGTGGATTTTATGCTTGTTCTCATTTCGTTCTTTGCATGTGCAGGTATCCATATGCAGGGATCGCAAGGATTGTGACCTGCCGGAGCAAGGCAACGGGAGTATCAACTCTTCTTCGACATTAGCGTTGGACTCTAGGTTGGTTCTCGTAATCCGCTTTTAATATACAACTAGGAACTTGTGTAGTAGCGTGATTTGATTGTTGCTAGTCCCATTTTGGGCTAGTGGGATCGCCTCTGTCCGCAGAGGGGATTTACCTCTCCAACAATTTGGCGACTCCACTGGGGAGGAGCTATTTGTTGTTTGATTCATAAACCTTGGACAGATTCTGAAGCACGGCCAGGCAGCCTTTGAAACGCTATTGCTTTGCATTAGCGGAGTAGATCAACGCCACTTCAGTCGATCTCCGGTTTGGTTTATGAACCGAACGGCTTGGAGTTTTGTCTTGCATGTTAGTTTTCTCTTGCCTGCTTGGATAAATGAGCTTTCTGGGTCAGCTTTGAAGTTGTTTTCTGCTCTTAGACTTGTCTGAGTACTGTTGACCAGACCCTGGGCTGTTGTATTTATTTTTTGGGTCAGCAAACGCGGTTGGCGCGTTTTTTCCTCTGACAGTCGCGCCAGTTGGCGCATGTTGCACAACAACAACTCGTGCTTATTCCTGAATAGCGCAAGTTGTAGGCTGACAGTTGCGCCAGCTCTGTGAATTTTGCCAGTTTGTTAGTTGAAAGCTGCTTAAACTCAGATTTTTGGTGTTTGTATCTCTTTTGCAGCTTCTGGAAGTGTGTTGGACCTCTGTTTGACTGGTTGTTACCTTTATCCTTCAGTTGTTTGCTTATTCCTATCGATTTTGTATCCCAGCCCTAGAGCATCTAGTGGCTTTCCATGTCGAGCCTTCTGTGGGAAGTTTTGGTTTGATTATCCAGTCAACTTTTTGGTTCTTTTCCACACCGGTCTAGTAGTTGTTAAAGCTTGTTATTCCGTGCTTCTGGGCGATTCACTTCTAGCTTGTTTGGATTTTGCTTGACTTCATTTGAACTTAGATCACATGGTTCATTGAAGGTCTGTGCGCTTTTCGTTGTTTTGACAGTTCATTTTGGTATTTCAGATTTGGTTCTCCTTGCATTGAGTGAATTTTGTTTGTTTATGCTTGTTAATATCTCATGAAATTTGTTTAAATGCATTATGCCATTTTAAAAAGAGAAAAAACAAAAGATCTTTTTGCATTCTATTAGTTAGCATTTATTGTTATTTGTTGCTTTTAAAAAGAAAAGAAAAAGAAAAGTTTCATTTCTTGTTATTAGCTGCATTAGGATCTTTGTTGTTTGTTTATTGTTCATTTTGTTTGTTTGAAAATCTCAACTCTCCTGTAGTTAGAATTCATTGAACGAAATGATATAATTTTGGCATATAGTGTGCATTTAGGAAGTTTTGAGATATCACATACGGTAGGACCAAAAAACTGAAACTTAATTGAGGATCAACTGTAAAATAAATCGAATGAACCTAACAACGCATTGGAACCTAACGCACATATTCTAGAGGTCTAGGCTAGAGACGTGTTTCGGCGTCGCTAAACCTGGTAACTATTGCCTCGCTGATGGTTCGGTGATTCCTCCTGAGAGACAATAAGTACCAGTACGGACTGAGCTCCCACGTACCGTCGCGTATATACGGGAGACCCCACTAGGCTATCATCCTTTATCCATAGGAAGCCGAGTCTGCCACCTTACAAGCCGTAATGCACTAAACACAGCATTCGGGAAGATTGACTGCAGTACGGGAAGTCCTTGGTTTTCATCTGATTGCCGAGGTGTATAAGCAGTTTTACGGATTGTTTGGTAAACCTTTTGCCTAGAGTCTCCAGAGTAGTCAATTTTGATCCTTTTCAGACTCCTTAAAAGAAAAGGTGCCTGTGAGCGTCTTGTCACTTCGTGCTCATAAAACATTCGAAGGAGACTAGAGTCATCTTTTGTCCTTTTCTCGACTCTTAAAACATGAAAAGGTCAAGTTGTGTCTTTGCGTCCTAAAATTTATTCGGCCACGATAACATTTACCCAATTAGATTTTGTTTGCGTTAGTTTGAGTAGGGGTTGTCTCGGTAGATTCCTTAGGTTTTGTGAAGTTTCATCCTGGCGGAATTACCAATTTCGTCTTCTGCCGAGATACCAGTTGTGAGTCTTCCTGTGGTTCCAAGTATACAACCACTTAGTTCTCGTGCCCCAGGCGACGAGACTTACCAGTTTCATTGGAACCCTACGTGGGAACCTTCTGAGGACAGTGTCCCTTTTTGGGACTATACTTCTCCTCGTGTGTCAGTCCCACCTTCTTCCTCTGACATGGAGGATTTGTCCCCTACAACGACTGATGAGTCCGTTGCGACGAGCGGTGAAATTCCCACCGCAACGGACCCTATACGTGTTAGTAGTACTCCCACTACTACAAACTTACCACCAGGCTATAAAGCTTTAAGGGATACTATGCCCTCTGGAACTCCTTTCACGGGTTCTATTTGGTCACCACTCACTTTTCCTACTACGGAGCCTTTTACTCCGCAAAGTCGCAGTCCATCTGTTACCTCAGTCACAACCGCTCCAATGGTCTGTGCAGCCTCTTCGACTCCTATTTTTAGTCGTCCTTCGGCTTCCTTATTCGGAGTCTTTGATCCCATGACAAATGTCACAATACAGGGGCCATACGATCCGTATTTGTCGTCTCAACCGGTTGTTGAGGTATCAGTTCCATTGTCAATTGATTGGGGCTCCACCTCTTTTCACGGTGGTCAAGTTTCATCTGCGCAGTCTCCAAGACAATCTCCTCAAGACCAACAAGGGCAATCCTTTCATGGAAACCCTTTCGCTTCTGGTGGTCCATTTTTCTCTTCTTATGTTCAACCTTCTGGTAACTCAGGTCAGTCTTCTGTTCAACAAGCCCAACCTGGTATCTAGCAAGGTTATCCTACTGGATCGACTGTTAACCCAAACCAACCCAATGTCCAGTATACCTCAATATCTGGACCAGCTGTTCAACCACATGGTCAGCCTACCGTCCAGTATAGTCAACCTTCTGGGCAAGTCGGTCAGCCTCAAATCCACGTAGGCCAACCAACTGCCCAGCCCACTCAGCCATCTGGTCCGTTAGGACAACCTTCAATTGTGCAACAACAACAACTCCATTCCCAGCAGGTACAACCTCCTGGGCAGGGAGGTCAACCCCAATATCAACAAGGTTATCCTTCCGACCAGATAGCCCAACCTACAGGACATCTTTCTGGTACTGCTGAACCTGGTTTTTTGCCCCAGGCTGGACCCCAACCCCCATCTGGTTTTCAAACGCAAGCTGGGGTTCAATCCCAACCGCCTTATCAACCTCCGCCTACTCCTCAAACTCAGTTTGGAGTCCAGCCACCCTATGGTTACCAGCAACCTCAAGGGCAACCTTTGTTTTCCCCGTACCAAAATTACCAACAACCGCAGACGAATCCTTATTATCCGCAACCATATGGTGCTTCTGCAGGACCGTTTGGTAATCCATGGAGCGCTGGGGGGCAAAACCCAAATCCTTACGGACAAAACCCTATGGGGCCAAATCCGTCCGGACCAAGCCCTTGGGGGCAACTGCCAGTTGGTTGGAACCCTGGTGCTCCATCCCAACAGCAGCCCCAGATGTCCTTTAATCCTCAATTACCTTTCTTAGCGACTTTAGAATTACCGGATGTGTCTAAATTGACTAATGATCCTATTCTGCATAATCCATATTGGCCTCCGGTTCCAACAAAAATTCCCGGTGACTGTCCAAAATTCGATGGTAAGCCTAATGAGGATCCACAAGCTCATGTCATGACTTATCACCTATGGTGCTCATCCAATTCATGGCTTGATGATTCCATTCGGCTTCGCCTTTTTCAAAGGACTCTCACCGGCTCTGCCGCTAAGTGGTATATTGAACTCAATCGCGGATCCTTTCAGGATTTTAACTCCTTGGCTATGGCATTTCTCACTCATTTTCAGTTGCCCGTTCGATATGAAATGGGTACACACCTCCTCACATCCTTAAGACAAACGACGGCTACGCATATCTCTGATCATATCCATGAATGGAGACGGCGTAGACGTATGATCAAATTTTGGATTCCCGACCAGCTGCTTACTGATTGGTTTACGACTTCGTTCGTTCCTCCAATAGCTCGGGATATCGCCATGGGGGCATGTGTCACTGAAGAGCAAGCTATCGCGTGAGCTCAGTACCTTGACTTGGTTTACTCTCAGTCAGGTACATTGTATGATTATCTACCTGATGCCCCTAGACCAGGAACATCCAAAGCCCGCCAACACCAACTGTTGACGGTATTATTGGTACTGTTAGTTCATCCTCAAAGAAAAATTCCGCGAACCCTGGGAAGCAAAAACCACCTGTTTCGAATGAACCCACCTCCCAGGTAATACCCACTTCAAATGTTACTTCCGAGGTCAATGCCGTCCAATCCACCACGGCAGACAAAGCCTCGAAAGCAAAGAAGAAAGGGAAAGCGAAGAATAAGCCAGATCAACCCAAGCAGGAAGCCCCTAAACCTCCGCCCGAGGATGGTGCCAAACGCAAACCCAAGTATCCTTGTCTTATCTGTGATGAGGATCACTATACCAAAGACTGCCCGAGGCGGTCTGAAGTTAGTCGTTTGTTGAAAGGCGCTCCCGGGACTCCTGCGGTGCTTAAAGAACCCTTTCCCTCACAGCAAACTCAAAAAACTCAAATGGTGGCTGACCCATCTCAGCCTCCCTCTTCCTTCGGTTCTCAAGTGTTTATGGCTGGAACGATCCCTATCAATATCAGTACTCGAACAAAAGATTATCCGCCATCCACCGGGAAGGAACCTGAGATACCCTCTAGTGCTCCTCCGTTCAGTTCAGGTCCTCTCCACATTGAGAGACCTACAACTGAGACGCCTCTCCGACCCCCTCCAAAAGGAGTACTCCGGAAATCTTCTTACAACTCAAATGCTCGTGCTGCACAGCACTACAATATCGTTGAGGACTTAGCGCAGACTCCGTCGGCTATGTCTGCTTTAGAAGTTCTCCAGAGTTGCCCTTCTCAGAGGAAGTCCTTGCTCTCCGCTATTGGTGGCATAGACCCGGCAGATTCGGATTTAATTACTTTTGACTTGGAACGCCATACACAGAGACTGCCTCCTCAAATCGCATTCCTTATACAGGTTATCATTGATTCCAAAACAATTCACCGTACAGTCATCGATGAAGGTGCTTCAACTTGCATCATGTTTGTCGCCTGTTGGAAAGCTATTGGATCTCCTACCCTGAGTCAGTCTCCCACAACCTTGGAAGCCTTTGATGGAAGAGCCTCTCGTCCTTATGGTATACTCCAACGTTTGCCCATCACTTTAGAAGGGAAGACGGTCGAAATGGAAGTTGAAGTCGTTGATGCTACTCTTACCTACAACCTCCTTCTCGGACATAGCTGGATCTACGCGATGAAAGCTGTTGCCTCATCACTGTTTCGTATCATCCGTTTCCCTCATCAAGGGAAGATTGTTACCGTAGACCAGCTATCTTTCTTCGCTTCCTCTTCTGAAGGTAACATTCCTTTCGTGGAGCATACCTCGAAATTATCTGAGAGTCTGGGAGCTGGACTTTTCAAAGATCCCGCCCTTATGGGTGTTTTTCCACTCCCACCTCCTAACGTCGTCTTTGTTAATATGATCACTTCTTGTTCTGATCCGTGGATCATTCCTCCCACCGATCAAGTAGATTCTTGGGACGAAAAGATGCCATTGAGTCCTGCCGAACTCAACTACGTTGAGATTATTGCTGCATCGGCTCCCTCTTCCGAACTTGCTCTTTCGAGCACGGTTCTCCATTCATTCGATCCATCCTCAGGGCTTGTAGATGAGACTTCTTCGGATCCTTTGCAAGAAACATTCTCGTCCGATGAAGCCATCATTGAGACTATGTCTCTCGAGGAACTTCCTTGGCATGATTCTCACCATCGTTCCTCGTTCCTCCCTGCCCCTCAGGATATTCTCACTTGCCTTGAACGGTTTGCTCCTTGTCTCCCACTGCAAACACCTATTCAGATTAATCAGGTGTCTTCTGAAGGGAATATGGAAAATATTACGCAAACCCAGCCCATCGACATCTCTGTCAAACCAAGGATTGTTGAGCATATTCATATTGGAGTCACTTGTACTCCTGAGGAGATTCAACTTTATTCCAACCTCTTTCGCGAATTTCGTGATGTTTTCGCATGGTCCTACGAAGAAATGCCCGGCATTGATCCTAGCATAGTGGTGCATGAGATAATCACGTACCTAGGTGTTAAGCCTGTACGTCAACGTTTACGCCCTGTACACCCCAGAAAGGCTGCAGCGATTAAGGCCGAGGTAGAGAAGCTTCTTAAAGCCGGTTTCATTTATCCTATTCCGCTCACAGATTGGGTTTCCAATATCGTACCTGTGACTAAAAAACAGGGTACAATCCGCGTTTGTGTTGATTATCGTGGTATAAATCGAGCCTGTCCTAAAGATAATTTTCCCACACCATTCATTGATCAGATTATTGACCAGTGTGCCAGAAGTGAAATGTATTCTTTTATGGACGGTTTTTCTGGCTATAACCAGATCAATATTGCTCCCGCTGATCAACACAAAACTGCCTTTATCTGTCCATGGGGCACTTTTGCCTATAAGAAGCTCCCCTTCGGTCTTAAAAATGCCGGTGCTACCTTCCAGCGTGCAATGTCCTATGCGTTCCATGACATTCGACACATTGTACATCGTTACCTGGATGATCTCCCTGCTCATTCAGCTAAACGTCAGGACCACCCTAAGCACCTTCGCGAAATCTTTCTTCGCTGTCGATACTACCAAATCAGGCTTAATCCTCACAAATGTGTCTTCTGCGTTGAATCTGGCAGACTTCTCGGGTTTGTCGTTTCCCGAGAGGGCATCCGTTTGGATCCCCTTAAAGTCAAGGCTATAGTGAATCTTCCTCCCCCCGCTTCTTTGCACCAATTGCAAAGTTTGCAGGGTAAAGCCAATTTTTTACGTCGTTTCGTTCCAAACTATGCCGAGGTGGCCAAAGGTTTTACACGATTATTAAAGCGCGATGTCCCTTTTCATTGGGATGCCACAGCTCAGGAATCTTTTGAGCGTCTCAAGGGCCTCCTTGTTTCTGCTCCATTGCTCCGTCCTCCGAATTATTATCGCGACTACACCTTGTATTTGGCTGCCGCCGACACCACTATCGGCATGGTTCTTGTCCAAACTGATGATGATGACACTGAGCATGTTATCTATTATCTCAGCCGCAACCTTTTAGACACGGAAACTCGATATGCTTATGTCGAGAAGTTGGCATTAGCCGTAGTTTGTGCTGTCCAACGCTTCCGTCATTATATTCTGCTGCGTACTACTACTGTGATTTCTGATTGCAACCCCATGACGTATATATTGTCACGCCAGTTGCTGGGGGGCAAGTACTCAAAGTGGATTGTTATCCTCCAAGAGTTTGACTTGGAATTTACCACTGCCAAGTCCAAGAAATCACTTGTATTTGCTGAGTTAATTTGCTCTTTGCCATCCTCTTCCCCGACCTCTCACATCGAGGATCAAATTCTGGATGAGACCCTATTTCTCATTAGCACCCTCGATCCATGGTACGGAGATATAATCATATATCTGCAAACGTCCTCCTTTCGCCCGGGCGTGTCCAAAGACGCTCGGCGAAGGATTCGTCATCAATCTCAACCATACCGTATCATTGGCGATACATTATATCGTCTTGGCGCCGACTCTGTTCTCTGCCGTTGTCTTACTTTCGAGGAAGCTGAGCGGGTCTTAAATGACTGCCACTCTGGTGCCTGTGGCGGTCACATGTCCGGATATGCTACTGCCCAAAAAATCCTCCGTGCTGGTTACTTTTGGCCCTCTATCTTTAAAGATTGCATCCTTGCCGTCCGCTCTTGTCATGAGTGCCAGATATACCAACGGAAGATGCGAGCGCCTCCTGCTCCGTTGCACCCTGTTGTCGCCGTCGGCCCTTTTGCCAAATGGGGCATTGATTATATGACCTGTAACCCTCGCTCGGCCGGGGGGCATGGGTTTATCATCGTTGCCGTCGATTACTTTACTAAATGGGCCGAGGCGATGCCTACATTAACTGAAGACGGTCACACAACGGCGCAATTTTTATTTAATCATGTTATTTCGCGATTCGGTGTCCCTCAAGCCATCGTTACTGATCACGGAAAGCATTTCCGTAATCATATGATGTCGGAATTAACAACCCAGTTAGGCTTGCAGCACGATAGTTCAACTCCGTACTACCCTCAGTCCAATGGCCAAGTTGAAGCTATCAATAAGGTTTTGGTCACAATGCTTCAACGTACCGTTGGCATGCATAAGTCTAACTGGCATTTGATGTTGTTCCCTGCTTTGTGGGCCTACCGAACCTCTGTGAAGGATGCCACTGGTTTCACTCCATTCCAACTAGTTTATGGACTAGAGGCTACCCTTCCGATTGAATGTGAAATCCCTTCATTAAAGTTAGCTGTCGAGCTACTTCCCAACACCACTCCGTTAGAAAAACGCCTTCTTTACTTAGAACGGCTGGATGAAACTCGTCGCCTGGCCTCCTTGGCCATTGAAATGCAAAAGAAGCGATTCAAGACTCACTTCGATCAGACCGTACGTTCGCGTTATTTTGTTGAGGGAAACTTAGTCCTGCTCTATGATCAGGCAAAAGATAAGCTAGGAGCAGGAAAGCTCGAGTCTATGTGGCTAGGCCCTTACATTGTCAAAAAAGTTCTGCAGAAAGGGGCCTACGAGCTGATTGATTATGAAGGAAATCCTCTTGGGAAGCCCCGAAATGGGATTTATTTGAAAAAGTACTATGCGTGATGCTAGTGCATTTTATTTTGTACATACATGTACTCTAGCTAGTGTGTGTGTGTGTGTGTGTGTGTGTGTCAGTTTTAAAGGCATAGCTGCCACTTATTGTGTTTCTCGCTTCTTGTGCAGATGTCGAATACACCTTATGTTGGTTTCGCTGATGGTGCCTGCCACAGTACTCGCAACTTGTCCTCTGCGGCGTGGGTGATCTACGATCCTCATGGCGAGCTGATAGATTGTCAGGGTGTGTGTTTGGGTCGTACTACTAACAATGTCGCTGAATACTGTGCTGTAATCGAGCTACTTGCTGAAGCAATTAATCACGGCATTCGTGCATTGGTGGTGAACCTGGACTCTCAACTTGTCGTCCACCAGCTCAACGGGCAGTATTCCATCAGAGACCATCGTATTTTAAGGTTGTATTTACGTGTGAGATTGTTAGAAAGGAACTTTGATTTTATTACATATCAACATATTCCACGACAATTAAACACATTATCTGATGCATTGGCTAATCATGTATTAGATAGACAATTGCGTAATTTGTAACTAAAACATTATACAAGCAAGCACATGAAAAACACAATAATAAACCATAGGCATATGTATATATATACGTGTGTGTCATAATGTTTGCGCCCCGCGCATTACATAATCCAAAAAATAATACATGTCCAAAACTCATACAGCCGCTGACAACAAGTTTCTCAAAAACGTGCAAAAATGAAACCTAGGTGTCTAATCACGGTGATGCTCATGATAGCATGTCACCGCTCGCACCAAATGTCTCAACAGATGATGGACGCGAGTAGATACTCCCACCGTGTGCCTCTGGTACGCTCTAGGCACGTCTTCCAATCTGGCATAATCCGGAATCCCTCGAGTAAGTGCCTCAAGGTTCTGTACTAGATCGTCACCCGCATCACCCTCTGCCTGAGGGTCGGCTGCGGGTTGTGCTCTCCGTGCGTTATGAGGCAAGTCAGCTGGTCGCTCTGCACCAACATCTGCATACATATATATAGAGGTTGTCAGAGATAGACATGTATTGCAAAAAAAAACTTAAATACATAAAAACGTCAAAAACACAAAGAGTTCTTACCTAGCTCCTCGTCCCAGTCCTCTCCTGCAGGCAATGGGAGATCTGGATCTCCAGTAAAATCCGTGCCCGCATAGGGCCAGTCCTCGATGACAATCATCTGGTGACGGAGCCAGATAAAGAACTCGGGCCTCCAGGCCATCTGCTGGCCCCCTCCTCCTCTGGGCATGAGTTCTGCCCATCGATTCAACCTCGGCTCCCGTGGCACTGGATCTGCCACTATACCTCCCGGTACCCGGAATATCGGTAAGCGCTCCAGGAAGAACGTTACTACGATAAATCCGTAGCCAAACTGTTTGTTCCCATCACGCTTACACTTGGTAAGCTGCCTTTTGATGTTTGTCGTCACTGTCGTGGCCCAATCAAACAGTGTAGGCTGGAGACACTCAGTTGCCAGCAGCAAATGATTTTTGCTGGCCTCGTGGGGCGCCTGTACCCCAGCTGTCTGGGTAATAGTGAATAAAATCACTCGTAGTACCAGGTCGGGAACCGTGATAATGTCTACCTTGGCACTGTTTGATCCAAAATGTGCCCCAGGACAAACTCTTTCCATCACCTCTCCCATCTTTTCCCCGGAAGGCCTGCTACCAGTCAAGATGGGTCGTGCACCTCGCCGCGATAGACCAGTAATAAAATAGACATCAGAAACATCTAACTCCAATGTCTGGTCTTTCAGGCGAAATACCTGATCCTCCGTATCCCAAGCATCCACGATGAATCGTAGCAACTCAAGTTGTGCACGTAGACATGAGGTGAGGAAAAACTTTTTCAAGCCACAGTCTCTCAGAGCATCCATGCATGCATCATCCTCCATTGCCATGGCATCCACGGCATCATGCTCTCTTTCTCTCCATTCTATAGCCATCCTGACAGATCCCTGCAACCACAAAGTTGAAATTTTCATCATTAGATCATTGGTGAAACCAAAACTGAAGAAAATTTGCAATTTCACCGGCTAAATTTATGGCAAATTAAGATCGCGCGGTTGGCGCGACTGTTTCTAAAACAGTCGCGCCAAGGTCGCGACCCCTTTGGGTAAAAATCCCATTGGCGCGATCCCGAGCGGGAAACTCGCGCCAATGGCGCAACCCTATGAAATTGCAAATCCTCTTGCAGGGGACTAAATTATGGATGAAAATCTAAAAAAATGGAATGAAAACAAAGCTAAGGATGAGGCCTCTTACCTGTTGCAGACGGCGGCTCGAATGATCTCCTGGATTGATCGCAATCAGCAGTTGAAATTTGCACCCAAAACCCTCCAATGGTAAACTCACAAGGTAAAAAGTGAAAAGTAAATTTATTTTTTACCATTTCACTATTTATAGCATTTTTTGACCTAAAAATACATTAGAAATGATATTTTTTGAATATTGTTGGAATATTTTTATGTCAAAGTGGTTTTTACGCTGTTTTTTGTATGATGACAGGGGTTGGTGCAACTCAAAGCAATGAAACGAGCTTTTTTTCGACTTTTTCAAGCTCGGTAAAACATGAGAAAAGGTTGCTTTAAGGTCCGTTTTCAGCTCTTTTCTGACCATTTAAAGAGGAAAAGATTGCCGAGTTACTCCTCTTGACTCATTAAACGTTAATAAGGGGCGGTTGTTTTAAGTTCTTTCTGTCGACCGTTAAAACATAAAAAGATTACCGGGTTTTTGTCGTTTCAAACTCGTTAATGGTTACGAAACGACGTGGTTTTGATCGCTTTTTTACTTTTTCAGGTCGAAATCACTATTTATGAAAAGTACTCCTCGATCGTAATGGTCGGGCGGTTCTTTCGGGCATTATTTTATACTTTTTCGGGCGCGAGAGACACAACTTTACGAAAAAGGACACCCTTGGAGTTTCCTTTTCTGCTGTCTTTTCAAACTCTCTAAACATGAAAAGACGCCGAGTTCTTCCTTTGTCAGACTCGTTAAAACCTGATGACATCGGATTTTGTCGAAATGACGTACCACAAGCATATGCTATCCCCATCAAGCTTGTTAAAAATAATTGGGGTACTCGCCAGAGATGGCGGGGGAAAAAAAAAGGGAACCATAATTACCGTCGTGTCGGCAGTATGTCGCTCTTGAACATTGCACTTCTCTGCTTTCGTGTCTGGGTGGGGATATCTCATCTCATATTTTTCACTTGCCTCCGTGGACTTGGGTACTCCTATTTGACCTCTCATCTGCTCATTGCCTCGTCATCATGACCTCTGATACATTGATGTCAAATACTGCCAATTCCATTGACGTGCCGCCGATATGTTCAAGAGAAGTTGACCTCTGCAAAGAAACAACCTCCCTCTGATAGCTCGCACAATCTTGATTCACAACATTATCTCTCTGTCTCGTGTCGATGATGTGGGAAACATTATGGCCCACCTTCGATCAAGGTCACTTCCTGTCGACTTCAGCTCATTATCCAGGAAGCTGATCTAGAGACTCCCTTCTGGTGCCTTGGAGCCTGCATGCCTCAATGGCAGGTTCTTCGTGTTCGACGTGAGGTTTTCATCATTGGCCTCTGATCGAATGATTCTATGGGTGTTCGACGTCAGATCACTAATTCACACGCCGTACATTGTACCTATAGTACCTTGAGGGCCATTGTCATTATTGGTGGTACCTCTCGCGTCTGTTAACAGTTTCCAATATTGACTGGTTATCAGACGATGTTCATGCATGTTCGACTTCAGCTCACATATTCACATGTTTGAACTTGTACTTCTGTTCGGGTCGAGATGGAGCGCAAGACCCTGGATTGTGTCTATTGTAATCCAGGCGTGATTCTTGATACATGACTCATTCACTGGATGACTGCGACTATACCTGAGTCAATTCATTGATCCTAACCAGATGGTTGCGCCCATACTATGGATCTAGATTATCATGTACTCTCTTATGGATGGCTGCGACCATACCACATACATCATGTATTTGAGCTATCAATTGTATCTCTCAATGCAGATTCTCGGCGGCAGCTACATGTGTTCTTGTAAAGCATTTCACCCCTCTCTCTCTCTCGGACCTCATGCTTTAGGGGGCATCTGTTACACATTAATTTGTCACCATTGGTCACCGTCCCTGTTACCCCTATTTCCATACATTGGAGGACACATTACGGGACCTGTGAGCAGTGACATAGTCTAAAAACACTTGCATTATGTTCCCCGGAGTATGTACTTCATGTTCCCTGAAGACACCTTCTGCAAATTATCACTGAAAAGTGCCCTTTTTCCATTGGCGTGGGTCCACAGTGTTTTATTCGCGCCAATCACTGAGATCCTCAAAAGGGGGTGCGACCATTGGCGCTCTGTCTTAGAACAACACTCGCGCCAACCAAGTTTGGTAATGATTTTTGACAAACGCGCACCCATATGTTTTTTCCCTTCAGATCACGAAGTCTTTTGAGGATAAAATCCATCTGATAGAGGTCGAGAGTCATCATCTATCCTTGACATCTATCCACAATGGCTTTTCGGAGATAATGTCAATCCACAATGGGTGTCCTAGTGCATTGTATCTTCCTCCCTTCTCCATCTATAAAAGTCTGTCCTCATGCATTAGACAAGCTAGTTTTGGAGTAATGATAGTTGTGATTATGCTTGTCCTGAGTGATAGTAAGAGTCTTGAAGCATAGGGAGGTTATGCTGCCGGAATCCTGAGAGAGAGAAGGTCTATTGCAAGACATACATAGCTGCTCGCCCAGCCAGAGGATAGGTTCAACGTCAGAACCTTGGTTGTATCTTTCTCTGCTTATTATTCATTAATAAACGACTACTGTTATGGTTCCAATCTCATTGTTCATCATGATAATGTTTGGTTTATTTCCTTTCTGACTGAAATATAGTTGTATGTTAGTGGATTTTATGCTTGTTCTCGTTTCGTTCTTTGCATGTGCAGGTATCCATACGCGGGGATCACAAGGATTGTGACCTGCCGGAGCAAGGGAACGGGAGTATCAACTCTTCTTTGACATTAGTGTTGGACTCCAGGTTGGTTCTCGTAATCCGCTTTTAATATACAACTAGGAACTTGCGTAGTAGCGTGATTTGATTGTTGCTAGTCCCATTTTGGGCTAGTGGGATCGCCTCTGTCCGCAGAGGGGATTTACCTCTCCAACAGGAACAGTGACAACGGGAAGGACAATTGGCTACTAGGTGGATGCAATTATTCAGATTCAAAATCACCTTATATTGAAGATGAACAAGCAAAAGAATTATCATGTACTAATTTTTTGTCCTCTGGTCATACAATTCTTTGTTCATGCAATATTGAAGATAATGAATGTGACATTGAAACAACTGAATTTTCTCTTATGGGTGAAAGTGAAAGAAATCTAATAGAGTTAGAAGTTAAAAGGCTCACAGACAAAATTAGATATCAAAAAGATATATTTTACAAAAGGGATTGTACCTACAAAGAAGAGGTTACCAAGTTAAAAACTCATTTGGAGGAAGGAAACAAAATAAGGAAGCAATACAAAGAAAAGGAAGATCAATGTCAAAGGCTACAGGATGAAGTGACATCATTGAAAAATGAAGTGAATGCAAAGGATACAACAACCAAGGAACTTAAAGAAAGAACTAGTTACTGTGAAGGTCTTGAAGTTGAGGTCGTCTCTCTAAAGGAAGATCTTGAAAATTCAAATAAGCGGAATGAAGAACTACTTCAAGAATTTGTAGAACAAGTTCTCAAATTAAGACAACAAGTGGCAGAAGGAAGAAAAGTTGAATAAATCATGAACAAGAAGTATCTAGAAAAGGAAGAGCAATATCATGTTGAGGTAAATATCCTAAAAGGTAGATTAGAAGAAAAGGATAAACTATTACAATTTCAAGCTAGTACTAAGATTTTGGATAATATTCTTAGTAGTCAAAGGTCTCCTGCCATCAAATCTGGTCTTGGTTTTCATGAAACTGTTAAAAATGAATCTTGCTCACAAACTGAGGCAAGGAATTCTAATGAAAATCTGAAATGCTCAACAAGGAAATAAGAAGTCAACCCCATCAACAACCAAGGAAACAAAGTCTTCAAAGAAAATAATTTATTCCTAACTATATAAGTTCTAATCGATTCTTTCCTTTGATCAATAATGTTGAATGTTATATATGTCATAATTTTGGACATGTTGCAGCTAGATGCAGAAGTAGAATGTTTCAAGCTAATAACCATCTCATAGAAAGATCATTAGCTTCCAGGTACTTTAAGGGATATTGTTTTTCGTGCAATATGTTTGGTCACAAAGCCATTGATTGCTATAGAAGGAATATGAAACATATAATATGTTATGCTTGTAACAAGTTTGGGCATGTACCAAAAGAATTCAGTGACAAGTCTACGGATCATCGTAGACAATATGGTAAGAAATCAAATAAGAATGTTTATATCAAAAAATTTGAAAAAGATGAATCTACCAAGAATCAAGAAAAGGAAGATTAGAAAAGGTGTGGTCTTGATGTCTGCTCATTTGAAGATGAAGATGATAGTGGATGTGCTCATCACATGACTAGAGACAAGAGAAAATTGGAGTCTTTGATGAAGAACCATCATAGTAATGATATTCTTAGAACTAATGTTTCAGCAAAAGTTCTAGGATCGGGTAGAGTCATAATAGAATCAGGAGGAACTGAAAGTATGAAATTCCAGTATTCCAATGTTCATATGTAGATATTATGAATGCAAGTCACACACACACACACACACACATATACACACATATACACATATATATATATATATATATATATATATATATATATATGCAAGTTTGAAACTGCACAGTCGCGTATGTGCTGCTTTGATGAAGAAGCAGTGGGACAGACTCAGAAAAAGGGTCTGATATGGTTCAGAAAATTGTCAATTTTTTTTTTTTTTCTTTTCTGTTTTGATGGTTGATGATTATACTCTGTGGATGTTATTTACAGGTATGTTTTACCCTCATAAGTTGTTGATGAATTTATGTATAATTGGTTGATGATGATGCATTGATGATTCTCACTAATATATGAAATGATCAGATCTGATAGTGAACAATTGGCACAAGTTCAGGGGGAGCATATGCTATTCTTCTACTAATGCATTGTTGGCATTATATTTAGAAGTCGTGTTTAAGTGATGCATCATAATATGTTGTAGTCATGAATTACCTATGATGAAATCACAGATGATACTTTGCTTGAGCCACTTGGTTGTTTTGATGCTTCTGATCAGATTTGTGGATGACCCTTTTGGTGATGCATATAGTTATGCTTCTTACATAGTGATCTTCATAAGTTCAAGGAAAAGAACAAAGTTTGAGTACACATCTTCATTATTTGAAGATGTTAAATGTCACTCATTTCTGTTATGTTGTTGCCATCATGCCTCCAAAATATGCATAAATTTCATATGGTGTAGTTACGGATGAGGATACCTATACTTCTTGGCTCTCACATGGTTGAGGATTGTTGCACTTGATGGTATCAAGAAATTTTGACAAAATGATTGTGAGCTCATGGTTTTCCTTTCTTACTGATGAGAATCTAGATACATATTTCTATCGCTATGCTAGATACATGGATGATTACTTAAGTTATGATGCTGGTATAAAAGATCCTCTTGCATGAAGAAAAATGGCCAAGAGAATGATGTTATTGCGAGTTTCATGAAAACATGTCTATTTGGAGACATGGCTCAATTAGTCACATAATGATGATGACTTCTTACTTTATTATGATAGGTTTACTACTCACATATCTTGATTATCATGATTGATGCTTATCAGATGTGGGATGTTAGAAATCTCGGTAATGATGATAGATGGTTGATATATTGAGGGTTCTTGTGGAAGGATCATGCAGTTCTTGCTACGATGATGATGTTATGGTCATAGATGATGACTATGGTGATTTCACATATATATGATATGATGTGAATAGTTTTGTATTACTGCTTGGAGATATGACATATTGGTAGCTTATTCATGGAAGGCTATGTTAAGGTTTTTTATACTAAGGAAATGGCGGAACTTGATCTTGATAAGATCAAGAGGATGAGTTAGTATCTATATTCAACATACTTAGTCACAGGTTGATGATATTCAAGCTACACTGACTTATCTTGCAAACTGATGATGGACATATATAGGTTGTTACTCTTGATGCTGCTGACAAATGTTTATGGTGCAAATCATATATGGTGTATGATAGTTGTTGATAATTATCATGATCTTGTTCAGGTCTTTGGTCGTCGTTATAAATTCCATGTATATCATTTGATGTGAAGGTCATGTAAATACCTATGATGTAATAATTTCCATATTCAGTCATGTATGGACTTTTAAGATCATGTCAAATATGTAATCCCACTTGGTTGGGTGCAGGAGTCAAATATGTATCCCCACTTGGTTGGGAGAGTGATGTATGTATGAGTCATTGGTTATAGGAAGGTCATACTCAGTTAATTCATGGAGTCATGTACTTCATTTTTTATCCTTCAGATATTTCAACATGTTCTCATGGGAAGCATGTTTAGAGATTACGACATGTGCTTAGGGTGAGTTCGATCAGAGAATTCAGCATGTACCAAGGGGGAGCATGATCAGTGTTCATATTCAGCAGTTCAGATATGGAAGTCTTCATTTAAAATTGGTCAGGCCTTTTCCCTTTATCTAAAAGGGGGAGAGTAGCTCGAAGTTTTGAAAAGATTAGTGATTTTCTTGATGTTATTTACAGGTTGTGGTGATCAAACACCAAAGTGGTTTCCATCAAGTCCAAAGGGGGAGACTGTTGGAATTATGATGCATGTGTTGTCCTTGATGGAAACTCACTTGTAACAGAACAAGTATATGGTAATTATATGAATCTAAAAGTTAGATCAGAGGTGACAGAATGATGGAATAGAGTAATGGGTCAAAGGTTTACGAAACAAAATCAGAAGAATGATATGGGAAATTATTGGCATTATGAATTAGGTGTTGTCCTTGATGGTAAGCTACCTGAAGAGTTGTTCTTGATGAGAACCTATTTGATGAATGGACTACTTGATAAAGGTATAAATTGGATGGACGAAATGCATGGAAGTTGTGTTTACAGATATGATAGAATGCATGGAAGTTGTGCTTACATATGTGATAGAATACATGGCAGTTGTGTTTACAGATGTGACAAAATGCAGGTCAGTTTAGAAATGATAAGGTGATGTATGATGGAAACTCACATTGTAACAGGTCAATTGCGAGGTAAGAGAGTAATGGAACAAAAGAACAAGACGGTGGGACAAAGGATTACAAATCAGAATTAAGAAATTGAGGAAAGAGAATGTTTTAAGTTGTATATGATGTTTAACCTACTCCAAGTCGCGTATACACATGGGTACACAGAATAAAAGGTGCGTATACATATGCATGCAGTTTCGCAAAAGGAAAAATGCATATGGGATGGAAAATTAAGGTTAAAGAATACCAAGGATCCATACCATCGTCTTAACCCACAATATTGAGTAGAATAATGGTTACATGATCTACTCTAAGAATACCATAGGTTCTAAGTGTTGTTTTGGTGCATGGTATTCACAAAGGCTCTAAGTATATAAGGAGGAGAATATCAAAGGGCTATAGCTGAAAGTGAAAGGGTTTTTCATGAATACTTTTATCTGAAGTATATTTTTTGTTGTAAGGGCTATGTTTATGATATAGATCTAACACAACTTGTGCACCCTTGGATACAATGTTGGATCGGATCATGAGACCTGAAATGACTTATCATTGTATGATATGATAATGGATAGGATAGAGTTGAGTGCTTACACATGTTTTATCCTTTAGATGCTATGGTCTTCATATATCTAAAGTGTTGAAAAATTGCGAAGTTGTAAGTCATTATTTGCAGATATATATGCAGGTTCGCCTCGGTGAAGGCACATATACATGCGGATTCAGCACTTCCAAGTAGTGTATGCAGAGGAAGGGATTGTTGTTCAGAAATGACTGATCTATCTGATCATAATTGTCGTTTTATTGTTGTTTTTCAATGATGTCTTCATTAGGTCTAAAGTTAAACTAATTGTATTAGGGATTGATTTTGGATGATTGATTGATTGACTAAGAAGGGTGATCTTTGGTGCTATCTGTTTATAACTTTGTAATATCACATTAGATCTTCAAAATGTCCTTGGATAGTACAGTTTTTAGTGTAGAAGTTTTATGATTCAGTGTCTTTAGAGGTATACGGAGGTTGGGATACAGAAAGTAGCATATACACACAGGTTGTCCTCATTGAAGTAGCGTATACAATTTGACATATGATTTTTGAGGTTGCAGTTGGTTCTAGTTATTGATGCAGTGTTCTGAGTTAAGTTATGTGTACTGGTTACAATGATCTAACTCTTCTAGTTGATTGGTTTATTTTTGATTAAGTGTCAGTTGATTGGGTTTTGAGTGAATGGTTGATTCAGTTGTATTAGAAATTGATGACTGGGTGATTCATTTATGTCATAGGTTTTAGTGATTGTTTGGTTCGGTTGTGTCAGAAGTTTCAATGATTGGTTGATTCAGAAAGTGATGATTGGGTTTCAATTAAGTCAGAGATTGATGATTGAGTTTCAATGATTGATTGATTCAGATGTATCAATGACGGATGAATGTGTTACAACAATGAGTTATAGTTTTATTTTTAATATTGAGCTTAAGTGTTGATAATGGATCTAGTTTGAAAATTGGATGAAACGTGGTCCATGGAGGATGTTGAGGGTTTGAGCCTTCTCTGAGGAAGTCAAAGCTTCCTTCCAATAGTAGTTGGTGAACAGATCTGGGGGTTGTAGCTCCCTTCTAGTAGCAGCAAGAGAACAGGTGAAGGTTGTATCCTTCTATAGTCTGGCGCCTACATACTTGTAGTCATATAAGCAAGTACAAGAGCCATGGGGTTGTAGCTCCCTTCTAGTAGAAGCTGGGGAATGAGTGAAGGTTGTAGCCTTGCGCAGGTGTGTTCCTGTGTACTAGTATGATTCTGCACCTGTACAAGATTGTAAACAAAATTTTCTTTATATTAAAAAGAAGACAGAGATGACAACCGCAGGTGGTTTTCTCCCGCATTGGGTTTCCAACTTAAATCTTGTTGTTCATATGTGTTGATTACGTGTGATGGTTTATTTATTACAGCACATGGTTACTATTTATCTAATGTTTAATAAAGTACTGATGCACTGGCTAAAGACAAACATATGATGAATTAACTGAATCATAAGTTCACTGGATTTACACTAATTGTCTTAGAATAGACACGTACACACGCAATTTACTTTTAGTAAAGTTGCGTATAAAAATTTTAATATCAAATGTAAGAAGTTATTGATCTGAACATACCAATTCACCCCCCTCTCAGTATTTTTTCCAACAAGAACAACTATGATACATTAAAATGTTTCGATAATGTTACAGATGTTACTATATTAAATAATTTTTTGTGATGTAAAATTGTTCATTAATCTTAATTGTTGTGATTCGAGGCAAGACTCCAAGGCAAAGGAAAATATTGTTTTGACGGATTAATGAGAAAGATTGGTGTTTTATGTTGGCATTAGGTTGATTCATTTGATGATTATATGTGGTTGAAATTAATATTGGATGAATTATTTATTTATGTTCTAATATTAAAGATAAGAAGAGTTTGGAAATGACTGAGTGGAAGGCAAAGATTCAATCCTATTCACTTCATATTCCTATGTGGAATACAGACAACCATAAAACTATCTCTATAAAATATGTGATTTTTGAAGGCTTAAGTGATGTTAGATAATTGATGAATGTGGGGGATCTAATTGAACTATTATGCATTAGTTACCTGGTACTTATGAAGCTGGTGTGAAGCAGATTTGAAGGGAAGAAGATACATAAATAAAGATGGAGATATGTAAAGTTTATGACTAGGTAAACCATTACATCCTTATTTCATGTTTGCATAAGGGGATGATAGTCTCCTTTCAAGTTAAAGCTTGAAAAATATCCAATTGGAGTTGGTTTTGGTAGGGGCCTCCTGTGGGTTGTAGCCTATAGAAAACATATGGGAGTTTGAGCTTCCTTGCATGTTGCAGTTTGCAAAAAATGGAGGTAGCGGCCTCTTGTAGGTTGGTGCCTACAGAAAATCAGATGTAATAAGGAGTAGGAGCTTGCCTTTACATCACAACAATAATAAAACCGTGGTTTTATCCCTTTATGGGTTTCCACATATATCTAGTGTCAATGTGTGTTGTTATTATGTGTTCATGTATATGGTTTGGTTTGCTTATTACTTGTTGATCACATATTCATATGCTGGTTATTATTTGTTAAGCTACTCATGTTATGTATCAGTTAATGATGTTGATGAAAAGAAAATTAATGTCCATTTATATAGTAAACTGATTCACCCCCCCTCTCAGTTTAGTCACGTTTTCAACAGTTCTATTCCAAAGAAGATAGATCAGCACCAGATTCAGACTGTGAATACTCATCGGAGAATGAGTTAGATAATTATCTTCTTATGGCACTTGAAATAGGCTCCAAAACACATGGCATTATGGACTTTGAATAGGAATAAGAAGAAGGGGTGGTAGACCTTGAAGGGTAACTCATTAGTGCCCTCAATGAGTTAAAGAAAGAAAGGAAGAAATATAAGTAGCCGAGGGAACAGTTGTAGTGTGCAAAGGAAGTATGTATAACTCTTATAATGAGGATTTTTCCTATCAAAAAGAAAATATTGAAGAATATGTTAAGAGCAAGGAAATTACAGTCCTTTTGCTAAAATAAAAACAAGGAAACAATGAGAGACAGGAAGAGGAGAACAAGCAGTTGAAATAGGAGCTACTCAAATTGAAAAGGGGAATGATCTCATAGATATGAAAAGATGATATTATGCCTATGAAAGTTGAGTTGGAGGAGGAAAAACAAAAATAAGTAGTTATTCAAGACCTTATTCAGGAATGGAAAGAGAACTGTCAAAGTCTTGAAGTAGAGGTTGTCTCACTGAGAACCGATCTTGAGAAAGCAAAGACCTAGAAGAGTCTAGATGAAAACTTTGTTGAAGTGACAAGGAAACTAAATCAAACCCTGAAGAGTCAAAGGCCCTCAAAAATGAAAACAAGTCTGGGATACTATAAGACATAAGAATATTCTATTAGGAAGATAAAATTTAGGTTCGCAAGATTTGATGAATCACAAAGCCATGAGAGGAAGAATCATGGAATATTTAATGAAAAAAAAAGCAACCACCAATCAAATAGGAAATAATCAATGGAGAACGAACCAATTAGCCAAACGACCAAGGTGTTTTTCTGCACAATCCCATAATGCTTCTAGAAATAAGCACGCCTATTTTTTTTATGGTCACTGTTGTAAGTGTCATATATTTTTACATAAAGCCATTGATTGTAGAAGGATAAAATTTGAAAGAAATGAAAATACTAGATGTAATACATATCAGAGCTCTAAGTCTCAAAACTCTTCTCTCATAAATCAGAATGCCTTCTCTCCCTTGCTAGGTGAAGTATAATTCTTAAAATCTAATAATTTTGGGCACAAAGCTAGTGAGTGTAGAGGCAAGTTTGAATACTTGTCTAAGTCCTAGAATGTCACACAGACAAGTCTCCAAAAGGATAAATGAAGATGGAAGGTTTGGAAGAAGAAGGAAGATGATTTGCTTAGGGGGAGTAGATCCTGTGTTTCTCTTCAGTGAAGGAAGAGAATGACCTCAAAGGAGGTTGAATAAGTCAAATGCATGAAGCTAAAAGGAATGAAAAGAAAAGTGCATTTGATTGATGAAGGAGTGCATCCAGCATGAGGAGTACACAACATTATCTTATGTTGTGGGAAGAAGATGGGTTGTAGTGGAAGTGTTGAATGACATGAATCTCACAGTCAAGTTAGGTCCACAAGATCAATCCCCACACAGAGGCTTGAACTATGGGGGAGCAATGTTGAATGTAAAGATTCTCAGAAGAAGTGAGAATAGAAGATGAAATAGCAACAATGAAGAAGAATGAGATGAAATGCATCATCATTTGGTATTTGCAGTAGAAGTGATTCCATGAGCAATGTAATTGGTATCATTGTTTTTTGAAATTGATACCAAAGATGCATTAGTGGAGAGTATTCAACGAGTAGCCATAAGAAGTACAAAATTGGAGGCATTCAAATCAGAGGCAGTATATGTTTAGGGGAATCATATCACATATGCCAAGTTTATGGAGTAGCAGTAGTGATGAGTCCTTGAAGAGATGTCCACATAGTAGAATGCATACCTCAAGAGCTAGATTCTACTCTTCACAATCACTGATTGAATAAGGAGAAAAAGGCAGCTTGTAGCACCTTTCCATTGATGTCAAAGGGGGAGGGAATGTGTGGAGAAGTTGTTATGGCCTGTGCAGAAGAAAGCAGGACACTGGTGTCTCATGCAATGAGATGTGTGGAAGCGCCATGAGGTTTGGCCATCACATGAAGAGAAGGATGGAATGTTGCCATCAATGCTAAAGGGGAGGGATTGTTGGATAGTTGGCATTGTTTGGATGGCCAGTGGCCTAGTGAAGGCATTTGCAAGTGTGTTGGAACTAATGTCAACAATCATGCTCAGGAGATTTATTGGGTAGTTGGCATTGCTTAACTCTTTGTAGGAGTGTTGGAATTGATGTCAACCAAACTATCTTGGATGCTTGGCGTAGCATATGTTGGCAGTGATGGCCTAGAAGGAAGTCCATAGTAGCTTCAAGCCTCATGCAGAGGATCACCTTGGTGGTTGTGATTTTAGTTGTCTAGAGAGTCAAGGAACAGAAGAGTGGTAGAGAGTTTGGAGCCATATTAGAGGTAGAAGATGGTCTCAAGGCCTACATCAGACCCTCTCCATTAGAAAGTGCTCTGGAATATTTTTGCAATGATATGCAGAAGTCCATAAATGGATTCCTAGTTCAAAATTTATGGCATGCCGATGATCACGGACTTGAAGTCCTAAGAATGATGGAATATCGAAGGTCAAACATATCAGAGATCAAAAGATCAGACGTCAGCATATCAATGCATCGGTGATCAGAGGTCAACATATTGACGCATTGGTGATCAATGGTTAGTGTATCATCACATCAGTGATTGGAAGTCAACATATCATCACATTAGGAGATCGAAAGATTAGAGGTTAGCGTATCGGCGCATTAAGAGATCGAAACCCCAAAGATCGGTGTATTAATGCATCAGAATGTCGGAGGTTGACATATCGGGGATATCAGATATAATAGGTGCGGTACATTGGAGTAGGATGTATCGAAGGTTGGAGGATATTGAAATCTCAGAGTTTATCATATCAAAACATCGACATATTACATATCGCAATATCGGATTTTTGTTAAGTGAGGAAACTTTAAAATGTTGTGATATCGATAAGTGTCAATAAGCCCTTAAAAGTGTCGAGGAATGAAAAAAGAGAATTAACAAAGGATTTTTGTGCAAAACCAAGGTTGATGGGTCCTCTTCTCTCTCCTCTAGCATGGTACATGGCTACATGTGATTGGATCCGATAAGGACACATGGAAGGATCTATTTGGCTCTGATCAGCTACAGTGGTAGTTGATGTCAGCATGACATGGTAGTGCAATAGCACATGTGGCATGCATATTCAACTTGATTGGGCAGGCTAATGGGACAAAATTGGGTGACGCAATTCGCCAAATGGAGTGATGACGTTAGATCAAAATTTAGAGATGAGAGGTTGAAGAAATCATAACTCTATAGCAGTTGGAGTATTGAAAATTACTGATATAGAGGGATTTTGATAATGGGATAGTGCATGGTCACGGGAGGTCAAATAACTAAGAGCTCAGAGTAGTCAACAAAGGGAGAATGACCACTGGCAAGAGTATGAAGGCTTAACATCTTAATGTTGAGCGGTAGGTCACAGGCATTGGTCCTATGGTGAGAAGCGCAGCAAGGGATAAATAGAAGGATCTCAACAATCAAAGGATTAGGATTGTTGGGTGCGGGATCCCCCAAGGGCATTTTTAGGGCTAAAAGCCCATATTTTGGTCCCATTTTGTAATCCAAATGTAAAGACTCCACATTTTGAGGTCGCAAAGTGCATAGGTGTTAAAGAGTCATAGGGTTGTCTGCCCTTATTTTGGAAATGTAATGTCGGTTGTAAAATATCTACCCATGGTTTGCAGACCATGGGATTGTATAAATAAAGCTAAGCTATAAGTAGTTAAAGAAACCAATGAAGAAAGATTGAACATGAATGAGAGATAGCTCTGAATTAGAAGTCTAAGTCTTGGGTTGTAGTGTAGATAGAGGCTCTGCAGCTGAGTGCATAGAGGGCTAGAAGTCCGTAGCTGAGTGCATGGACCCCTGCAACTGAGTGCGCAAGGTGGGTAGAGTATGTAATTATCCATAATTAACAATAAAGAGAAGTATTCCATAATTTATGCATCTTATTTCCTGTTTATGCATCTGCTATATTGGGCATGAATTTTACTTATAATTCTTATATGACACGTGAATGTATGTAAATGCATTGGTTAATTGAACGATAGTAAGAACATTTGTTTACGTGAAGCTAACTAAGATATGTTAATAAGATAAGAAAGACACTTAGCCTAGTTGGGAGATATCGCAGTTCATTGCCCTAGTAGCGAGAAAGGACTTCAGCCCCTGGTTAGGGCTGCGCAGAAGCCGATTGTACCCTTTCGCGAAGGCACTGAAGGGTGGAATAGAGGGTTAAGTGACCTGCGTGAAGGTAGGTCTAGATGAAATAAACCAACATCACATCCATCTCAAGGGTGTAGAAACTTGGTTATAGCATCCCCCCATACCGCTTTGGGTGAGACTTTCGTCCGTGCTCCGTGGGTTGATGCCGAAAGGGCCTGTAGTGTAGGGATTTGTTTGGCTAACTAACGCTGAACCTAGGTCAGGCCCCCTCAAGCCAACAAATGGTTTTGTTGCTGGGATGGAATCTGCATAAGAGATGTGTGATGTCGTATCACTGGAATCCAACTAAGAAAGAAATCAAAGGCTGGTTGGATAGAAGGATTCACGAGTTTGCGACACAAGAAAACAGAAACCCGCGAGTGTCAAAAGAATAATGGTTGGACCGATACCTATATACGGAGATCCACGAAATCATTTTTGCCACCTTTCCTATTGACCTATACAAGTGGATCATGAAGCTAGCAGATAACCAAGGAAGGTGGAAACTTGATGATCCTATTATGTGGACCCCAGAGTTAGTGTGAAGGTTGGAAGCATTAGAGGATAAGATCGCTCGCATTGTCGATCATTGGATCGATCACATCATAGGAGGATTTGTGACTAAATTCACATTTGACACCTCAGTCAGGTATAGCAAGGCAGAGCGACGCTTTTTCGAAGGATTGCAAGGTAGGTACGTAAAATATTTTAATACTTTGATTAAGATGTTGTTGTGGAAAAAATGGGTTATGCAGCTACCTTGATGTTTGAGACTACTCGAAGTAGAAGATTTTACAGAAACAAAGGAAATAAGGGTCCAGAGCATAGCCCCTTGATTTCATCTCCGTGAGCAGAGGAAGAAGGGATAGCAAAGGTCTCGCCACAAAGTGCTATTCAGTTGATAAGATAAGGATTCCCATGAATACCACCTCCACCCACACCACCTCCATCTTCACCACCATCACATCAAACTTCACCTGTACCACCTCCACCACCACTATGATTTAGTATGGCAAACATAGTGAAGTTGCCTTTGTTCAAAGGTTTGGAAAGGAGGATCCGGACCAATTCTGGTTCGTTGTAAGGGCTGTATGGGAAGCTCAAGGTGTTACAGATGACCATATAAAGAAAGCGACACTGGTTAGCACTCTACAGGATCGGGCGCTGACCTGGTGTATTAAGTACTCCAACGATAACTCGAATGTGAGAGTAGTGAACATCCAAGCAGCACTAAATAGCGAATTTAGTAGGCCTAAATCTAAAGCACAGTTGATTGTGGGGTTCAAAGAGATCACGATGCAACCACGTGAAATGCCTTGGGAGCTAGATTAGAGGATAAAATGTACAATTTGTGAAGCCAAAATGAATTTGACAGATGGACAGCATCGCAAGTGGTTTGTGGCTTCACTACTACCACACTTAAGGAGTGTGCTATTGCTGTAGAAGATAACCACTCAGGAAAAGGCCTTGGAGATTTCCATGAGATTACATGAGACTCCGATGCAAGACCCGAATCTAGCAGTCTAGCAGATCCATGCGCAGTTGAAAAGTCTATGCCTTGAGATGCAAAGTCTGAAGTAGGTCAGGACAATTCGACCAGAGGTACATGAAGAGGTATGGTAGTTAAAATGCAAGAGACAGGGTCATAACAAAGACCACTACTCGGTCTTCACAAATTACCTTGCAGGAGGAGGACCGATGCCTTTAAGGCCGGAAGCTCAAGAAGGACCTAGCGTGGCACCTGCTTTATGGTGTGCTATCTATCAGGTAGTCGAAAAACATGCCACATACAACTGTCACTTGCTACAGAAGTATGTGCAAGCACCGCAACCATTGTTCTGCAACTTTCGTAGGGTGGTAGGACATGATGAGCATACTTTTAGGAGCTATGAATTGATGATGGATAGAACTCCTGCCAACAAGGTTCAGGCTGAAATGTGGCCCCTTGACCAAAATGTAGGGATGGCACGAACAGGATTTTAGGGGCATGGACAAGGCCAAGGTGGAGGAGGAGCTGGTAGAGGTCGAGGACAGTTGATTTGCTACAATTGCGAAGGGCCAGAACACTATGCCTGCGATTTCACTAATCCAATGTGCCCGTCATGAAAGTATTACACGATGTTTGATCATGAAACAAAATATTGTCCAATGTTGATAGCTAGGATACGTGACAAAGGGGTGCTACTTCCTCCCTTGACATAGAACCTATAGATGATGAGGTCTGAGCCGCGCGAGGAAGATCTAAATGTAAATATAGTGCTTTGAAGTGGAATCGCAACAGGAGATGACAAGGGGAAACAACTAGAAGATAGTACATGGGTTCGCAAAGCCCCAAAAAAGAGGCTGAGTTTGATTTGGAGTGTGCTCATGAAGCATTCATGGAAGCTAAGAAGAGCTTCACTAAGGCCTCCACTTCAGGAAGCAAGGATAAACCGGAGCCAGAGATGGACCCCTCTA
Organism: Pinus tabuliformis; assembly: GCA_031772625.1. Classification (NCBI taxonomy): domain Eukaryota; kingdom Viridiplantae; phylum Streptophyta; class Pinopsida; order Pinales; family Pinaceae; genus Pinus; species Pinus tabuliformis. The sequence goes on from CM062805.1 coordinate 134,583,749, forward strand.
TGCTCACAACTTTCCTAGAAACCTATATGAAGTTACTGCGCGATAGTAAGGCTATAAAAGGGCTACAAGAACTCATCAATAGATGCACTAGGACCACACCAGGTGAACCGTGCATAGTCCGAAAGATCGGTAAGCATAAGACAAGGATGGGGTGTGAAATGAGACTCGCTGCACAGATCAGAGAATACAAAATGGATCAAGTCATTCTAGATTTGGGATCAGATGTGAATGTTCTACCGAAGAAAACTTGGGAGTGAATGGGAAGACCTGTGCTATAATGGTCTCTGATTCAGCTGAGGATGGTGAATCAACAGAAAATCATACCCATGGGCCGGCTGTAGGCAGTGGCTGTGGATATTGAGGGAGTGAGTGCGCTGGCAGAGTTTGAAGTAATAGAGATTATGGATGACAACAATCCCTCCCTTGCACTCTTGGGAATTGACTGGGCCATTTATATGAATGGGGTAATCAATCTGAAGAAGCAAAAGATGATCTTTGAGAAGAAATCACTGCGAGTAATAATACCCCTGGATCCTGCTGAAGGATCGCACTATACGGAACCAGTCTACGACTATGAGAGTGATGATGATCTGGACTACATCTATAAGATAACAGTGTGAGACCAAGATTGGGTGAATCCCACCATGGATGGATGGATTGCATGGGAGCGCAAGAGTTCCTACACTTTAGACTCCAACAAAGAAATAGAATGCTAGTAGAATCGGTTACATGAAGTAAATACGCTGAATTGCAACATGATGACCTGGTCGCTTTGTTGTGTGTTGCCAAAAGTAATAAATTTTCCTATTTATGATGGTTTAAATGACGTAGATATCTTTTTGGATGCATTTGAAAGGGAAATGATTTAGAAGAAACGCCTCCAAGAATTGGACTGGGCATTGCGCGCTACACCCGCAAGATGATGGGGTAAGCATAAGGGAAGTTTCGATGATTGGCACGAATGTAGGAGGATGATGCAAGCGCAATTTGGGAAGCCTTAGATGTGACTGATAGACAAGTATGATGGGAGGAATGACCCATGCATGCATCTGGCCAAATGGATGCAGGCCTATGGAGAAAAGCCACAACCTAAGTGGGTTCACCTATTCTGTCATACCCTCGATGTTATCCCAATGAATTGGTGTATAGAAATAGAGCTCCACCATGAGACAGGTGAATGGGATATCCTACGCGAAGGATTCATGATGACATTTAGTTTTGAGGAAGGGTTTGATGGTATTGATGAAGTGCTACAAGAGGTGAAAGCAACCATCTTTAGGATACCGTAGGATCTTTTAGACCTCACGTAGCCTAAATGGGCTCCTCAGCCGAGTCACGCACTAGAATGTTATAATGTAATTGCTGAAGAGGAGGACGAGGATCTGCGGAAGATTAACATTCTAGAAATAGAGGGACACCACAAGGTTCAAGGACCGTAGAGTAAGAACCTGGATATAACCGTGCGAGTGAGAACTAAATAGGTGAACATTGGTACGGAGGCAGAACCCAAATTCACGAAGATTGGAGACTACTAGGATGACACGACGGTGGATAAGGTTGCTAAATTACTCTGTGAATATTGGGACTTATTCCCTACTAAGTTTACAAATTTTAAAGGAATAATTGGAGATTTAGGAGTGATGAAGATCACACTAAAACCCGACATGAAGCCAGTTAAACAGAGGCCTTATCGCCTAAATCAAAAATACAAGGAAAAGGTCTGCTTAGAGTTAGAAAAAATGTTAGCAGCAGGCATCATTGAGCCTATGGAGGAATCTGATTGCGTAAGCCAAATGGTGGTGTAAGAGAAGAAGCAGAAGGATGAGATAAGGATATACGTGGATCTCAAAAAATTGAATGACGCTTGTGTGCATGATCCTTTCCCAACTCCATTCACAGATGAAATGTTGGAGAATGTAAGTGGTCAAGAAGCACACTCCTTCACTGATGGGTTATCTGGGTACCACCAAACAAAAATCACACCGAAGGATAGGAGCAAGACAACCTTCATGATTGATTGCGATTGTTTTCAATACACTGTAATGCCGTTTGGATTGGAGATTGCGCGTGCTATCTTTTTGCACATGGTCATCGCGACATTCAAGGAATTCATTCATAAGTTCTTGGAGTTATATTTTGATGAGTGGATTGTATTTGGGCTGGTTAAGCACCATGTAGTGAGCTTGCGCTTGATGCTGGATACCTATCGAAGATACTAGATCACACTCAACCTCAGGAAGTGTTTGTTTTGCATTCCTTTTGGGAACCTATTGGGGCATGTGGTTTATAGACAAGGGCTGGTGGTAGACCCTGCAAATATTGTGGTGATTCTGAACTTGGAAGTGCCAAGGAGTGTGAAACAACTACATGCTACTCTAGGACATACGGGATATTACAGGAAGTTTATCAAAGGATATGCCCAGATTACCACGTGGATGGAAAAATTGTTGAAGAAGGATGTCACGTTCTACTGGAACGATGATTGTAAGAAAAACTTGGATATATTGAAAGAAAATATGGTTACCGCACCGATTCTAGTCTTCCCAAATTGGAAGAAAGAGTTTCATGTACATGTCGACACATCATTTATAGCGTTGGGGGTAGTACTAACACAGGATGGCGGAGAAGGCTTGGACCACCCTACCACGTTCACAAGCCACATATTATCCAAAGCAGAGAAGAACTATTCCACCACTGAGCGTAAGGGGCTAGTTATGGTGTATGTGCTCCAGAAGTATCGAAACTAATTGATAGGAGATCACTTTAAGATGCATATGGATCACTCCACGCTAAAGTACTTGGTCAATAAGCCTGTGTTGGGGGGGGGAATTTGCAGATGGCTCTTATTGTTCTAAGAGTACGATTTTGAAGTTGTTGTGAAGCCTGAAATATTGAACGCAGGACCAGACCATCTATCGCGCATTGAAACATGGGAGGAACCTAATAATTTGGAAGAAAGATTACCTGCCGCGTAACTCTTTGCTGTGTGCGTCGTGGATGGACATATTGAGGATATAATACACTTCCTAACAACGGGAACTACACTGGAAGGATACTCTATCTAGCAAAAGAAGGAATTAGTGGTGCGCACGACAGACTTCTCTGTCATTACTGGGCATCTATACAAGATGGGGAATGATGAAATACTATGAAGGTATGCATGTGAGTTTGAGCGAAGCAGCATCCTCACAAACGCTCATGGGGGCAGTGAGAGGAAATTATGCAAGGAGAGAAACCGTGTAGAAGATACTACGTGCAGGGTTTTGGTGGCAACCATTCATCATGATTCAAAAGCATATTGCAAGGTGTGTGATGTATGTCATTGAATAGGTGGGCCATTGCAGAGGGATGAAATGCCTTTGAATCCATAAATAACGTTACAGCCCTTTGAGAAGTGGGCAATAGATTTTGTAGGACCTATTTAGCCCTAAGGGAAGACAGGCACGAGGTACATTATCACTGCGACGGAGCACTTGACTCGTTGGGCAGAAGCACAACTGGTGAATGATTGTAGGGGAGAGACTATCATGAAGTTTCTATTTGAGCATGTACTGACGTGATTTTGATGTCCAAATATTTTGATGAGTGATCGGGGTACCACTTTCTGAACAAAACGATTAGCGCGCTGATGGAAGAATTTCAGGTGTATCACCAAAAAAGCACACGTTATCACCCACAGGCTAACGAGATAGTTGAGGAATTCAACAAAGTGCTTGAAAACGCGTTGAACAAGGTTTGCAATGCTCAACGAAGTGATTTGGACCTATGCATACCTGTAGTATTGTGGGCTTATCGGACAACATGCAAAAAGCTGACGAGACAAACCCATTTCAAGCTTGTCTATGGTGTGGAAGTTGTACTACCTATGGAATACATCATGCCTGGTCTGTGCATAGTAGCACTCACAGGTATGACAGATCGCGGAGCCCTAGAAGAGAGGCTTGCGTAGTTTGATGAGCTTGAAGAAGAGACAGTTTTGGCTAGATTTCATCAACAAGTCCAAAAGTAGCGCAAAAAAGCGTGGCATGACCGACATATTAAGATGCACACCTTTAAGGTGAATGACTTGGCGTTGTTGTATGACAGTAAGTTTGATAAATTTCCTGGGAAATTCAGAATGCATTGGCTGGGGCCCTATGTTATTAAGGAGATTACCGATGGTGGCGTGGTCTAGCTGGTTAAGTTGAATGGAGATCCCTTCCCAGGAAAGGTGAATGGAAGTCGATTGAAGCCATACACAGGTGGCCTAACCATTTGACTAGGTGACAGAAGCACAGTCTTAGCACTCCAGGCAGCTGAAAGGAGGCGCGGGACTATAAACTACACTACCTGAGTTGGGGAGTTGCGTGATATCAGGACTGTGTGAAGTAGCAAAGTGTCACAGGGTCCACAACAATGCGAAGGCAGCTGCACTATATGTAGGTCCGCTGGAAAGTGACTGTTAAAGTCACTATTCACAATTTGATGGTTGGTTTGAGGCCAAATGGAGCGGGTAGCATGCATTTAAGGTGAAATTTCTGGGTTAGATTCTTGAAAATCTACCGCCAATCTAACATTAATGGGCTGAATGTGGGGGGAACGGTCGGATTTGAATTTAAAAAGCCCTATAAATTACAAGTGGTTGTCCAGTGAAAAACACTTGGCATTTTAAAAATTCAGTTGTTGTGCTATCAACTGTGTATGGACCTTTCGAATTTTGAGGCTTTGAGAGTAAGTTCAGTGTTTGGGAGATTGATGAAGGAGACGCAGAACGTCTTGACTAGAATGATGTCGACACCCGAGGAAGCCGTGCAGGAAATTGCGATATTAGAAGCCCCAGAGAGTGTCGAAGTAATAGTTGAGGTCCCTAAATCACCTAGAACACTGAGACCTAAGAAGGATAAGCAGGTTATGATCCCGGTTTGCGTCTCACCAAGAAACCCAAAGAGGACCATGCTCACCTTGCAGGAATAGGTGTAGGCCATTAATTTGGAAATCGACAAGGAAGAATTTGAAGAAATCCTGGTGGATGAGGAGGACATGGAAATGGAAGTTAAAAGCGAGGGTGCGGACCCCATTACCAGGCTACTAGAATATGTTCCTCTGCATAAGGGTAAAGCCAAGGTGCCGAAGGACATAGACGAGAGCAAGAGCCATGTAAACTTTGTTGCTCTCAGATGACCTTGTTTTTGAGGGACCACACTTATGGTGGGTTCCTGTACTGAGATTCAAATATTGGGACCTCGCAGATCACAAGAAATTCCAGCATTTAGCGACTAAATAGTTGATGCACCGACGGATGGACACGACTGTTGGAACAATTGAATTGGAGTCGTGGACCTGACTCAAGGGTGTACAAAAAGTCAAGCTGCTCAACTTACTCTGGGTGCTACATTACCACCGCTCCCCAGTGATCGTCTTCATCACCAGGTAGCTGCTATGCTTGGTGCATGATGGGTGTTTGTAGCTGGAGGAGCCCATTCCCATCACAAACCACTTGATCCATCAGATTACATTGCTACCTTACTTAGGGGAGGATCCCACCAATATTTCAGAAGGGAAAGGTGGCAAGTTGGCCCTCGCGAAAGCTATGAAGAAGAAATTCAAGTTGGGGAAGAAGAAACGAGGATATGCCGTCTCTATTATTAACAACCCTGCAGTCATGCTAACGATGCAAATACTAGCAGGGAAGGTGATGCGGAAGTGTCGCAGGAATGAGGTGCATGTTCCTGTGATTGCACTAGCAACCCAATGCACTGAAGGAGTCCAGTTCAACTGGGCAAATTATATTTGCAGTGAGTTCCTTGTGAACTGTCGCGAGGCATAGGAGCAGGAAAAAACATTTCGCTATGCATGGTTCCTTGTGTCAATCGTACTAGTGGCATGGGAGCTGCCAAAAGACAGCCAATTCCCTTTGGTCGCGCCAGACCTTACAAAGGTAGTGAAGTATGCTTCATTGTGGGTGACCAAGGACACGCAATGCATAAAAGAAATAAAGATATTTTGGGTCTTAATGGAGATGAGAATCCAAATGGGGATTAATCGCAAGCCGCGATTATCGCCCATAGTATACGCCAATTTGTAGAGCTTTGCAGACTTCAAAGTGGATTTCCACCATGTTTTTATTAGGGCATGGAAGGACCCTATGAATACATGACATAACTTACAATATCTGGTTGCTGATGATGTGATCTTTGTAGTCCTCGAGTCTTGGCCACTGAAGTGGTGCGCTCTAGCAGGCTCTACGGTGGAAACAGACAAGTCCACTGCGTAGCATAAGAAGGAAGAAGCAAAGCTCCTAATGGTGCAACTGGGTGAGAAGCGCAGAAATGAGGAAGCGAAGGCTAAGGTCCAGGCAGCGCGCAATGCTGCAAAATTGGCGGAATAGCAGAAAAAAAGACAAGAAGTGCGTGAAGAAAAAAGTCACCTTTGCTTGGGATTGAGGTAGAACCAAAGACAGAAAAAGGTGGCGTGGACTTGTAGATGACATTCACCCAACTCAATTGTCTGTGACCATGAGAGAAGGCAGTGCCACGAAAGAAAACCAAGGCATCAAAGACATCCTTCGACTCAATCACCCTCACTGAGGGTGATTTGCATGACATCGAATAAATGGTGTGGGATGTCACTGCGGAGGCCCTCCAACAATTCAAAGAGCAACACCAATTGGTATTGGGTGCTCTTCGGATAGAGCTGCAGGAGTTGCAGGTTCGAACTCCACAGGTTAGCACAGTATGCACTAGCCTCACAATCGACACTTCAACTATCGAGGAAATGTTTTGCACAAGGGTGACCAACAGGATAGTGCTACCAAATGGAGCACTTACTACAGAGAATGAGGCCGACAGGCCCATGGTCAGCAGTCTGAAATGGGTAGGATTAAATATGGAGTCACTGCAGAACTTCTGGCCTTGGAGAGTTGTGGTATGCAGGTAATGAGCGAGTAGCGCATCAACATTTAGCAGTGGGGCCTGCAGCACAATGAGGCAATGGAGTAGAATAAGCAAATAATGAAGGTAGTGGAGGAAACATACTGAATGGCCCCAAAGTTGGACATTCAGTTAGAAGAACCAGTTGAGGCATGCGTCTGCAAGTTGGCCATAGGGGTGTGCGACACTCGAGCAGAGATGGCCGAAGTTCAGTTGGAGATGAACCTACAGATCACAGAATTGCAATTGCGGGCTCAGCCTTCAACTCCACTAGAAGTCAGGGAACAACATACCACCGTTGTTACAACAGCAATAATGGTGGTTGATAGTGCAGCGGCAGACTGCATGCAACATTTTGAACAGTCATTCGAGGTCGTAACACCCTGCAGGAAGACCCAAATGTAGAGAGCCTGGACATAGAGGCGCACGAGTTACAAAAAAAGTATGATGAGGTCAAATGGGTCACGCAGATGGTTGCCCTTACACAGAGGCTCACATGGATGTAGGAGGCAAATATGCTCAAGGAACAGGTAGATGCTGCTCAGCACAAAGAAGTGGTCTTCAAAGCATGCCTACAGCCATGGATAGATGAAGCATATATGATCACAACCTCCATTGAAGGGAAGTTTGCACAACTGTAGGCAGCTGAGCAGAAAATTAAGGGCAGCAGTTCAACAACAGTCACTGAACAACGAGTAGAGGAAGTCTAACAAGCAGCCACTCAGTGTGTTGCCGAAGTTGTGGTGATCCAAATGAAGCTGGAAGGTCTTTGTGCTAAGATCTCCACACCTGCAAAGTGACTCGAGGGCAAGTCATGATGTTTGTGTTGGGGGCCTGTTGGGCACGGGATCTCACAAGGGAAGTTTTAGGGCTAAAAGCCCATATTTTGGTCCAATTTTTTAATCCAAATGTAAAGACTCCACATTTTGTGGTTGTGGAGCACGTAGGTGTTAAAGAGTCATAAGGTTGTCCACCCTTATTTTGGAAATGTATTGTCGGCTGTAAAAGATCTACCCATGATCCATGGACCATGGGATTGTATAAATAGAGCTAAGCTCTAAGTAGTTAAAGAAATAAATGAATAAAGATCGAACATGTATGAGAGATAGCTCTGAAGCAGAAGTCTAAGTCTTGCGTCGTAGCATAGGTAGAGGTTATACAACTGAGTGTGTAGAGGCTTAGAAGTCTGCAGCTGAGTGCGCGGACCCCTATAGCTGAGTGCGTTGGGTGGGTCGAGTCTGTAATCATCCGGAATTATCAATAAACAGAAGTATTCCATCATTTCTGCATCTTATTTCCTCTTTATGCATATGTTATATTATGTATGAATTTCGCTTATAATGCTTATATGATGAGCGAATGTATGTAAATGTATTGGTTAAGTGAATGCAAGTAAGAATATATGTTTACGATAAGCTAATTAATAAAATAAGAAAGACACTTAGCCTAGTTGGGAGATATCACAGTTCGCTGCCCTAGCAGCGTGAAAATACTTTAGCCCCTGGTTAGCACTGCACGGAAGCTCATTGTACCCTTTCGCGAAGGAATTGAAGGGTGGAATAGAGGGTTAAGCGACCTACGCAAAGAGAGGTCTAGCAGAAATAAACTGACATCACATCCATCTCAAGGGTGTGGAAACTTGGTTCCAGCATCCCTCCATACTGCTTCGGGTGAGACTTCAGTCCGCACTCCGAGGGCTGATGCTGAAAGGGCCAGTAGTGTAGGGATTTTTTTGGCTAACTAATGCTGAACCTGGGTCATGGCCCCTCAAGCCAACAAGGATATTGGAACTTCAGAACAGTTGGTTATTGAAAATTTTTTATGGAGGGAGCTTTTGATATTGAGAAACCTCTTGGTCATGTAAATCCATAGAGCCAAGAGCGCAGAGAGTAGCACAGGAAGATTGGCCCCCGACCGGAACATTGCACTAGTGTAAAGTTTTGACGTGGAATTTCCCTAATAGTGCAGTACAAAGAGTTAAAGGCATATGGGTCGGAAACTGCAAGTTGAATGCGGAAACAAAGTAGTTGGTCTCAGGAGTAATGGCTATTGTCATAGATCACTGGGTTAAGGTAACAAGGACCACGATCTTCAGGAAAGAGTGTCAAGTCTGCCTTGAGGTTAGAAAAACCATCTCAGTGTTCTAATGCACATCTTTAGTGAGTTAAACAAAAGTATGGGACTCATGAAGTAGTATGTAGGTCATCTAAGAATTAATGTTTGAGCATGGAGCTCCACGCAATCAAGCGACGAAGGAATACAAAGTCGATCTTTGTTTTCTCAATGAGATAAGAAGCTGACAGGAGATGTAACAACGATAAGGAAGGCCATGCCTAAGCCCACTAAGAAACCATGGTGAAGGATAGTCAAGTTGTACGAAACCATGAATAAGCATGGAGAACCTTAGTGATAGGAGTGTTTCTCACATAGAGGATTGTGTCTGGTTGGAGTGTGCAGGTGGATTGAGAATTCATTCTCAGTATGGAGAAACTTTCAATTGTCCATTCTCATGTTTAATGCATAGGCAAATACTTAGTTAGACGCAACAACAAAATGGAAAATTCATGTTGAAGTACACTCAGGCAGTGTGAACACAGGGCATAAGTGACAACATCGATTGGGGGGTAGTAGTGGAACAAAACCTAGGAGCTCAAATGAGAAAATGGGGAAATAAACATAGATTCCAGAGAGCTAAGTAGAAAATCTCTCAGTGTGTGCAATGATGTGTAAGGCTAATTGAGATCCAGTTCTACAAAGAAAGGCTGAGAGTTCCTATGCAGAGGTAAGAGACCCCAAGAATTGCATTTTTGTGTGTAAAGTTAAAATTTTGCAGTGCACTGTTGTGAGAAAGGTCATAGTTTCCTGTGCTATGCAAGAGAAAGATCATAGTTGTCTCTGTTGTGTGAGCAAGGTCATGGTTTTCTATGATGTGTGAGCAAGGCCGAATTCGCCTGTGTTCTGTAAGAAAGGACGAAAGTGCTTGTGCTAAGAGAAAGGCTAAAGGTGTTTGTGTAGAGAAAGAAGGTCAAGAGTTGAGCCTGAGAAGTGGAGAGCAAGAGGCCGAGAGTTGAGTGTATGTCGATGAAGAGAAAAGAAAAAAGAATTGCATGGATGATGATGAGTGACTGTTGTTGAGCATATTAGTGGGCTGCTACATAGTGAGCAGTGTGAGTAGAGAACAGAGCTAATATCAGGGAGAGTGGCTGCCAAATTATAGATAATAGTGGGTTCCAATTTGAGTGTGGGTTGGAGCCTACATATAGGGATTTGGTGCTTCCAACTCTAGTTGGTGCTTGACAAGGCTTAGGGGTTGGTGCCTGCAACAAATCCATGAAGTTGGTGTTTCATATGGTGCTTTTGGTAAGCTGAAAAGGGATCTACAAAAAAAGGGAGTTGGTGCTTCCTACTAGTGGGTACTAGCAAACAATCAAAGAGGTTAGTGCATCTTGGAAAGTTGGTGCTTGCTAACCAAATGGGGTCAATGCCTTCTGTGAGTTGGTGATCACAAACAAATAGATGTAATTGAGTGATTAACTTACATCATAAACAAACAACAAATTTTGTGGTTATTTCCCTCTCTCTTTCCATGTGAAAAACATTGTGATTCACCCCCTCTCAGCAATTCTTTATTCCAACATAAACGGACCTGGAATTTCATATTTGTATTCAAAATAGTTAAGTGCCAATTATAGAGCCAATGGGTTATTGCCCAATGGTATGGAGAGAGCACATTGTTTAATATAATAGTATTTTAGGGTGTCAGCATTTAGCATGTGGTGGCAGTCGTCAGTATTTAAGGTTAGCATGCGATGACATTCATATTTTTTTTCAAAGTACAGAACCTTATAATTTCATTATGTGTTTACATTGATTGTGGACAGAAGCTTAGGGAAGGTAGAATTGACAAAATTGGCAGAAGATAATTTATAATTCAGAACATTAAGATTTAAACAATAGAGATTCACAAATTCTAATGCATTAACTAGGGCGTTATAAATCGAATGTGATGACATGATCAGGAGTGATATTATTGCACCTTACAAACCAAAGAATCCTTGCAGGTAGAATTATCTTATTTTGTCATGCGAGGGTAGCATTGGTAATTTTGGTGGTTTTTTTTTTTTCTTTCTTTCTGTGCTAAATGTGCAACATCAATGGGAGTGGACAAGAATCCACTACAAATTCATTCCTACGTTACAACAGTTTTTGCTGGCATTGTGTCTGTCTTTTGACAAAATGGCTAATGAATGTTTTCATTATCCTGGAAAACAATGTAAAGGAAATCCAAGTTGTGTTGAAGCTACTTGAAAGTTGAAGGGAAATAGTGAATGCTCATATCTACACTTAGAAAATCCCAACAAAGGCATATCTGAGTAGTGAAATTGTGAACGTATTTATAATTGCTATAACAATTAATATCATGAAACGCACAGATGTAATTGATAATCGGTCCCACTTATAATCAAAGAATATATACAAAATATTTTCTTGCTTCGGCATATAAGATATTATCAGTTGTGATGTTAATGAGGAGCCTCAAATTCACAGCATCAACATTCAACTTCGACATCTTTTGGACGATAGATTAGAGATTCTAGACACCACCCTGCCCAACAAAGGCATATGTGACCCTATCGTAAAGCCTCAGAGAATTACTTAATGATCGTTAGTTTTTAAACAAATAAACCATATCAAATCTAATGGATATCTCAACAGTGGAGAATTATATGGTGTTAAAGGACAATTTCATGGAGAACTGATCCACCGCATGCATTTTTGTTAATGCAACACTAATATTCCTTTAGCATTATTACTACTGTAGCATTTTTAATGCAGCATTAATATTTCAGGATTGGAGTATCAGAGCAACATTTTTTACAACACGTTCATTCAATAGCATTTTAATTGTGCATTTCCAGCATTCAGAAGGTGGCCAGTGGTTAACATTCAATAGCTAATGGAACAATGTTACTCATATAGTTATTGGAACAACATTATTCAATAGTTAATGGAACAACAATATTCAATTGTATATATTAATATTGGAGAGCAATCTTAACTCATTTCTCAAGCGGTGATGATCATTTTACATTGGGACATGGTTTATAACTTTGGGTGGAGCAGAAATAATACAATTGCAAATATATTTTGTTAATGCTCAACGTAAATGCATTGTATGGAGCAGTGTTTATCAATCATGGAGCAACATTATTATACTATGGATCAGTGTTTATCATACATGGAGCAGTGGTTATCATTCTTGGAGCAGTGTTATTTTACTATGGAGCAACATTTATCATACAAGGAGCAGCATTATTATTTGGAGCAGCGTAATCATACATGGAACAAGATGTTTATAATACATGGGGTAGCATTATTATTTGGGTCGATGTTATTATGCATGGGGCAGTGGTATTAGTTGGAGAATGTTTATAATACATGGAGCATCGTTTATCATGTTGGAGAAATGTTATTATATTATTGGAGAGCGTTCTATATGTAGTATTACTTATATGATTTGCCTCGGAGAACTTTCTTTATATTATTTTCCTTGATGAACAATATATTTGGTGATCAATGGTAACATATGCAACGTTCTTTATATTATTTGAGTTGGAGAGTGTTATTTACATTAATACAACATTCAACATATAATTGCCTTGGCATATCACTTGCAGTTGAATGATCCTTTCAATCTATAATTGTGTTCAATGCATATAAATCTATATCTATATCTATATATATATTCAATGGCTAATATACATATTACAATCTGTTTATAGTAGCATTAATACTTTATTGGAGAAGGTTAGGTTTGGAAATAACTGAATTGGAAATATTGTTCCAGAGCCAAAACTCAACACAATCTCCAAAATAAGACAACATTTCTTCAAGTTATAGACATCCAAAGAACTGCTCCAATGCATTCTTATTACAACCATGGAGGTCTATGTTGCAACTTCCAAGGCTTTACTTGGCATCAATATTTTATGAATTAGAGATTTGATTTTTGGTACTTTTATGCATTAATGTTTTGTGTCGTAACTCCAAGAAGAAATAATATATGGTTATTGTCTAATTTTTTATAGAGGCCTACAACATTCCCTAGAGCTAAAAGCATGCTTTGTGGTCACTGTTGAGTTCAAGGTGTCAACAATGATGCTACCCCTACTTGAAAGTATTTGTTGATGGTTTCTCAATTCAATGATCTTGAAAGAGGAATTTAAGATCACAATGAAGGAAGAGAGTGTTGAGAGCATTACAATTGTGCAAGAAGCAATTTATTTGATTGAGAAACTTGTTGAGAAGAAAGGGGCCTAAGGAAAATCCATATCACATTACTTGGATTTTGTATTCAGTATTATTTCTTGGAGGCACATGCATTTCTACTAGTGGCTTGGAAGGTCCACATTGGCCATAAATATATGGAATGGTTGTCTAAGGGTTTTTAAATGCTTTGGTATCATTATTGTTTTCCCATACATCAATGGTAACAAGCTTATGGAATCATTCAAAGGAAAGTTGTATGAACACATCCTCTATTGATAGCACAAATATAGTTTGAAAGAATTAATGACTGCAATTTTTTTGCTCTTTGCTTGTCTACTTGGACATGTTCATTTCTTCAATATGCAAAAAGGAATAGAGAGAATAGTTGTCTAGTCAATCTAAAATATCCCATTAGTGGAGGGCCATAACTATGTCAAATCTAAGATGTATAAGATTTATTTCAAATAGAGGACTAAACCATACTTATTTTCTATGGAGGAGATTGCCTAAACTTTTTGAAGTTGAACCATGTAATCTTATAGTAGCTGGTTGAGAAGTTTATGATGAATGGATAAATTTGTACAATCACCTTCATGCTTTTCATTGTAAACTAGGCCCCCTTGTCATTGACGAACAAGAGGGAGATAAGAAAATGTAAGGAGAAGTTTATCCTCAGGAAAAAAGGGGGAGATTGATGGCATTATTTTCATTGATGCAAAAGGAGCATATCAATACCAACAAAGGCATATAAATTGCACAAGACCAGCAAAGATTGACGGCATTATTTTCATTGATGCAAAAGGAGCATATCAATACCAACAAAGGCATATAAATAGCACAAGACCAGCAAAGGCATAGGAGCAGGAAGGTATGCTAGATGTTGCATATGTTATTATGGTTTCAAAAAAGCAATTTATGCTTGGTATACTTGCTGACAACAGAAAAAAGGAGTAGAGGATACCTTGATGGCTTGGCAGAACATCGATGCTTGGAAGTGTTGTGTATAAGGTTGATTTGAAGAATGGTTTATTGGAGAAAATTGTTGTGATGTAAGGCAAGACTCCATGAAAGGAAAGGCTAGACTCCATGGAAGCAAAGGAAAGGAAAGACTCCATTACATAAAGGCAAGGTGGTTGATACAACAACATGCATATTATTTTGATGCATTAATGGAAAATATTGTTATTGATCATGAGGAATGAATGCTCAATTCTATAGTCATATGTTATTCTTATAATGTTATATGATGTTGGAATTATGTGATGTGTTTTCTCATTATATGTGGATGAAAATGATATTGGATGGAGCATTTATTTTTGGTGTTCTAATATTCAAAATATGAAGAGTTTGGAAACAAATGAGTGTACGGAAAAGATTCAATCCTATTCACTTCATCTTCTTATGTGGGATACAAACAAAAAACAAACTATTTTTATAACAGATGTGATTTTGGAAGGCAAATTTGAGGTTAGAGAGTGGGAGAATGTGTGAGAACTCATTGAGGTATTATGCATTAGTTACCTAGAACATATGAAGCTTATGTGAAACATATTTGAAGGGAAGAAGTGATCTGGAATGATCATATGTTGAAAATGATGTAGAATTGATTAGCCATGATTGAATTGATTGTTAACTAAAAGTGCGGAAATTGAGAGAACTTCTTGAGAAGAAAGACTTTACGAAAGCTGATTAAACATAAGTAAGATGCATAACAAAAGTGAAAATAGTAAAAACACAGTGATACAAGATGACAAAATTGATTATGGAGTTTGTCCCTAATGGACTACATTTGCAGGTTTGCTTTCAAGATGGGCGACCGCTTTATTAGGATTGAAACCAAGGAGTTCAATTACACAGAGAATTGACCAGACCGAATGTGCATGCGTGTAATTCTGATCACTATCATAAGGAAGCTCTCTGAACCAAATTTCCAACGCCTATCACGGTTCCCAATTCTAACTCCTGATGCTCTTGTTACACTGAAAAGAAAATAGCCTCTCACTTCCAGAATCTGCATACCAAAACTCCAAAACCACTATAATGCCTTCAATGAGCAAACTGCCTTTAAAAAGGCCTACAAAAGCACTCCAACCTCCTCACGCTGATTTCGAGATGAATAAGTTGCATACTATGGTTGTTCTAGGTCTCGGTCTAGTCATGAATTGACACATAGGATAGGTTTCATGGTCTTTGAATTAATAGTTAAACAACTCCATAACAAAAACCCATTTTTAAACCTTATGATAAACTGAACTCGTTGGCGGCTTCCTGATCGGGCGGAGGAGGCTAACCACCCACATGTGAACAGGGCAGTCTAACCATTGCTTGCCACCTGTGGTTTATCCACCCAACGGTTCCGGTTGGTTGACGGTGACAACACTATGTGAATAACGCATTCCTTTGGCATTTGTGGCAACGATTGGCGGTGAACTGCAATGGTTACCTGACTATTCCAGTTGTTGCTCACATGTTAACAGTTAACACTGATGGTTCCACTACAGTTAGACTAAAAACTACCTGTTCACATTTTTAACATTCCCTGCGCGGTTTCCAAGCTGATGGTTACTGTAATCTCCATCGTTGACAACACACCACTCACATGTTAACAGTTCTGACGCAGTTTAGTGATGTGGTTTGTTGTACCTCTGAGATAATAGTGGTTAGCTATCAATCCCAGAGCATCTAAGATAATTGTTTTGGGGGTTTTTGTTTTAATTTGGAGGACCAATGAATAAAATAGATGTAACACTATAATGTCTAACCTTTTGAATAAAAGTTATCCCAAAGTAGAGGGCTGCTATAAAAATTCACACAGTGATAAAGTTTGAATAGTGGTTAACAGAAACAAAAAATAATATGATTATAAGAATTTTCAAACATAAAATTAAACAATCATAAGTATGAAAACCTCTGACCAATGTTCAGAAGGTTCAAGAGAATATGCTTATGCTTACAACAAGACGCTGATGATTTATTGATTCATGGGGAACTAATTAAACACATAGTTTATTAATTGTTTCTCTTTAATGATTATCACTTCAGAAGCTTATAGGAATAGATTAAGACACAATTATTCCTACCTAGGTATCTCTGTGAGACATAAGAATATGAAGAAAAACATAATGTATAACACTGGAAAAACTTATAGGAAACACAAACTGTGTAAAACTAAATTCAGAATCCTTTGCTTTGTATTAAGGTCCAGAAAAGCTAGTACATCAAAGGTTTACAAATGCTTCTTCAAGAGTGAACTCCCTTTCAATGGTCAACCTGGTTCAATGGTGAATACTGAACCTCTAATAACTCATAAGGGAAGTTATTTATACAATAGTAGAACTAAGAAAATATCCCAAACTATTTAAGGATTTATTCTAGGAAAAGGAAATATCTTCATGCAAGAAGATAGAGACACCTATTGAACTGTTGTTTGCTGTCCCTGTTTTTTAGGTTCTGTTGGTTTTGGTCTTTGATATTTTTCCCTTTAAGTTGCCTGTTTATTTGATCCTCACGCTAGATGTCATTTTTTACTTATTACGTTTCATTTGATACACTTTCGTTTGATACTCTTTGACCTTGTTGACCTATCAATAACCTTTACTATGTTTTTTACTTTTACTGTACATTTCAAGTTTTTACTGTGTATTTCAACGGTAAATCATTTAGTTTTTACATGTCTCAGTATCAGTTAGTTGGATATTTATCATATTTCTGTATATTTCATCTATTTGTCTTTTAACTATGTAAATTGTATGTTTTAACATTTATTGTGTAAATGATTTCTTCTACTCTATCTTTGGTTTAGACCTTATTTCTGTTTGTACAGGAAAATATTTTGAATTCATTTCTCGAGAATTTGGAACAAACGGGTTTTTAACTGGTATAAAAACTGTTTATCCAGTCTCCTAGTCTTCTGCTAATCACCTGCAAAAGACAACAATTGTTAAGAAAAATAGAGGTTGAGAGGGAGGACCACAATGGCTTCATTTGAGTTGAAAGGTCTGTGTATGGAGTCCAAAGCGTTTTTAGGAGGTAAACAGTGGTTAAATCGGTTACATAAGCTTAGAGTGGCGCAGGAGGGTTATATAGGTTTTACTGTGTAAACAGATGGAAAGAGAAAAAGTGAGGGTTTTCACATTTCAATGGGTAAACGGTTAACTTTTTTAAATTTGGCACAAATTCAATAGTGGATGGTTTTACTGTACGTGGGGGAGCGGTTTCGGGGGCTCATCGCACCACTTTTGGTTGTGGGGTGGTTTTTCTCCAAGGGCACGTGAGTTAACGTGGGATGACACATAACCACAAGGGGCCCAAGCAAAACCATGAATCTCGCGTGCTCTCGGGCCTTTAAAGCTTGGAGATCAGGAGCACACGATATTGTTGTGGGTCATTAGATCTGGGAGCGGATGATTTGATGGCTATTGCATGGTGGAGTTGTACGGAGGGGACAGGCACGGAGATTAGCGAGGCCCGGGATATTAATTACAAATAATCATAATTAATTACTGAATATAGCACAGGTTAAAAGTATTGCGATAGGTTTAATAAAGTGGGACCAAGGTTTTATATGACGGGAGTTTTTTAACCACACCAAGGGTGGGTTAAAAGATTTTGTCGAGAAAAGTGAAATGGTAGAGTTAAAGTTAAATAAAGCGGAGGGGGGAATAGAAACTTAGGACAAGGAGTTTTTATGGGTTTTTAGGGAATTTACAAGGGGAAAATGATTTCTTGAAAGGGAAAGGGTTTCACACTAGGGAAAAGGGGCTTTTGGGTAGGAAATGACCTATAGAGGGTAATTTTCTAGGAAAATGTGTGAAACCAAAGGGCAAGGGTGAAAATTAAGGGTAAAGGATATTTCTTAGGAAATGATGGGATAATGAGGAAATTAGTAAGTATGTAGTGGGGGGTGAAATGAAATGAGGGGAAGTTAACCAAATCAACTTGTGAACATCTTTTCACCTTCATAACTGCTCCTGCACACTGCAACACATGATCAAACATGATAAATGTGTTTATGCCTCAATCAACTTTGTACTTATGCAACCTTTCTTCTACCTACCCTTTACTTATCCTAACATTTTTTTTTCACTTAGTTGGGTGCATTTAGGCTAGAAAACCCTTTATTTTCCTTTTTATTTTGAAAAACAAACTATCTAATTCTAACCTTATAACATCCACGGGCTCATATTAAACTGATGAGCTCCTTATTATGCTCTACCTAACTACTAATCTGCCAAGATTAAACAGTTTGGCCAGATATTTATTCTCTAACAATAAACATGAAATTTAAAGCACAAACTAGTCAAGATTAAACTGTTTGACTATCATTGGTTTTGGAATTTGTGACAACTGCACACAACCATTATTTTTCATAATAAAGTAAAAAGTAGTGGCACTTGGACTTGCACACTTTCATGATTTTATTGCTTTTTTCTTTTCTCTCTAACCTAACATTTTATTTTTTCTTCATTTTTTAGGGCATCTATTCCAAAATTTTATTTGATATGGACATATTTATCAAAATATTTCCTAACATTTTTATTCAATATTCTTTTTGTCCATATCCTAGCTTATCATTTTTTGAAAAATATTTTCATTTTTGACTAATTGAGTTTAACTTACTAAAACAAAAAAATGCTATAAAACGGTTAAAGACCTGTGGGTGATTTGTAATGTTTTTACAATGTTTTGAAGTTTTGTACCATGGCCGAGAGGTTGTAGTGTTAGGTTTTCAGTTTCTAGGTTAAGGTTTGCATTAGTTTTTTTTTAAAAAACATGTTTCACCATAGGTTTGCTGCATAGGACTTGTAGCATAGGTTTAATACAATGACTTTGGTTCCCATTTAGGGTCATTACCTTTAATGAAGTAATCCATATACAACAATTTGTCACATTGTGACATTGATTTGGACCACATTTCCACCATGAAGAACTAACGATGAAACCAACACCGGAAGAACTGAAGAACATTGACGAAGTTGACGAAACTAAAGATGACCTCAACTCTCCGGATACATTGGACTCGCAAGATCCTCTTGTATCAATCCTCTCCACTTGAAAGATTTTTGGACCACAAAAGTTTGATTTTAAGAAGATACGAGGTGAGGGTACAGTTCCTTCACTTTTTCGATCTCCATCCACCTTGCCTTGCTCGGATTCATGCCCATGAGTCCTACTCAAAGATATTCAACATCTCCACACCTCGAAGATCAAATATTCCTATCCAAGATGATATCTTCCTGCAACTCATTCATATACTGAGGTTCCAAATCATCAATAGTCAGAATCTTTGTATCTTCCTCGAGATCCATGATCATCAGAGGTTCATACAATTTCATATTTTCCACATTTACAGCTGATTAAATTTGCATGTAAGGAGGTAAATTCAGTCGAAAATAATTATTTCTAATCATTTCCATAATCTTGAAAGGGCCATACTTGATGGGTTTCAATTTCTTACCTTATCCTTTCAACCTATCTTTACTGATATACAACCATACCTAATCGTTGACCTGAAAATGATGATCAACTAGATGCTTGTCATGGCGCATTTTATACTTGGCCTTACTCTTCTCTAACTGATCCTGCACTACTACATGTATCTGTTGTATCCGTTGAATGAACTTAACTGTTTTGTTCGCGTCATCATGCTCACCCACTTTATCCTCTTCTCCAAACTTGAAATCCATTGGTGACTTCGGTAAATACCCAAAACATGTTCCAGATGGTGATCGATTAGTGGATGAATGTGTTGGGTTGTGTTATATTCTTTCCATGACTAACCTATGTAGTGAATCGAGGGGTTATAAGGGGGGCAAAGAAACCCCTTCATTGCGCCAATTGCGCAGTAGGGGGTTTGAGGGGGGCAGGTAGCCCCCCTCTACGGGGTCTGGGGCAGTGCCCTAGGAAATTTTTTTTTGGATCCTATATTAGGTTGGGTGAACCTACCTATGGTTTTTCGGTCCATGGTTTTGGACGCAATGGTTTTCGGTCCATGGTATTGGATGCTTCGGCATGTATAAATATGTATTGTAACATTGAAAGGAACATAATGAAAAATCAAGCTAGTAGTTCCAGTTTTGGGATCCAGGGGAAATCTATGTGTATATGTGCTTTATGTCTTATGCTCTTGCATTATTTATTTTTTGTGTTTTAGAATTCATATGCAGGTAAATTTTGTATGGGTTTAAAACCTACATTTGGTATTAGATCTATTTTGGCTTCAAGGGGCGCCTTTGTTGCTGAGGGGTTTTGCTCGAGCCTGTGGTAGACCCTGTTTAGTGGGAGATTTGCGAGATCGATTCTAGTGGTAAAAGAAGATGGTGAGCAGTGGAAAGATATAGATCAAGAAATTTAATGGTCAGAGTTTTGAGTTGTGGAAACTCAATATGGAGGATCTATTGGTGGATAAAGATCGGTGGATCACGGTAGATTTAGGTACTAAACCAACGGGAGTGACCAATGAAGAATGGAAGAAATTGGATCGGAAGGCAAAAAGCACAATACGATTGTGTGTCTCAGATTTAGTATCGCTGAATGTATCAGGGAAGATATGACAAAGGCTTTGTGGGACAAGTTAGGGACTTTGTACCAATCTAAGCCTTTGGTGAATAAATTGTTCCTGCAGAAAACGCTATATAACCTGAGGATGAAAGATGGAGACTCAGTGACAGAGCATCTGAATGCATTTAATACTATGGTAAGTTAGTTAGCGTCTATTGATATTAAGATTTTAGATGAAGATAAGTGCATCAGTTTGTTGTGTTCTCTACCAGATTCATGGGATAGTCTGGTTATTGCAATAGGTAGCAATGCAACTGCCTTGCAGTTTGATGAAATAGTCTTGTCCTTGTTAATGGAGGAGATGAGATGGAAACATACGGAGAGCCATAATGGTTATGCTCTGTTTGTATGAGGATGTTCCCAAAACAGAAACAAAAATAAGTCATTGAGTGGGAGAGCTAAATCTAGAGGGATATCTAAATCTCCAGGAAAACCTATAAAGGTGGTGTGCCAGAAATGCGGAAAGGAAGGGCACTACAAAAGGGACTGTAAATCTAAAGCTCCTGATAAAGGAAAGGGATTTGATGATGCTCCTTCTGTAGAGGTGAAAACCACCTGAAATGAAGGTGGGGATGTGTACTTTGCTTCTTCAAGTACACATGTAGATCATGAGGCATGGTTGATTGACTCAGGTGCATCCTTTCACTTCACTCCCCATAGAGAGTGGTTCTACAAGTATGAGAAATATGATGGTGGTGATGTTTTCTTGGAGGATGATAGGAAGGCTAGAATCATCGGTCGCAGAAAAGTAAAGTTGAAGTTGAAAGGTGGAAGGGTTAGAACACTTTCGGTTGTTCTGCATATTCCTGCATTGGCTAGAAATCTGATTTTTGTAAGCAAGTTGGATGATGCAGGTGTAAAAATAGTGTTCGAGAAGAATACCAGCAAGATGGTTCGAGGAGCACTGGTATTGATGAGGGGAGTTTGAACTGGAACTTTGTACAAGCTACAAGGTAGCACTATTGTTGATGGGTGCAACAGTTCTTTGGTTCCTGAAAGTGGATCAGAAAATCTAGTGGTCTCTGAAGAGAATACCATGTTGTGGCATCAAAGGCTTGGAGATATTGGAGAGAAGGGCCTTCAAATACTTCATGGTAAAGGTATGGTAGAAGGTATGAGTAATATCTCTCTGGATTTTGATTTTTGTGAAAATTGTGTATATGGGAAGCATTATCGGGAGAGTTTCCCCTCTGGTGGTAAGAGGGTGAAATAGATATTAGAGCTTGTGCACAGTGATGTGTTTAGACCTGTGAAGGTTCCATCACTAGGTAAGTCTATGTACTATGTATCATTTATAGATGACTTCTCAAGGAATACATGGATATATTTCCTTAAGAAGAAATCTGAAATCTTTGACAAGTTTAAAGAATTTAAGGCTTTGGTGAAAAAACAGACGGAGAAGAAGATAAAGGTGCTGAGAACAGATAACAGTGGAGATTTTTGTAGTAAGGAATTTGAAGAATTCTGTAAGAAGTGTGGTATAGCACGGTAGAAGACTACTCCATATACACCTCAGCAAAATGGAGTTGCAGAAATAATGAACAAGACGTTGCTGGAAAGGGCAAGAAGCATGTTCAGTGGTGTCGGGTTAGGACAGGAATTTTGGGCAGAGGCGGTGGAGACAACATGTTACTTGGTTAATAGATCACCTTCATCAGCGTTGGAGGATAAGACTCCACAAGAGCTATGGAATAGTAAGAAACCCTCTCTTTCACATCTGAGGGTATATGGATGTGATGCATATGTACATGTTCCAAAGGAGAAACGAACCAAGTTGGATAGTAAATCTGAAAAGTGCATCTTTATTGGGTATAAGTATGGTTTAAAGGGTTATAAGCTTTGGAACCCAACAACAAGGAAGGTTGTGTACAACCGAGATGTGGTGTTCAGAGAGGTGAAAGATGTTATTAAACATGAAGTCCAACCAAAGGAACCTAAGAAAATAGAGTTTGAGCTAAAGGAGAAAGAATCAGACTCTACAACAGAGGAGGAAACAGAAGATGAAGAGCCACAAACTCCGGGTGTAAGAAGATCAGTTCAAGAAAGAAGTTAGCCAGAAATCTATAGTCCATCTGCTTTCTGTTCAAATTTTTCTTTATCGATTACTGATGATGATCCCAGAACTGTGAAGGAAGCAGTAGATTGAGAGGATGGAAAACTTTGGAAAGAGGCCATGGTTGATGAAATGGCATCTTTGCACAAAAATGAGGCTTGGGATCTGGTGGAGTTGCTGGCTGGAAGGAAACCCATTCGCAGTAAATGGGTGTTCAAGAAGAAGAAAAATGTAGAAGGAAAGGTGGAGAAATAAAAAGCTCGGTTGGTAGCAAAAGGTTATTCCCAGGTGCTGGGAATTGATTTTGGTGATATTTTTTCTCCTATTTGCAAGGTAACTTCTATTAGGTTACTTTTATCTGTTTCTGCTGCTTTTTGATTTTGAGGTAGAATAGATGGATGTGAAGACAACATTTCTTCACGGGGATCTGGAAGAGGAGATCTACATGAAGCAACTTGAAGGCTTTTTGGTGAAGGGTAAGAAAGGACTGGTATGCAAGTTAAAGAAGTCTCTGTATGGGTTAAAATAGTCACCAAGGATGTGGTATCAGAAATTTGATACATTTATACAGGGACTTGGCTTCACCAGAAGAAAATCAAATCACTGTGTGTATTTTAAATTAATTGGTGACCATGTTATTTATCTGGTCTTGTATGTGGATGATATGTTCCTGGTTGGAAATGACAAAGAAATTATCCAGGATTTGAAGACCCAATTGTCCTCCAAATTCGACATGAAAGATCTTGGTGCTGCAAACTATATTTTGGACATGGAAATTAAAAGAGATCGGGCAAAGAGGAAGCTCTGGTCAAACTAGAGGAAGTATGTCGAGACAATACTACAGAGATTTAATATGTAGGATAGTAAACTGGTGAAGGCTCCTATTCTCATAGGTGTAAAGTTATATGTTGAACAATGTCTCAAGATACAAGAAGAGGAAGAGAATATGTCTCGTGTTCCATATGCAAGTGTAGTCGGTAGCATGATGTATGGAATGGTTTGTACTAGACCAAACATTACACATGTAGTGGGAGTATTGAGCAAGTTTATGTCAAAACTAGGGAAGGAGCACTGGACAACAGTGAAGCGGGTTTTTAGGTATTTGCGTGGCACTAGTGATTATGGTTTTTTCTACCAAGGAAGACCAGGATTAGATAGAGTGTTTGATATTCGTGACTTTGTTGATGTAGACTGTGCTGGAGATCTGGATCAAAGAAGATCTACAAGAGGGTATGTGTTTAACCTATTTGGAGGTGCAGTTAGTTGGATGAGTAACAAACAATCTATAGTGGCACTATCAACTACAGAGGCAGAATACATGGTAGCCACTCATGCAAGCAAGGAAGCAATTTTTTTGTAGAGATTATGTTCAAGTATGGGGTTAGTACAGGGAGCTATAAGGATAGACTATGACAGCCAAAGTGAAATTTTCTTGGCAAACAACCCTGCTTACCATTGAAAGACAAAGCACATTGATGTTCAGTATCACTTTGTGAGGGATATGATAGAAGAAAAAAAGGTGTTGCTAGTAAAGGTGGACACTATGAAGAATACTACAGATGCATTGACAAAAACTATGAGCTTTGAGAAGTTCTCCTAGTGTAGATAAACAATGGGCGTTTCGGGACCGGAAAAATGACTAAGCTCTCCTGTGGCCCCCTCTGAAAAGAAAACAACAAGTGGGAGAATGTTGGGTTGTGTTATATTCTTTCCACGACTAACCTACATAGTGAAACAGGGGGTTAGATGGTGGGCAGAGCCCGCCCTTCGTTGTGCTGGTTGCACAACGGGGGGGTCACAGGGGGGTTTGAGAGGGGCAAGTAGCCCCCGTCTACAGGGTCTGGTGAAACGCCCCGTGAATTTTTTTTTTGGACCCCATATTAGGTTGGGTGAACCTGCCTATGGTTTTTTGGTCCATGGTTTTGGACACGATGGTTTTCAGTCCATGGTATTGGATGCTTCGTCATGTATAAATATGTATTGTAACATTGAAAGGAACATAATGAAAAATCAAGCTAGTAGTCCCGGTTTTGGGATCCAGGGGAAAATCTCTGTGTATATGTGTTTTATGTGTTATGCTCTCGCATTATTTTTTTTTTGTGTTTTAGAATTCGTAGTAAATTATGTATGGGGTTGAAACCTACAGAATGTAAGGCTCGATTGTAAGCATGTTGCACATAAGATAAAGATTCATCCCACAATTTAGGATGTTTACTACAATACCTTGGGAGGATATATATGATTGTCCTATTCACCACTTCAGTTTATCCATCGATTTGTGGATGAAAAGTTGTGCTCTTCTTCAGCTTTGCATCCATGAGTTCCCATAAAGTGGACCAAAATTCTCCTACAAAATGAGTGTCTCAATTAGAAATAATAGAAGTAGGTAACCCAAAATGAATCCATACCTGATCGAAGAACATATTTGCATTCTATTCAGTTGTCACTTGCTTTTTGCATGGAACAAAAATACACATTTTGCTGAATCTATCGACCGCAACATACAAGTAATCATGCCCTCTCCTGGACATAGGAAGTCCTCCAACAAAATCCATGGAAATACTATCCCATGGTCACAAAGGAACTGGAAGTGGTATGTATAAACCAATCTTTTGATTGCCTGGTTTGCTGGTCGAACACATCACACATCCTTTAATGTATTTAGGAAAATTTTCATACATACAAGGCCAGTAACAATACCTTTGAACTTGTGCCATTGGTTTGCTTAGTCTAAAATGTTCCGAGATGAGAGAAGAATGTGCATCCTAGACAACATGCACTTTTCCTGTCTGTGGTATGCATAACTTACCCAAATGATATAACAACATGATAATTGATTTCTTCCACCTGAGCACCATGAGTTAGAGATTCATAAATATCTTTGAAATTAGTATCCATTCTATATTGTTCTATATAACTTTCATTCTTTAAAGAGCTACTATGTAGAATTACAGAAGCATTCAAAGATGGCCTAGATAACATATCAACTACTTTGTTTGTAACATATTTCTTGTACTTAATTACTAAGTGAAATTACTGAAGAAATCCCATCCACCTGTAATGACGAGATTGTTGCAACATAGTTTGAGACTATAAGTACTGAAGCAGCTAATGATCTGTATGAATCATTGTTTCCTTATCCATTAAATAATGTTTCCATTTCTTAACGCTTTCAACCAAAGCAAACAGTTCTTTATCATATGTCAGATAATTCATTACCACCTTAGAAAAAATTTCTGAATGAAAACAAATTGTTTTCCCTTTCTCAAGTAAGACTACACCCATTGCATACCCACTAATATGTTTCAATTTCAAATGGTTGTTGAATATCTAGTAAAGCTAAGATTGGTGCTATGACTATTTTATGATTAAGTGTATGAAAAGATTTTTGTTGTTTACCTCCCCACTGAAAGGGAACTTTAGAACCTATTAAAGCATGTAACGGTGAAGCAATAAAAGAAAACTGAGCAATAATTTTTCTCCAATACTGAATTGCACCAAGAAAACTTTTAACTTCAGTCACATTTTATGGTCTTGGCCACTTAACAATCACATCAATTTTAGCTAGATCTATTTTTAAACTTCCACCTCCAACTATGTAACCAAGATAATTTAGTGAAGTTTTCCCAAAGTCACATTTGGAAAGTTTAAGGTACAACTTTTCTCTGTTCAATACTTCAAAAACCTTCTTAACATGCTCAACATGTTCTTCTATACTGCAACTAAAAATCTGAATGTCATCTAAGTAGATTATGACAAATTTATCAATGTATGGGCAGAAAACATCATTCATAACCTGCATGAAAGTTGTTGGTGCATTACACAAACTAAAATGCATCACCAACCATTCAAATAGTCCATGTATAGTTTTGAATGGAGTCTTCCAGATGTCATTTTCTGCTATGTGGATTTGATGATACCCACTTCTTAAATCTAACTTAGTGACATAGACAAAAAATTTCAGTTGATCAAGTAAATCATCTATCCTGGGAAGAGGATACCTATTTTTTATTTTTATCTTGTTTAAGGCTGTGAAGTCGACACACATTCTCCATGTTCCATATTTCTTAGGAACCAAAATTATGGGAGAGCCACATGGAGATGGACTAGGTCGAATAAAACATTTTTCAACCAATTCTTGTATTTTTTTCTTTATTTCTTCGTTCTCTATAACTGATAGGCGATACATTCCAATATTAGGAAGAGGGTCATTTGACATTAATTGTATTTCATGTTGTATTTCACTTTTAGGAGGAATATTTTTTGGTTCCTTAAATAGATTTTGAAATGAATCTACCACTTTAACCAATCTATCTTTGACCTAAGATTCACAACTTAAAAGAGCATCCTTTCGATCCTTATGTTGTTCTTTCACAACCATAAGTACATATTTCTTACTTGAACTTATTAATCTCTTCAACTGATTAACTGAAACTAAATCCATGTGTGTTTTAAGATTATGTGCCCTATCAATAAATTCAATCCCACATTTCTTAAGATGATATTTATGCTCTTTCCTATAAAACACTGCATCACGATCATAGATATAAGGACTTCCTAGCACTACTCCACATATATCTGTTGGAATCACATCTAAATATACTTCATCAATGTAGTGATTTGTTATGGCAAATTTTAATCGACACTGCTTTGTGACATTAATCTGAGTCTCTTTACTCAACCAACCTTGAGGATATGGTCTTGGATGATTGTGTGTCTCCAAACCCAATTTCTTAACTAAATATTCAAATACTAAATTTGCTTGTGATCCACTGTCAAATAATGTATATATCTTTGAGTTTTTAGAAGTTATCCTTATGTAAAATAATTCAACCCTTTTATCCTCATTTAGATGATTTCGGTTTGAAGAAGGTAGAAAAGTATTATAACTTGAACTAGTCTCAGAAGTTTTACCTGTTGAAACCATTGCGGTTATTTTACCTTCATCACCTGAGTTGGAGCCCAAATCTTGTTGGATTGTTGTATTTTCCTTCTTTTCACCTTTCTTCTTCTGAAAATTCTTTGGTTTGAGTTCTGGGTGAAGTTTCCAACATTTGGACTCATCATGTCTGATCCTCTAGTAGTGAGTACAAGTAGGTCTTTCACCTTCATTCTGAGCTATCGTTGATCTCTTTCCCTTCAGATTACCCTTCTTGTTGTTGTCTTTGGAATCCTTGATTTCCAATTGTCTCGATGATTTCTGTGAAAACTTGAATTGTCTACCACCTAATTCAATATGTATGGCCTGAACACACACTTCATCAAAATCTTCAAGATTAAACATCAATAATGTATGCTACAAATATGAATGTAAACTGTTGATGCATTTTAATAAAAATTTCACGTGTATCTAATGAAATATCAAGTGCCAATGCTTTCTTTCTGAAATCTTGAGTAAACCCCTGAACACTCTTCCCTTTTCCTTGCCTCAGGATCCTGCTAATCAATA
Organism: Pinus tabuliformis; assembly: GCA_031772625.1. Taxonomy (NCBI): domain Eukaryota; kingdom Viridiplantae; phylum Streptophyta; class Pinopsida; order Pinales; family Pinaceae; genus Pinus; species Pinus tabuliformis. The sequence goes on from CM062805.1 coordinate 134,611,989, forward strand.
ATAGCTTGTTGCATGTATGCCAAAGGACAGAACTGTTTCCTAAGAGCTTTTAAAAACTTAGACCATGAAGCCATGATTTTTCCTTTTCACTTTACATCTATTTGAATTTTACTTTCCCACCAGATTAAAGTTGTTCCCCCTATTATAAGTGTAGCTAACTGAACTTTCATTTTATCGTCAGAGATGTTTTTGAATACGAAAATACACGTCTGTCTTCTTAATCCAGTTATCTAACTTTTCAAGATTCATTTTACCAGCATAAATAGGTAATTCAAATTTTACATCAAGTTTTAAAAGAGAGGTTTTCTTCGGTTTCTTTTACGTTTCAGATTCTGTACTGGAAGAATAATAAGAAGATGATGATGATGGAGATGATGGAGGTGAAGATGGTTCATCAGCCTTGCCTTTACCTTTTCCTTCTTCGATGTCCTTGAAGAAGAAGTTGCATCTCTTGCCTTCTTGTCTTCATACAGTTCTCCTGAAATCTACAACATAGTCAAGAATGCTTGCTGAAATTGTTCATCACTCATCTTAGTTTCAGTGTTTTCACCCGAATCAGATCCTGTCATGGTCGACTTATGAATGAATCATTGCTTTCCAATATCTGGATCAATCTGCTCAAAGATTCCTTTTCCACATTGTGACTTTGACCTGGTTAACATTCAATGGAAAATTCTACAAACACAACTTGCTTTGATACCAAATTATATGATCTGAAATGATTATATGTTAAAACTCATGTAGAATTAGTTAGTCATTATTGAATTTATTATTAACTGAAAGTGCAGAAATCGAGAGAACTACTTGAGAAGAAATACTTTACGACATCTGATTAAACATAAGTAAGATGCATAACAGAAGTGAAAAAAGTAAAAACACAGTGATACCAGACATAAAATTTGATTATGGAGTTCATCCCTGATGGACTACGTCTCCAGGTCTGCTTTCAAGATGGCGACTACTTTATTAGGATTGAAACCAAGGAGGTCAATTACACAGAGAATTGACTAGAATGAATGTGCACACAAGCACTTCTGATCACTATCATAAGGAAGCTCTCTAAACCATCTTTCCAACACCTATCATGGTTCCCAATTCCGACTCCTGATGCTCCTGTTACACTGAAACCAAAAAAGCCTCTCACTTCCAGAATCTGCATACCAAAACTCCAAAACCACTCAATGCCTTCAATGAGAAAACTTCCTTTAAAAAGGCTTGCAAAAACAGTCCAACCTCCTGAGGTTGATTTCGGGATGAATAAGCTGCATACTAGGGTTGTTTTAGGTCTCGGTCTAGTCATGAATTGACACATAGGATAGGTTTCATGGTCTTCAAATTAATATTTAAAAAAATCCATAACAAAAACCCATTTTTAAACCTTATGATAAACTGAATCCGCTGGTGGCTTTTTGACCGGGTAGAGGAGGTTGACCACCCGCACGTGAACAGGGTGGTCTAACCATTTCTTTCCTCCTGTAGTTTATCTACCCAACAGTTCTAGTTGGTTGACGGTGATAGCACTATGTGAACAACACATTCCTCCAGCAGTTGCGGCAACAGTTGGCAGTGAACTACAACCGTTACCAGATTGTTCCAGTTGCTACTCACATGTTAACAGTTAACGCTAATGGTTCCACTACGGTTAGACTAACAACTGCTTGTTCACATGTTTAACATTCCCCATGTGGTTTCCAAGCCAAAGGTTACTGTAACCTCTGTTGTTGCCAACACAACACTAACATGTTAACAGTTCTAACGTAGTTTAGTGCTATGGTTAAAGACTTGTGGATGATTTGTAATGTTTTTACAATGTTTTGAAGTGTTGCACCATGGCCGAGAGGTTGTAGTGTTAAGTTTTAGGTTTGTAGGTTAATGTTTGCATTAGGTTTTTTTAAACATGTTTCACCATAGGTTTGTTGCATAGGACTTGTAGCATAGGTTTAATACAATGAGTTAGGTTCCCATTTAGGGTGGTTACCTTTAATGAAGTAAACCATATACAAAAAATTGTCACATTGTGACATTGATTTGGACCACATTTCCACCATGAACAACTAACAACAAAACCAACATCGGAAGAACTAAAGAACACTCATGAGGTTGACGAAGCTGAGGACGACCTAAACTCTCTGGATACACTGGACTGACAAGATCCTCTTGGATCAAGAAGAGGTAGAAATGAAGATGGAGATATGAAAAATTTATGACCTAGTAAACCGACACATTGTTGTTTCTTGTTTAAATCATGGGATTGTAGTCTCTTTTCTAATAGTGGCTTGATAAACAGTAGATTGGATCATGTTGAGGTAGGCACCTCCTATGGGTTGTAGCCTATAGAAAACATATCGGAGTTGGAGCTTCCTTGCATGTTGTAACTTGCAGAAAATTGAGATAGCAACCTCCTGTAGGTTGGAGCCTACAAAATATCAGGTGTAATAAGGAGTAGGAGCTTTCCTATGCATCACAACAATAATAAAATCATGGTTTTCTCCATTTATAGGTTACCACATATATCTGGTGTCAATATATGTTGTTATTATGTGTTGATGTGATGTTTTGGTTTAATTATTACTTGGTGTTCACATATTCAATCTGTTGGTCATTATTTATTAAGTTGCTCATGTAATGGTTTAGTTAACGATTTTATTGAAAATAATTTTAATGTCCATGAATATACTAAACTGATTCACCCCCCGTCCCCCCCTCCTGCCCTCTCAGTTTAGTCATGTTTTCATCACTATCTTCAGCCCGTCTCCAGCTAAGTTCTCAAATATGAAATTTCCTCTTTGTAAGCATACTCTCTTTTGTCAAACATTTGTACCAACATTCGTTGATCTTTATTTTCAGCCGAGGGCCTTTGAATCTATGCTTCTAGTGTCATTATCTTTGGTTTGTCTTCATATTTACTACTACACTCAAATTGTTGTTCATCTAAATTGATGCTTGATCCCTCAATGTTGTCACTAGAGTGTTCATCTTCATCTTGAGGAAATTCAATTTATCACTGCAATATGTATTAAAACCTTTTCATTTTTCTCCAATCCTGAAATATGCAATTTTCCTCCAAGATACAAACTTTGCAACCTATCCAACATATCTTTTGTAGTATGACAGTGTCTCACATGCATGCTATCAGATTTCAAAATAACATGAAAAAGAATCCTTTTAGCCATATAATCAATTTCATCTCTAACTCGATACTCTACTCATAGAAAAATATTTTCATCAAGAGATAAAAAATATGAATCCAAATTCATTCTCCAAGTTTCCAATTTACCTTTGTGAAGTATTGGAATTCCTTGCTAATCCATCTTGGAAAAGTCACAAAAATATGCCAAAACTCCAAGATCCACTCTCTAGTGATCAAGCTGCACCTGAGAACCCCTCTCTAATACTAATTCTTGGAACCTAGATCACTACTTAGAGGGGGAGGGGAAGTGAATCAGTAGTTAAGGCACTTATAACTTTTTCTCAAAATTATTAATCTTTTAACCATGCATAAAATAAAACACACAAGTAGAGATCAGAGCATAAAAAAAAATGTAACCATAAAAGTAATCAACACAATGGACACAAGTATGTTTGGTGGAAAACCCTCTCCAGAGAGAAAAACTACCCGTTGTTGCTGCACTACTCAAATTATATTATGTCAAACAATTATTTTGATCTAGGTGGACCTAAAAAGACTTAGAATTCAAAGAGGGCTTTCAAAAGGCTCAAAAATAAAAGTTCTTGTATTGCAATAAAACTAGGGTCAGATCAAAGAGCTCATTGCAATATTTCCAATAGCACAAATGATGCCTCAGTTCGACATTGTATGTGAAAGTTATGGCTAGTCAAAGTTTTGGTCAACTAGACCCCTTGGCTAAAGGTAGTAGAATGCTAAGTTTAGAGCCCCACTAAATCTGGCGGAGCCACTAATATTGGTGGAAATTAACGAGGCAACAATTTGGCACTTTGTGGCGATGGTGACCCCTAAAAACCCGACAACCTTTTTTGACCGCTTTGCTTTTATATGTAGAAATAAAAATAAAAATGTAACGAAAAATAGGGTGGCATGCCACCACCCCCACTACTCCCAACGACATATATAATATATATAATGTGGTGGGTTGGCCACCTGTCGATAGACCCACCCAACCCATCAACTGTTTCAACGTATATACAATGAGGCCGACGGGGTTTGAACCCAGCCAGTCTAATGGGCTGGCCCGCCAATGAGTGGCCAAACAAATAACATTACACGCCAAAATGCTGCCAAAAAACTAGCTAAACAGGGGAGACCCACGTTTTGATCTCGGGACCTCCACCCTCTAACTTAGCCTCTCCGCTGACAACACAAGGATCTTATCTTTGTAAACTCTGCCACATTTTTTTATAAATCAATTTGTTCATTCACTTGGGGTAGGAGAGCATGCATGGAACCCAATGCAGAGGCGGAACCTTGAAAGGGAATGAAATCAAGGAATAGAACCCTGACACAAGGGAATATGCCAGGTATCTAAAAGATTCCCTTGAAGCCAAAATTTCATAGTGTAAGATTCATGCCAAGTGTATACTCAAATGAGCTAGAATTTTGCCAAGAATTTGATGGCATTGTTGGTTTTCTAATTTGCGTAGCAAAATTTCAGTCAATTCATAGAGAGGAATCTTTGTGGAATCATGAGGAATCTAAAATAATACCAAAGGTCCAATTTTTGACAGTTTCATAAACAATCTAAATTTATACTCATTTTACTACGTTTTCCACAAGGAGCATAGTGGTGGAGTCATATTTGTCATCTGAGCAGTAGAATTCTAGTCAACTGGCGAGAAGGAATCTTTGAGATTCCTGAGGGTCCAAATTTTGACTGAAGCAGAAAGGGGTTGAGTTTACAGTTATTTTACATGATTTTACACTAGTAATTCAACATTTTAGTTTATTTCTTCAGCAGAGGTGTGCATTTTTAGGCCATCCTACGAAGTGGAGGTATAAGGTGCCTTTTTTACATGCTTGTAATTTGATTTTGTTGAAGATTAATGAAAAGGTCCTCCCCACTTTGAGCAGATCCCAGAGACGTAGCCCACACTAGGTGAGATCCATTATCAACCTATTATGTCTTTTCTTCTAATGCTTTTTATTTATTTCTTCTTCCTTTATGTGTATGCATATTATGGTTACATGCCCTTTTCAATGCATACTATATGTATCTCTGAAGTGAAATGATCCAAATCAAGTTTGGTATCATAGCGGGTATTCTGTTGATGTGAATTGCAAGTGTATGATAACCAGGGTTAAGCTCTAAAAAGGTGAAGGAAAACTTAATTCCAATGATCTTGAAGCGAGGCATGCAACAGAAGAACGAAAATGGTAGATGAAGATGCTCGGTTGTTGGAAGAATGAAATTATCACATGGCCTTCTATACCGTGGTAGAAAAATTGGACAAATTATTTGCAGAGTACGAGAAGATAATGGAAAAACCAGAAAATAAGCAAGGACCAGATGATCATTCCTCCGTGAACCATGAAGGAGGAGGAGAAGAGCCTCCAAAAACTCCCTCTCCATCTTCCAGTGAAAGTTCATTTTCTTCCTCTTATTGTCATTTTAGAGGTAGAAAAACTCATAGAAAGCCCTTTTTCAAGATGGATGTTAAGTTTGATTTGCTTGTGTTTAGTGGAGAAGCTAATGTAAAAGAGCTAGATAATTGGATCACACAAGTTGATGTATATTGCTGCATAAAATGAATCAAAGAGGATGAAGCCAAGATCTAGCTAGCATCCCTTTGATTAAGTGGGACTGCTCTCATTTCGTGGGAAGGAAAACTGTAGAAGGGTGGTAAGAGTATTAAACTTCTTTCATCTCGGTATGAGTTTGTTTATGCTTTAAGAGGATAGTTTTACCCACTGGGTTATAGACAAAAGACCATGATGGAATGGCAACATTTGAAACAAAGTAAAGTTTAAAAAGTTCAGAATTTTATAGAGGAGTTTAGGAAGCATGCATTAGCATTGAATGTTCCACTAGACACTCCTCAGATGTTGATGAAATATATCAGCTATTTGCATAGTTATTTTCATAAATCATTGTTATTATTTGAACCTAAAATTTTTGATGAAGCTAGTGTGAAGTTTGTACATCATGAAAGCAGGGGGAAGCATGAACAAGATGATCACCCAAAGAGGGGAGCAACATCTAAGAGAAGAGAAGCAAAGGCCACTTGTACTCACTGTGAGAAACTTGAAGGGCATGATGAGGAGCATTGTTGGAAACTGCATCAGGAATTGAGGCCAAAGAGGAAAAAAATAAAGGAGAATACATTTGCAACTGTGCAACAAGACCAAGAATCTCAACCAAAAGATGATGAGAAGATCACAGCTGCAAGATTTGCAAGTGTTGGACAAACTGACCTGGGATCAGACTCGGGTAATGAAATGAGGATTTCAAGTCTTGGGATTGCAAAATATGGACTTATCAACTTAGGTTCCAATTCAGGAGATGGGGCCAATATTTCAGCAGATGTTATGCCAAAAAAGAGGAGGGCACCAAATATTGCATGGCTGCATGATCCGAATGGAAAATGGCATCAACCCATGGTACTCATCCACCTATATTATTCATCGACCCATGGAACTTACCCATGGTATTGTAAATGGCATCTGCCCGTGGTATTGTAAAATCCACCCATGGTACTCATCCACCCATATATTCAGCGACCCATGGAATTTACCCATGGTATTGTAAATGGCATTCGCCCGTGGTATTTTAAAATCCACCCATGGTATTCATTCACCCATGGAATTGACCCGTGGTATTGTAACTGTAAAGGCTACATTGTGGCGGACAATCTGTCCTTTTACAAAATGTGACTTGATCAGTGGTATTGTAACTGTAAAGGCTACATTGTGGCGGACAATCTGTCCTTTTACAAAATGTGACTTGTTACTTATAGTATTTTTCAGTTACAATACCACGGGTCAATTCCATGGGTGAATAAATACCATGGGTGGATTTTACAATACCACGGGCGGATGCCATTTACAATACCATGGGTAAATTCCATGGGTCGCTGAATAATATGGGTGGATGAGTACCATGGGTAGATTTTACAATACCACGGGCAGATGCCATTTACAATAACATGGGTAAATTCCATGGGTTGATGAATAATATAGGTGGATGAGTACCATGGGTTGATGCCATTTTCCATTCGGATCACTGCAAGAGCTCAAAGAGATGTACCAAAGCATTCATGCGGAGAATGTTGAACTAAGAAGACTCCTACAATAAGTAGAAAATGAGAAACAAAGGTTGCAACATCAACTACAAGCCAAGGAGGAGGCATTGCAAAAGTTGCATCATAATAAGCCTGAGGTAAAAATGATTCTTCAATTTCATTTTCCTTTTATGCTGATGATTTCACTTCTTTTGAGAAACATACTACAAGAACTGGATCAAAATTGTTGAATAAAATGGGGTATCAAGGAGAGGGCCTCAACTTTAATGGCCATGGAATTGTGAATCCCATCAAAGTGGAGGAATTGCCTCACTATGTAGAACTTGGGTATGTCAGAAAAGAGGTTGGAGAATCCTCCAAGACAACTAGTGGCCAACCAATGATGAATGATGGGAGAACCTCATCACATTCTAATGATTGTGAGGATTCCATGGCACTTATCAGAGGTGCACCAGGAATAAGCATTCCAAGATGAATCGTTGTAGTTACTACAATGAGGTTGGACATCAAAGACCCACATGTTAGGTACTTCATGCCAAAAAAGAACCTATGAAGAAACTAGATAGTGCAGTTGTTCAACTAGTGAATCCACCATAGGGAGATGACCCATTCACTTCGTTGTGTGAGAGATGGTTTTATTAGATATAGTAGCTTTTCTTGGCCATATTATTGTAATAATATGTTGTGAAATGATTGTAAAAGTGATGATGTGTTTTCCATCACTTATGAAAGCAACATGATGATGTTTTGGCATATTTTTAATAATATCTAGGGTATTGGTTTCTATTATGATGTACACTTGACCAAAGAGTGTGTCTTATAAAATCTTGGCAAGTCTATGGATGCTTGGGTCATGATTGGTCATGTAGTTTGCAAAAATTGTACTACAAGTTTGTAGAGGATGTAGGTGTTGAATCATCACTTATGGATTCAAAGAACAAAGGTAAAGGAGAAGGGAGTGTGTCATGTCACGGAACTTGTTATGCAGACAAGGAAATATAATAGATTGTAGAATGTGTTCATTCTTTTGGAGGACCATACACTCCTCAATGGGGAGGAATGATCCAAGTGGCTCCATAAACCCCCAGAAGTCAAACAAATATTTTAAAAGGCTGAAAAAAAAGTTATTGGATGGCAATGAAATCAGTATCATATCAAATAAATCATTGCAATATTTCCAATGGTGTAAACGACGCCTCAATTCGACATCATATCTGAAAGTTATGGCCAATAAAAGTTTTGGTCAACGAGGCCCCTTGGCTAAAGTTAGCAGAATGCAAACTAAATTTGGAGCCCAAATAAATCTGGAAAAGCCACTAAATTTGCTGGAAATTAACGAGACAATAATTTGGCACTTCTCGATGACAATTGTCAGTGTCTGGAACTAGTGAACTTGTCCTCTACTTAAAAAAACCTATGACCCCTGAAAGCCCGACAACAGTTTTTGACCACTTTGTTTATATATATATATATATATATATATATATATGGGGTGGCAAGCGACCACCCCCAACACTCACCATTGGAATATATAATATATATAATGTGGTGGGCAATCCACTGACAAGCGGACCCACCAATTGTTTCAACATATATTATAATGAGGCCGACAAAATTCAAACCCGCCTAACCCTGTGGGCCGGCCTGCCAATGGGTGGCCCCAAAAATAATTTTACTGAGCAAAATGCTACCAAAAAATCGAATAAATGGTGGAGGCCCGCATGTTTGACCCCGAGACATCTTCCTTCAAAATTAGCCTCTCCACCAATAACCCAATGAGTTTCTCTTTGTAAACTCTACAATATTTTTTTATAAACATATTTTCTCATTCGCCTGAGGAAGGAGAGCACACAAGGAACCTAATGCATAGGTGGAACCTAATCAATTACGGAAACCCAGGATTGCAACCCTGATGCATGGAAATATGCTAGGAATCTAAAAGATTCCCTTAGAGCCAAAATTTCATAGTGTCAAATTCACGCCAATTTTATACTGAAACAAACAAGAATTACACCAAGAATTTGATAGCGTGATCAGTTTTCTAATCTCAGTAGTGGAAAGTTAGTGAACTCGTAGAGAGAAATATTTGTGGAATCATGAGGAATCTGAAAGATTCCCTAAGGGCCAAATTTTGACTATTTCAGAACTAGGATGGATTTATACTTATTTTACTTAGTTTTTTGCAAGCAGCACAGTGGTGGAGTTGGACTTTTCATCTGAGCATCAAAATTCTAGTCAATCGGCGAGAATGAATCTATGGGTAATCTTTGAGATTCCCAAGGTTCCAGATTTTGACCGAAGAAGAAAGGGGTCGAATTTAAAGTCATTTGACATGATTTCACACGAAGAATTCAATAGTGCAGTCCATTTCTTCAATTCATGTACACATTATGCATGTCCACCTTGAAGTCTTCAAAGCTCCACAGACTGTTGTACACTGTGGAGGACAGGCATGGCCGTCTATTGATCCACATGTGGATGCTCGCCTCCATGAGCACCCAGAAGATCTTGGTCTCGCGAATCCGCTTTGTGTCCTTGGTGGCCCGGAGCGACATGTACTTGCGGCCTCTAGTAGGTCCTCCTCAATGCTAGGGAACTGTTTGTCGTTAGGTAGTTCCCCTGTTACCAGTAAAATGGACAAGAGCAACCATGCGTAGTGGAAGGTCTTGCCTTGCTCCTGGGCTTCTTTGTAGTTAGTCAGGAACTCTTCACAGAGGAACTTGGCCCAATTGAATTGGACCCACTTTGCGCCTTGTTCGGCCAGTGCAACTACCGGCGCTGGTACCTCATCGCTGCGACATTTCCTCATTGCCTTCCTGGCTAGGAGCTGGGTGGCTATGCGCACCCCTTTATCTTTGATGCTACAAATTGCATAACCCCCCTTTTCCTTCTCAAGTTTGTATTTTTTCTTCATGGCCTCTGCAAGTGCCAAATATCCACTTTTTCCTACTATCGCCGTGGGGTCCTTTCCTTACAAGGGAGCTGGGAAATCCTATGGATCAAATCCACTGTGATGGGAATAGGCTCCTCCAACCATAAGTACCCATCGTGCACCATGAAAAGCAGCTGCCTAATGATGAAAATAGTGATAGGCACATGTTGAAAGTGTGGAATCCATAGTAGATGAAGTAATCGAACCTTCTCCACACCACGCAGCCATTTATGTGGCTCTAGTGTTGTGACTGACCCCTCCATGCTCTGCTTCATGAGGCTCTCTATCTCTAAGTGTGGGAACTTTCCACTATCCGCGAGGTCCCAATATTTAAACTTCATTATGGGTACACGACCCAGGTGCGAGCCCTCAAACACAATTCCATCAGGGAGGAGCAGGGTTTGGAGTGCGCTCTTAGGGGCATCCAAGTCCTTTGGTATCTTAGATTTCCCTTTCCCCGAAGGGATGTACTCGGGCAATTTCACTGCAGAGCGCACCGGTTGGATGTCCTCTCCCATGTCTTCTACTACCTCTATCTCATCAATGAGAGCCTGTAGGTCCTCTTCCTCATCATCTGTCTCAATGGTGATAGCCTTTCCTTTTTCTTCCATTGAGAGTTTACCAAATCCTGGATTCCTTGGGGCAATGCGAACTAGTCATGCTGCCTGCTTATCCTTCTTGGGCCTTTGCGTCTGGGGTGATTTTGAGATTTTTGACGCGACCCCAGTGTCTCCGAGAACATCATGTACCATAGGGTTCTACGTGGCCTCATCAGTGGCTCCTTCTTCTGAGCCCAAACCTCTCTTGGTAGTCATCATCCTGTTTGAGCTATCTGTGGTCGTTCGTGAACTTCGGGGCTCAAATCTTGCACAGCGCTCAACACTCTGTACTCTAATCAATTTCTCAGATCTCAAATGAACAAGTGTTGTCTCGTGGTTAGCCTCTAGAGTTTTATAGCGCCTTTTGAATTCAAATTCGACCCTTCCCCCCAATTCTGTGTCATCAATGCTTTCTTGGCGGTAGATTTCCCCAAATACAGCCCTTAATCCATGTCTTAAATTCTTGCCGCCTGCTCCCTTTTTCCTTAAATTGGAAATCACATCATGAATATTGACACAAATGGTCACTTCCCAACCTATGCACGTGGCAGCGTATCCTCCTGTGCGCGGTCGTGACCGTTGTGACATGCTGATTTTGCACGCACCCCCATCATCGCGTAGCTCCCAAATAGACTCTTTTAGAGTCTTGCACTCTGTTTCAACTGTCTGGAGTGCTGAGACTATGCTCCCTATGGGTAGTCAAGTGGTCACACCACCTGTGCGAGACTTCAGCTCGCCTCCCAGTATAGTCCGCGAAAACTCCTCAATTTCCTTTACGACAGCTGGTGCCGCACATTCTACTATATGTAGTGCACTCCCTTGGTTACTGAATTTAGTGAGGTGTGGTCGTAGCCATGGCAGCAGAGTCATAAATTCTGGGCAACAGTCTTCTAATGTAGGGGTATGATCATCTGTATCTTGCCTTGTCATCCTTGGGTTATTGATGAGGCATGCTTACGTGATCTTGTTTTTTAGCCCCTTGATCTCAGAATCAATCAAAATGCTTTTATTTCTTAATCGTACCCAGTCCTTTTCGAGTTCATGAAGTCTAAAGTTCCCTCGCTGGATGGCTTCCTAAATCCTTATCTGTTTGACCTCGTGTAGATGTGTGATTTCTTCCTCCTGCTCATCGCACACTATCACAACTATGGGAGCCATTACATGAAAATTCCTTTTTGTATTCTCTTCAGAAATTACAGTCTCTACTCTGTTCCGTACCTTTGGAATCATTTCCGCATTCAGGGTTTTTCACATGGTCCTATAAGCCCATTGAACCGCTAGCACATGCAAATCCCAATCAGTTCGTCTCGCCTATTGAACCTTGTTCATTACTCCACACACCCTATCGAATGCTTCGTCATGGAGAGTTATTAGCACGCATTGCCTTTCCTGCTGCTATGGTTTGTTCTGATTCTCTATTCTCGGGGTGGTGTGTGCTTGTGCGGGTTGTACAACATATGTCTGTACCCATCAGGAAAGGTGGGCGTGCAAGTTTTCCTACCCCTGCTGGTTGGCTTTCATTCAGAGTTGGGGTTTTCCAAACTGTAGGTGCATCATCCTTTTGCATCCACACCAGTCCTCAAAATTTCCTTTGATACATACCCCACCATCGTGCAGGTGTTGCGTGCAATGCCCACTTCAGCACATTGAATCACTGCTGTTCTAGTACTGCATTTTCAAATTTTCTCAGGAATTCATGCACCGCTAACAATCCATCATATGTCATCGGCTCCCTTGCCTATGTTGTCACGCAATGCAATGATCTGATGATCATGTTGTAGTTCAACATTGTTACTTCATGCAGCCAATTCTGCCATCGCTCTATCTTTTAGTCTGAATTTTAAGTGCAGGAGATTTCGCGCTCCCAGGAAATCCTTCCATCTGCAGTCAGATTCACCCAATCTGTTCTTGCGCAATTATCTTGTAAATACAATCGATATCATCATCACTATCATCATCGTGCACTAGTTCAGTGTATCATGCTCCTTCAGCTGGAGCTAGTGGTACTACTACATGTAGTGACTTTTTCTCAAAGATCATTTTGTGATTCTTCAGATTTATGAATCCGTTCATGTCGGTGGTCCAGTCTATTCCTAGTAGCGTGAGATAGGGATTGCTGTCATCAACAATCTCTATCACTTCAAAATCCACCTGTGCGCTCGCACCTTCAATATCGATTGTTACCCCTTGTAATCTTCCCATGGGCAAAATCTTCTGTTGGTTTGCCATTCGTAACTGAATAGGGGACCATTGTAGTGCGGCTCTGTACATGCATTCCCATGTTTGCTTTGGTAGTACATTCACATTCGAACCCAGAACCAGGATTACCTGATCCATTTCATACTCGCTAATTTGTGCAGTCAACCTCATTTCCCTTCCTGTGCATAATGCATGCTTTCCAAGTTTCCGGACCACACAGGTTCTCTTGAACCAACACACCTAGTGATAAGTTCCTGTAGTCCTTTGACTGCCTTGTTGTCATGCAGCAGCTTCATGCATGTCTCCATAGAGGTAGTGAGCATTGAAGGATCCATCCCTGGTTCTAGTTGATCCTTACTCCCTGAAATGGAGGCCTCTATGAAGCTCTTCTTAGCTTCCATGAATGTCTCCTTCACGCGTTTTAAGTAAAATTCAGGTTCCTTTGTAGGAGCCTTCCAAACCCATGCACTTTCTTCTGGCTGCTTCCCTTTATCATCTCCCATGGTCATACTGCTCCTAAGCATCATGTTTACATTTGGTCTTCTTCACGTGGCTTAGACCTCATCATCTGTAAATTCTGATTTGGGGGGGGCTGGAGTACCCCCTTTTCGTGCATCCTTGATATTAGCGAAGGGTAGTCTTCTCCCTCATGATCAAACTGAGTATAGTACCAACACGATGTCCTTGTCTGGTTTGTACAATCACGGGCATAGTGCCCTGACCCTTTGCAATTGTAACAAATTATTTGTTCGCAACCCTTTCCTGTTCCCATTCCGCCTTGACCTCGACCACGCCCCTGAAATCCAGCATGTGTCATCCCTGCATTTAGGTCGAGGGCTCGCATTTTGTTCTGCACCCTATAGGCAGGAGTCCAATCCATCATTAGTTCGTAGCTTTAGCAGGTGCATTCATCATGGCCTACCGACCTACATAAATTACAAAACAAGTGCTAGGACATATGTGTATACTTCTGCAACAGATGACAATTGTCCATAGTGTATTTTCCTCCTATTTGGTAGATCGAGCACCATAGTGCAGATTTTACGCTCGGCCCCACCTGTGCTTCAGGTCTTAATGGCATCGGCCCAACTCCTACCAAGTAGTTCTTGAACACTAGATAGTGGTCCTTTTCGTGACCTTGGCCTTTGCATTTTATGCACCATACTTCATCGTGCGCCTCTGTCCAATCTGTCCTATCCTGTTTCAAACTTTGCATTTCTAGACACAAATTCTGCAGTTACACATGGATTTGTTGGACCCCCAACCTAGGGTGTTGTATAGGGGTCTCATGTAATCTCATTTCCATCTCCAACACTTCAGCCTGGGTGGAAAGTTTTTGGTGTGTCAGTGTCGTCCTTAATTGCGGCATAAGTGAGGCCACAAACCATGCGTGATGCTATGCATTTGTTAACATCATATTGTCTTCGTGGATCGTACTCTTTATCCTTTGGTCCAAATCCTAGGGGGTCTCGCCAAGGAGCATCGTGATCTCCTTAAACCCCATGATTCATTGTGTTTCTAATTTTGGCCTGCTAAATTCCTTATTCACCGCGGCCTGGATCTCTACGATTCCTGTGTTCCGATGGTCATTAGAATTCTTGATATAAATGTTAATGCGCGATCCTGTGGCATGCTCACCAATGTAGCCTTTTTAATATTATCATCCACGATGCCTTGTGCTTCCCATACTGCTCTTACCACGAACGAAAATTGGTCTGGATCTTCATTTCCCACTCCTCTGAATACCGGTATTTTGATCGCACTCACCATATTGAACTATGGTGGTGGTGGAGGTGGGGTGGGTGGAGATGGAGGTGAGGAGGGTGAGATGGGTGGCAATGTGGGTGAAGGTGGTAAACGCAAAATGCACTGCCTTATCAAACTAACCGCACTTCTCGGAGAAACTTTTGCGAGCTCTTCCTCGCTTTCCCACGAGGGTGAAATTAAGAGACCGGTTTCCAACTCTTCACTACTTCCCCTTTCCTGATCTTCCCACTTCGCGTAGTCCAAAACATTAATTTATTTGCATAACTATCTTTTCACACAATAGCATCTTAATCCAAGTGTTCAAAGATTTAATATAATTACCTCACGGTCCCTTGAGGAAATGTTTCTCTACCTCATTATAGCTAATGGTCATGTCTTCCGCAAACTCAGTGATAAATCCTCCTATTATTTGGTCGAGCCAATGGTCCATAGCTCGTGTTATCTTATTTCCTGATGCTTCTAGTCTGCGTACTAATTCTGGAGTCCACACAACTGGTTTGTCGAGCCTACACCTTCCCTGGTTGTCTGCTAACTTCGTGATCCACTCATACAGCTTAGAAGGAAAGGATGCAAAGAAAATTTCATGGATTTTCGTATATAAGTGGTGCTCCAACCACTATTCCTTAGATACTTGTAGATTTCTATTTTCCTGCAATGTGAACTCGTGAATATTCTTGTCCAACCACTCTTCAATTTCTTTCTTTGTTGGATTCCAGTGGCACGACACCATACATCCTTTATGCTGATCCCAGTCCTAGCAACGGAACCATTTGTTCGCTTGTATGGGCCTAACCCAGGTTCAGAGGTGATTTAGCCAAGAAAATCCCTGTACTACTGGCCCTTTTGGCAATAGTCCACAGAGCATGGACTGAGGTCTCACCCGAAGCAGTATGGGAGGGTGCTAGAACTAGGATTTCACACCCTGGGGATGTCTGATGAGCTTCTGGAGGTCTGCGGATTGACCCTGCACGCACGTCACTATGCACACTTACTATCCCTTCGCAACCTGTGGTGTAGCTTCCGTGCAGCCCTACTCTTGGTGCAAACCTATAATACCCAAGTCCCTTGCTACTTAATCTATTATTATCTGATTACTTAGCTTGTTTATGTAAGACTAAAAATTATTACAACATATTCAACAATCATATCAGTGCGTGCGATAAATAAAAAATTATAGACGTAAAGAAGGCAATGCACAGCAGATACATAGAAATAGGAATCAACTTCTCTTTATTACTCTTCAATCTAGATTACAGACTTGACACCGCCATGGACACTCAGCTGCAGGGGTCCGCACACTCAGTTACAGACTCTACTAGGCCTCTGTGCACTCACCTATAGAGCCTCTTCCTACTACTACAACCCAATACACTTAGACTCTTACTCTAAGCTCGAACCATTCGTATTCTTGTGTCTCTCTTTACTCCATTAACTATTTTTACAACTTAGAGCCTTGTTCTATTTATACAATCCCATGGTCCGCGGACCATGTGTAGGCCAACATGACTTTACATTACACTACAATACTTTAGGGTGGATAACCTTATGACTTAAACTATACTTCGCGCTTTGCGCCCACAATTCGCGGAGCCTTACAAAACCTCTGACCAAAACTTGGGCTTTGAGCCCCAAAACATGTTGTGGGGGGATTCCATGCCCAACAATAGAGATGTGCATTTTTTGGACATCTCCAAAAATGGAGGTATAAGGTGCCTTTTGTACATGCTTGTAATTTGATTTTGCTAAAGATTAATGAAAACTCCCTCCCCACTTTGAGGAGAGCCTGGAGACATAGCTCACATAGGGTGAATTCCATTATCAACATATTGTGTCTTTTCTTCTCATGGTTGTCATTTATTTCTACTTCTTTTATGCATATGCATCTTATGATTACATGCCTATTTCAATGTAATTATGTATGCATCTTTGAAGTGAAAATATCGAGATCATCTTTACATAGAGATACAAATATGACTACTATAAAATGGAGACTCTTTCTCATGTGGATATATGGGCTACCATCTATTGAAGACCACCATTATCAACGATCCTTGCCTGGTTAATCCTGAACTATCAATTGACACTACACACCCCAATTTGCTAGAAGCCACTATGACCAACGAGCCTCACCTAGTTTCTATTGAACTATCCAACCTCCATTAGATTGAGAAAACCGCTCACTTATATTGATTTTTCCAGAATCACCAAACTTAACTTCTCTATGTGGTTCTCATTTCATACATTTTCATAATAGAACCGAGAACTACTCAACATGAGCATTGCATAAACATATCATCAAGGAATATAAAAACTGAAACAAAAACTACAAAAAAATTTCATCACCATCTCACCAAACACTTCTACCAATCCACACTTCAACTCCTCACTCACTGCACAAACATGATGGCTGAAACATATTCTAGTTACTACTACAACACCTACAAGTTGCTTCACAAATTCAGAATAGACTACTGACGTAGCTTGTGTTGGCATTATGATACATACGTTGTACTTGATGGCAACCCACTCATCTCAGATAATAAATTATAATGTAGAGAAAAGTTCACGCACTTATATGCAGAGAAAAGTTTATTTCATGTAGAGAAAAGTTCACGCACTTTTATGCAAAGAAAATTTTATTTCATGTAGAGAAAAGTTCACGCACTTTTATGCAGAGAAAAGTTTATTTCATGTAGAGAAAATTTCACGCACTTTTATGCAAAGAAAAGTTTATTTCATGTAGAGAAAAAGTTCACGCACTTTCATGCAAGGAAAAGCACGTATATGTTGGAGAACTTACCTTTGGTCCATGGTAGTTAGTCCTTGGTATTTGAACATATGGTTTTGGACCATGGTACCTCATCAAAAGTGTTGATCCCAAGTATTGGGTTCGTGGTATTGCATGTAGAGAAAAAGTTCACGCACTTTCATGCAAGGAAAAGCACGTATATGTTGGAGAACTTACCTTTGGTCCATGGTAGTTAGTCCTTGGTATTTGAACCTATGGTTTTGGACCATGGTACCTCGTCAGAAGTGTTGATCCCAAGTATTGGGTTCGTGGTATTGGTTTATTATGGTTTTGGTCCGTGGTATTGCATCCAAAAGTGTTGATCTCACGCACTTTCATGGTTGGTTCATGGTATTAGTCCAACAGTTTTTTGATCCTATGGTTTTGGACCGTGGTATTGTGGAAGGCCTAAGACTATAAAAGAGGAAGGAGATCATTTGGCAAAGTATCATCGAATGAATTGAATATCTAATAAGTGCTAGATCTGAAATATTTGTGATTGGGTTATGGTGCAGATCTGGATCTGAATGAAGGAGGAACCTTAGCACATAAAGAAGGATAAGTTCTATTGATGGGTCATAATCTTTATGCTTGAATAATAGTATATTTGTATGATTTTGATTTGTTATATAAGGCGCATGCTTGATCTATAAATCTGACAATCTGGGTAAATTAGTGTCTGAATATTTGAAAGAAGGAATTATCCTTTATAGATCTGCACGCAGGTTTCAGGTTGTTGAAGTAGCGTATATCTTTAAATTATGATCTAGCTGCCTCTGTCTATTGCTGCAGTATTCTGGGTTCAGAATTTGGTGTGTGGTTACTGTTACTGTGTTCTGGGTACAGCTGTCAGAGAAGTGTTCACTTGATTCAGTGCTAATTGGGAAAAGGAGATTGTTTGATGCAGATATACTTGATGATTGATTGATGTTCATGGATCCAGTTTGAAAATTTATGAAAATTGGTCCTTGAAAGAAAAGAAGTAGGGGGTTGTAACTCCCTTCCAGGAGAGAGAGTTGTAGCTCTCTGCAGGTTGCAGCCTGCGTACTGGTAAAGGACTGCACCAGTACAAAATCATTGTAAAAGGAGTTTCTAATTGAAAGAAGATAGAGACATATTGCAGCAAGTGGTTTTCACCCACATTGGGTTTCCACCTTATATCTGGTGTTCTTTGGTGTGATTATCTGTTTTTCTTGTTCATGCTCATTATTTTATGGTACTGACATACAATAATTCAAAGTATAAATATATTGAAAAAGAATTAGATAATACTGATTCACCCCCCCTCTCAGTATTATTTCCAACAATTGGTATCAGAGCAGGTCCTTCTGAAGAAGCTTGATCGCTTGAAGGAAGATCTAACATCATGAGCAACTACGAGAGGGAAGCATCAATCAGGCCACCGATTTTTGATGGAACAAACTTCGTATATTGGAAGGTAAGAGTTACTGCCTATCTTCAATCTTTGGGTACAGAAGTATGGGACATTATAGAAACAGGGTATACTTTTCCATCAGCTACTCCTACAGATTCAGCTGAGAAGAAGAAATATGAAACAAATGCAAAGGCGGTTAATACTCTTCTAGGATGTCTATCTCAATCTGAATTTGTGAAGGTTATGCAATATAAATCCGCAAAAGAAATATGGGACAAGATTGTTTTGAGCTACGAAGGAGATGAACAGGTAAAACGTGCAAAACTTCAAACCCTCAGGATTCAGTATGAGAATCTCAGAATGTATAATGATGAAAGTGTGGCTAACTATTTCCTTCGAGTAGATGAGATTGTTAATTGTATGAAAAACTTGGGTGAAGAAATAAAAAAGGTTGTTGTGGTTGAAAAAGTCCTAAGATCATTGTCCCCCAAGTTTGAATCTAAAGTGTCTGCAATAGAAGAAAAGGAAAATCTACGAACTCTTACTGTGTCAGCTACACGGAATTCTAACTGCTTATGAAATGAGAAAAGGAGGTCCATCAGACAGGAAAGAAGCTGCTTTTAAGGCTTCAGGCAAAGGAGACTACTATGAATCAAGTCACGTGCCAGAAGAAGAAGAAGAATCAAATTTTGTCAGAAATCTTCAACGGGGTACTGGAAGGTTCAGAGGTAAGCTACCTTTTAAATGTTTTGCTTGTGGAAGAGTAGGTCATTATGCTGCCAAATGTCCTCATAAGGATAAGATTTACAAAGGAAAGGAACCTGCCAGATGGAACAAGAAACAGAATGCAAATAAGAAAAGCTACTACACTCATGAAGACAGTGATGGTCTATCAAATAGTGATGAAGATGAACGAGGTAATGACTATAAACTTTTAATGGCATTTGAAGATTATGATTACATGGATGCTATATATGTGGATAGTTTTTATGAAGAGATTTCTAGACTTAAGACATGTATAGAAGAAAAGAATATGATCATTGATACTCTACAATCTCAAATTGATGAAAAAGAAAAATATCTTGAAAAGTTAGAAGGTGAAATTGTTGGCCTTAGAAAAGAAATTGAGAAAACAAAGGCTATTAATCTTAAGTTTGTCAAAAGATCTGAAACTCTGGATGAGATCATCAATGTATAGCGTTCTCCGCTAAACAAGACAGGTCTGGGGTATAATGGAGAAACATCTCAAGCATCCACCTCAAAGAGTTATCTTGATGCAGCAAGAAGGAATGAGCAAAAGCACAATGGAGATCACCAGGTAAAGCAGGGACGAATTACATCAAGAACTAACAAAGACTACCAGGTAAACCAGGGGAAATTTGTCTTAAGGGTGAACAAAAGCTACAACCAGCCACAGGTAAAATCTTCTCAATTTACTTCAAGAATGGATGACAATAAGAATTACAATCATTTGGGTGGTAGATTTGATAACCGCAGAAGTTTCTTCAATGGCCAATGTTTCTCTTGCCATAACTTTGGTCACAAAGCAGTTCAATGTGTTGCATATAAAACAATCATGACTAGAGAAGCTCAAAAACAAAGAAGTATGACTGGGATTACAAAAAGGACCTATAACAACTTTTCGGCTCTTGAAAATGAAATTGAATGTTCTATTTGTAATAACTTCGGTCATGAAGATTTTGAATGCAGGAGCAGATTTTAGCAGACAAAGGAACAAGCCTCAAGCACCAGAACATTGAGAATAAAGGAACCACAATCAGAAAGATGTGGGATAGCCTTTTATGCAGAGGGACAGGAAAATCTATGGTACATTGACAGTGGATGTTCGAAGCATATGACAGGTGATAAAGAAAAACTTGAATCATATTCTGCTTTAGAAAAGGGAAAGAAAGTTTCTTTTGGAAATGATACTCCAACAGCTATAAAAGGAAAAGGCACAGCTCAGTTAAAAGAAAAGGTCAAAGCTGGAAATGTTTTGTATGTTGATGACTTGAAGCATAACCTTCTGAGTGTCAGTCAGATGTGTGATCAAGGAACCGAGGTAATATTTCAATCAAATGGATGTAGCGTTCGTGATCTTGATACAGGGAAAACAGTGATCAAAGGTAGAAGAACTCCAAATAATCTATACATATTTGAAGAAGGACAACAACAATGCTATTTGAGCAAGGATGATGAACATTGGTTATGGCACCGGAGGTTGGGGCATCTAAGCTTTTCACAAATAAGGAAGGCATGCAAATATCAGGCAGTTCGTGGTCTTCCAGATATCAAAATTCCAGACAACACTATATGCAAATCATGTCAGTTTGGTAAGCAAACCAGAACCAACTTCCCAGAGAAGGAAGGATCAGCTAGCAGGCCTCTTGAACTAGTCCATACAGATGTATGTGGTCCTTTCAGGACGAGGTCACCTCAAGGAGAAGAATACTTGATATTATTCATTGACGATTTCTCCAGGTTTGTTTGGTTAGGACTTTTGAAGCACAAAGACGAAGCATTCGAAAAATTCAAATCCTTCAAAGCCTTGGTTGAAAATGAATCAGGTTACAAAATTAAGTGCCTCAGGTCCAACAGAGGTGGGGAGTTTACCTCAAATGAATTTTTCGATTTCTGTGAAGAACATGGGATAAGAAGGGAATTCTCTACAGCTAGAACTCCTCAACAAAATGGAGTGGTGGAAAGGATGAACAGAACAGTCCAACAAATGGCCCGTGCTATGCTTGATGAGTCTGGAACTCCCGC
This sequence comes from Pinus tabuliformis, assembly GCA_031772625.1. Classification (NCBI taxonomy): domain Eukaryota; kingdom Viridiplantae; phylum Streptophyta; class Pinopsida; order Pinales; family Pinaceae; genus Pinus; species Pinus tabuliformis. The sequence goes on from CM062805.1 coordinate 134,633,630, forward strand.
AACTTTCTAGGGTGAAGCTGCATATGCTGCGGTTGTTATTCTCAATAAAAAAAATGTCCGAGTGAACAACACTCAAACTCCTCATGAACTCTGGTATGGTGAGACTCCTTCGGTAAAACACTTCAAAATCTTTGGGAGCAAATGCTATATTAAGAATACTGATGAGCAACTTGGCAAACTTGAACCTAGAGCAGATGAAGGCATTCTTCTTGGTTATTCTCCACACAGCAAAGCATATAAGTGCTACAATAAAAGACTTGGAAGAATTGTTGACAGCATTGATGTAGTGGTTGATGAAAAAGGATACTTTCCTAGGCAAGTAAATCATGAAAATATCGAAGAAGATGAAGACTACCCTCAAAGACAGAATGATGAAGAAGAAGAACCTCAAGAAGCACCAGAGGAACAGATAAGGGTAGAAGAGAAGAATCCATCTAGGTACATTCAGAAGAATCATCCAGAATCTCAGATTTTGGGGCAAAAAGAAGCAGGTGTACAAACAAGATGAACAATTGCAGAAGCTTCAAGCTATTTGGCATTACTCTCATCCACTGAACCACAAAATGTAAAAGAGGCATGCAAAGATGAATGTTGGGTCAAAGCAATGGATGAAGAACTTGAGCAGATCGAAAAGAACAACACTTGGGAGTTGGTTCCTAGACCAAAGGATAAGAATGTTATAGGGACAAAATGGTTCTTCAAAAATAAGTTGAATGAAAATGGGGAAGTAATTAGAAACAAGGCCAGACTTGTTTGTAAAGGGTATGCGCAGCAAGAAGGAATAGATTTTGAAGAAACTTTTGCTCCTGTTGCAAGACTTGAGGCCATCCGAATGTTCCTTGCTCTCTCAAGCTTTCAAAAGTTCAAAGTATTCCAAATGGACGTGAAATCAGCCTTTCTGAATGGAGACTTAGAAGAAGAAGTATACATTGAGCAGCCAGATGGTTTAATTCTTGGAAATGATCCAAATCTTGTATGCAGATTGAAAAAGGCTCTCTATGGTCTTAAACAAGCTCCAAGGGCTTGGTACTATCGTTTGGACAAATATCTTCATCAACAAGGTTTTTCAAAAGGATCAGCAGATAGCAATCTTTATATAAAAATTGAAAATGACAAATTGCTAATACTTGTTGTGTATGTAGATGACATTATCTTTGGCAGCAATGAAGAATCTATGAGTCAAAGCTTTGCCTTGGTGATGCAGAAAGAATTCGAAATGTCCTTGCTTGGAGAATTGACATATTTTCTTGGTTTTCAAATCCAACAAAATGAAGGAGGGATCTTCTTGTCTCAAACCAAGTATCTCAAGCAGATTTTGAAGAAATATGGTATGGAAGAAGAAAAACCAGTATGTACACCCATGGTCACAGGATGTAACCTCAGTGCAAATGATGAATCAACAGTAGTGCATCAACCAACTTACAGATCTATGATTGGAAGTCTACTTTATTTGACAGGTACCCGACCAGACATCATGCATGCAGTGGGAATAGTTGGAAGATTTCAGGCAAATCCAAAGGAAACTCATCTTCAAGCAGTGAAGAGAATCTTCAAATATCTTCAAGGGACTCAAAACTATGGCTTATGGTATCCTAGAGATACAGATCTCACACTTCATGCTTATACAGATCCAGATTGGGTCGGAAGCGTGGATGACAGGAAGAGCACAAGTGGTGGTGCATTCTTTATGGGTTCCAAATTAGTATCTTGGTTCAGCAAGAAACAGAGTTCGATTTCCTTGTCTACAGCTGAAGCAGAATATGTTGCTGCTGCATCTTGCTGCACTCAACTCCTTTGGATGATGCAGACCTTGCAGGATTTTCAAATCACTTGTACACCACCCATCTCCATATTATGTGATAATACAAGTGCAATCAGCATTTCAAAGAACCCAGTCATGCATTCAAAAACCAAGCACATACCAATCAAGTATCACTTTCTCCGGGAACAAGTGCTTGAACAAAAGGTCAAGTTGGAGTATGTTCCTTCTAAGGAACAGGTTGCTGATATACTCACCAAACCATTGCCTAGGGAGACCTTTGAATACCTCAGGCAAAAGCTGGGGGTTGTTGATGCATCATCTTGTTGTTGAATCTCTTCTGATTGTTGGTTGTATGCAAGGTTCATCTGAAGTATATGCGTACATGTGCTGGGTTGCGGATTGGTCAAAGATCGAATGGCACAGGTTCAGGGGGAGCATATCATGCATTGTTGGCATTATGGAGGAAGTACAGAAGGAGATCATGGATGCTGGTCTAAATATTGCTGCAATACGTCTCTATCTCTTTCATGGTCATGGATTATGGTTCTTCTTTGCAGATCTGGTTTATAGTCAGGGGGAGCATGTTCTTAGGGGGAGCATAACCCTTTGCCCTTGATGTCAAAGGGGGAGAGTGATTGGTTGTTGTTGCCATCAAGTCCAAAGGGGGAGATTGTTGGCATTATGATACATATGTTGTACTTGATGGCAACCCACTCATCTCAGATAATAAATTATAATGTAGAGAAAAGTTCACGCACTTATATGCAGACAAAAGTTTATTTCATGTAGAGAAAAGTTCACGCACTTTTATGCAGAGAAAAGTTTATTTCATGTAGAGAAAAGTTCACGCACTTTTATGTAGAGAAAAGTTTATTTCATGTAGAGAAAAGTTCACGCACTTTTATGCAAAGAAAAGTTTATTTCATGTAGAGAAAAAGTTCATGCACTTTCATGCAAGGAAAAGCGCGTATATGTTGGAGAACTTACCTTTGGTCCATGGTAGTTAGTCCTTGGTATTTGAACCTATGGTTTTGGACCATGGTACCTCGTCAGAAGTGTTGATCCCAAGTATTGGGTTCGTGGTATTGGTTTATTATGGTTTTGGTCCATGGTATTGCATGTAGAGAAAAAGTTCACGCACTTTCATGCAAGGAAAAGCGTGTATATGTTGGAGAACTTACCTTTGGTCCATCGTAGTTAGTCCTTGGTATTTGAACCTATGGTTTTGGACCATGGTACCTCGTCAGAAGTGTTGATCCCAAGTATTGGGTTCGTGGTATTGGTTTATTATGGTTTTGGTCCGTGGTATTGCATCCAAAAGTGTTGATCTCACGCACTTTCATGGTTGGTTCATGGTATTAGTCCAACAGTTTTTTGATCCTATGGTTTTGGACCGTGGTATTGTGGAAGGCCTAAGACTATAAAAGAGGAAGGAGATCATTTGGCAAAGTATCATCGAATGAATTGAATATCTAATAAGTGCTAGATCTGAAATATTTGTGATTGGGTTATGGTGCAGATCTGGATCTGAATGAAGGAGGAACCTTAGCGCATAAAGAAGGATAAGTTCTATTGATGGGTCATAATATTTATGCTTGAAAATAGTATCTTTGTATGATTTTGATCTGTTATATAAGGCGCATGCTTGATCTATAAATCTGACAATCTGGGTAAATTAGTGTTTGAATATTTGAAAGAAGGAATTATCCTTTATAGATCTGCACGCAGGTTTCAGGTTGTTGAAGTAGCGTATATCTTTAAATTATGATCTAGCTGCCTCTGTCTATTGCTGCAGTATTCTGGGTTCAGAATTTGGTGTGTGGTTACAGTTACTATGTTCTGGGTACAGTTGTCAGAGAAGTGTTTACTTGATTCAGTGCTAATTGGGAAAAGGAGATTGTTTGATGCAGATATACTTGATGATTGATTGATGTTCATGGATCTAGTTTGAAAATTTATGAAAAGTGGTCCTTGAAAGAAAAGAAGTAGGGGGTTGTAACTCCCTTCCAGGAGAGAGAGTTGTAGCTCTCTGCAGGTTGCAGCCTGCGTACTGGTAAAGGACTGCACCAGTACAAAATCATTGTAAAAGGAGTTTCTAATTGAAAGAAGATAGAGACATATTGCAGCAGGTGGTTTTCACCCACATTGGGTTTCCACCTTATATCTGGTGTTCTTTGGTGTGACTATTGTTTTTCTTGTTCATGCTCATTATTTTATGGTACTGACATACAATAATTCAAAGCATAAATATATTGAAAAAGAATTAGATAATAATGATTCACCCCCCCTCTCAGTATTATTTCCAACAACTTGCACAAATCTTCCAAACTCATACTCACTTCACACACTATGAGAATCAGCTAAACTATCATTGAGCTATCTCCAATATATAGATGAACTGAGGTGCTCAACTCAATAATTACAAAGAACTATTGGGCTCCACAACTCTATTCATATGCTTGATTTGATCCTGATTCTACTCATTGACTCAATGAAACCACTAACTCCACTTTCCTTTTGATATATTCAACTTTAATTAACTTTTGGAGGCCACACAAACTTTTCTGACCATAAACCAAAACATTCAGAACAAGAATGTTGCCACAATATAATAATTAGTTGACTAGTGTGATAAATCTGGAGAAAAACTCATGCAAATGCTTGGTCACATGCATGACACTAGCTCCATGTGAATGGAACATCATAGCCACTCCCATAGGCTTGTTTTCTAGCGACTGGAATTTTTCAGCAACTCCCACAGGCTTCGCTCCATGCAACTGGGGAAAAAGATAAGTAAAGACATTGAGACATCAATCTAGGATCACTACCAGTTGATGGATCATCTTCTGCAGCTCCTAAACACACCTCCAAGCCCCTCTGATAAGTATGAAAATGATGACATAGGCCGAGAACAAGTCAGTTACATGCAAGACCTAGTTTGCCAACCTATTCACCAAGATCATCACCTCCAACTCCTTAAGAAGCAACCACAACATGTCCAACACCTCCATCACTTGTAGCATCTCTAACACCTCTATTAACATCTCCACCTCTTGTAGCAACAACATCATGTCATCCAACTACTTCCAACACTGATAGAGGCTCCTCCAACACATACAACCGCATCTCAACACATGTAGCAACATATCCAATGTCTCTAAGACATGTCAATACATGTGCAACACATGTAGCATCATTTCTACCACCTGTAGCAGCAACATCTTCAACCAACACAACATGTCAACCACAATCCAACATCACATGTAGAATCCATCTCCAAATCACCTGCACTATGTCTAGACATAAGTATGTTGACAGCAACGCCAACTAACAATACCATCAATATGAACACTATAATAACCAAACACTCATAACACATGCATATCATCAGGTACATATAAGGCATATGATGAAAAACACCATGACCCCATTGACATGAATGCCGACACTACAATTCCAACAATCAGGAGCTCAAGGTTGATGCTTAAGAACTCAAACTACTCAATGTGCAGTTCAGGTCTAGTTGTATGGAAATATTGCGCAATTCTGAAGCTCAAGGGTTGGGATTGAGCACTTAGATTATGTAGTGCGCAATTCTAGGAGGAAAAAAATGGGCAGTGCATAATGCCAAAATAAAAGGCTACCACTTGAGGGATGAGACTGCGTAGTGTACAATTAGGAGGGCTAGATGAGGCTGAGTAGCCCAATCGGGGAGCTTTTCCAGTTTTGACTAAGTGTTAGATCAATGAGATGAGATTGAACAAAAGCAAGAATTAAACAAGATCACACACTAAGATTACTTTATGACACAACAAGGAACACTCAAAACATGTGAATAACATACTTTTCTCAATGCAAAAACTTTGTGACAATTGAGACCAAGTGCGACACCAAAGATATACTTTGCGACGATCATGACGACACTTGTGCAACAGTGCTTGAAACTTTGGAGATGAGTGCAATAGATGTTTCCATGATGATAGTAACTCATACAAACAATAATTACCCCCTAAAAACACCAAAATTGGCTTGTGCATAATGTCCAACACTTAACATCCTAGAAGATGACACTTTGATCTTCCCACAAAAGGGATCAAAACAATTAGCAAAGGTACATGCACAGACTCTTAATATTTGCAACAACAACATGAAAATTCAAAGTAGGCTCTGAAATTCGGATGTAAGCCAAAATTTTGGAGGGTGTTGTTGCAACGACAACACTTGGTGACATACTGATAGAATTCCAGCTTCTCTGCCTTGGCTAGCTATTTTGTGTAGGGTCTAGTTCTTCAGGGAGTATTGATTCATCGTTCAGATTACTTTGGTTTCCCCACATATCCCATATACAAAATTAGTCCCCTTTTTCCTTTATTAGTGAAACACCAATATAAAGCTAACCAAATCACAATGTTTCGAATTGGGAGAAGGGTAATGAAGTTCACTAGATTTAGATTTTCAAAGTATAGTTTTTCATATTTGGTGTTTCTCTATGACTTGGAGGCTTGGACAGTAAACTGACAGAGTCACTAAAGGAACACAAACATTTATCCACTGTAAACAAGCCTGGAAAGTACCCCGACGGAGTTTCTTGTTTCACCTCCTTATGGAGGAATCCTTTCGCTTATTTCACCCTTTATTTATATATTTTATATATAGGATTGTGCATAGGCACTTATTCATTTCGTGGGCAAAAGATGGATCCTGGCTTATTGTGAGAAGAAGAGGTTATTCCATCAAAGAAGCATATATAAGACCTCTAATTTTGGTATGCTCGTTTAGATTTTCCCCTTGTCCTTCTTTACTTGATTGCATAAGCACAAAAAACACCAAAAAATACAAAACCAAGTGAAGGCATAAGGTTTCCAAAATAGACATGGATATCATGGCTTAGCAAAAAGCTCTCTTTATGTAAGGATCATATTTTTTGTGGGAACATCATTGACCAAAAGGTGTAACCAAAATGAAGATGAAGGGTTGAAGGTTAGCCAAATGTTGTAGTGTCACAAGACTATTTTCAATTCAAGCACATGCAATGAAGCCAAAGAACAAGTTTACACACAACATTTATTTACATAAATGAAAGGAAAGAATAATACAAGACTAAAAAAAAGAACAAAAGAACAAACTATGTACATAGAGTAGGGAATGACCATAGACCATATTCCCACCTAAATATTGGAGAGGATATGTGTGATGTCTAAGCTTCACATGCATGGTATACAGTCTAATCCACAGGGATTGGAATTTAGTGTGCTTACCTTTGTATTCATTGGCTTTATCCCACTTTAAACCAGGTCACCCACACTGAATTCATTCTTCCCTGGAGACCTCTTTTCAAACCATCTCTTGATATGACTTCGATGGAGAGATAATTTTTCTTTAGTTTTCTTTCTTTCTTCTTGAATTTTAAGGAGGGTGTTTATCCTACTCTGAACCAATAGGCATGGCTTACCCTGATATTCTTGCAAAAGTTGAAGGCAGGAAAATAGATGTTTGAGGGTAGGACCACTTCTTTTGTGCACACCAAGAAGTAAGGAGACATATTCAAAGAAGGTTTAGGCATGATGCAGTCAGCCATAGGGAATTCACCAAAGCAGAGTGGTAGTTCTGATGTTGAGAGAAAACAAAATTTGATAATGCAGATAAGGTTCTTGTTGGTAGACTCAGCAAGACCATTTCCTTGTGGGTAGTAATTAGAAAAATATTTCAATATGATGCCATTTTCCAATGAAAAATCATGTAATCTTAATGATGATAAATGTGTTGCATTTTTTAAAACAAGTGAAGTCAGAATGCAAAACCTAGTAATGGTGTTCTGTTTGAGGAAGTTGATGACTTCTTGATCATTCACATGCTTGAGTGGAACCAATTTTATCGACAATGTAAAGTAATCTATGGAAGTAAGAATATAGTGATTTCACTCTGATGAGCACAGGAATATCTCACAAATAATGTCCAAGCCCCATTGTTGAAATGGTTCCTCCACAGTGACAGGTTGCAATGGGATAGTTGAATTCTTCCCCCAGCCCACACACTTTTGATAGACTGGACACTTTATAGCATAAGGGTGAGCATCTTCGAAATGTGTGGGCCAATAAAAACTGACTCGCAACACTTTGTGTGCCATAATGTCACCCACAAAGTGTCCTCCGGATGGTCCATCATGAAGGTCACACAACACCTTTTCCAAATCTGGTGCTTTTAAGCATTTGAGAAGGACTCTATTATGGTGCATTTGAAAAACAAATCCATGTAACATCTAGTAAGATAAATCTTTCAATCTAACTACTGTTAGGCCCCTATACTACTAGTGTAACCCCTTATTGTTATTAGTACAACCCACTTATTATATTGATGTACCCATGTAGTGCCCATATTGTTACAATTGTGCCACATAGAAGCCCACTATTGTTATTATTGTGCCCTTAAATTATTATTGTTATGTCGGCTCTGATTATGTTATGACCCCTTAGACTCCTATATATATAAAGGAGGTCTTTTCATTTGTATCATCCAAGAATTGTTCATTCATAGGTTGCCCCCATGAAGAGGCAAAATTCTAAGGCGTTGATCTCTCTTTTCTATCTTTTCTTGAGCTGGTTTCATAACATTTGGTATGAGAGCTTTGGATTCTAGGGTTTCGCTACTCCAAACAGGTCATCGTGGAGATTTCACTATAAATTTTTTTCTGCGACGTTTCAGAAGTTGCAAAAAACACCATTTGAGAAGACATCGTACTAAAGCTCAGGCCCAAATTTCAGAGCTTTTCACGCTATATTTACGGAGATATGATATGAGGAAGTTGGTCTTTTTGCAGACTCCTGAATTACATTCCAAACAAGTGACCTTGGGAAAATTGTCATAACTTTCTCTCTGAGCATTGGATTGAAATTTCGTGAGAAGGTACAAAAGAGGCCAGACTGTAGTTTATTTTACATCTTTTTCAGATCCAAAGGTCAAAAAAGTGACACGTGGCACTTCATACAAGTTCGCTCTTCTGGAAAGGTCTATAATCAGGTCATCTTGGGAGATTGTGCATAACTCTTTCTTGGAGAATCCAATTTGGATCAGACTGGTGGCATTGGAAAGAGGACACAGATGGCTACTATAGGTCGCAATTTCAAAACTCAAAGATCTGAAAGTACAGAGTTACAGTCATTTCAAGATCAAATTCCTAAAATCAAGAAAAAGCAAGATGAGGAAGTTTGATGGCAAGGATCTGGTAAATTGGATACTTCAGATGGAGCAATATTTTGATCTACATGGTGTACCATTGTTACAAAAGGTATGTATTGCATATTCATATTTAGAACCAGATCAATCTTTATGGTATGAAGGGCCTTGTTCTCGTAAACAACTTGTTACATGGTCAATTTTCACGGAGGAAGCGATAGCACATTATGAGGATACAAAGAGCAACACCACAACAATTGGAAAGAGTAAAAGGGCTTTGTGACATAGTGGAAAGCAAAATTATGGAAACCAGGAAGCATACCCCTCACAACTATAAAGACGGAAGTGTTGTTTCTCCCAGCCTGCCACAACCTACAAGGGTTACACCACAACAATTGGAAGAAAAAAGAGAAAAAGGGCTTTGTTACAATTGTGATAGCAAATGCACTAAAGGTCATAAGTGTGCTAAGAAGAAATTATTTTACATAGAATATGAAGAGGAGGAAGAAAAGGATCAATAAACATCAAAAGAAGAGGATATATGCTAGGACCCCACCCCAGAGAAAGAAGAAATGAATAAGACCATATCTTGTAAAGCATTGGCAAGAATTACCACTCCTCAAACTCTCAAGATAGAAGGACATATCAAGAAGAAAAAGGTGCAAGAAGTGAAAGATCACATTGAGAAAGAAGAAATGAATCCAACCATATCTTGTAATTCATTGGTCGAAATTACCACTCTTCAAACTATCAAGATAGAAGGACATATCAAGAAGAAAAATGTTCAAGAAGTGAAAGATCACATAGAGCATCAAGAAATGAATCCGACCATATCTTGTAAAGGATTGGAAGAAATTACCACTCCTCAAACTCTAGAGATAGAAGGACATATCAAGAAGAAAAAGGTTCAAGTAGAGAAAGATCACATCGAGCATCAACAACAAGTTCTCCAAATTTTAAAGGATAATGCCACTTCGGTGCAAAATCAAATGAAACAACAGGTAGATCAACATCGTAGTGAAAAATGTTTTGATGTAGGTGATTGGATATTTTTACTGCTACATCTCAAGAAAGCTATTTATGAGAAGGAAATGTTGGCAATACTACATGCACTTAAAAAATGGCGACCGTACCGAATGAGAAGACTCTTCAAGGATGAGGATGTGGAAGCATTGTTTTGTGCTATTTCGATAAACGAAGCAAGGGATGAATGGAATAAGGATGAAGAAGTATGGCCACTTATTCAAAAGTTGCAAAAGATCCCAATTCAAACAATATTTCCAAAAATTGAAGAGGAAGGAAAAATCATATTGGAACCTGGAGCAGTCACAGAAACAAGAACCTGACAACTACGAAATCGATCAATTTCAAAGTATCTCATCAAGTGGAAGAACTTACCTGTCGAAGATTCCACATGGGAGGACAAGAATTTTATACAGAAGCATCAAGAACTACTCAAGCATTGAGGACAATGCTTTTTGAAGGAGAGGGGCATGTTAGGCCCCTATACTACTAGTGTAACCCCTTATTGTTATTAGTACAACCCACTTATTATATTGATGTACCCATGTAGTGCCCATATTGTTACTATTGTGCCACATAGAAGCCCACTATTGTTATTATTGTGCCCTTACATTATTATTGTTATGTCAGCTCTGATTATGTTATGACCCCTTAGACTCCTATATATAGAAAGGAGGTCTTTTCATTTGTATCATCCAAGAATTGTTCATTTATGTAATGTAAAGGAAGTTGCCCCCTCGAAGAGGCTTAATTCTAAGGCGTTGATCTCTCTTTTCTATCTTTTCTTGAGCTGGTTTCATAACAACTACCCTCTTTTTTCATGCAGATAAACAATAGGGAAGAGTATCATGCTCAAGATACTCCATAAATCAACGTACCAAGAGGTTGGAATGTTAGTGGGGGGAGCTTGCTCCACAATGTACATCTCGATTTCCTGTTCCCATCTGAATGAATATTCTTCTGGTGTATTCATTACTTTTTCTACTAGTTGGCATGGACTATGACCCTTCGTAGTGTTAATTGGTTTGAAATTGAGATCATATTCCTGTAATTAGTCATCTAGTCTGCTTTTATTTCACCCAACTCTTGTTGAACAAATAACGATCTGACAATTGGTGATGCAATAATTTTTCAAAAGACATGGTCGAAAGTATTTAACCACCTTGTAGACAGCATAATCATGTTTATCAAAGGCAGGATAGTTAATCTCAAGTCCTTGCAAGTTGGAACTCATGAATGATATTAGATGTTCAATGTTCTGATTGTCTTTTTGCTTAAGCACGACGAAAAATGAAGTATCATAAGCAAAAGTGTAGATCAAGAAATCCTTGTTGAAGTTTGGGATATATAGAACTAGTTCTTCTGTGATTTATTTATTTATACAAGAAAATGTATCCTTTTTCCTCTTATCCCACTTGTAGACTACATTCTTCTTCACTATCTCCTACATTGGTTTTACTATCTCCGCATAGTCGGAGATGAATTTGGTGAGAAAAATTAACTTCCCCAAGAAGAACTGCATGGCTTTCTATTGAAGCCCCGAAAATTGGGTCTACAACAAGGGGGATACCCACCCGGTCTGGACCTTGGTTGGCAGCTCCTTCTCCGTTTGGTATAGCGGGTCCTACTGGGGATATGGGACCAATTTCCCAATTTCAGTGTGTGTGTGGGAAAGATTGATATTTCTGCTTCTAACAGTTTCTAAATGGAATACTTATACACTAATTCTAATCTAATAATTATATTCTAATAAACAGGAATATGTAAATCTACACTAACCCGGGGTGTAACCTTTCCTCTATGTGATCTAAAATGATTTCAAACAACAACTGGTAATAAAGATCATTCAGCTATTATGAGAAAAGAATTCAATAAATATGAACCACTTCGTATAAAAAGTTAGACGAAACAGTTGTGAAAAACATATCGCATAATGAGATATTCATACACTAAGCATAAATAAATAGCTATCGCCGTACAAAAGTTCCAAATGATAACTCAAGCATTCATACATTAATATATAAATAACTGAACTGGAAATCACTCTAACACAAGGCAAAAATAGTTAAGAGATAGAAATACCATTTATAACTAGTCCTACTCATGAGCTTCAAGTGATAACGATTTATTTCCTCTTGATCTAACATCCACTAAGAGTACAAAAGTGCAACATTAGTAGCAGATATCAAATGCAAACATCAATAAAACCTGTTCAATTCATTCATCAAAACCTCCTCAGAGGGTACAGAAGTGCATGTTCTGGGGATAAGTTTTTGATAAATTTCAGGACCCTTCTCTAAATGCATGAGAAGGGTTTAAATACTACTAAATAATTGTAAAAATAAATTATTACAAAAATATAGGATGTGGTTTAAATGACCGTCCTCTTTTCAGGAAAATAAAACAAAATTAAAGCTAAAATTGAATCTAAAATTAAACTACTTCTGTATTTGGTCCTTGAAATCGCACGCGTGCAACATCTGTTTGAGAAGAGTCGGTTGGCTGACTTCCACTTTTAGCTGAGCTGAGAAAACCGAATCGACAAGAGCTGGCACCATCTTTTCAGCCGAATTAATGATACACTTAACAGTCATCCACTGGCTATGTGGCTTTACCAAGTATGCCCAGTAATAATCCCAATTTAACTTGGTTAACCCTTGGATTGCTTTTGCTTTTTCTTGAGCTCTCTGCTTCCAATCTGTCTGTATCGTTACTTTCATGTGATTTTTGGGGCTTGCAGGTGATTGGGCAATTAGCAACTTGCCTTTTCGAGCAATTTTTCTCAGCGATGCGCATAGGAAACTGCCTCCGTTCCTTGATCCGGGTTTCCTTGATGCGTTTTTCGCCTTTTTCACTTTTTCCTTTTAGCAGATATAAAGTTCAAAATTTATAAAAATAATACCTCTGAAATCTCTTGACCTTGAGTTTTAAATTGTCTGTTTCTTATCTCAACGATGTCCAGTACCCACTTTACCATGTTAGTGTATGGGAGAATTTTGGGTCTTGCTGCTATCCGGTGTAAGAATCAGCAAGCTAGCTCCATAAGGGATGCTTCAAAAGAACCATTTGAGCCCACGGTAGCAACTACTTCCATTACTCTGGGATTCTCCTCTTCGAGCAGATTATACATGCCTTCCCACGTAGCTATTCTCGCATCTCTGTTACAAGTTGTGTCTGTATACAAGGGCATCATTTCCTTTTCTTCGTTGCTCAGGGCTTTGCTTTTCTTTCCCATTTTATCTGGCATATTGCTTCGTATTGGCCTCTCCTCTCTGTTCCTGCAATTCACAAGTGAAGTGAAAATGAATGACAAGGAAGGGTGATGCGAAAGTTTTAAATGCCGCAGACATATGTAGTATACCACCTTACGTGAAATGATTCTTTCAATAAGCACGATCCCATATTCCATTAATAACTGGCAACTACCTCATTTATTAGCATCAAAGCGCATAACCAGGTGTCAGCTTAGGGAAAATACTTTTCTTGAATAACGTGCCCGAGAGATCTGCGATGGAGCGATCTTGTGATTTGCTTCGCAACATCGCAAAATCGCAGAATCGCAAAGTTGAGAGCTCATGACATCGCATTATTGTATTATCGTTGCATCGTTGTATTGCAAAATCGCAGGATTGTTATGTATGACAATCTTTGTTAACCTATTTTCAGCGAAATGTGATCTGGTGATCGGCGTCATCGCATATCAACAAATTTTAAAGTGTTTCAATGTGAGTTGTGCTGAATTTGATGCGATATTTGTTTATTATCGCATATCGCAATCTCGCAAATGTTGGAATTGTGCTTGTAAGGTGGCATCCCGCTATCTTATGCGATGCAATATTTCCTAAGGAAAGATTTTCATTTTACCTTATCATAAAACTTAGTTTTTTTAGATTTTCCAAGGGGCTTCCTAAGCTTATGATGGTAATTTTATTTGAAAAGGAAATTTAACCACTACTTTGATTTTTTTAGATTTTTAACTAAGGGTCCCCACTTATTTAGTATTAGGAATAACACTAAATAAGAACGGGGGTTGTTGCTGGCCACAACAATTGGCGATTCACTTGGAAGAACCAATTATCTCTGCCTTTTTTTGAATTTTCAAAACTTCCAAAACAGAAAATTTTCCAGAAAGTTAAACTTTATTATAGAAAGATAAAGTACATTATATTCTAACCTGTCAATGAAATTTTGTTTCAACTATTTTCAACTTTGATTATTTGCTGCCTCAAGCTAGTCCTTGTATTTACATTAGTCATTACTTGGTTTGTAAAGATAAAACAAAGTCTTCTCTGTAAACTAGTTTTAAATATGCTCAGTTGTTGTAGGTAGAGCCGCTGCTGCCAGCAGGCATTTATAGCCTTGACAGGGTTACCTGTTACCAAGCAATGATCCTTTATCCTATTTAAAGAAACCTACAATTCTCAAAGAAGAATCCACATCCACACTTATTGCTTTGGTTTTATTTTTGTTCTTAAAGAGCAATGTCTTGGTTTGATAGCCAATTTATGACACAGTCATTCACTTGATTTATAACTTTGCTGAACAAGCTAGCTCGTGATGAGACCCCTTGTCTTTCGATCGCAACAATCTCGAGTCTTTGCCCTGTTGTGGTATGTAGTATTGGCAAAGTCAGCAAGTTATAATATCTGTGATTATGATAAGTCGGCTCGTGATGAGACCTCTCACTCTTTAAGATAAAGTGTATCCTTGGATTGTTCCTCTGAAAGTTGTGATTTGCTTAGTAGGGAGGAAGTCATTGTTTCCTTAAGATAGCTCTGGAAGACAATAGTAGAGTTTTTTGGAAATAGCTATTCTACAGGGAATCTTTATTTTGTTATTGATACCTTTCATTGCACCGATATAAAACAATTTCTCACTAAAGGTTGTTTTCATCAAATTTTATGAAGTTGAAACTAGTATCATATCTAGGCTAGAGTTTTTAACTGCATCTTTCAATAATAAAGATCAATTTTCCAAAAGATTTGCTATTTATACAAGCAAAAGATCAAAATTTGAAAGAGAATTGGTGTCTTTTTCGTAAATGCCAAAAGTAACCATTTACAACTGGTTTTATTATGAAAAGAAAAACAACTACTCTACAAAAATAGAAGACTGATCTTCTATGGAAAATATTTCTTGAGAATCTGACCATTAACAGGTAGAGAATCTATTTTCCCTATTAAATCTTGTAACATGAAGGTAGACGGACCTACGACTTCTACAATTTGAAAAGGACCAAGCCACATTCTTTGAAATTTTGTATGTTTTCCCTTTTCTTCATGAGCCTTGTCCCATTTTAAAACTAGATCTCCCATCTGAAAATCTTTTCTAGATACCATATTGGAATCAAAAGAGGCTTTCACCAATGCTTGATGATGAGCGTGATTTACTTTAGCCCGTTCTCATTGTTCTTCTAATTTAATTAATTCCAGCTGCCTAAGTTGTAAAGAAGAAGTTGGTATTTCATCAATGTATTGAACTAAGGCTAAAGAGGGAATTGCCAGGTGTGTTGGAAGAACTATTTCTTTCCCATAAACTAAATTAAAGGGAGAAGTGCCAATAGAGGCTTTTTGCGTTATTCGATCTGCCCATAAAGCATATATTAAAGACTTATGCCAATTCTTATGATTTTTGTCAATGGTTCGTTTGATGATTCTGATTAAGTTCTTATTTGTGGACTGAGATAAACCATTGCCCTGCGAATAGTAATTGGCAAAATATTTAAGTTTGAAACCTCTTTTGAGTGCAAACTCAGTCATTACATTTCTAGAAAAGTATGATGCTTTATCAAACATTAAAGCTGAAGGCAATCCAAACCTGGTGATTATGAACTGATCTATGAATTCAATGATGTTTTCAGCGTTAGCCGTCTTGAGTGGAACTGCTTCTACCCATTTGGTAAAGTAATATGTTGCTGTAAGGATGTATCTATGATGTTTAGAAGAGTGAGGAATGATCTCACCTATTATGTCAAATCCCCACTGATCGAAAGGTTGTTCAATAGTAACTGGTTGCAGTGGCAAGGATGGCTTCTTTTGTCTTCCAATAGCAGTTTGGCAGACTTGACATTTCCTTACGTAGTTATGTGCGTATTTAAACAATGTGGGCCAGTAATAGCCTGCGCGTAAAATTTTGTGAGCAGTTGCATCTCCAGCGTAGTGTCCATTTGCTGGCCCATCATGGAGTTCCTGCAAAACTTTTTCAGCTTCAGCTTTCTCAAGACATCTAAGTAGAACAGAATCATAATTTATTCTGAAAAGAACGTCATTTACAAGTTGATATTGTTTGGCTTTTAACCTCAGGGCTCTTTTCTTGGTGTGATCAAGATTTGGAGGAGCATATCCATTTTTTAAATAATAAATAATATCAGTGTATAATGACTCAACATCATTTAGGCTTACCTCGTACACTTGTACCTCTTCAGATGGATTTTCGGGTATTAGCGATGCTCCTGCCAGCATTTTGCAAAAGCCTTGGCCTTTTACAATACTTGCTGGTTTGATTTCAACATCATATTCTTGTAAGGCAGTAACCCAATTGGCCCTTTTCTCACCCACATCCTTCTGTACTAGAAGATTTCTTACCGCTGGAAACGGTACTATGATCTTGGTATGTGTTTTGAGTAAAAAAGGTTTGAAATATTTAATTGCTTTAAAAACAGCATAAGCTTGTTTTTCCACATCTGAATAATTCAATTCAGCACCTTGTAAATTGGAACTGAAAAAAGCAATTGGGGCTTCCGCCTTTTCTTGATTTGCTTGAGTGAGCGTTGCAACATATGATCTATCTGAGGCAAAAGTGTACAAAATAAAAGAATCGGAAAAATTTGGAGTAGCTAATGATGGAGCATTGATAATGGCTTGTTTGATCAGATTGAAAGCCTCATGTTAATCTTGGCCCCATTTAAAGTTTTCATTCTTTTTAATCATGGCTTGTAAAGGAGACACAATTCTTGAAAAGTCTGGAACGAATCTCTTTACAAAGTTGATCTGGCCAAGGAAAGATTGCATCGCTTTCTTGTTGTGAGGTAGGGGGACTACGGAAATTTCTTTGATTCTGTCAGGATCAATGTGAATTCCAGATTTTGACACTATGAATCCTAAAAGCTTTCCTTCACTCAATGCGAAAAAGGATTTTTTCTAGTTAAGCAAAATCCCATACCTTAAAAAACGTTGGAAGATTTGTTTTAAATCCCTAAGATGGTTGTTTCGTTTCTTGGAATAAATAGTTATATCATCCAAATAGATTACCACTGATTTGTTAACTAACCATTTGAATGCACTATCCATGGCTCTCTGAAATGTGGCACCCGTGTTAATCAAACCAAATGGCATCTTTTGATATGCGTATGTGCCCCATTTAGTTCTGAATGTTGTTTTCAATTGATCGTTGGGGTGTACCAGCACTTGGTTGTACCTTGAGAATCCATCCAAGAATGACATTAATTTTGAGCCCGCAACTACCTGCAGTATTTGTTCCATGGGAGGTAAAGGAAAATTATCCTTTTGGCAGGCCTTGTTAAGGTTTCGAAAGTCAATGCAGATTTTGATATCTCTGTTTTTTTTTCTAACAGATACCATATTGGAAACCCATTTAGAATGTCTAACAGGAAAGATTATTTTCGCTTTCAATAACTTATTGAGTTCAGTTTTAATCTGGTTTTCTAAATTTGGATGGATCTTGCTCAACTTCTGTTGGACAGGTTTTTCATTATCGATCATTGGGATAGTATGTTGGATGATGGAGGTGTCGTACGTTTTGAGTTCATCATAATTCCAAGCAAAAACACCTTTGTATTGTTTCAAGAGATGAATATATGCTAATTTCTCTTCGGGGGCTAGGCCAAGGCCTAGTTTGATGTTCTGTGGTTTAGCATCAGTTCCTAGTTTTACTAATTCATAATTCAAAGTTGAACTTTGGAGTTTTGAATTGGTAGATCTTTTGAATTGATCTTTCAAATCATAAAGGTCTTCTAATTTTACTACTGATTTAGGTATAGCATTGTTAGTACTATCCTGTTGCAATTGTTGGTCATGTTGGTCTTCGTCAATTATTTGATTGGTGTAGGATCCTTCAGATGTGAGAAACTCACGATATCAGGATCATCATTGAAGATCCTCCAATTAGTGATGTTATCAGGGATAGATGGTATAAAAATTAACTCAATTGAAAATCGTTCAGGGCTAAAATCTTCTGAAGGAATGAACTTGGAAGCTACGTTGGCTAAGAGGTTTGCGCTAGCATTCTGGAGTCTGGGAATTGATGAAATATTAAATGCTATAAAATGTTCAGTCAGATCTTGAACTAAAGATTGGTAATGCTTTAAATGACTTGATAAACAATGTATAGTATTTCGTACTTTTCTGATTACAATTTCAGAATCTCCGAAAACTTGCAGATATTTAATGTCTAATCCGATCACTTTATATAACCCTTGGACTAGAGCTTCGTATTCTGTGGTATTGTTGGTGCACTCGAATTCGAGTCTGCAAGTTAGCATGGTCTTATCTCCCTCTGGGCTTACTAATACGCATCCTGCTCCTGCTCCTTCGTTAGACTTAGAACCATCAAAAAATAGTTTCCAAAACAAAGATTTATTTATAGGACTATCTATAAAATTAATGCATTTAGAACTATCTGTTCGAGAGAAATTTTCTACTTGAGATAAAACAGAATGTTCTAGGTAAGGTGAAGAATGAGCATTAAAATTTCCTAGGAAAGAATCTACTGAATAGTTGCCAATGATGTTAGAATTACATGCTACTGGTTCGTTTTCTCCCTCGAGTTTTGTTACTATGTATTTCTGATGTTTCTCACGTTCAACTTTAATTTGATTGGGTTTACCATTGTAAGGGAGCCACATGTGTGACCAATCAGTTGCAAAGTATCCATGAAGTTTTTCTGACCAATCTCTGCTAAGAGTTAAGCCATAAAATTTAGGAATGTCAGTAACTAAAATGTCGATGACTTGACATACCTTTAGGTTGGATGACAGCCTTATGGTAACATGATTTAACTTGCCAATCACTTCAACTTGCGATCGATCTAGCTGAACTATGCGCACAACAAATTTCTGTGGTTGAACAGTCAATTTTGCACAAATTGATCTTGGCAAAATATTTGATGAAGCTCCAAAATCGACTAAGCAATTATGCACATTTTTATTAAATATTTCATAAGTAAGGAGAAATGGGGGAGTATGCGCTCTCGATCTTCCTCCAATTACGATGTCATTTGGATCAACTTTATTCATCGTACTAGTTGGAGGTCTTCCCATATCATGAGAAGCTTGAGAGATTACAGCAGCTGGTAAAGGTGCAACTGGTACAGCATGTAATTCCTTCAAAAGTACTTTTTGCTTGTTTTTTAACTTTCTCAATTCAAAAAGAGTAATATTGGCCCTAGTCTTTTTCATGTCTTCTACGATATTATACTCCATTTCATCCGAAACGATTAGCGTTTTAGGTGGAGTAGATGTGTTTGTTTCGACTGGGCTGGTTTGAGTCGCTTTAGGTGATGTTTTCTTGGCTGCGACATTATCCTTAGTCATCGAGCTTGCGCTCTTTGGCTTAGGTGTAGGTTGAGGAGGATCAAGTTGATTTCTACTGCGAGTACTAACCAGGAATGCCTCCTGATCCTCTTCATTTGGGAAGATGAAATCCCACATACCTTGTAACTCAACAACTTCTTCTTCATCGGTATGCTCTTCAGTAGCGTTTTCCTCTTCTTCTTCTTCTGATTCAACATTTTAAATAGCGTTAGGGGGTTTGGAATCAGTTGAGGGATTTCTTTTAAAAGGCCTGTATGGATTTTTAGAAGAAATTTCTGCTACTTGCTTCTTGATGTCGACCATTTCGTTAGACATGGTCTTCAAAACTTTTTGTAATCCTTCTAAATCAAATGGATCTTTCGATTGTTTTTTCTTGGGATCTTCTTTGAAAGAAACCTTCTTAGATTTTCGTTCTTCCATCGCGTTTTTCTTTTCTAAAGCCGTAATACATTTCTCTACTGCTATTGCTTCCTTCATGTTTTCAACTAAGATTGGTTTGTTAGCCCTATCAACAAAGATTGCTAATTTTGATGGTAAATCAGTAATGTACCATTCACTTTGCACTTCTTCACTAGGCTGAGAAGTAGTTTAAGATTTTATTGAAACGTAGATTAAAATCTTTGATGGGTTCTCTTGACTCGACCCTAAGGTTAGACAAGTCATTGATTAGTGTCGCTGTAGACCTATCATCACCAAACTTGGTCAAGAATTGTTCTTGGAAGATATCCAAACTAGTAATAGATCCAGATGGTAATGAGAAATATTATGATCTGATTGTTCCTTGCAGAGTATAAGGAAAAAGTCAAACAACAGCATCTTCATTGGTAACTCCATTGAGATTTATGGATAGCATAAAGTTATTTATATGTTCTTCTGCTAGCATGCCTGCCTCAGGATTAAACTTAGGCAGCCATTTTTCAGGATGGGCCAGTATCTGACTCAAGGGTGCAAGCATTAAGACTGCCCCTGGGTTATTCCATGGAGTTTGGGCCATTGCTGAACTACTAACAGAGGAAAGTGCAGAAAATGATCCTTCTGGTTGAGAAGATGAGGATATTATGACTCTAGATGGTTGAGAAGGAATTGAGGAAGTTGCAATAGGCTGATGGACGATGATCTGAAGTGGAGGAGTGGATGGTTGACTTCGCGGTGAAGAGGTTGAGATGGATGATGATGATGAAAGAGTCTCACTATCAGATCCTTTAGGAGACTTTCTTGCTCTCTTCCTAGTAGGTAGAGGTAATTTGGTTGGCTGGACACCA
Organism: Pinus tabuliformis; assembly: GCA_031772625.1. NCBI lineage: Eukaryota > Viridiplantae > Streptophyta > Pinopsida > Pinales > Pinaceae > Pinus > Pinus tabuliformis. The sequence goes on from CM062805.1 coordinate 134,654,400, forward strand.
AACTTTTCACTCTTTAACTTGGTAAGAGGATGAGCAGGATTATATTGCGAAATCACGTTGCCTTGAGATTTATCAGAATTTTGAGGAGATATTGAAAATCGCTGAAGTTTGTGAATTAAAGATTCAACTTTAGGAGGTTCAATAGTAGATTGTTCTGAAATGTCAGGGTTTGTAGCAGCGGTTGTTGATCCAACGACTTCTAACTCTGGATTTAAGGTTTCTGAATGCAATGGATAAGTCAGAGGAGATGGTGAGGGCGATTTACTCTTAGAATGGTATTTATATTTATGTTTACTTGCCATTCATAGTTCAACCCTGCTTCTAGCACCAAATATTTTGAAGCCCCGAAAATTGGGTCTACAACAAGGGGGATACCCGCCCGGTCTGGACCTTGGTTGGTAGCTCCTTTTCTGTTTGGTATAGCAGTTTCGACTGGGGATATGGGACCAGTTTCCCAATTTCAGTGTGTGTGTGTGTGGGAAATATTGATATTTCTGTTTCTAACAGTTTCTAAATGGAATAATTATACTATAATTCTAATCTAATAATTATATTCTAATAAACAGGAATATGTAAATCTACACTAACCCGGGGTGTAACCTTTCCTCTATACGATCTAAAATGATTTTAAACAACAACTGGTAATAAATATCATTCAGCTATTATGAGAAAAGAATTCAATAAAGATGAACCACTTCGTATAAAAAGTTAGATGAAACAGTTGTGAAAAACATATCGCATAATGAGCTATTCATACACTAAGCATAAATAAATAGCTATCACCATACAAAAGTGCCAAATGATAACTCAGGCATTCATACATTAATATATAAATAACTGAACTGGAAATCACTGTAACACAAGGCAGAAATAGTGAAGAGATAGAAATACCATTTATAACTAGTCCTACTCATGAGCTTCAAGCGATAACGATTTATTTCCTCTTGATCTAACATCCACTAAGAGTACAAAAGTGCAACATCAGTAGCAGATATCAAATGCAAACATCAATAAATCATGTTCCATTCATTCATCAAAACCTCCTCAGAGGGTATAGAAGTGCATGTTCTGGGGATAAGTTTTTGATAAATTTCAGGACCCAAATCGAAGGCATTTTGCTATTACAAGGCTTGGAGAAGACATTGCAAAGGTGTGAGTGTGAGATTGGAGCGTTTGAGTGAGTGGGAGCAAGTTTTAGAGGGCGCGACGCACATACCCAGGAGCGCGACACACTCACCAGGCACGGCGCAGACGCAACCAGCCCGTTGTTGAAAGTTTACACCGGCATGGCGCATACCCAGCGCGCGACACACTAGGAATTGCACGCGGCGCACACAGACCAGGGGCCGAGAAACATTGCCAAACCACTCCAAATTTTGGTGAAGGCTATCAAATCGAGAGGTAAGCCTTACGACATCACCTGTTCATCAAATTTTATCAATGATATGGTGTTTGTGGAGATGTTTGAATGTCACCAAAATGCATAAGGTCAACCATAAGACATCACCAAGAAAATGATGGCTAGGGTTGTTAAAATGTGTTGTTAGTGCCAAGGTTTCACTCCACTCACCTATTCCCCTCACCTATCATTTTTCCCATCTCCCCTCGATCATTTTTCCTAAAACCCCACCCTAAATCACTACCTAACCCTCTCTCTATTCCTCCACTATTTGGTCAACTCAAAATCACCATAAGACCAGCTCATTGTGCAAGCAAGGCGGTGTAAGAAAGGTGCAAGGTCGAAGGGTTGAAAAGTGAAGCAATTTGGAGCAATTTAGGGTAATCTCAGAGCACGCGGTGCACTCATTGGGTGTGGCGCACTTAGAGCCTGTCCACTGTGTAAATCCGCCACTGGCGTGGCGCACTCAGAGCGCACGGAACACTGGGAATTGCGCGCGGTGCACAGGGATATAAAGCCCAGAAACCAATTAATTTGCCTAAAAAATTTTGGATGCTCATCAAATTTGAAAGGTAGGCAACCTACCTCCACTCTTGCATCAAACTTGAAAGGAATAGCATGGTTTTAGGAGTATAAATCAAATGCAAAAATTTTTATAAAGAAAACAAAAGAAGACACAAAGAAATCATGATCCTAGGGTTTGTGCTACAGTGACAGTGCTGCCAAGGTGTTTCAAACCCTACCCCATCAACACTATACCCAAACTACTCCTAGGTCCCTGAAAACTCTCTCCCTTTAACCACTATTCCCATTACATCATTCCCTTCCTAATATTCCTTGTTTTGTTGTCCCCTTGGTGGAAGATTGTCAGAGCAACTACCAGCTTCATTGGAATCAAAGGGCAGCATAAAAATCAAGGTACAAACAGCAGTAATGGCATCCGAAGTTTCATCAGAATATGAGGAGGAGACCCACAGTGATACAGCTTTAGGAGAAAGGGCCCACAAGAGACATCACCGGAGTGGCAGACATCTTAGAGATGAGCCAAACACCCTCACCGAGTTGCAGGCATGCCCTCTTGCTATGTGTTGTTTCCAGCACTTAGCATGTTTTGAATTTTTTCAGAGGGTGGCAAATATCAGAGTTTATCATGAGTTGGCCCATCTTTTTGCACTTCACCTACATGGAGGACAGTCTATCTTGGTTGGGATCACTTTCACATTGACACTCGAATCCATATCAGTGGCAACAGGCATACCAAACATTGGAGAGCAGTAGCACAAGAAGAAGAAGGCAGAGAGGCATCATTATGAGCCTTATATCAAATCAGCTATTTGAGCCACCTCACGAGAGTTTTTCCATTCAGATTTTTGAAAGATGAGTATGCCTCGCTCATGAAATTGATCATGAAGTACTTCAGTTGCGAGGGGAGGTTTTCTCACCTTTATGCCTATCACATCAGGTTGCTCATGCACTTTACCAGGGTGCGGATGAGGAACCTCCCATTTTTCATCTGCAGGAACATAGAGAGCATGAGAAATTTCATGCAGCACAAGACCCCTCGACAGCAGCTCAATAGTGTGTATCACTTTGCCCTTATCCAGATTTTGGTGGACCATCAGTTGGGATTACAGGGTATTTCTTGGGAGGACTTCATCTCCTGTGACTTCTTCAGCGCTCCACTAGTGGTTTCAGAGGCAGAGCATGAGATAGGGGGCCCATCTCATCAGTATGAGTGACATGAGACTGCTACTATGCTAGTATACATCACCTATCAGAGAGGCAGTAGACCCTTATTTGCAGCAGCAAAGCAAGTGTTATCTCCACCCGGGGTGGAAGGGGCCTCGCTTCCAACATCAGCATCACAGGAGCAGGGTAAGGATAAGGAGCCAGTGTAGGATGAAGGGCCATCAGGTGAGCGAGAGACCAAGTTTTTTCTCCTCCAGGATTATGAGACAGATGCAGAGCCAACAAATGCGGAGCTTACAGAGCTCATCCAGGAGCAGCAGTGAGTGATTGAGTCCTTATCCCTTGACTTGGAGAGGACCAAGTGGAACATGAAGTACCTCGAGCAGAGAAACAATCAGCTTGAGGACCAACAGATGATCATGGAGCTGCAAAACATTCGTGAGCATCGCCAAGCTACTCAAAGAAGAAGAGTTGCGCTAACATCTTTGGAGCAAGAAATCAATGAGGATCGGGAGGCCAACCTTGAGAGGGTCAACATGATCCAGGTGGATATTGGTGGCCAACTACCAAGTCCACCTGGACCCCCACCATTGTTCTTCTCAACATTTTCAGTTTCCTTAATTGTAGCACAACTTACTATTTTTAGCAGTTTTTCGGGTCCTGAACTTCCGGAGCCGTTTTGAGGCCCTAAACGACGTTTTTTTGGGGAATCCAGGGGCAACATCGGTCCATGGAATGGACCGATGTTGCCCGTTCCAACAATGATAGTGCTCGGATAGATCTTTCTAACGAGCTATTGTATGCGTCAAACGGAGATCGTATGCCAAAGTTACGACCCCGGGAAGTTGACGTACCAACTTACCCCAAACGGGGCCCATAGTTTGGCATTTCATCTTCTAGAGTTAGGTTTTGGAATGTTAAGGGTTTTTCCACTGTTTCTCAACAATAAATAGGCCTTCGAGCCTCATTGTAAGACAGTTAAGAGGCATGTAGCCATCACATCTCTTCTCAGAGATAAGCTACCATCGCCCTAGCTGGTTGATTTCCATTTCTGGTTGTAAGCATATTTCAGTATTTTCCATTAATGAAATGAAGTATTATTTCCGTTGCATCTTCGTGTATATGGTTATCTCTGTAATTTGTTGCGTTCCTGTTTAAATCCGGATCATTGGTATCAGAGCGGTCTGTTTTTTCTCTGTTTTTCTTTGCATGTCCCCAACAAGGTCGGGATAAGGAGTTAGGGCTTGAACTGGTTGAACCTTTGCAAGACCAGCCACGCAAATCCCGACGGCCTCCCATGGCGGATGAGAAGAAAGACGAGGGGGCAGGAGATCCCATCAAAATCTTGCTCGAAGAAGCCCTCGAACGACAACGTAATGTGATGATGGACAGCTTTGCTCAGATCCTTCGGCGGCTACCCAGAAGCAACGCATCGGCTTCCAGCAGCTACTCTGGAAACGCCACACCCTTTAAGGTACAAGTTAATTTTGAAATCCCCATATTCGAGGGTCAGATAGACGCAGATGCCATAGATAAATGGTTAAATCTGCTAGAGGGTTATTTTTCTGTTCATGAATTTTCGAGTCGGGAAAAGATTGTTTTTTCTCTTCTCAAAGCAGCCCCCCACGTCAAGGACTGGTGGGAAACCTACTGCGAGCAGAAGGATGAAAGTACTGGCTCACTATTTTCAGCCGCACCCACCTGGGATTCGTTCCGGGATGCCATCAAGGAGCAGTACTACCCTGTTGGAAGCTATGAGGATGAATACATAAAGTGGACCACGCTGCGGCAGGGAAGGGACCAAGACGTGCCGGAGTTCACCAATCTTTTCCATACCCTTCGCACAAAGTTGGGTATCAAGGATTCGGAGCAACATTTGATACTCAAATACCGTGGCTCCCTGCACAAGTAGATCCAGGAAGAAATACAATTCCTAAACATCTCCTCGCTCGGCGCAGCATACCGATATGCCGTCAAGGTCGAGCAGAAGTTTAAAAAAAAGAAGCGAGACTTTGGATCTGCGAATCCAAAGCAGGGGAAAGGTGCCCCTAAACCACAGAACAAAGGACAAAGCCAAGGCGGGACAGCCCAAGACAACTAGCCGAAGCTGCAAGCAAAGAACAGCGCTGCAAAGCCAAGAAAGGACACTCGAAAATGGTGCGAGTTCCATAAGAGCTCCACTCACAACACAAGTGAGTGTCGGGCCAAGCAGTCACTGGTGGCTGAGCTAAAGGTTTCAGAATCAGATGCATGTTCCAACTCTGAGTCAGAACCCGATAAGGGGAATGAAAAAGGGAAGCAGATCATTGATGCGGATCCCAGCGCCACTGTTGCTACCGCAAAGATCCAGAAAAATGAACCTGAAGATCCAGAGGAGGAGGAGCGTCTCTTCCACTCCCAGATGTGGGTAAAGGGCTCCCCGATACAGTTCATTGTTGATAGCGAGACTCAAAAGAACCTCATTTCGGCAGAGGTCGTGAAGCGGTTGGGCTTACCGACCACAGCACATCCACAACCATACACCATTGGGTGGCTCACCTGGGAACAAGTTCAGCAGAAGTTTCCTCATCTCATGCAGGAGCTCAAAGAAATGGGGACCATTGCTTCCTAAGGGGGGAGGAATGATCCAGGTGGATATTGGTGGCCAACTGCAAAGTCCACCTGGACCCCCACCATTGTTCTTCTCAGCTTTTTCAGTTTCCTTAATTGTAGCACAACTTACTATTTTTAGCAGTTTTTCGGGTCCTGAAATTCCGGAGCCGTTTTGAGGCCCTAAACGATGTTTTTTGGGGAATCCAAGGGCAACATGGGTCCATGGAATGGACCCATGTTGCCCATTCCAACAATGATAGTGCTCGGATAGATCTTTCTAACGAGCTATTGTATGCGTCAAACGGAGATCGTATGCCAAAGTTACAACCCCGGGAAGTTGATGTACCAACTTACCCCAAACGGGGCCCATAGTTTGGCGTCTCATCTTCTAGGGTTAGGTTTTGGAATGTTAAGGGTTTTTCCACTGTTTCTCAACAATAAATAGGCCTCCGAGCCTCATTGTAAGACAGTTCAGAGGCATGTAGCCATCACATCTCTTCTCAGAGATAAGCTACCATCGCCCTAGCTGGTTGATTTCCATTTCTGGTTGTAAGCATATTTCAGTATTTTCCATTAATGAAATGAAGTATTATTTCCGCTGCATCTTCGTGTATATGGTCATCTCTGTAATTTGTTGCGTTCCTGTTTAAATCCGGATCAGTGGTATCAGAGCGGTCTGCTTTTTCTCTATTTTTCTTTGCATGTCCCCAACAAGGTCGGGATATAAGGAGTTAGGGCTTCAACTGGTTGAACCTTTGCAAGACAAGCCGCGCAAATCCCGACGGCCTCCCATGGCGGATGAGAAGAAATATGAGGGGGCAGGAGATCCCATCAAAATCTTGCTCGAAGAAGCCCTCGAGCGACAACAGAACGCGATGATGGACAGCTTTGCCCAGATCCTTCAGCGGCTACCCAGAAGCAACGCATCGGCTTCCAGCAGCTACTCTGGAAACGCCACACCCTTTAAGGTACAAGTTAATTTTGAAATCCCCATATTCGAGGGTCAGATAGACGCAGATGCCGTAGATAAATGGTTAAATCTGCTACAGGGTTATTTTTCTATTCATGAATTTTCGAGTCGGGAAAAGATTGTTTTTGCTCTTCTCAAAGCAGCCCCCCACGTCAAGGACTGGTGGGAAACCTACTGCGAGCAGAAGGATGAAAGTACTGGCTCACTATTTTCAGCCGCACCCACCTGGGATTCGTTCCGGGATGCCATCAAGGAGCAATACTACCCTGTTGGAAGCTATGAGGATGAACACATAAGGTGGACCACGCTGCGGCAGGGAAGGGACCAAGACGTGCCGGAGTTCACCAATCTTTTCCATACCCTTCGCACAAAGTTGGGTATCAAGGATTTGGAGCAACATTTGATACTCAAATACCGTGTCTGCCTGCACAAGTACATCCAGGAAGAGATACAATTCCTAAACATCCCCTCGCTCGGCGCAGCATACCGATATGCCGTCAAGGTCGAGCAGAAGTTTAAACAAAAGAGGCGAGACTTTGGATCTGCGAATCCAAAGCAGGGGAAAAGTGCCCCTAAACCATAGAACAAAGGACAAAGCCAAGGCGGGACAGCCCAAGACAACCAGCCGAAGCTACAAGCAAAGAACAGCGCCGCGAAGCCGAGAAAGGACACTGGAAAATGGTGCGAGTTCCATAAGAGCTCCACTCACAACACAAGTAAGTGTCGGGCCAAGCAGTCACTGGTGGCTGAGCTAAAGGTTTCAGAATCAGATGCATGTTCCGACTCAGAGTCAGAACCCGATAAGGGGAATGAAAAAGGGAAGCAGATCATTGATGCGGATCCCAGCGCCACTGTTGCTACCGCAAAGATCCAGAAAAATGAACTCGAAGATCCAGAGGAGGAGTAGCGTCTCTTCCACTCCCAGATGTGGGTAAAGGGCTCCCTGATACAGTTCATTGTTGATAGAGGGAGTCAAAAGAACCTCATTTCGGCAGAGGTCGTGAAGCGGTTGGGCTTACCGACCACAGCACATCCACAACCATACACCATTGGGTGGCTCACCAGGGAACAAGTTCAGCAGAAGTTTCCTCATCTCATGGAGGAGCTCAACGCAATGGGGACCATTGCTTCCTAAGGGGGGAGGAATGATCCAGGTGGATATTGGTGGCCAACTGCAAAGTCCACCTGGACTCCCACCATTGTTCTTCTCCGCATTTTCAGTTTCCTTAATTGTAGCACAACTTACTATTTTTAGCAGTTTTTCGGGTCCTGAACTTCCGGAGCCGTTTTGAGGCCCTAAACGACGTTTTTTTGGGGAATCAGGATAGATCTTAGATCTTTCTAACGAGCTATTGTATGCGTCAAACGGAGATCGTATGCCAAAGTTACAACCCCGGGAAGTTGATGTACCAACTTACCCCAAACGGGGCCCATAGTTTGGCGTTTCATATTCTAGGGTTAGGTTTTGGAATGTTAAGGGTTTTTCCACTGTTTCTCAACAATAAATAGGCCTTCGAGCCTCATTGTAAGACAGTTCAGAGGCATGTAGCCATCACATCTCTTCTCAGAGATAAGCTACCATCGCCCTAGCTGGTTGATTTCCATTTCTGGTTGTAAGCATATTTCAGTATTTTCCATTAATGAAATGAAGTATTATTTCCGCTTCATCTTCGTGTATATGGTTATCTCTGTAATTTGTTGCGTTCCTGTTTAAATCCGGATCAGTGGTATCAGAGCGGTCTGCTTTTTCTCTATTTTTCTTTGCATGTCCCCAACAAGGTCGAGATATAAGGGGTTAGGGCTTGAACTGGTTGAACCTTTGCAAGACCAGCCGCGCAAATCCCGACGGCCTCCCATGGCGGATGAGAAGAAAGATGAGGGGGCAGGAGATCCCATCAAAATCTTGCTCGAAGAAGCCCTCGAGCGACAACGGAACGCGATGATGGACAGCTTTGCCCAGATCCTTCAGCGGCTACCCAGAAGCAACGCATCGGCTTCCAGCAGCTACTCTGGAAATGCCACACCCTTTAAGGTACAAGTTAATTTTGAAATCCCCATATTCGAGGGTCAGATAGACGCAAATGCCGTAGATAAATCTTTAAATCTGCTAGAGGGTTATTTTTCTGTTCATGAATTTTCGAGTCGGGAAAAGATTGTTTTTGCTCTTCTCAAAGCAGCCCCCCACGTCAAGGACTGGTGGGAAACCTACTGCGAGCAAAAGGATGAAAGTACTGGCTCACTATTTTCAGCCGCACCCACCTGGGATTCGTTCCGGGATGCCATCAAGGAGCAGTACTACCCTGTTGGAAGCTATGAGGATGAATACATAAAGCGGACCACGCTGCGGCAGGGAAGGGACCAAGACGTGCCGGAGTTCACCAATCTTTTCCATACCCTTCGCACAAAGTTGGGTATCAAGGATTCGGAGCAACATTTGATACTCAAATACCGTGGCTGCCTGCACAAGTACATCCAGGAAGAAATACAATTCCTAAACATCTCCTCGCTCGGCGCAGCATACCGATATGCCGTCAAGGTCGAGCAGAAGTTTAAACAAAAGAATCAAGACTTTGGATCTGCGAATCCAACGCAGGGGAAAGGTGCCCCTAAACCACAGAACAAAGGACAAAGCCAAGGCGGGACAGCCAAGACAACCAGCCGAAGCTGCAAACAAAGAACAGCGCCGCGAAGCCGAGAAAGGACACTGGAAAATGGTGCAAGTTCCATAAGAGCTCCACTCACAACACAAGTGAGTGTCGGGCCAAGCAGTCACTGGTGGCTGAGCTAAAGGTTTCAGAATCAGATGCATGTTCTGACTCTGAGTCAGAACCCGATAAGGGGAATGAAAAAGGGAAGCAGATCATTGATGCGGATCCCAGCGCCACTGTTGCTACCGCAAAGATCCAGAAAAATGAACCCGAAGATTCAGAGGAGGAGGAGCGTCTCTTCCACTCCCAGATGTGGGTAAAGGGCTCCCCGATACAGTTCATTGTTGATAGCGGGAGTCAAAAGAACCTCATTTCGGCAGAGGTCGTGAAGTGGTTGGGCTTACCGACCACAGCACATCCACAACCATACACCATTGGGTGGCTCACCAGGGAACAAGTTCAGCAGAAGTTTCCTCATCTCATGGAGGAGCTCAATGCAATGGGGACCATTACTTCCTAAGGGGGGAGAAATGATCCAGGTGGATATTGGTGGCCAACTGCAAAGTCCACCTGGACCCCCACCATTGTTCTTCTCAGCATTTTTAGTTTCCTTAATTGTAGCACAACTTACTATTTTTAGCAGTTTTTCGGGTCCTAAACCTCTAGAGTCGTTTTGAGGCCCTAAACGATGTTTTTTGGGGAATCCAGGGGCAACATGGGACCATGGAATGGACCCATGTTGCCCGTTCCAACAATGATAGTGCTCGGATAGATCTTTCTAACGAGCTATTGTATGCGTCAAACGAAGATCGTATGCCAAAGTTACAACCCCGGGAAGTTGATGTACCAACTTACCCCAAACGGGGCCCATAGTTTGGCGTTTCATCTTCTAGGGTTAGGTTTTGGAATGTTAAGGGTTTTTCCACTGTTTCTCAACAATAAATAGGCCTTCGAGCCTCATTGTAAGACAGTTGAAAGGCATGTAGCCATCACATCTCTTCTCAGAGATAAGCTACCATCGCCCTAGCTGGTTGATTTCCATTTCTGGTTGTAAGCATATTTCAGTATTTTCCATTAATGAAATGAAGTATTATTTCCGCTGCATCTTCGTGTATATGGTTATCTCTGTAACTTGTTGTGTTCTTGTTTAAATCCGGATCAGTGGTATCAGAGCGGTCTGCTTTTTCTCTATTTTTCTTTGCATGTCCCCAACAAGGTCGAGATATAAGGAGTTAGGGCTTGAACTGGTTGAACCTTTGCAAGACCAGCCGCGCAAATCCCGACGGCCTCCCATGGCGGATGAGAAGAAAGACGAGGGGGCAGGAGATCCCATCAAAATCTTGCTCGAAGAAGCCCTTCATCGACAACGGAACGCGATGATGGACAGCTTTGCCCAGATCCTTCAGCGGCTACCCAGAAGCAACGCATCGGCTTCCAGCAGCTACTCTGGAAACACCACACCCTTTAAGGTACAAGTTAATTTTGAAATCCCCATATTCGAGGGTCAGATAGACGCAGATGCCGTAGATAAATGGTTAAATCTGCTAGAGGGTTATTTTTCTGTTCATGAATTTTCGAGTCGGGAAAAGATTGTTTTTGCTCTTCTCAAAGCAGCCCCCCACGTCAAGGACTGGTGGGAAACCTACTGCGAGCAGAAGGATGAAAGTACTGGCTCACTATTTTCAACCGCACCCACCTGGGATTTGTTCCGGGATGCCATCAAGTAGCAGTACTACCCTGTTGGAAGCTATGAGGATGAATACATAAAGTGGACCACGCTGCGGCAGGGAAGGGACCAAGACGTGCCGGAGTTCACCAATATTTTCCATACCCTTCGCACAAAGTTGGGTATCAAGGATTCGGAGCAACATTTGATACTCAAATACTGTGGCTGCCTGCACAAGTACATCCAGGAAGAAATACAATTCCTAAACATCTCCTCGCTCGGCGCAGCATACCGATATGCCGTCAAGGTCGAGCAGAAGTTTAAACAAAAGAAGCGAGACTTTGGATCTGCGAATCCAAAGCAGGGGAAAGGTGCCCCTAAACCACAGAACAAAGGACAAAGCCAAGGCGGGACAGCCCAAGACAACCAGCCGAAGCTGCAAGCAAAGAACAGCGCTGCGAAGCCAAGAAAGGACACTGGAAAATGGTGCGAGTTCCATAAGAGCTCCACTCCCAACACAAGTGAGTGTCGGGCCAAGCAGTCACTGGTGGCTGAGCTAAAGGTTTCAGAATCAGATGCATGTTCCGACTCTGAGTCAGAACCCGATAAGGGGAATGAAAAAGGGAAGCAGATCATTGATGCGGATCCCAGCGCCACTGTTGCTACCGCAAAGATCCAGAAAAATGAACCCGAAGATCCAGAGGAGGAGGAGCGTCTCTTCCACTCCCAAATGTGGGTAAAGGGCTCCCCGATACAGTTCATTGTTGATAGCGGGAGTCAAAAGAACCTCATTTCGGCAGAGGTCGTGAAGCGGTTGGGCTTACCGACCACAGCACATCCACAACCATACACCATTGGGTGGCTCACCAGGGAACAAGTTCAGCAGAAGTTTCCTCATCTCATGGAGAAGCTCAACGCAATGGGGACCATTGCTTCCTAAGGGGGGAGGAATGATCCAGGTGGATACTGGTGGCCAACTGCCAAGTCCACCTGGACCCCCACCATTGTTCTTCTTAGCATTTTCAGTTTCCTTAATTGTAGCACAACTTACTATTTTTAGCAGTTTTTCGGGTCCTGAACTTCCGGAGCCGTTTTGAGGCCCTAAACGACGTTTTTTTGGGAATCCAGGGGCAACATGGGTCGATGGAATGGACCCATGTTGCCCATTCCACAATGATAGTGCTCAGATAGATCTTTCTAACGAGCTATTGTATGCGTCAAACGGAGATCGTATGCCAAAGTTACGACCCCGGGAAGTTGATGTACCAACTTACCCCAAACGGGGCCCATAGTTTGGTGTTTCATCTTCTAGGGTTAGGTTTTGGAATGTTAAGGGTTTTTCCACTGTTTCTCAACAATAAATAGGCCTTCGAGCCTCATTGTAAGACAGTTAAGAGGCATGTAGCCATCACATCTCTTCTCAGAGATAAGCTACCATCGCCCTAGCTGGTTGATTTCCATTTCTGGTTGTAAGCATATTTCAGTATTTTCCATTAATGAAATGAAGTATTATTTCTGCTGCATCTTCGTGTATATGGTTATCTCTATAATTTGTTGCGTTCATGTTTAAATCCGGATCAGTGGTATCAGAGCGGTCTGCTTTTTCTCTATTTTTCTTTGCATGTCCCCAACAAGGTCGGGATATAAGGAGTTAGGGCTTGAACTGGTTGAACCTTTGCAAGACCAGCCGCGCAAATCCCGACGGCCTCCCATGGCGGATGAGAAGAAAGACGAGGGGGCAGGAGATCCCATCAAAATCTTGCTCGAAGAAGCCCTCGAGCGAAAACGGAACGCGAAGATGGACAGCTTTTCCCAGATCCTTCACCGGCTACCCAGAAGCAACGCATCGGCTTCCAGCAGCTACTCTGGAAACGCCACACCCTTTAAGGTACAAGTTAATTTTGAAATCCCCATATTCGAGGGTCAGATAGACGCAGATGCCGTAGATAAATGGATAAATCTGCTAGAGGGTTATTTTTCTGTTCATGAATTTTCGAGTCGGGAAAAGATTGTTTTTGCTCTTCTCAAAGCAGCCCCCCAAATCAAGGACTGGTGGGAAACCTACTGCGAGCAGAAGGATGAAAGTACTGGCTCACTATTTTCAGCCGCACCCACCTGGGATTCGTTCCGGGATGCCATCAAGGAGCAGTACTACCCTGTTGGAAGCTATGAGGATGAATACATAAAGTGGACCATGCTGCGGCAGGGAAGGGACCAAGACGTGCCGGAGTTCACCAATCTTTTCCATACCCTTCGCACAAAGTTGGGTATCAAGGATTCGGAGCAACATTTGATACTCAAATACCGTGGCTGCCTGCACAAGTACATTCAGGAAGAAATACAATTCCTAAACATCTCCTCGCTCGGCGCAGCATACCGATATGCCGTCAAGGTTGAGCAGAAGTTTAAACAAAAGAAGCGAGACTTTGGATCTGCGAATCCAAAGCAGGGGAAAGGTGCCCCTAAACCACAGAACAAAGGACAAAGCCAAGGCGGGACAGCCCAAGACAACCAGCCGAAGCTGCAAGCAAAGAACAGCGCCGCAAAGCCGAGAAAGGACACTGGAAAATGGTGCGAGTTCCATAAGAGCTCCACTCACAACACAAGTGAGTGTCGGGCCAAGCAGTCACTGGTGGCTGAGCTAAAGGTTTCAGAATCAGATGCATGTTCCGACTCTGAGTCAGAACCCGATAAGGGGAATGAAAAAGGGAAGCAGATCATTGATGCGGATCCCAGCGCCACTATTGCTACCGCAAAGATCCAGAAAAATGAACCCGAAGATCCAGAGGAGGAGGAGCGTCTCTTCCACTCCCAGATGTGGGTAAAGGGCTCCCCGATACAGTTCATTGTTGATAGCGGGAGTCAAAAGAACCTCATTTCGGCAGAGGTTGTGAAGCGGTTGGGCTTACCGACCACAGCACATCCACAACCATACACCATTGGGTGGCTCACCAGGGAACAAGTTCAGCAGAAGTTTCCTCATCTCATGGAGGAGCTCAATGCAATGGGGACCATTGCTTCCTAAGGGGGGAGGAATGATCCAGGTGGATATTGGTGGCCAACTGCCAAGTCCACCTGAACCCCCACCATTGTTCTTCTCAGCATTTTTAGTTTCCTTAATTGTAGCACAACTTACTATTTTTAGCAGTTTTTTGGGTCCTGAACTTCCGGAGCCGTTTTGAGGCCCTAAACGACGTTTTTGGGGGAATCCATGGGCAACATGGGTCCATTTCCCATTCCAACAATGATAGTGCTCGGATAGATCTTTCTAACGAGCTATTGTATGCGTCAAACGGAGATCGTATGCCAAAGTTACGACCTCGAGAAGTTGATGTACCAACTTACCCCAAACGGGGCCCATAGTTTGGCGTTTCATCTTCTAGGGTTAGGTTTTGGAATGTTAAGGGTTTTTCCACTGTTTCTCAACAATAAATAGGCCTTCGAGCCTCATTGTAAGACAGTTCAGAAGCATGTAGCCATCACATCTCTTCTCAGAGATAAGCTACCATCGCCCTAGCTGGTTGATTTCCATTTCTGGTTGTAAGCATATTTCAGTATTTTCCATTAATGAAATGAAGTATTATTTCCACTGCATCTTCGTGTATATGGTTATCTCTGTAATTTGTTGCGTTCCTGTTTAAATCCGGATCAGTGGTATCAGAGCGGTCTGCTTTTTCTCTATTTTTCTTTGCATGTCCCCAACAAGGTCGGGATATAAGGAGTTAGGGCTTGAACTGGTTGAACCTTTGCAAGACCAGCCGCGCAAATCCCGACGGCCTCCCATGGCGGATGAGAAGAAAGATGAGGGGGCAGGAGATCCCATCAAAATCTTGCTCGAAGAAGCCCTCGAGCGACAACGGAACGCGATGATGGACAGCTTTGCCCAGATCCTTCAGCGGCTACCCAGAAGCAACGCATCGGCTTCCAGCAGCTACTCTGGAAATGCCACACCCTTTAAGGTACAAGTTAATTTTGAAATCCCCATATTCGAGGGTCAGATAGACGCAGATGCCGTAGATAAATGGTTAAATCTGCTACAGGGTTATTTTTCTGTTCATGAATTTTCGAGTCGGGAAAAGATTGTTTTTGCTCTTCTCAAAGCAGCCCCCCACGTCAAGGACTGGTGGGAAACCTACTGCGAGCAGAAGGATGAAAGTACTGGCTCACTATTTTCAGCCGCACCCACCTGGGATTCGTTCCGAGATGCCATCAAGGAGCAGTACTACCCTGTTGGAAGCTATGAGGATGAATACATAAAGTGGACCACGCTGCGGCAGGGAAGGGACCAAGACGTGCCGGAGTTCACCAATCTTTTCCATACCCTTCGCACAAAGTTGGGTATCAAGGATTTAGAGCAACATTTGATACTCAAATACCGTGGCTGCCTGCACAAGTACATCCAGGAAGAAATACAATTCCTAAACATCTCCTCGCTGGGCGCAGCATACCGATATGCCGTCAAGGTCGAGCAGAAGTTTAAACAAAAGAAGCGATACTTTGGATCTGCGAATCCAAAGCAGGGAAAGGTGCCCCTAAACCACAGAACAAAGGACAAAGCCAAGGCAGGACAGCCCAAGACAACCAGCCGAAGCTGCAAGCAAAGAACAGCGCCGCGAAGCCAAGAAAGGACACTGGAAAATGGTGCGAGTTCCATAAGAGCTCCACTCACAACACAAGTGAGTGTCGGGCCAAGCAGTCACTGGTGGCTGAGCTAAAGGTTTCAGAATCAGATGCATGTTCCGACTCTGAGTCAGAACCCGATAAGGGGAATGAAAAAGGGAAGCAGATCATTGATGCGGATCCCAGTGCCACTGTTGCTACCGCAAAGATCCAGAAAAATGAACCCGAAGATCCAGAGGAGGAGGAGCGTCTCTTCCACTCCCAGATGTGGGTAAAGGGCTCCCCGATACAGTTCATTGTTGATAGCGGGAGTCAAAAGAACCTCATTTTGGCAGAGGTCGTGAAGCGGTTGGGCTTACCCACCACAGCACATCCACAACCATACACCATTGGGTGGCTCACCAGGGAACAAGTTCAGCAGAAGTTTCCTCATCTCATGGAGGAGCTCAACGCAATGGGGACCATTGCTTCCTAAGGGGCGAGGAATGATCCAGGTGGATATTGGTGGCCAACTGCCAAGTCCACCTGGACCCCCACCATTGTTCTTCTCAGCATTTTCAGTTTCCTTAATTGTAGCACAACTTACTATTTTTAGAAGTTTTTCGGGTCCGCGGAATGGAACGATGTTGCCCGTTCCAACAATGATAGTGCTCGGATAGAGCTTTCTAACGAGCTATTGTATGCGTCAAACGGAGATCGTATGCCAAAGTTACGACCCCGGGATGTTGATGTACCAACTTACCCCAAACGGGGCCCATAATTTGGCGTTTCATCTTCTAGGGTTAGGTTTTGGAATGTTAAGGGTTTTTCCACTGTTTCTCAACAATAAATAGGCCTTCGAGCCTCATTGTAAGACAGTTCAGAGGCATGTAGCCATCACATCTCTTCTCAGAGATAAGCTACCATCGCCCTAGCTGGTTGATTTCCATTTCTGGTTGTAAGCATATTTCAGTATTTTCCATTAATGAAATGAAGTATTATTTCCGTTGCACCTTCGTGTATATGGTTATGTCTGTAATTTGTTGCGTTCCTGTTTAAATCCGGATCATTGGTATCAGAGCGGTCTGCTTTTTCTCTATTTTTCTTTGCATGTCCCCAACAAGGTCGGGATATAAGGAGTTAGGGCTTGAACTAGTTGAACCTTTGCAAGACCAGCCGCGCAAATCCCGACGGCCTCCCATGGCGGATGAGAAGAAAGACGAGGGGGCAGGAGATCCCATCAAAATCTTGCTCGAAGAAGCCCTCGAGCGACAACGGAACACGATGATGGACAGTTTTTCCTAGATCCTTCAGCGGCTACCCAGAAGCAACGCATCGGCTTCGAGCAGCTACTCTGGAAATGCCACACCCTTTAAGGTACAAGTTAATTTTGAAATCCCCATATTCGAGGGTCAGATAGACGCAGATGTCGTAGATAAATGGTTAAATCTGCTAGAGGGTTATTTTTCTGTTCATGAATTTTCGAGTCGGGAAAATATTGTTTTTGCTCTTCTCAAAGCAGCCCCCCACGTCAAGGACTGGTGGGAAACCTACTACAAGCAGAAGGATGAAAGTACTGGCTCACTATTTTCAGCTGCACCCACCTGAGATTCGTTCCGGGATGCCATCAAGGAGTAGTACTACCCTGTTGGAAGCTATGAGGATGAATACATAAAGTGGACCACGCTGCGGCAGGGAAGGGACCAAGACGTGCCAGAGTTCACCAATCTTTTCCATACCCTTCGCACAAAGTTGGGTATCAAGGATTCGGAGCAACATTTGATACTCAAATACCGTGGCTGCCTGCACAGGTACACCCAGGAAGAAATACAATTCCTAAACATCTCCTCGCTCGGCGCAGCATATCGATATGCCGTCAAGGTCGAGCAGAAGTTTAAACAAAAGAAGCGAGACTTTGGATCTGCGAATCCAAAGCAGGGGAAAGGTGCCCCTAAACCACAGAACAAAGGACAAAACCAAGGCGGGACAGCCCAAGACAACCAGCCGAAGCTGCAAGCA
The DNA here is from genome assembly GCA_031772625.1 of Pinus tabuliformis. Classification (NCBI taxonomy): domain Eukaryota; kingdom Viridiplantae; phylum Streptophyta; class Pinopsida; order Pinales; family Pinaceae; genus Pinus; species Pinus tabuliformis. The sequence goes on from CM062805.1 coordinate 134,671,982, forward strand.
AAGAATAGCGCCGCGAAGCTGAGAAAGGACACTGGAAAATGGTGCGAGTTCCATAAGAGCTCCACTCACAACACAAGTGAGTGTCGGGCCAACCAGTCACTGGTGGCTGAGCTAAATGTTTCAGAATCAGATGCATGTTCCGACTCAGAGTCAGAACCCGATAAGGGGAATGAAAAAGGGAAGCAGATCATTGATGCGGATCCCAGCGCCATTGTTGCTACCGCAAAGATCCAGAAAAATGAACCCGAAGATCCAGAGGAGGAGGAGCGTCTCTTCCACTCCCAGATGTGGGTAAAGGGCTCCCCGATACAAATCATTGTTGATAGCGAGAGTCAAAAGAACCTCATTTCGGCAGAGGTCGTGAAGCGGTTGGGCTTACCGACCATAACACATCCACAACCATACACCATTGGGTGGCTCACCAGGGAACAAGTTCAGCAGAAGTTTCCTCATCTCATGGAGAAGCTCAACGCAATGGGGACCATTGCTTCCTAAGGGGGGAGGAATGATCCAGGTGGATACTGGTGGCCAACTGCCAAGTCCACCTGGACCCCCACCATTGTTCTTCTTAGCATTTTCAGTTTCCTTAATTGTAGCACAACTTACTATTTTTAGCAGTTTTTCGGGTCCTGAACTTCCGGAGCCGTTTTGAGGCCCTAAACGACATTTTTTGGGGAATCCAGGGGAACATGGGTCCATTCCATGGACCCATGTTGCCCGTTCCAACAATGATAGTGCTCGGATAGATCTTTCTAACGAGCTATTGTATGCGTCAAACGGAGATCGTATGCCAAAGTTACGACCCCGGGAAGTTGATGTACCAACTTACCCCAAACGGGGCCCATAGTTTTGCGTTTCAACTTCTAGGGTTAGGTTTTGGAATGTTAAGGGTTTTTCCACTGTTTCTCAACAATAAATAGGCCTTCGAGCCTCATTGTAAGACAGTTCAGAGGCATGTAGCCATCACATCTCTTCTCATAGATAAGCTACCATCGCCCTAGCTGGTTGATTTCCATTTCTGGTTGTAAGCATATTTCAATATTTTCCATTAATGAAATGAAGTATTATTTCCGCTGCATCTTCGTGTATATGTTTATCTCTGTAATTTGTTTTGTTCCTGTTTAAATCTGGATCAGTGGTATCAGAGCGGTCTGCTTTTTCTCTGTTTTTCTTTGCATGTCCCCAACAAGGTCGAGATATAAGGAGTTAGGGCTTGAACTGGTTGAACCTTTGCAAGACCAGTCGCGCAAATCCCGACGGCCTCCCATGTTGGATGAGAAGAAAGATGAGGGGGCAGGAGATTCCATCAAAATCTTACTCGAAGAAGCCCTCGAGCGACAACGGAACGCGATGATGGACAGCTTTGCCCAGATCCTTCGGCGGCTACCCAGAAGCAACGCATCGGCTTCCAGCAGCTACTCTGGAAACGCCATACCCTTTAAGGTACAAGTTAATTTTGAAATCCCCATATTCGAGGGTCAGATAGACGCAGATGCCGTAGATAAATGGTTAAATCTGCTAGAGGGTTATTTTTCTGTTCATGAATTTTCGAGTCGGGAAAAGATTGTTTTTGCTCTTCTCAAAGCAGCCCCCACGTCAAGGACTGGTGGGAAACCTATTGCGAGCAGAAGGATGAAAGTACTGGCTCACTATTTTCAGCCGCACCCACCTGGGATTCATTCCGGGATGCCATCAAGGAGCAGTACTACCCTGTTGGAAGCTATGAGGATGAATACATAAAGTGGACCACGCTGCGGCAGGGAAGGGACCAAGACGTGCCGGAGTTCACCAATCTTTTCCATACCCTTCGCACAAAGTTGGGTATCAATTATTCGGAGCAACATTTGATACTCAAATACCGTGGCTCCCTGCACAAGTACATCCAGGAAGAAATACAATTCCTAAACATCTCCTCGCTCGGCGCAGCATACCGATATGCCGTCAAGGTCGAGCAGAAGTTTAAACAAAAGAAGCGAGACTTTGGATCTGCGAATCCAAAGCAGGGGAAAGGTGCCCCTAAACCACAGAACAAAGGACAAAGCCAAGGCGGGACAGCCCAAGACAACCAGCCGAAGCTGCAAGCAAAGAACAGCACTGCGAAGCCAGGAAAGGACACTGGAAAATGGTGCGAGTTCCATAAGAGCTCCACTCACAACACAAGTGAGTGTCGGGCCAAGCAGTCACTGGTAGCTGAGCTAAAGGTTTCATAATCAGATGCATGTTCCGACTCTGAGTCAAAACCCGATAAGGGGAATGAAAAAGGGAAGTAGATCATTGATGCGGATCCCAGCGCCACTGTTGCTACCGCGAAGATCCAGGAAAATGAACCCGAAGATCCAGAGGAGGAGGAGCGTCTATTCCACTCCCAGATGTGGGTAAAGGGATACTAGATACAGTTCATTGTTGATAGCGGGAGTCAAAAGAACCTCATTTCGGCAGAGGTCGTGAAGCGGTTGGGCTTACCAACCAGAGCACATCCACAACCATACACCATTGGGTGGCTCACCAGGGAACAAGTTCAGCAGAAGTTTCCTCATCTCATGGAAGAGCTCAACGCAATGGGGACCATTGCTTCCTAAGGGGGGAGGAATGATCCAGGTGGATATTGGTGGCCAACTTCCAAGTCCACCTGGACCCCCACCATTGTTCTTCTCAGCATTTTCAGTTTCCTTAATTGTAGCACAACTTATTATTTTTAGCAGTTTTTCGGGTCCCGAACTTCCGGAGCCGTTTTGAGATCCTAAACAACGTTTTTTGGGGAATCCAGGGGCGACATGGGTCCATAGAATGGACCGATGTTGCCCGTTCCAACAATGATAGTGCTCGAATAGATCTTTCTAACGAGCTATTGTATGCATCAAACGGAGATCGTATGCCAAAGTTACGACCCCAGGAAGTTGATGTACCAACTTACCCCAAACGGGGCCCATAGTTTGGTGTTTCATCTTCTAGGGTTAGGTTTTGGAATGTTAAGGGTTTTTCCATTTCTGGTTGTAAGCATATTTCAGTATTTTCCATTAATGAAATGAAGTATTATTTCCGCTGCATCTTCGTGTATATGGTTATCTCTGTAATTTGTTGCATTCCTGTTTAAATCCGAATCAGTGGTATCAGAGCGGTCTGCTTTTTCTCTGTTTTTCTTTGCATGTCCCCAACAAGGTCGGGATATAAGGAGTTAGGGCTTGAACTGGTTGAACCTTTGCAAGACCAGCCGCGCAAATCCCGACGGCCTCCCATGGCGGATGAGAAGAAAGACGAGGGGGCAGGAGATCCCATCAAAATCTTGCTCGAAGAAGCCCTCGAGCGACAACGGAACGCGATGATGGACAGCTTTGCCCAGATCCTTCAGCGGCTACCCAGAAGCAACGCATCGGCTTCCAACAGCTACTCTGGAAACACCACACCCTTTAAAGTACAAGTTAATTTTGAAATCCCCATATTCGAGGGTCAGATAGACGCAGATGCCGTAGATAAATTGTTAAATCTGCTAGAGGGTTATTTTTCTATTCATGAATTTTCGAGTCGGGAAAAGATTGTTTTTTCTCTTCTCAAAGCAGCCCCCCACGTCAAGGACTGGTGGGAAACCTACTGCGAGGAGAAGGATGAAAGTACTGGCTCACTATTTTCAGCCGCACCCACCTGGGATTCGTTCCGGGATGCCATCAAGGAGCAGTACTACCCTGTTGGAAGCTATGAGGATGAATACATAAAGTGGACCACGCTGCGGCAGGGAAGGGACCAAGACGTGCCGGAGTTCACCAATCTTTTCCATACCCTTCACACAAAGTTGGGTATCAAGGATTTGGAGCAACATTTGATACTCAAATATCGTGGCTGCCTGCACAAGTACATCCAGGAAGAAATACAATTCCTAAACATCTCCTCGCTCAGCGCAGCATACCGTTATGCCGTCAAGGTCGAGTACAAGTTTAAACAAAAGAAGCGAGACTTTGGATCTGCGAATCCAAAGCAGGGGAAAGGTGCCCCTAAACCACAGAACAAAGGACAAAGCCAAGGCAGGACAGCCCAAGACAACCAACCGAAGCTGCAAGCAAAGAACAGCGCCGCGAAGCCGAGAAAGGACACTGGAAAATGGTGCGAGTTCTATAAGAGCTCCACTCAAAACACAAGTGAGTGTCGGGCCATGCAGTCACTGGTGGCTGAGCTAAAGGTTTCAGAATCAGATGCATGTTCCGACTCTGTGTCAGAACCTGATAAGGGGAATGAAAAAGGGAAGCAGATCATTGATGCGGATCCCAGCGCCACTGTTGCTACCGCAAAGATCCAGAAAAATGAACTCGAAGATCCAGAGGAGGAGTAGCATCTCTTCCACTCCCAGATGTGGGTAAAGGGCTCCCTGATACAGTTCATTGTTGATAGAGGGAGTCAAAAGAACCTCATTTCAGCAGAGGTCGTGAAGCGGTTGGGCTTACCGACCACAGCACATCCACAACCATACACCATTGGGTGGCTCACCAGGGAACAAGTTCAGCAGAAGTTTCCTCATCTCATGGAGGAGCTCAACGCAATGGGGACCATTGCTTCCTAAGGGGGGAGGAATGATCCAGGTGGATATTGGTGGCCAACTGCAAAGTCCACCTGGACCCCCACCATTGTTCTTCTTGGCATTTTCAATTTCCTTAATTGTAGCACAACTTACTATTTTTAGCAGTTTTTCGAGTCCTGAACTTCCGGAGCCGTTTTGAGGCCCTAAACGACGTTTTTTGGGGAATCCAGGGACAACATGGGTCCACGGAATGGAACGATGTTGCCCGTTCCAACAATGATAGTGCTCGGATAGATCTTTCTAACGAGCTATTGTATGCGTCAAACGGAGATCGTATGCCAAAGTTACGACCCCGGGAAGTTGATGTACCAACTTACCCCAAACGGGGCCCATAGTTTGCCGTTTCATCTTCTAAGGTTAGGTTTTGGAATGTTAAGGGTTTTTCCACTATTTCTCAATAATAAATAGGCCTTCGAGCCTCATTGTAAGACAGTTCAGAAGCATGTAGCCATCACATCTCCTCTCAGACATAAGCTACCATCGCCCTAGCTGGTTGATTTCCATTTCTGGTTGTAAGCATATTTCAGTATTTTCCATTAATGAAATGAAGTATTATTTCCGCTGCATCTTCGTGTATATGGTTATCTCTGTAATTTGTTGTGTTCCTATTTAAAACCGGATCAGTGGTATCAGAGCGGTCTGCTTTTTCTCTATTTTTCTTTGCATGTCCCCAACAAGGTCGGGATATAAGGAGTTAGGGCTTCAACTGGTTGAACCTTTGCAAGACCAGCCGCGCAAATCCCGACGGCCTCCCATGGCGGATGAGAAGAAAGACGAGGGGGCAGCAGATCCCATCAAAATCTTGCTCGAAGAAGCCCTCGAGCGACAACGGAACGCGATGATGGACAGCTTTGCCCAGATCCTTCAGTGGCTACCCAGAAGCAACGCATCGGCTTCGAGCAGCTACTCTGGAAATGCCACAACCTTTAACGTACAAGTTAATTTTGAAATCCCCATATTCGAGGGTCAGATAGACGCAGATGCCGTAGATAAATGGTTAAATATGCTAGAGGGTTATTTTTCTGTTCATGAATTTTCGAGTCGGGAAAAGATTGTTTTTGCTCTTCTCAAAGCAGCCCCCCACGTCAAGGACTGGTGGGAAACCTACTGCGAGCAGAAGGATGAAGCATATTTCAGTATTTTCCATTAATGAAATGAAGTACTATTACTGCTGCATCTTCGTGTATATGTTTATCTCTGTAATTTGTTGCGTTCCTGTTTAAATCTGGATCAGTGGTATCAAAGCGGTCTGCTTTTTCTCTGTTTTTCTTTGCATGTCCCCAACGAGGTCGGGATATAAGGAGTTAGGGCTTGAACTGGTTGGACCTTTGCAAGACCAGCCACGCAAATCCCGACGGCCTCCCATGGCGGATGAGAAGAAAGACGAGGGGGCAGGAGATCCCATCAAAATCTTGCTCGAAGAAGCCCTCGAGCGACAACGGAACGCGATGATGGACAGCTTTGCCCAGATCCTTCAGCGGCTACCCAGAAGCAACGCATCGGCTTCCAGCAGCTACTCTGGAAACGCCACACCCTTTAAGGTACAAGTTAATTTTGAAATCCCCATATTCGAGGGTCAGATAGACGCAGATGCCGTAGATAAATGGTTAAATCTGCTAGAGGGTTATTTTTCTATTCATGAATTTTCGAGTCGGGAAAAGATTGTTTTTGCTCTTCTCAAAGCAGCCCCCCACATCAAGGACTGGTGGGAAACCTACTGCGAGCAGAAGGATGAAAGTGCTGGATCACTATTTTCAGCCGCACCCACCTGGGATTCGTTCCGGGATGCCATCAAGGAGCAGTACTACCCTGTTGGAAGCTATGAGGATGAATACATAAAGTGGACCACGCTGCGGCAGGGAAGGGACCAAGACGTGCCCGAGTTCACCAATCTTTTCCATACCCTTCGCACAAAGTTGGGTATCAAGGATTCGGAGCAACATTTGATACTCAAATACCGTGGCTCCCTGCAAAGTACATCCAAGAAGAAATACAATTCCTAAACATCTCCTCGCCGGCGCAGCATACCGATATGCCGTCAAGGTCGAGCAGAAGTTTAAACAAAAGAAGCGAGACTTTGGATCTGCGAATCCAAAGCAGGGGAAAGGTGCCCCTAAACCACAGAACAAAGGACAAAGCCAAGGCGGGACAGCCCAAGACAACCAGCCGAAGCTGCAAGCAAAGAATAGCGCCGCGAAGCTGAGAAAGGACACTGGAAAATGGTGCGAGTTCCATAAGAGCTCCACTCACAACACAAGTGAGTGTCGGGCCAACCAGTCACTGGTGGCTGAGCTAAATGTTTCAGAATCAGATGCATGTTCCAACTCAGAGTCAGAACCCGATAAGGGGAATGAAAAAGGGAAGCAGATCATTGATGCGGATCCCAGCGCCATTGTTGCTACCGCAGAGATCCAGAAAAATGAACCTGAAGATCCAGAGGAGGAGGAGCGTCTCTTCCACTCCCAGATGTGGGTAAAGGGCTGCCCGATACAGTTCATTGTTGATAGCGGGAGTCAAAAGAACCTCATTTCGGTAGAGGTCGTGAAGCGGTTGGGCTTACCGACCACAGCACATCCACAACCATACACCATTGGGTGGCTCACCAGGGAACAAGTTCAGCAGAGGTTTCCTCATCTCATGGAGAAGCTCAACGCAATGGGGACCATTGCTTCCTAAGGGGGGAGGAATGATCCAGGTGGATACTGGTGGCCAACTGCCAAGTCCACCTGGACCCCCACCATTGTTCTTCTTAGCATTTTCAGTTTCCTTAATTGTAGCACAACTTACTATTTTTAGCAGTTTTTCGGGTCCTGAACTTCCGGAGCCGTTTTGAGGCCCTAAACGACATTTTTTGGGGAATCAAACAATGATAGTGCTCGGATAGATCTTTCTAACGAGCTATTGTATGCGTCAAACGGAGATCGTATGCCAAAGTTACGACCCCGGGAAGTTGATGTACCAACTTACCCCAAACGGGGCCCATAGTTTTGCGTTTCAGAGATAATCTACCATCGCCCTAGCTGGTTGATTTCCATTTCTGGTTGTAAGCATATTTCAGTATTTTCCATTAATGAAATGAAGTATTATTTCCGCTGCATCTTCGTGTATATGTTTATCTCTGTAATTTGTTGTGTTCCTGTTTAAATCTGGATCAGTGGTATCAGAGCGGTCTGCTTTTTCTCTGTTTTTCTTTGCATGTCCCCAACAAGGTCGAGATATAAGGAGTTAGCGCTTGAACTGGTTGAACCTTTGCAAGACCAGTCGCGCAAATCCCGACGGCCTCCCATGGCGGATGAGAAGAAAGATGAGGGGGCAGGAGATCCCATCAAAATCTTGCTCGAAGAAGCCCTCGAGCGACAACAGAACGCGATGATGGACAGCTTTGCCCAGATCCTTCGGTGGCTACCCAGAAGCAACGCATCGGCTTCCAGCAGCTACTCTGGAAACGCCATACCCTTTAAGGTAGAAGTTAATTTTGAAATCCCCATATTCGAGGGTCAGATAGACGCAGATGTCGTAGATAAATGGTTAAATCTGCTAGAGGGTTATTTTTCTGTTCATGAATTTTCGAGTCGGGAAAAGATTGTTTTTTCTCTTCTCAAAGCAGCCCCCCACGTCAAGGACTGGTGGGAAACCTACTGCGAGCAGAAGGATGAAAGTACTGGCTCCTATTTTCAGCCGCACCCACCTGGGATTCATTCCGGGATGCCATCAAGGAGCAGTACTACCCTGTTGGAAGCTATGAGGATGAATACATAAAGTGGACCACGCTGCGGCAAGGAAGGGACCAAGACGTGCCGGAGTTCACCAATCTTTTCCATACCCTTCGCACAAAGTTGGGTATCAAGTATTCGGAGCAACATTTGATACTCAAATACCGTGGCTCCCTGCACAAGTACATCCAGGAAGAAATACAATTCCTAAACATCTCCTCGCTCGGCGCAGCATACCGATATGCCGTCAAGGTCGAGCAGAAGTTTAAACAAAAGAAGCGAGACTTTGGATCTGCGAATCCAAAGCAGGGGAAAGGTGCCCCTAAACCACAGAACAAAGGACAAAGCCAAGGCAGGACAGCCCAAGACAACCAGCCGAAGCTGCAAGCAAAGAACAGCACTGCGAAGCCAGAAAGGACACTGGAAAATGGTGCGAGTTCCATAAGAGCTCCACTCACAACACAAGTGAGTGTCGGGCCAAGCAGTCACTGGTAGCTGAGCTAAAGGTTTCATAATCAGATGCATGTTCCGACTCTGAGTCAAAACCGATAAGGGGAATGAAAAAGGGAAGTAGATCATTGATGCGGATCCCAGCGCCACTGTTGCTACCGCGAAGATCCAGAAAAATGAACCCGAAGATCCAGAGGAGGAGGAGCGTCTATTCCACTCCCAGATGTGGGTAAAGGGATCCCCGATACAGTTCATTGTTGATAGCGGGAGTCAAAAGAACCTCATTTCGGCAGAGGTCGTGAAGCGGTTGGGCTTACCGACCACAGCACATCCACAACCATACACCATTGGGTGGCTCACCAGGGAACAAGTTCAGCAGAAGTTTCCTCATCTCATGGAAGAGCTCAACGCAATGGGGACCATTGCTTCCTAAGGGGGGAGGAATGATCCAGGTGGATATTGGTGGCCAACTTCCAAGTCCACCTGGACCCCCACCATTGTTCTTCTCAGCATTTTCAGTTTCCTTAATTGTAGCACAACTTATTATTTTTAGCAGTTTTTCGGGTCCCGAACTTCCGGAGCCGTTTTGAGATCCTAAACGACGTTTTTTGGGGAATCCAGGGGCGACATGGGTCCATAAAATGGACCGATGTTGCCCGTTCCAACAATGATAGTGCTCGGATAGATCTTTCTAACGAGCTATTGTATGCATCAAACGGAGATCGTATGCCAAAGTTACGACCCCAGGAAGTTGATGTACCAACTTACCCCAAACGGGGCCCATAGTTTGGTGTTTCATCTTCTAGGGTTAGGTTTTGGAATGTTAAGGGTTTTTCCATTTCTGGTTGTAAGCATATTTCAGTATTTTCCATTAATGAAATGAAATGAAGTATTATTTCCGCTGCATCTTCGTGTATATGGTTATCTCTGTAATTTGTTGCGTTCCTGTTTAAATCCGAATCAGTGGTATCAGAGCGGTCTGCTTTTTCTCTGTTTTTCTTTGCATGTCCCCAACAAGGTCGGGATATAAGGAGTTAGGGCTTGAACTGGTTGAACCTTTGCAAGACCAGCCGCGCAAATCCCGACGGCCTCCCATGGCGGATGAGAAGAAAGACGAGGGGGCAGGAGATCCCATCAAAATCTTGCTCGAAGAAGCCCTCGAGCGACAACGGAACGCGATGATGGACAGCTTTGCCCAGATCCTTCAGCGGCTACCCAGAAGCAACGCATCGGCTTCCAGCAGCTACTATGGAAACACCACACCCTTTAAGGTACAAGTTAATTTTGAAATCCCCATATTCGAGGGTCAGATAGACGCAGATGCCGTAGATAAATTGTTAAATCTGCTAGAGGGTTATTTTTCTATTCATGAATTTTCGAGTCGGGAAAAGATTGTTTTTGCTCTTCTTAAAGCAGCCCCCCACGTCAAGGACTGGTGGGAAACCTACTGCGAGGAGAAGGATGAAAGTACTGGCTCACTATTTTCAGCCGCACCCACCTGGGATTCGTTCCGGGATGCCATCAAGGAGCAGTACTACCCTGTTGGAAGCTATGAGGATGAATACATAAAGTGGACCACGCTGCGGCAGGGAAGGGACCAAGACGTGCCGGAGTTCACCAATCTTTTCCATACCCTTCACACAAAGTTGGGTATCAAGGATTTGGAGCAACATTTGATACTCAAATACCGTGGCTGCCTGCACAAGTACATCTAGGAAGAAATACAATTCCTAAACATCTCCTCGCTCAGCGCAGCATACCGTTATGCCGTCAAGGTCGAGTAGAAGTTTAAACAAAAGAAGCGAGACTTTGGATCTGCGAATCCAAAGCAGGGGAAAGGTGCCCCTAAACCACAAAACAAAGGACAAAGCCAAGGCAGGACAGCCCAAGACAACCAACCGAAGCTGCAAGCAAAGAACAGCGCCGCGAAGCCGAGAAAGGACACTGGAAAATGGTGCGAGTTCCATAAGAGCTCCACTCAAAACACAAGTGAGTGTCGGGCCAAGCAGTCACTGGTGGCTGAGCTAAAGGTTTCAGAATCAGATGCATGTTCCGACTCTGTGTCAGAACCCGATAAGGGGAATGAAAAAGGGAAGCAGATCATTGATGCGGATCCCAGTGCCACTGTTGCTACCGCAAAGATCCAGAAAAATGAACCCGAAGATCCAGAGGAGGAGGAGCGTCTCTTCCACTCCCAGATGTGGGTAAAGGGCTCCCCGATACAGTTCATTGTTGATAGTGGGAGTCAAAAGAACCTCATTTCGGCAGAGGTCGTGAAGCAGTTGGGCTTACCGACCACAGCACATCCACAACCATACACCATTGGGTGGCTCACCAGGGAACAAGTTCAGCAGAAGTTTCCTCATCTCATGGAGGAGCTCAATGCAATGGGGACCACTGCTTCCTAAGGGGGAGGAATGATCCAGGTGGATATTGGTGGCCAACTGCCAAGTCCACCTGGACCCCCACCATTGTTCTTCTCAGCATTTTCAGTTTCATTAATTGTAGCACAACTTACTATTTTTAGCAGTTTTTCGAGTCCTGAACTTCCAGAGCCGTTTTGAGGCCCTAAACGACGTTTTTTTGGGGAATCCAGGGGCAACATGGGTCCACGGAATGGAACAATGTTGCCCGTTCCAACAATGATAGTGCTCGGATAGATCTTTCTAACGAGCTATTGTATGCGTCAAACGGAGATCGTATGCCAAAGTTACGACCCCGGGAAGTTGATGTACCAACTTACCCCAAACGGGGCCCATAGTTTGCCGTTTCATCTTCTAGGGTTAGGTTTTGGAATGTTAAGGGTTTTTCCACTGTTTCTCAACAATAAATAGGCCTTCGAGCCTCATTGTAAGAGAGTTCAGAAGCATGTAGCCATCACATCTCCTCTCAGACATAAGCTACCATCGCCCTAGCTGGTTGATTTCCATTTCTGGTTGTAAGCATATTTCAGTATTTTCCATTAATGAAATGAAGTATTATTTCCGCTGCATCTTCGTGTATATGGTTATCTCTGTAATTTGTTGCGTTCCTGTTTAAATCCGGATCATTGGTATCAGAGCGGTCTGCTTTTTCTCTATTTTTCTTTGCATGTCCCCAACAAGGTCGGGATATAAGGAGTTAGGGCTTCAACTGGTTGAACCTTTGCAAGACCAGCCGCGCAAATCCCGACGGCCTCCCATGGCGGATGATAAGAAAGACGAGGGGGCAGGAGATCCCATCAAAATCTTGCTCGAAGAAGCCCTCGCACGACAACGGAACGCGATGATGGACAGCTTTGCCCAGATCCTTCAGCGGCTACCCAGAAGAAACGCATCGGCTTCGAGCAGCTACTCTGGAAATGCCACAACCTTTAACATACAAGTTAATTTTGAAATCCCCATATTCGAGGGTCAGATAGACGCAGATGTCGTAGATAAATGGTTAAATCTGCTAGAGGGTTATTTTTTTGTTCATGAATTTTCGAGTCGGGAAAAGATTGTTTTTGCTCTTCTCAAAGCAGCCCCCCACGTCAAGGACTGGTGGGAAACCTACTGCGAGCAGAAGGATGAAGCATATTTCAGTATTTTCCATTAATGAAATGAAGTACTATTACTGCTGCATCTTCGTGTATATGTTTATCTCTGTAATTTGTTGCGTTCCTGTTTAAATCTGGATCAGTGGTATCAAAGCGGTCTGCTTTTTCTCTGTTTTTCTTTGCATGTCCCCAACAAGGTCGGGATATAAGGAGTTAGGGCTTGAACTGGTTGGACCTTTGCAAGACCAGCCGCGCAAATCCCGACGGCCTCCCATGGCGGATGAGAAGAAAGACGAGGGGGCAGGAGATCCCATCAAAATCTTGCTCGAAGAAGCCCTCGAGCGACAACGGAACGCGATGATGGACAGCTTTGCCCAGATCCTTCATCGGCTACACAGAAGCAACGCATCGGCTTCCAGCAGCTACTCTGGAAACGCCACACCCTTTAAGGTACAAGTTAATTTTGAAATCCCCATATTCGAGGGTCAGATAGACGCAGATGTCGTAGATAAATGGTTAAATCTGCTAGAGGGTTATTTTTCTGTTCATGAATTTTCGAGTCGGGAAAAGATTGTTTTTGCTCTTCTCAAAGCAGCCCCCCACGTCAAGGACTGGTGGGAAACCTACTGCGAGCAGAAGGATGAAAGTACTGGATCACTATTTTCAGCCGCACCCACCTGGGATTCATTCCGGGATGCCATCAAGGAGCAGTACTACCCTGTTGGAAGCTATGAGGATGAATACATAAAGTGGACCACGCTGCGGCAGGGAAGGGACCAAGACGTGCCGGAGTTCACCAATCTTTTCCATACCCTTCGCACAAAGTTGGGTATCAAGTATTCGGAGCAACATTTGATACTCAAATACCGTGGCTCCCTGCAAAGTACATCCAAGAAGAAATACAATTCCTAAACATCTCCTCGCCCGGCGCAGCATACCGATATGCCGTCAAGGTCGAGCAGAAGTTTAAACAAAAGAAGCGAGACTTTGGATCTGCGAATCCAAAGCAGGGGAAAGGTGCCCCTAAACCACAGAACAAAGGACAAAGCCAAGGCGGGACAGCCCAAGACAACCAGCCGAAGCTGCAAGCAAAGAACAGCGCCGCGAAGCCAAGAAAGGACACTGGATAATGGTGCGAGTTCCATAAGAGCTCCACTCACAACACAAGTGAGTGTCGGGCCAAGCAGTCACTGGTGGCTGAGCTAAAGGTTTCAGAATCAGATGCATGTTCCGACTCTGAGTCAGAACCCGATAAGGGGAATGAAAAAGGGAAGCAGATCATTGATGCGGATCCCAGCGCCACTGTTGCTACCGCAAAGATCCAGAAAAATAAACTCGAAGATCCAGAGGAGGAGAAGCGTCTCTTCCACTCCCAGATGTGGGTAAAGGGCTCCCTGATACAGTTCATTGTTGATAGCAGGAGTCAAAAGAACCTCATTTCGGCAGAGGTCGTGAAGCGGTTGGGCTTACCGACCACAGCACATCCACAACCATACACCATTGGGTGGCTCACCAGGGAACAAGTTCAGCAGAAGTTTCCTCATCTCATGGAGGAGCTCAACGCAATGGGGACCATTGCTTCCTAAGGGGGGAGGAATGATCCAGGTGGATATTCGTGGCCAACTGCCAAGTCCACCTGGACCCCCACCATTTTTCTTCTCAGCATTTTCAGTTTCCTTAATTGTAGCACAACTTACTATTTTTAGCAGTTTTTCGGGTCCTGAACTTCCGGAGCCGTTTTGAGGCCCTAAACGACGTTTTTTGGGGAATCCAGGGGCAGCATGGGTCCATGGAATGGACCGATGGTGCCTGTTCCAACAATGATAGTGCTCGGATAGATCTTTCTCACGAGCTATTGTATGCGTCAAACGAAGATCGTATGCCAAAGTTACGACCCCCGGAAGTTGATGTACCAACTTACCCCAAACGGGGCCCATAGTTTGGCGTTTCATCTTCTAGGGTTAGGTTTTGGAATGTTAAGGGTTTTTCCACTGTTTCTCAACAATAAATAGGCCTTCAAGCCTCATTGTAAGACAGTTCAGAGGCATGTAGCCATCACATCTCTTCTCAGATATAAGCTACCATCGCCCTAGCTGGTTGATTTCCATTTCTGGTTGTAAGCATATTTCAGTATTTTCCATTAATGAAATGAAGTATTATTTCCACTGCATCTTCGTGTATATGGTTATCTATGTAATTTGTTGCGTTCCTGTTTAAATCCGGATCAGTGGTATCAGAGTGGTCTTCTTTTTCTCTGTTTTTCATTGCATGTCCCCAACAAGGTCGGGATATAAGGAGTTAGGGCTTGAACTGATTGAACCTTTGCAAGACCAGCCGCACAAATCCCGACGGCCTCCCATGGCGGATGAGAAGAAAGATGAGGGGGCAGGAGATTCCATCAAAATCTTGCTCGAAGAAGCCCTCGAGCGACAACGGAACGCGATGATGGACAGCTTTGCCCAGATCCTTCAGTGGCTACCCAGAAGCAACGCATCAGCTTCCAGCAGCTACTCTGGAAACGCCACACCCTTTAAGGTACAAGTTAATTTTGAAATCCCCATATTCGAGGATCAGATAGACGCAGATGCCGTAGATAAATGGTTAAATCTGCTAGAGGGTTATTTTTCTGTTCATGAATTTTCGAGTCGGGAAAAGATTGTTTTTGCTCTTCTCAAAGCAGCCCCCCACGTCAAGGACTGGTGGGAAACCTACTGCGAGCAGAAGGATGAAAGTACTGGCTCACTATTTTTAGCCGCACCCACCTGGGATTCGTTCCGGGATGCCATCAAGGAGTAGTACTACCCTGTTGGAAGCTATGAGGATGAATACATAAAGTGGACCACGCTGCGGCAGGGAAGGGACCAAGACATGCCGAAGTTCACCAATCTTTTCCATACCCTTCGCACAAAGTTGGGTATCAAGGATTCGGAGCAACATTTGATACTCAAATACCGTGGCTGCCTGCACAAGTACATCCAGGAAGAAATACAATTCCTAAACATCTCCTCGCTCAGCGCAGCATACCGATATGCCATCAAGGTCGAGCAGAAGTTTAAACAAAAGAAGCGAGACTTTGGATCTGTGAATCCAAAGCAGGGGAAAGGTGCCCCTAAACCACAGAACAAAGGACAAAGCCAAGGCGGGACAGCCCAAGATAACCAGCCGAAGCTGCAAGCAAAGAACAGCACCGCGAAGCCGAGAAAGGAGACTGGAAAATGGTGCGAGTTCCATAAGGGCTCCACTCACAACACAAGTGAGTGTCAGGCCAAGCAGTCACTGGTGGCTGAGCTAAAGGTTTCAGAATCAGATGCATGTTCCGACTCTGAGTCAGAACCCGATAAAGGGAATGAAAAAGGGAAGCAGATCATTGATGCGGATCCCAGTGCCACTGTTGCTACCGCAAAGATCCAGAAAAATAAACCCAAAGATCCAGAGGAAGAGGAGCGTCTCTTCCACTCCCAGATGTGGGTAAAGGGCTCCCCGATATAGTTCATTGTTGATAGCGAGAGTCAAAAGAACCTCATTTCGGCAGAGGTCGTAAAGCGGTTGGGGTTACCGACCACAGCACATCCACAACCATTCACCATTTGGTGGCTCACCAGGGAACAAGTTCAGCAGAAGTTTCCTAATCTCATGGAGGAGCTCAACGCAATGGGGACCATTGCTTCCTAAGGGGGGAGGAATGATCCAGGTGGATATTGGTGGCCAACTCCCAAGTCCACCTGGACCCCCACCATTTTTCTTCTCAGCATTTTCAGTTTCCTTAATTGTAGCACAACTTACTATAATTAGCAGTTTTTCGGGTCCTGAACTTCCGGAGCCGTTTTGAGGCCCTAAACGACATTTTTTGGGGAATCGAGGGGCAACATGGGTCCATGGAATGGACCCATGTTGCTTGTTACAACAATGATAGTGCTCGGATAGATCTTTCTAACGAGCTATTGTATGCGTCAAACGGAGATCGTATGCCAAAGTTACGACCTCGGGAAGTTGATGTACCAACTTACCCCAAACGGGGCCCATAGTTTGGCGTTTCATCTTCTAGGGTTAGGTTTTGGAATGTTAAGGGTTTTTCCACTGTTTCTCAACAATAAATAGGCCTTCGAGCCTCATTGTAAGACAGTTCAGATGCATGTAGCCATCACAACTCATCTCAGAGATAAGCTACCATCGCCCTAGCTGGTTGATTTCCATTTCTGGTTGTAAGCATATTTCAGTATTTTCCATTAATGAAATGAAGTATTATTTCCGCTGCATCTTTGTGTATATGGTTATCTCTGTAATTTGTTGCGTTCCTGTTTAAATCTGGATCAGTGGTATCAGAGCGGTCTGCTTTTTCTCTGTTTTTATTTGCATGTCCCTAACAAGGTCAGGATATAAGGAGTTAGGGCTTGAACTGGTTGAACCTTTGCAAGACCAGCCGCGCAAATCCCGACGGCCTCCCATGGCGGATGAGAAGAAAGACGAGGGGGCAGGAGATCCCATCAAAATATTGCTCGAAGAAGCCCTCGAGCGACAACGGAACGCGATGATGGATAGCTTTGCCCAGATCCTTCAGCGACTACCCAGAAGCAACGCATCGGCTTCCAACAGCTACTCTGGAAATGCCACACCCTTTAAGGTATAAGTTAATTTTGAAATCCCCATATTCGAGGGTCAGATAGACGTACATGCCGTAGATAAATGGTTAAATCTGCTAGAGGGTTATTTTTCTGTTCATGAATTTTCGAGTCGGGAAAAGATTGTTTTTGCTCTTCTCAAAGCAGCCGCCGACGTCAAGGACTGGTGGGAAACCTACTGCGAGCAGAAGGATGAAAGTATTGGCTCACTATTTTCAGCCGCACCCACCTGGGATTCGTTCCGGGATGCCATCAAGGAGCAGTACTACCCTGTTGGAAGCTATGAGGATGAATACATAAAGTGGACCATGCTGCGGCAGGGAAGGGACCAAGACGTGCCAGAGTTCACCAATCTTTTCCATACCCTTCGCACAAAGTTGGGTATCAAGGATTCGAAGCAACATTTGATACTCAAATACCGTGGCTGTCTGCACAAGTACATCCAGGAAGAAATACAATTCCTAAACATCTCCTCGCTCGGCGCAGCATACCGATATTCCGTCAAGGTCGAGCAGAAGTTTAAACAAAAGAAGCGAGACTTTGGATTTTCGAATCCAAAGCAGGGGAAAGGTGCCCCTAAACCACAGAACAAAGGACAAAGCCAAGGCGGGACAGCCCAAGACAACCAGCCGAAGTTGCAAACAAAGAACAGCGCCGCGAAGCCGAGAAAGGACACTGGAAAATGGTGCGAGTTCCATAAGAGCTCCACTCACAACACAAGTGAGTGTCGGGCCAAGCAGTCACTGGTGGCTAAGCTAAAGGTTTCAGAATCAGATGCATGTTCCGACTCTGAGTCAGAACCCGATAAGGGGAATGAAAAAGGGAAGCAGATCATTGATGCGGATCCCAGTGCCACTGTTGCTACCGCAAAGATCCAGAAAAATGAACCCGAAGATCCAGAGGAGGAGGAGCGTCTCTTCCACTCCCAGATGTGGGTAAAGGGCTCCCCGATACAGTTCATTGTTGATAGCGAGAGTCAAAAGAACCTCATTTCGGCAGAGGTCGTGAAGTGGTTGGGCTTACCGACCACAGCACATCCACAACCATACACCATTGGGTGGCTCACCAGGGAACAAGTTCAGTAGAAGTTTCCTCATCTCATGGAGGAGCTCAACGCAATGGGGACCATTGCTTCCTAAGGGGGGAGGAATGATCCAGGTGGATATTGGTGGCCAACTGCCAAGTCCACCTGGACCCCCACCATTGTTCTTCTCAGCATTTTCAGTTTCCTTAATTGTAGCACAACTTACTATAATTAGCAGTTTTTCGGGTCCTGAACTTCCGGAGCCGTTTTGAGGCCCTAAACGACGTTTTTTGGGGAATCCAAGGGCAACATGGGTCAATGGAATGGACCCATGTTGCCCGTTCCAACAATGATAGTGCTCGGATAGATCTTTCTAACGAGCTATTGTATGCGTCAAACGGAGATCGTATGCCAAAGTTACGACCCCGGGAAGTTGATGTACCAATTTACCCCAAACGGGGCCCATAGTTTGGCATTTCATCTTCTAGGGTTAGGTTTTGGAATGTTAAGGGTTTTTCCACTGTTTCTCAACAATAAATAGGCCTTCGAGCCTCATTGTAAGACAGTTCAGAGGCATGTAGCCATCACATCTCTTCTCAGAGATAAGCTACCATCGCCCTAGCTGGTTGACTTCCATTTCTGGTTGTAAGCATATTCCAGTATTTTCCATTAATGAAATGAAGTATTATTTCCGCTGCATCTTCGTGTATATGGTTATCTCTGTAATTTGTTGCGTTCCTGTTTAAATCCGGATCAGTGGTATCAGAGCGGTCTGCTTTTTCTCTGTTTTTCTTTGCATGTCCCCAACAAGGTCGGGATATAAGGAGTTAGGGCTTGAACTGGTTGAACCTTTGCAAGACCAGCCGCGCAAATCCTGATGGCCTCCCATGGTGGATGAGAAGAAAGAAGAGGGGGCAGGAGATCCCATCAAAATCTTGCTCGAAGAAGCCCTCGAGCAACAACGGAACGCGATGATGGACAGCTTTGCCCAGATCCTTCAGCGGCTACCCAGAAGCAACGCATCGGCTTCCAGCAGCTACTCTGGAAACGCCACACCCTTTAAGGTACAAGTTAATTTTGAAATCCCCATATTCGAGGGTCAGATAGACACAGATGCCGTAGATAAATGGTTAAATCTACTAGAGGGTTATTTTTCTGTTCATGAATTTTCGAGTCGGGAAAAGATTGTTTTTGCTCTTCTCAAAGCAGCCCCCCACGTCAAGGACTGGTGGGAAACCTACTCCGAGTAGAAGGATGAAAGTACTGGCTCACTATTTTCAGCCACACCCACCTGGGATTCGTTCCGGGATGCCATCAAGGAGCAGTACTACCCTGTTGGAAGCTATGAGGATGAATACATAAAGTGGACCACGCTGCGGCAGGGAAGGGACCAAGACGTGCCGGAGTTCACCAATCTTTTCCATACCCTTCCCACAAAGTTGGGTATCAAGGATTCGAAGCAACATTTGATACTCAAATACCGTGGCTGCCTGCACAAGTACATCCAGGAAGAAATACAATTCCTAAACATCTCCTCGCTCGGCGCAGCATACCGATATGCCGTCAAGGTCGAGCAGAAGTTTAAACAAAAGAACCGAGACTTTGGATCTGCGAATCCAAAGCAGGGAAAGGTTCCCCTAAACCACAGAACAAAGGACAAAGTCAAGGCGGGACAGCCCAAGACAACCAGCCGAAGCTGCAAGCAAAGAACAGCGCCGCGAAGCCGAGAAAGGACACTGGAAAATGGTGCGAGTTCCATAAGAGCTCCACTCACAACACAAGTGAGTGTCGGGCCAAGCAGTCACTGGTGGCTGAGCTAAAGGTTTCAGAATCAGATGCATGTTCCGACTCTGAGTCAGAACCCGATAAGGGGAATGAAAAAGGGAAGCAGATCATTGATGCGGATCCCCAGCGCCACTGTTGCTACCGCAAAGATCCAAAAAAATGAACCCGAAGATCCAGAGGAGGAGGAGCGTCTCTTCCACTCCCAGATGTGGGTAAAGGTCTCCCCGATACAGTTCATTGTTGATAGCGGGAGTCAAAAAACCTCATTTCGGCAGAGGTCGTGAAGCGGTTGGGCTTACCGACCACAGCACATCCACAACCATACACCATTGGGTGGCTCACCAGGGAACAAGTACAGCAGAAGTTTCCTCATCTCATGGAGGAGCTCAACGCAATGGGGACCATTGCTTCCTAAGGGGGGAGGAATGATCCAGGTGGATATTGGTGGCCAACTGCCAATTCCACCTGGACCCCCACCATTGTTCTTCTCAGCATTTTCAGTTTCCTTAATTGTAGCACAACTTACTATTTTTAGCAGTTTTTCGGGTCCTGAACTTCCGGAGCCGTTTTGAGGCCCTAAACGACGTTTTTTGGGGAATCCAGGGGCAACATGGGTCCACTGAATGGACCCATGTTCCCCGTTCCAACAATGATAGTGCTCGGATAGATCTTTCTAACGAGCTATTGTATGCGTCAAACGGAGATCGTATGCCAAAGTTACGACCCCGGGAAGTTGATGTACCAACTTACCCCAAACGGGGCCCATAGTTTGGCGTTTCATCTTCTAGGGTTAGGTTTTGGAATGTTAAGGGTTTTTCCACTATTTGTCAACAATAAATAGGCCTTCGAGCCTCATTGTAAGACAGTTCAGAGGCATGTAGCCATCACATCTCTTCTCAGAGATAAGCTACGATCGCCCTAGCTGGTTGATTTCCATTTCTGGTTGTAAGCATATTTTAGTATTTTCCATTAATGAAATGAAGTATTATTTCCGCTGCATCTTCGTGTATATGGTTATCTCTGTAATTTGTTGTGTTCCCGTTTAAATCCAGATCACAACATGCATTTGGGGAGGCTGCTAGACAAGGCCAACCAGGACCTTGCTCTACTGAGACATATGGCTTTCCGTTACAGGGTGCGAAACATGAGTGCACAGGCTCGGATAAGGAACTTGAAAGCAAAATTGAGGAAAGCAACAAGAAGGGAAAAAAGGGGAAAAGAGCAAGATCAGCTTCGAATCTTGGCTAAGGCTTCCTTGGCCCATCATAACACCCCATAGAGATCCTCCAGCCCAAATTTCAAAAAATTTGGGGAAATTTTGGTCACTTGGTAATTTTTTGGGTAAAAAACAGGGATTTTCTCCCTGTGCACCGCGCCACTCGCGCGACACTAAAATTCTAGAGCTCCAAATGAGGAATGGCTTGCAGATTTGGATTCATCATGGAAAATTATGACTACTGGTGTCCTAGCAAGAGATTTGGGCAAGATCGGGTCTCCTAAAGTTCAAAAAACACCCAAAAATGGCCTCTCTGCCACTTTTTTGACACATAGAAAGCACTCTTGGGAGAATGGATATTTGGAGGGGAAAAACAACACCAAATTTGAAAATTCTAGTTGGGTTAGGACGTAGACAGGACAAGATTTCCAGCAAGCCCACTTGGGCACATTTTGGACACCTCCAAGTGCCCCAAAACAGGCCCCAAAGTAGCGCGATGCACAGAAAAATGGTGCGGCGCACAGAGGAAAAAATTGCCAATTTGCTCTGTTTTGCGAAATTTTGGTTTGCAACTTCTCCAAGTGGGCCCGCTTATCTACACTGGTTTTTTGGCACCAAAGGTGGCATTTAAAGAGTTTTTTCTCCAGATTAGCTTCTATCCAAGTGGCGAAGGAAGGCAAACGGTCAGCCCAAGCCAAATGTCATGTTTATTGCGCTGCACCTGTAGCTGGTGGTTGGCTATCCATCTCTATTTTGTAATGATTCGAGTAACTCCCCAACCCTTGGGCGTTCTATCTCTTCCTAACACATTCTATATATTGTATGCAAGTTATTTGCAAAGGGTTGGTTGGCTTGTAACTTCTGGGAGGTAATGGGAAAGAAACTTTGTTTCTTCAGTGTGTATTTTTTACAGAGAATTAATGAAAGGCAGAGGCTCTATTTCATGAGATTCTTGTGGTTGTGAGTGTAGAAAATGTGTCTCTTATGTTTTCATATGTATTTCGTTATGTTTCATAATTCAGTTCATGTTCATTTCCAGTGAAATTTTCTGAGTGAGATTAGGTAGAATCCAATTTTATTGCTCTGCCTGTGGGAAAATTTCATGTTTCAGTGTTATTCTTCTGTTGAAAAGGATTCATGTCACCATGCCCTTTTCACTTTCTTCAGCAATATTTTCATGCCGCGGTACCTCAAACTAAATTGTTACATTTTCCGCCTACCTTGCCTCATGGAATAATCTGTGCCTTTGTATTAAATTCTCTGTTCTTTGCTGAGCGTCGGTCCCATAACATCCCAGAAGCTCGATCATTCATAAAAATTGTTTCTTGTATCCATATTCACTTACTAGCCTAAGATCAATATTGCATTGTAAGTCATCTTAGACCGTTTTCGATTATCCATTCACTGAGCGTGACTCGGAGAGAGCCCTCTCCTGCTCTGGTAGGGCTAGCTACCAGACTAAGCGTGGTTTGTGGTTACCCTAATTTTTGCCTTCCTTTAGCCTAAGGCAGATTTAGGTGCTAATAGTGTGCATCACACATGTACAATCACACATTGCATACAACACTATGCAATACATACACCTACACCTGACATACAAAACATACACCTACACCTGGTGTGCAACATAATATAAATACATATATAGAGTGAAACACAATGAATGCATATGTCATGATACCATGACTACACAATGCACATATATAGTACTGCATGCCTGCAACATAGCATGTATGACATGCACTCAATCCCACATGTATAAAGCACCACCTACACAATGTGTGCACAACATCACATGTACATGACACCACCTGCACAACGTGTACATAATGCCACATGTACACTACACCACTCTTACAATGTGTACACAATACCACATGTACATAATACCATATGCACGACATGTACATGACACCACATGTACACAACACCACATGCACGACATGTACATAGAACCCCCTGCACACAACGCCACTTGTACAACATGTACACAACCCCACTTATACAATAATGCACACCACACCATACTTATATACCACCACACATACAACATGCACACAAAACCACATGTACATAGCACTTCATATCCAACATGTACATAACATCATCTATACACAACACCACATATCCAGCATGCGCAGAGCACCAGATGCACACATCACCGCATATCCATCATGCACACAATACAATATGTACACAACACCATATATCCAACATGTACATAGCACCATCTATACCCAACACTGAATATGCAACATTCATACAACACTATATGTACTAACACCCTATAAATGATATTGTATAAACAACATCTACACACACTACATATGCACAATATTGCATGCGCATATTCATCATAGATGCAACATGTACAACATAAACAACATATCCACAATAGTAGTACCACACATCCAAAACCACACCGTCTTTACCAAACAACCTTTCTTCCAGTGTCTTATCCTTGCTTATCCTAGCATGTTGTAGACCACACTGCTTTCATTTTGCTGATGTATCCCTCAGTATAACCTATCCATAACATAAATATAGGCATAATACAAGCATACAATATAAATTCATATTCACATGATACTAACCTCATATATTTTTCATGACTACTCTTCCCACTTTATTCCTCTTAATGAGGAACCTCTTCCTGCCATTCGCCTGTGTAAGTAATCATTCCTCCACAAAGACGATTCCTAATTACCCTCTCAAACAATGACATAGATAAATACATACATACATATATAATCATTATTATAAAATAATCATTATTCTGTCAGACAACAACATACATACTGTTGAAGCCCCGAAAATCGGGTCGACAACAAGGGGGATACCCACCCGGTCCGAACCTTGGTTGGCATCTCGTTATCCGTTTGGTATAGCGGGTCCGACTGGGGATAATGGGACCAGTTTCCCAATCTAAGGGTGTATGTGTGTGTGTGCAGAGTTGGATGTTGTTGATCTAAGAATACTTAAAGCTAATTTAATTCAAACTTTTAAACTAACTCTATGCTATTGTAATCTAATGAGAAACAACACATCTAAGCTATGCTAACCCGGGGTGTATTTCTTCTATTATGCGATCTAAAGAGATTTCAAACAATAACTGGTAATAAAGATCATTCAGCTATCATAAGAATAGAAATCAATTAAGATAAACCACTTTGCATAAAAAGTTAGGCAAAACAGTTGTGAACAGCATATCGCATAATAAGTTATTCATATATCAGACATAAATAAATGGCTCCACCGTACAGAAGTGCCAAATGGTAACTCATACATTCATGAAGTAACATATAAACAACTGAAAACTGTATATAACTTTAAGAATATAAGCAGAAATAGCCAAGAGATAAAAGTACCATTTATGACTAATCCTACTCATAAGCTTCAAGCAAAAACGATTTATCTCTACTTGTTCTAACATCTACTAAGAGTACAAAAGTGCAACATCAATAGCAGACATCAAATGCAAACATTAATAAATCTCGATCCATCCATTCATCAAAACCTCCTCTGAGGGTGCAGAAGTGCATGTTCCGAGGACAAGTTTTTGACAAATTTCTGGACCCTTCTCTAAATGCATGAGAAGGGTTAAAATACTACTTCCTAATTCTAATAATAGTGTATTTACAAAATTTAGGATGCGGTTTTCAAATGACCGTCCTTTTTCTAATCTAATTTTAAAGAAAAAACAACATTCTAAAATAAGGCTACTTCTAAATTTGGTCTTTAAAGCTGCAAGTGTTCATCATGGGCTTGAGGAGAGTCGGCTGGCTGATTTCTGCGCTGAGCTGGGCTACGAAAACAGAATCTATGAGAACTGGCACTACTTTTTCTGCTGCGTTTATGATGCATTTCACAGTCATCCATTGACTATGCGGCTTGACCAAGTATGCTCAGTAACACTCCCAATTTAACCAGTTTAATGCTTGGATCGCTTTTCCCTTTCCCTGCGCCTTCTGCTTCCATTCTGCTTCCAATCGTAGTTTATTTGGTAGGTACCCCGGGGTGGTCTCTTCGATTAAATTGGCCCTGTGTAAATTCTCATTTACACAGTCGATAAGAATGCTTGCTTGTGTGGCCGCTGTCTCCGCTGCTTGTTCCGCCTGCCTGATTTGATCGTCCCATTTATTAAAGAGCAATTCTTTATGATTCTCGTTTATTCTGGGTGCACTTGCTCTTTTCCCTTCATCTTCATCCTGCCAAGCTAAGTATTCCGTCACTCGTCTGTCACTCTGATCATAGTCACTCTGCAAGTCTACCACTTGATTGGTGATTTTATCGCTCAGCTCACAATAGTGACTCCACTGTGATATCATACGTCCCAACTCTTCCTGTTGTTGCAGTAGTTGCTCATTTAAGCCAATAGATTCTGAAATAAATTCCGCAAGCTTAGGCTCATCTTTATGCATTTCTTTTAAAATTTGCAATTGTTTTCCTTTCTCGTCTAGACTTCTTTGATAGCCTATCTGCATCTCCTGAAAGTCTTCCTACAACTTCTCGAGTTGTTTGGAAGCTTCAATATTAGCATTGGCTTGTTGCAATTTTCGTTGTAGTAGTTGTATTTGATCTTCTTGTTCTTTCAACAGTTGCTGAACTTCCGATGCTTTGTCAATAGTTGTAGAAGCATATGCTCCTACGATCTGAAACAACTTAGTGAGATTTTCAGTTGGGTTATTGTTGGGGTCTTTCCATAAGACGTCCAAATGTTCAGCATCTTGTGACAGTGTATTTTCTATTTTTCTTTTCTTCCTCTGTCTCCTTACAACTGCTTTATGTTGGGGACTATAGAATACATCCAGTGGGGGAATTTCTTCTACATTAAGTAGAAGCTCAGAAGGTGGAGCGATAGGAATGTGCTCCGTTTCTGTGACACTGCTGACTATGGTCGAAACCACTTCTTGCGCTACCTGTGTATTGTTCACAGGTGTCTTGGGGCTTGCCCTTCTAGATTGATCAGCTCATTGAAGGTTTCCCATTCTTTGTCCAGTTCTGTTGTGACGGGTGGCACTTCAATGACAGGAGGGGGGACATCTCTTGGCGGGGAGGCGATAACCTGCTGTTGCGACATTGCACTTGACTGAGTTGTATCTTTAGCTGTTTCTTCGTTTTTTTCTTGGTCGCTTCCAGACCCTTTAGAATGTTCAGGCACTCCTTGCGCAGTGTTAGATTTAGATCTGGAAGTGCTAGAGTTTCCACTGAGGCTAACGCTTGGAGTTGGTTCTCTGGCAGGCAGTCGCAGCTTCTCTAGAGGAACACTGGCCAGCCTTCTTTCCCTGTATAACATGAATCTTTGGAGGTCATCTGGAGACAACTTCGACCGAGCTTCCCGCAAAATTTCCTGGAGTGAGCTTCTACTCTGAAACAAATCATCAAACAAATCTTTCTTTCCAACGAATACTTTTATTTTGACGTTCGTTGTGAAATCTTGGGCAACATCATTTGGGTCAAATGGCCTTGCTGGGAATTTAAATAATTGTAGACACGTCACATTCTCCACTTCGGTGAAAGCGTGTCCTACATCGAACAATGAAAAGGCCCCACAAGCTACAGGAAACTGAGGCCATATGGCCTTCTTTTTGTCTTTTAGGTCTTTGGTCAGGCCGCCTTCTGAACAGGTTTGATATGCAATTTCCCGAGCCAAAAGTTTATCAGGGATATACAAAGGCAGGACATGAGGAGGTACAGTGCTTCCAAACACTCTAATATAGGTGAACCATTCTTCCCCGAACCATCTTGCGATGGGGATGATATCTATCTGTGCCTTGGGTGAGCACCTCGGGGGGTCTTCATCATACATCATTCTATACAAGGGTAAGATAAGCCCGTGACAAATCTGGTAGAAGTGTGGGACGAACTGGGAATCCCATAACATGTTATGATAAACATGGATAGGTAATGGGTCCTGGGTAGTCCATTTCCAACCCATAGTGGGAAATTTAGACACATAACAAATAGAATCCATAACATATGCGGACAGATAAAAAGGAGGATAGATCCTTTGAGACAAGGATCTTTTAGACCAGTAATTGATAATAACCATGTATAGATTATCAGAAAAGATCTTGGCCCAATCCATAATATCGGCATTTGTGGCAGCATCTATTAATGGTAGCCATTCAGACGAAAACTTATTGATATCTGGCATCCCAAATAATCTACAAAGCATGGCCGCAGCAAAACAATACAGAGAGGTGAGGGAACCAGTGCTGTACATATCGTTTTTGTCTTTTTTGAGCGGCTCCTCTTTTCTGGACCAATCTTTGGTGGTCTCTGCTAGGTTTGGGTTCTCTGCCACAAATTTCTTAACGAATTGTGCATTGTAAGTCGCCTGCGGTTCAGGAAGATGATACATAAGCTTTAAATCTTGTGCAACGAATGATCCGATGAGCCCATGTCCTTGAATCTTGAATTGTCTGTTGTTTATCTCTGCATTGTCAAGTATCCACTTGATCATATCTGTATATGGTAGAATTTTGGGCCTTGCTGCTATCCGGTGAAGAAATGAACATGTTAGCTCCTCTAAGGACGCCTCGGAAGAGCGTTGTGAGCCCGCGACCACAGCAACCTTCATTATTCTGGGATTCTCTTCTTCAAGCAGTCTATACATGCTTTCCCATGTCGATATCCCTGCGTCTCTGTTACAGGCTGTGTCTGTATACAAAGGCGCCATCTCCTTTGTCTTTTCCTTCGCCTCAGAGCCTTGAGCTTTATTTTTATTTCCCATTTCTTCCTGCGTTTGGCTTCGAATCGTCTTTAGTTCTTCGTTCCTGCAGCTTACGAGTGAAATGGAAATGACTGATCAAGAAAGGTGATGGGAGAGTTTTAAATGCAACAGATATATCAAATATGCCACCTTACGTGAAGTAATTCTTTACAAAAGCACGCGTCTTCATTTCATTTAATAGCTGACAACTAATTCATTTACTATCATTAAAAGCGCATGATCTTGAGTCAAATTATGGTAAGTGGCTTTTCTTTGAATAGCGTGCCCGAAGGATTCGTGATGAAGTGATTTATGATTTGCTTATGTAACATCACAGATCGCGCCATTGCAAATCGCACAATCGCAGATCGCGCAAACATACGAATATAATATCGCAGCGATCGCAACATCGCAGGTCGTAGAAGTTTAATGTTTGCCGAATCTTGTCAGCTCATTTCTGTGATATGCAATCTTGCGATCGGTGTTATCGCAGATCGGTAAATCTTGAAGTTTTTTCCTTATGAGTATTACTTTATTGCGATGCGATATTATGCTTAACACGAGAGTCTTGCGCATTCCGATATTATAGAGAAATGGAGGCATTTCTTATATTTTTTGCAACGCGGCTTTTAAAGATATTTCCCTTATCATAGACTTAGGTTAAAAAATATTCAAAAGACCTTTCTAAGCTTATGATGGTAACCTTATTTTGAAGAAAGGAAACTCTTGCTTTTTTTCTAAAATTTAACTAAGGGTCCCCATTCATTTAGTATTTTGGACAACACTTAAATGAACAAGGGGGGGTGTTGCTGGCCACAACAATTGGCGATTCACTTGGGAGAACCAGTTATCTCTGATCTTCTATTGACGTTTTTCAAACTTCCAAAACAAAAAAAATTCTCAGAAAACTTAAACTTTATTATAAAAAGATAAAGCATATTATACTTCAAACTGTCAATGATATTTTGTTTCAACCTCTTTCTATTTTAATTACTTGTATCCTCAGCTTGTCCTTGCATTTACATCAGCCATTACTTGGTCTTGTAAAAAAAAAAAAAAAAAAGTTTTCCCTGTGTAGCAGCCTTTTGAATATGCTCCTTTGTCGCAGGTAGAGCCTCTGCTACCAGCAGGCGTCCATAGCCTCGACAGGGTTACCTATTACCCAGTAATGATCCTTTATCCTGCTTAAGGTGATCTACAACTCTTAAAGAAAGAACCCAGAATGATACTTTTTCCTCTTTTTTTTTTTTTTTTTATTATTATTCTTAAAGAACAATGTCTTGGTTTGGTAGCCAAATTATGACACAGTCATTCACTTGATTTACACTTTTGCTGAACAAGCTGGCTCGCGATGAGACCCCTTGTCTTGTGATTTCAATAATCTTAAGTCGTTGCCCTGTTTTGGTGGACAGTAATGGCAAAGTCAGCAAGTTATAATATCTGTGATCATGATAAGCTGGCTCGTGATGAGACCTCTTATTCTTCAAGATATAGTGTATCCTTGGGTCTTTCTCTAAATGCTGCGATTTTCTTTAGCAGGGAGGAAGTCAATTTTTTTCCTTAAGAAAGTTCTGGACGACAATAATAGAGCTTTTTGGAAATGGTTGTTTCTACAGGGAATCCTTATTTTGTTATTGATGCCTTTCATTGTACTGACATAAAACAATTTCTTCACTAAGATTGCTTTCTTCAAATTTCTTGGAGTTGAAACTAGTATCATATCTGGGTTAAAGTTCTATTGATAATAAAGATCAAGTTTCCAAAAGATTTGATATTTATAGAAGCAGAAGTTCAAAATCTTGATAGAGAAAAGGTGTCTTTAGTAAATGTCAAATGCTGTTAACCATAGCAAATTTTATTATGGAGAAAATTATTTAACGAAATGAGAGGTAGACATTCCCTAGGATTATGTACAGAATAGGGATAATCTCTTCTCTTATTTTGCCTACCAACTATTAAAAGTAAACCTAATAACCTAGCTAAATTACTCCTACTCCTATTCTAACTATATACAGAAAATTAACTAGGCGAAATGATATTTCCAGTGGAACCATCTTTTCATTTTTATTCCTACACGTATGTAACTTTCAAACATCAGTGTTAAGAACAAAACTTTTCTTGGACTGTTAATGTTGGATGTGGAATAAGAATGTGTAACTTCAGTTGGAATTCTGTCTGAAATTTCTTTCTCATGAAAACTTCTTTCCAACTCGATACCTACTGGATCATAAAAATCAGGATGAATTTCTGTTATGGATTGATGATCTCGTAATAGGAAAGATGACAAGCCAGGTTGCGAATATGATTTTTCAGTTTTAATAGCCTGTAACCTACTGTGCGTTAAGGTCAAGCTTTTAGCAATTTATTGTAAAAAGAAAGTTTCCGTATATAAATCACTAAATAAATCAATGAAGAATAGATGAAAATTTCTGGAAAGAGATTTATCAATTGACGCGAATTGCCGACAAGTTTCGAAAGGTACTCTCCTTCGTTGATGGTGTTTTGGATGCCCAAGAAGTTTTTTAAGGAAGTCTGATATTGATTGATCTTGGAATTGAAAAAGTTCTATACTTCCTTGACACAGTTTAGCTTTCCAAAATGGTAGCACATCTTTCGAATGTTCTTTGATAAGGTGCTCAACATACCATAGTAATCTATCAAAAGTCTGAAAATTTAAAACACAATCCGATTTTGTACAAAATGAGTGCAAGTGAGAAAGAAAGAAATGATTATCTGTACAAATAATGTTACAGCACAACTGGGATTGACTTGGAATATCTTGTTTTTCACAAGAACTGGCTAGAATTATGGAATCCGAGCAATTTCGAATTTCGTCTTGTGAATCAGAAGACAAGTTATGATTGTGAACAGGCATGGGGGTTTCCTCATGATATGAATCATAGATCGGGGTATTGTCTTGGATAGTAAAATCATGCAAATGATCTTTTACTTTGAAATGAGGATTGACTGATATGATTCCTGAATCAGAATATCTCATTATCTGAGCTTTGTTGAATTACTTGGGGTAAATCAACAACATCATCGTTGTCAAAGTAGTTATCATAAATGATTTTACAGGTTTCCCTAGATTTCTCTTTTTCGTCATATATTTTCAGACAAAGAAGGTCAAGTGGTTCTTGTTTGAAAATGATCAAAGGATGTTCTATAGCTGTCTTTTTATCTTGAAAACCTAATGATGACTCATTTGAATAATCCTCTGTACTTTTTGAGATATCTTTAATATTGAGAGGGGAAAAATTATCATCACTAAAAACATCAGGATAAAGAGAAAAATGCGATTTTGGAACAATGCATTTGAAAATATCATCATGGAAAAATCTTTGTTCATCAGATTCATCATAGACATCGGGCTTTAGATCATACCTTTGTGTACTGATACTTTTTGAAAGAGAAATAGTTTGTTGTTCTAACCTTGGCATCTGCATTTGTTGATTTGCAACGATATTATCTGACCTTGTATCAAATTCATCTCCTGGTTCCAAGGCAGGCTTTCCTCCAGCATTCTCGCTTTTGTCTTCTTGCATTAGAGCATGCATGTCTCCTAGGCTTTGGGAACTTTCTTCATCATAGCTGATTTGTATATTCAAATTGGAATTCTCATTCACATTAGAAGAAAATGAGACAAAGCTTGGACTAATTTCTGCTTGATCAAACATAGGAGGCAGAGAATGCTCATCATAATCTGAAGATTCTTCATCCATGAGTTCACTTTCAAGATCATACTTTAGACAATTAAGATGAAATCTCATATTAAAATCCCTAACAGATTCATCTTGTTTCCGTAGATAGTCAATTTCATCATATACTTGGTCATAGTCATAACAATCAAATTCACAAATGAAAATCTTGACGAATTGGTCCCAGCTGTGAATTGAGGCAACTGGGAGGGTTCTGCACCATTTTCTAGCTTTCGCCGTGAATGTAAGAGTAAAAATTCTGCATAAAACGCCTTCATCAATTCTTTGAACATCCGAACTTGAAACTCTTTGAATAAATTGAAGAGCATGATTAAAAGCAGAAGAACTATTCTTACCATTGAATTTTACGTGAGACAAGAGTCTTACCACTTCAGGTGGAGTGTTGGAAGAGGTAGGAACATGGATGCAACTCCAAATGGGAAGTTTGTGAGCAGCCATCCTGATTCAAATGTTACAATTGAAAATCATTCCAACAGACACTATGTTCAGGCCCTCCTTCTAGCGCTAAATATGTTGAAGCCCCGAAAATCGGGTCGACAACAAGGGGGATACCCACCCGGTCCGAACCTTGGTTGGCAGCTCCTTATCCGTTTGGTATAGCGGGTCCGACTGGTGATAATGGGACCAGTTTCCCAATCTAAGGGTGTATGTGTGTGTGTGCAGAGTTGGATGTTGCTGATCTAAGAATACTTAAAGCTAATTTAATTCAAACTTTTAAACTAACTCTATGCTATTGTAATCTAATGAGAAACAACACATCTAAGCTATGCTAACCCGGGGTGTATTTCTTCTATTATGCGATCTGAAGAGATTTCAAACAATAACTGGTAATAAAGATCATTCAGCTATCATAAGAATAGAAATCAATTAAGATAAACCACTTTGCATAAAAATTTAGGCAAAACAGTTGTGAACAGCATATCGCATAATAAGTTATTCATATATCAAACATAAATAAATGGCTCCACCGTACAGAAGTGCCAAATGGTAACTCATACATTCATGCAGTAACATATAAACAACTGAAAACTGTATATCACTTTAAGAATATAAGCAGAAATAGCCAAGAGATAAAAGTACCATTTATGACTAATCCTACTCATAAGCTTCAAGCGAAAACGACTTATCTCTACTTGTTCTAACATCTACTAAGAGTACAAAAGTGCAACATCAGTAACAGACATCAAATGCAAACATTAATAAATCTCGATCCATCCATTCATCAAAACCTCCTCTGAGGGTGCAGAAGTGCATGTTCCGAGGACAAGTTTTTGACAAATTTCTGGACCCTTCTCTAAATGCATGAGAAGGGTTAAAATACTACTTCCTAATTCTAATAATATTGTATTTACAAAATTTAGGATGCGGTTTTCAAATGACCATCCTTTTTCTAATCTAATTTTAAAGAAAAAACAACATTCTAAAATAAGGTTACTTTTGAATTTGGTCTTTAAAGCTGCAAGTGTTCATCATGGGCTTGAGGAGAGTCGGCTGGCTAACTTCTGCGCTAAGCTGGGCTGCGAAAACAGAATCTATGAGAGCTGGCACTACTTTTTTAGCCGCGTTTATGATGCATTTCACAGTCATCCATTGACTATGCGGCTTGACCAAGTATGCCCAGTAACACTCCCAAGTTAACCTGTTTAATGCTTGGATCGCTTTTCCCTTTTCCTGCGCCTTCTGCTTCCATTCTGCTTCCAGTCGTAGTTTATTTGGTAGGTACCCTGGGGTGGTCTCTTTGATTAAATTGGACCTGTGTAAATTCTCATTTACACAGTCGATAAGAATGCTTGCTTGTGTGGCCGCTGTCTCCGCTGCTTGTTCTGCCTGCCTGATTTAATCGTCCCATTTATTAAAGAGGAATTCTTTATGATTCTCATTTATTCTGGGTGCACTTGCTGTTTTCCCTTCATCTTCATCCTGCCAAGCTAAGTATTTCGTCACTCGTCTGTCACTCTGATCATAGTCACTCCACAAGTCTACCACTTGATTGGTGATTTTATCGCTCAGCTCGCAATAGTGACTCCACTGTGATATCTTACGTCCCAACTCTTCCTGTTGCTGCAATAGTTGCTCATTTAAGCCAATAGATTCTGAAATAAATTCCGCAAGCTTAGGCTCATCTTTATGCATTTCTTGTAAAATTTGCAATTGTTTTCCTTTCTCGTCTAGACTTCTTGTATAGCCTATCTGCATCTGTTGAAAGTCTTCCTGCAACTTCTCGAGCTATTTGGAAGCTTCAATATTAGCATTGGCTTGTTGCAATTGTCGTTGTAGTAGCTGTATTTGATCTTCTTGTTCTTTCAACAGTTGTTGAACTTCCGATGCTTTGTCAATAGTTGCAGAAGCATATGCTCCTGCGATCTGAGACAACCTAGTGAGATTTTTAGTTGGGTTATTGTTGGGGTCTTTCCATAAGACGTCCAAATGTTCAGCATCTTGTGACAGTGTATTTTCTAGTTTTCTTTTCTTCCTCTGTCTCCTTACAACTGCTTTATGTTGGGGACTATAGAATACATCCAGTGGGGGAATTTCTTCTACATTAAGTAGAAGCTCAGAAGGTGGAGCGATAGGAATGTGCTCCGTTTCTGTGACACTGCTGACTATGGTCGAAACCACTTCTTGCGCTACCTGTGTATTGTTCACAGGTGTTCTTGGGGCTTTCCCTTCAAGATTGATCAGCTCATTGAAGGTTTCCCATTCTTTGTCCAGTTCTGTTGTGACGGGTGGCGCTTCAATGACAGGAGGGGGGACATCTCTTGGCGGGGAGGCGATAACCTGTTGTTGCGACATTGCACTTGACTGAGCTGTATCTTTAGCTGTTTCTTTGTTTTTTTCTTGGTCTCTTCCAGACCCTTTAGAATGTTCAGGCACTCCTTGCACAGTGTTAGATTTAGATCTGGAAGTGCTAGAGTTTCCACTGAGGCTAACGCTTGGAGTTGGTTCTCTGGCAGGCAGTCGCAGCTTCTCTAGAGGAACACTAGCCAGCCTTCTTTCCCTGTATAACATGAATCTTTGGAGGTCATCTGGAGACAACTTCGACCGAGCTTCCCACAAAATTTCTTGGAGTGAGCTTCTACTCTGAAACAAATCATCAAACAAATCTTTCTTTCCAACAAATGCTTTTATTTTGACGTTCGTTGTGAAATCTTGGGCAACATCATTTGGGTCAAATGGCCTTGCTGGGAATTTAAATAATTGTAGACACGTCACATTCTCCACTTCGGTGAAAGCGTTTCCTACATCGAACAATGAAAATTCCCCACAAGCTACAGGAAACTGAGGCCATATGGCCTTCTTTTTGTCTTTTAGGTCTTTGGTCAGGCCGCCTTCTGAACAGGTTTGATATGCAATTTCCCGAGCCAAAATTTTATCAAGGATATACAGAGGCAGGACATGAGGAGGTATAGTGCTTCCAAACACTCTAATATAGGTGAACCATTCTTCCCCAAACCATCTTGCGATGGGGATGATATCTATCTGTGCCTTGGGTGAGCACCTCGGGGGGTCTTCATCATACATCATTCTATACAAGGGTGAGATAAGCCCGTGACAAATCTGGTAGAAGTGTGGGACGAACTGGGAATCCCATAACATGTTATGATAAACATGGATAGGTAATGGGTCCTGGGTAGTCCATTTCCAACCCATAGTGGGAAATTTAGACACATAACAAATAGAATCCATAACATATGCGGACAGATAAAAAGGAGGATAGATCCTTTGAGACAAGGATCTTTTAGACCGGTAATTGATAATAGCCATGTATAGATTATCAGAAAAGATCTTGGCCCAATCCATAATATCGGCATTTGTGGCAGCATCTATTAATGGTAGCCATTCAGACGAAAACTTATTGATATCCGGCATCCCAAATAATCTACAAAGCATGGCCGCAGCAAAACAATACGGAGAGGTGAGGGAACCAGTGTTGTACATACCGTTTTTGTCTTTTTTGAGCGGCTCCTCTTTTCTGGACCAATCTTTGGTGGTCTCTGCTAGGTTAGGGTTCTCTGCCACAAATTTCTTAACGAATTGTGTATTGTAAGTCGCCTGCGGTTCAGGAAGATGATACATAAGCTTTAAATCTTGTGCAGCGAATGATCTGATGAGCCCATGTCCTTGAATCTTGAATTGTCTGTTGTTGATCTCTGCATTGTCAAGTATCCACTTGATCATATCCGTATATGGTAGAATTTTGGGCCTTGCTACTATCCGATGAAGAAATGAACATGCTATCTCCTCTAAGGACGCCTTGGAAGAGCGTTGTGAGCCCGCGACCGCAACAACCTTCATTATTCTGGGATTCTCTTCTTCAAGCAGTTTGTACATGCTTTCCCATGTCGATATCCCTGCGTCTCTGTTACAGGCTGTGTCTGTATACAAAGGCGCCATCTCCTTCGTCTTTTCCTTCACCTCAGAGCCTTGAGCTTTATTTTTCTTTCCCATTTCTTCCTGCGTTTGGCTTTGAATCGTCTTTAGTTCTTCGTTCCTACAGCTTACGAGTGAAATGGAAATGACTGATCAAGAAAGGTGATGGGAGAGTTTTAAATGCAACAGATATATCAAATATGCCACCTTACGTGAAGTAATTCTTTACAAAAGCACGCGTCTTCATTTCATTTAATAGCTGACAACTAATTCATTTACTATCATTAAAAGCGCATGATCTTGAGTCAGATTATGGTAAGTGGCTTTTCTTTGAATAGCATGCCCGAAGGATTCGTGATGAAGTGAATTATGATTTGCTTATGTAACATCGCAGATTGCGCCATCGCAAATCGCACCATCGCAGATCGCGCAAACATACGAATATAATATCGCAGCGATCGCAACATCGTAGGTCGCAGAAGTTTAATGTCTGCCGAATCTTGTCAGCTCATTTCTGCGATATGCGATCTTGCGATCGGTGTTATCGCAGATCGGTAAATCTTGAAGTTTTTTCCTTATGAATATTACTTTATTGCGATGCGATATTATGCTTAACACGAGAGTCTTACGCATACCGATATTATAGAGAAATGGAGGCATTTCCTATCTTTTTTGCAACGCGGCTTTTAAAGATATTTCCCTTATCATAGACTTAGGTTAAAAAATATTCAAAAGACCTTTCTAAGCTTACGATGGTAACCTTATTTTGAAGAAAGGAAACTCTTGTTTTTTTTTCTTAAATTTAACTAAGGGTCCCCATTCATTTAGTATTTTGGACAACACTTAAATAAACAAGGGGGGGGTGTTGCTGGCCACAACACATACATACATACATATACACATAAATGTTAGCGTTAATAATCATGATCCATGATGACCCTATGAAACATGACATACATACACACCTACATGTATACATATATAAACATCATCATAATCATGATTATAACACAATTAATAGATATCATGGTAAATATTTAAGAGAACTTCCTTTATTCATGCAACACATGTGAAACATTAAGAATAGTCATTCGCAACATAGCCAAGGCATTTGATGCCTCAGATCCATTTACTTTACCTTTTGGGTTACCTTTCTTATGACTTTACTACCACCGTCCATTTACCACAATCAACCCAGCCCATCCAACCGAATATCATAGTATTACCTTCCTATGTGCTTACTTATGCACCGAGCTTCATCCGTGTCTTACATTACCTGTTGATTACCACACATCTCTCCTCGAGCTCCATTGACTTTACTCTTTCCTAAACAATTCCCAACACTCAAAACAATAAAATTCAAGAATGAAAACAACAAGAAGAAGACCATGAAAACCAAAACAATATGACATCACAACAAAGTGACATAGTTATGCACCAGACACAATCAAAATCGAAAATAAAGCACAACAATCACAAAAGACTAAAATAAAAAGACTAACAATAGAGACCATCACTCAATCCCCGTGATTCTCAAGGAAATCTCGACTTGAGCCTTCTTCAAGATTTCATGCAACGTCTCTTGCCATGTAGCCCCCTGCATCATGTTGTCATTAACACATAACTTCTAGTGCATAATTAAACATAGAAATACACTGGTTACCTCACCTTGTTGTGTCAAGGATGTTGCTAGCAAATGAACACATCCATGCCATCTCTCAAGGGACTCCAATCCTTTGACAAATCCACCTGTAACTAGAGACTAGCTAATATACCTGTCAAGTACCTATTCATCAACATAACATTTATCCACATAATGTCAGAAGACATCAATGTTAAGAAGAATCATTGTATGCAAAGCACTCATTTGTTTGAAATTATGGTTTCCAAACATAGCTAAAGGAATTATTGTCCAATTCCTTTATTTTACCCTTTTTACTTTGTTGCAATCGAGGCTTACTATGTGTTGTCACATCACCCAACTGTTAGTTATATAAACACATCAACTATTACCTTTCCATACTAATTCCAAGCATGTTTCCAGTAACTATTCACACATGTCAACCACATGTTCGAAATATCAAGACAAACATATCTATCAATTTGAAATAAAGTTTTACAAACAATCATCTTATAACCCATATTCAACTCATAGTCATTAGACATAATGCTACAAATGTCAACTACATTCAAGTACATATCAACTATCTCAACACATATCTATTAGTACAATCCTCTTAAAACAAGATCATTGGAGCACATACTTGTATTAAGCAACTCATCAAGAATTCAACCAACTTGCAAACATACCATGTTAAATAAATCAACTAGATGATATGATAGACACCAAACACTCAACATCAAATAGACAACATAATCAAGAATGAAGCACCAAGTATACTACATAAGAAAACTCATACCTTGGTGTACCTCAGGGGAGGTTATCTTGTCTACACAATCAATCTAGTTAGAAATATATAACTTTACAACATGTCAACTCAAACATAAATAAGATCATGATATCCATAACACTAACTAACTAACATGTTCACATCATAAACTCATAAGCATTTATCATTCATGCATAACAACCACATGTGAAAATTCATCACAAATATGTCGGCTCATGCCTGAATATCGTAACCATAACCTCCGCATAGTCCAATATAATTTAGCATGATACATATAACATCAATATAGTAATGTTATAACCCTAATCATCAAGTTAACTAACATATAACAATAAGCAATTAACATATAACATGCTCATCAACAACATATGACCTAATCATCAAACTAACTATCATATAACAACAAGAAGTTAACCTATATCATACTCATAAACAACATATAACATGATCATCAAGCTATCTAACATAAAACAAAAATATAAATGAATACAACCACAAGTTACCATCATTCTTGATTATCTAACTCATGTGCATATGACTATGCTAATCAACTATCATCTATCGTCTATGTAACCATAACATAAAAAAACATGTTCATAGGCCTAATGTATATAAACCTAATGCATATAAAAAACCTTAACCTACATACCTGCATGCCCAACATACAAACCTGTATGATGACATGCTCTTGTCTCGAGGTCAAATGCTACACCTTCACTTTGATTATCTGCAGCTCTTGCTTTACCTCATTCAACACATTAGCATCATAACATACTGATGAACTAAATTTCATACCATGACTTCACAAGGCATTTTTTACCTGCTATTCATGCATAACTATAACCAAGACCATACATGCATAACGATTGCATATAGACATATAACACATGAGTACAAAAGCATATACACATCCTTCTAGATAGAGTCCAAACCATATCAACTTCAAAAACCATGTGTTAGAAAATTATATATTACAGAGCAATGGCACACATAAAATATTGCATAAATATAAGCACATAAAACACATAAAACATGAGAGACACAGATATACATGGTTCACCCAGTTTGGGCTACATCCACGAAGAACAGTCAGTCCCTTTTTCATTATATTATCTTGCAAACTGAAGAGATACAACCTACAGTAGATTCGTTGTAACTCCCTCTTCTCTCTCAATCTCCTCTCTCTTCATCAATCATAATATAGATCTACATAGACGCAATACAATTCCCTCATATATAGCGAGGGGTTGCCTTCGAGGGAAAAAAACCCTAAATTAAACATAACTTCTACTGTCATATCTTCGTCTAATGAACGGCCCAGATTGAATACGAAATTACAACATTTTACAAGGAAACTTTACATCTATTCTTAGCTTCGGGGGTGTTTCCCCCAAAACCCCCCACCAGGGCGGGGCTCCCAAAAGGTAGCAGCCATCCCCCCTAGACCCCCCTGCAGTGAATATTTTACGACTAGGGTCCAATGCGGCGATACCTTTGAATACAGAAGATAATCAGGCCCCACACCCAACACCATGACCTCATGCATGAAAAAAACCATTACTCCACTGTATGCATTGCCACATGTAATCATCAACATGCATAAACAATGCATAATCAACTACACATATGCATAAACACATGTAGTCGAGCATAAGCGATCAATTTTTGTAATCAACCTACAAGACTGATGCATGTAATCAAAATATTCAAGAATGTAACCTAAAAATCAAGGATGTAAGTAGGTGACATAAAATCAACATGCAAGCGACACATAGTCCATATGCAACTAGTCACATACTCATGACAAATGCATTCCACAAAATCAACATAAAATTCAACATAGAAACCTTACTACAAACATACTCAATCATCTAGCAAATGCAACAAGAGCATAGAATGCAAGTGTAAGAGACACACATGAAACTAACATGCATGCACGACCAACACACACTGCCCATCCAATCTGAGGGTTGAACCATGCTCTAGCACCACTCTATAACACCCTCCTCCCACATTCACCCAAGTAACCATGCCAACTGGCGTAAAAATGATATGAGAGACTACTATGATCAAATTTGACGTCCTATGTGATCTTAAGGAAGTGGAATTGATGGAAACATCACACACAACCATCCAACATCAGCAAGAGAACCCTCAGGAGACATGTGAGCCACTCAGATAGCATTTCCCTAAGTCCCACTATTGTTTTAGATCTCGTAAGACATAGTCGCTCTCATGCTATGGACAAGGGAGCGATCATCAACCTAAATTCACTCTCACGGCCTTTATTTCCATCGACCAGAGGCCAAAATTGCCAGTTTTGTGCAAGTGACCCTAGGATTTAAGCCCTTTTTCAGGCCCAGAGTGCATATCACTGCCTAGAATGGAGTGATACCTTAGAATCAGTAAAAATATAGGGAAACAATGATGCAAAATCAATGAGCTGAACAAGACCATAACCAGACTCCTACTAGCCATGACATAAATTTCGTCAAACATATCATCAACATGTAACCAATAGGTGTAAACAACAGAATTAAGTGTAGGGATATCATACTTATCTGATAATCGCTATGAACCATTGTTCCCTCATATTAATTGTTGCATTATCATCTATTAGATCATAGACACAGTATCCATTCGTATACATGTAAAAGCATGTTGATAACCATACATAATTGTTGTCATAAAATATAAATATAACTAGCATAATAGTAACAAAATTACCATAAACATATCAGCCATCAAGATCCACATATACATCAATACATTTACACATAAAAATTAAGGGAATGAATTTCTCATTAATGAATGCAATGAACCAACCAGAGATGGGACTACCATGTTCCATCCAACCATATATTGGTTGAGCCAAGTCTCTCTTTAGCCAATCACCCCCGTGCCATATTCCAAGCATGAATGTGGGACTCAAACCAAAAGAACCAACCAAGGCATACCAAGGCTAAACCACCTCACCCTCATCAACAGAAACCAGGCTTTATCGTAATCCATCCTGGATCACTAGGCCAACACAATGAACACATCATAACAGCCTTTATCGTGATCTTCACCCAATCACTAGGCCCAACAAGCATGGATGCAACCATATTTATCCACCTACACCGTGAAAAATTTTCCTATCTCCTAGTTACTCAAGATTTACTGCAATCCAAAGCCGGTTCACTGGGCCCTAAATCAAGACCCACTCTACAGGCTTTACCGCATACCCAAAACTCAGGATTACTAGGCCCAATGG
This sequence comes from Pinus tabuliformis, assembly GCA_031772625.1. Classification (NCBI taxonomy): domain Eukaryota; kingdom Viridiplantae; phylum Streptophyta; class Pinopsida; order Pinales; family Pinaceae; genus Pinus; species Pinus tabuliformis. The sequence continues at coordinate 134,713,345 of CM062805.1, forward strand.
AGGCAAACCACCTCTTGGATTTACCATATATTCTATCATTCACTGACAAGGATTCTTAGGCCCACTAAAGCAACAAAATCATGAATTTACCACAACCCATAGTCTTGCTCAGGGGTCATTAGTCCAGTGGCTTTACCGTGATCCATAGTCCAGTTCAGGGACAACTAGGCCATGTTGTCTATTATTCAAAGATCCACCCCACTTAGCTTCGAATCCATCTGGAAATCTAGCTCAACCAAAATATGAGAACCCCATCACACCATGGGTATTCAAAAATGGTAAGGCTAGGCTGGAAATATTGTTACACTTGGAAAAATCCATACCATGATATAAAAGAACCACATGCAATGCCATGAATTCCAAATCTAGCAAGGAAAATACACATGCAAGTTGATACCTGCAATGAATCTTGTTGTAGCTGCTTGATCCTACCTTTCACTACTTGATCTTTGCCTTCTCTTGCCTTCTTTGCCTCTCTTGCTCCAATGCCAAAGTGCTCCAAGAAAAAATCTAAGTGTCCTAGAGTGAGAGAAAGAGAGAGAGAGAGAGAATAATGAGAAAGATCCAAAACTGATTTGATCAAGAGCTTGCCCACTGATCCTCAGAAGCCTTTTTATGAATGAGGCCTCAATTCTCTTCGTTTTCCATTATTTTCCTTCATTTTCCTCCTCTCATGCAACATGCGACCTTTCACCTTTATTTTCTCCTAATTTCCATTATTTTCATAAATAAATGTGCCAAAAATGTCATTTTTCCTTTCCAAAGCCTTAGCCTTTGCCTTTGTCAATTTCCTTAGCCATAAAAAACCACATGAACACCCATTAGGATGTTCTTCTCACCATTCATCTTGGAATATGTGTTCCATGGTATTTATATATTTTCACATGAGTTTTTAACTGGGGTTGTTAGAAAGTCGATGAGTATGACGGATGCAGAATGGGATATTCTTGACAAAAAAGCATTAGGAACAATATGTTTGTGCCTAGCGGCATCAGTAGCCTTCAATATTTTGAAGGAAAAAACAACGGAAGGTCTAACGAGGGCCTTGGAGAAACTATATGCAAAACCCTCGGCCTCAATTAAATTTTTTCTGTGAAGCATCTATCTACTACAAAGATGTGAGAAGGTGGATTTGTTTTTGATCATTTAAATGAGTTTATTATGGTTAAGAGTTAGCTAAGTTTTGTAGGGGTAAATTTTAGTGATGAAGTTAGGGCTCTATTATTTCTGTGTTCATTTCCAGAAAGTTGGAATGGCCTAGTTATGGCTATTAGTAAATCTATCTCTAGATCTAGTACTTTAAAGTTTGATGATGTTGTTGATGCCATCCTTAGCGAGGAAATGCGACGAATAATCTTCGATGAGAGATTAGGTAATTCTTTGACTAGGTAGACTAGGGGAAGAAAAATGTAAAGAGGAAGGAGCCCATGAAATCATAGCAAGTTAATAAAATACATATCCAAATCTAGATCAGGGATAGTGTGTTGGAAATGTGGAAAGAAAGGACACCTGAAGAAATACTGCAAATCTAGTGTTATAGACATTTTTGTGCCTCGCAGCATGGAGCTTGAAATGTCAATAATTACAAGGATCCTCAGTCCCTAAGCATGTTGTTCTTACCCCTAGAAGAACAAGGTCAGCAAACCACAGCACTTCCCATCAGTTCTCCACCTGAAAACACTCAGAAACAGGCTATTTTTGGATCATGTCAGCTACTCCACTGAGCATCTGCGCTGGAATGCAACTGCTCCTCCTTGTACCTGCGCTGAAAGTCAAATCTAATGAAGGCTACCTGCGCTGGGCGAGATTGGCCAAGTGGCACAGTCATTCTGCAAGGTGTCAATTGCCTAGGAAGCTTCCAAACTGACACTTGGTTCAAGGGATTCGCCCTGTGATGAGTAAGAGGTACTTGATCTCCATGTGTAAGCAAGGATCTCCAAGTGGACTCAAGAACTGAAGTTTAACTAAAGTGGGAGAGGACACTAGTCAGCTTTATGCCAGCCTCAAGCTGACTCATCCTTTCTCCAAATCTCCTATATATAGAGCTCTTCTATGAGGTCTAGGGAGGCTGGAATTTTGTGCAAAGCAAGGAAGTGCTGTTGGTTTACAGTTAGAGCTATTGGGTGATTGCTTTTATAGAGGTGAAGAGGAGATTTCTTGCTGCTGGGGAGGTGCTGCTGGATTGGAGCCATTGATGGTTGTAACCTTCTCAGAACCCTTTTACTTCTATCAATAAAGCTTTGAATGTTCTCCTATATACTTGTATTGCATTGATGTATTGTATTTACTTGTATATCTGATTCACTCTAATCCATGCATCAGTTATGAGTACATGTTCTTTGTAGTTTCCATCTCTTGTTTGTGCAGGATCTGTGTGTAGCTGGACCGGCAAAAGGAGCAAGGAGCTGGGAACAAAAGACAAAGAGAGAAGACAGGATCGACAAAAGCGAAAGACACCGGTTGGTCAATCTTTTCTTCCTTCTCTGTACTTTCATAAAGGAAAATATCAAAGCTTTACTTTCAGTTGTTGCTAAGGACTGTCACCCTTAGAGTAGGGATAGGGTCATCCGAGTCGGATACTTTTCCCCACAACAAACTGGCGACTCCGCTGGGGAGCCTAGTATCTTGTTGGTGTTTGTAGTATCTTTGCTATTCATTTCCTGAACCAAAGAGTACCGAATCGAAAAGCTTTTGACTATATCAAAAGCGAAGTAGAGGGGCTGCTACTCTTGCTCATTTTTTAGCAGATTCATGATTTGAAGAGCTGATCTACAAAATACTCTTGTACTCTTTGTGATAGCTTTTCATCCTCTTGATCATCCCTTAGCTTGTACTTGACCTATAGCTTTTTATTTCAGCAAAAACAGTGCATTTTTGAGCTTTTTATGACCCTGAAATCCTTGTAAACGCAACTCTCGTGTCTCAGTGCAGGCTGTCCACAGGCAGTCTGCATTCCAGCGCAGGTGCTCCCTTCGGGAACTGCGCTGAGAGTAAATTTGACAGACCAGAGCCTGCGCTGATCCAGTTAGGCTATGTCTTCCTGAGGTTTCCCACTGTGTCTTAGCCCTGTTTTCACTGTTATTTTGCTGCTGATTGCTTGTCATTGTGCTTGCTGTAAACCAACTTTCCTTGACATTATTCCGCCTCAGTTGTGTGATGAAACTGTGATTGTTCTTTCAGTATTTCTTGCTTCAGTTACAGTTTCCCATTGTGAAAAGCGAACCAGTATAGCTGTGGCCTCTTAGATCCTGAACTGTAAAAGTGTCTTTGTGATCTTAAGAGCTAGTTTTATTACTGTTCATGGCTGTTTGAGTTTGTTTGTTTTTCATTTTATGGTTTGAATCTATACATTTCAGTGTCTAAACAAGTCGATCTTAAGGTGTCTTTTGATTTTGGACAAGCTTGTTTATTTTCGCTTGAAATTAGATTCGAAATTATACAACAGTTTCCTTTCTGTCTTACATCAACATTAAGGAAAAAGAAAAGAAATATCTGCATTGTGCATTTTGCATTTGACTGTGTGCTTGACGATTTAGGAAAATTTGCATTTTAGTGTGTGTTCTATGATCTGTGCGAAAAGTTGTGTCTTTCTTTTCCCTCAGTAGATTAAGGTTTTCAAAGTTGAAAGATTGAAAAGTTTTGCTTCTCATCTTAGATTTCATTTAGGAAGTTGTATATATACATCTCGTGGTGATCCTTAAAGGCAAACTGCTAAGCAAGATCAACATTAAAATAAATCCAATTTACATAACAACGCTTTGTAACATAACGCAAACATCTAGAAGTCTAGGTAGAGACGTGTTCCGGCGTCGTTAAACATAGTGACTGTCGATCTCTACGAAGGTGGGTGATTCCTCCTGAGAGTCGGTGGCACTAATACGGACTTGTGCTCCCGCGTACCGTCGCGTATATTGGGAGACCCCTATAGGCATTTATCCTTTATCCTTAGGAAGCCGTGTCGGCCGCCCTACTGATCGCGATGCAGTGAACATAGCATTCACGAAGATCGACCACCCGTACCGTAAAACGTATTCTGTGGTTTCGCGAAAGGTTTGGCACACCCTCTGCCTAGATCTCCAGAGCAGTTTCTTTTGGCCTTTTTCAAACTCTATAACTGAAAAAGTCCAACCGAGCATTTGTCACTTCGGGCTCGTTAAAACATCGAAGGCGACTAGAGTCATCTTTAGCTTTTTCTCGACTCTTAAAACATGAAAAAGCAAGTTTGTGTCTAAAAGCGTCGTTAATAAAATTTATTTTAAGCAGAACATAATCACCTGTTATTCCCACGTTGATCTTTCAGTTGAAAAGTATGGAGCCCACCAACCAAGGAAGCAACCTTGGCGGAAGTCCAAATCCATTCTCCTCTTGGGGAGATGTTGGTGCGCCCCATATGGCAACATTGTCACTTCCAGGATTGACAATTGGCCTACCTGTATGGCTCTTTTCAACTAATGTAGTCCAGATCGCCACTAATCCTGAGCAGTCGAATCAACAGTCAGAGCAGTCTAGAACTACCCACCAGCCTTCCACTTCTTACAATACTTCCTCTGATCCTTCCTCTTCGCAAGGTGGAGCTGGCAAAAGTCAGCCTCCCAAGGAGAAGAAGGAAAAGAAGAAGAGAGAAAAGAAGCAGAAGGGGCCTATGGCGGAGGCGACTGGGGGCAAGCAAAAGGCAGCTGACAAAAACCCACACACTGCACCGACCGGGCCTAAATCGCCATGTGTCATTTGCAAAGGGACCCACTTCCATCGTGATTGTCCTTGTATTCCCCGGATACTAAGGGACTGGTCCCCCAGGTTGCACAATCCGGTAGCATCAACCTCTGGTAGTCATGTTGATTGCAGTCCATCAACCAGCGAGAGTGAAGGACGAAAAGGGAGACCAAGATCACCCTGTATGTTGTGTGAAGGCGATCACGCCATTCACCGATGTCCATTCTTAGATGAGGCGAAGAGAGTTTTGGAAGATCGTCCGGTATCACCGTTACGACTTCCTCCTGGATACCAAAAACTCGTGCCTAATCCCTCGATAGTTGAAAATACAGCTGGCCCGCTCAAGTGGTCGGCTGAAGCGTCAGTCACTGAAAATGAACCTACTGAATCCAGACCGGACGAAAGTCCAAAGGTTGATACGGCAGTTGACCCGGTTCTACCTTCAGAAGTTTCATCTTCAAATGACACCGTCGCCGAAGAGTCATCTTCATGCGACACCCTCACTGAAGAGAATAAGGATGACACCATCCAGGTTCTTTTCATCAGCACCGACTCTGATGAGCGTCAGGGCAATGCGCCCATTCCTTTATCGCAGGAAGGAACATCATCAGGGTCATATCCGGCCGTATATTTGGTCCCACCACCAAACAACCTGGTTGTATCCTTTGATTGGAATCAGCTAGGCAGACCCCGGTTACCAGCCAGTGTACCATTCAGAATCATTGTCCAGATCTATAGAATGATCATGGCTGGTACTATCATTGATGAAGGGGCGTCTGTGAGTATCCTTTCCTCTGTTGCTTGGAAAGCACTGGGTTCCCCGGCGCTTTTACCTGAGTTAAGAAATCTCTCAGGTTTTGATAAAGGAACCAGTCGACCATTAGGAATCCTCCCCAATGTGCCTGTCACGTTGAAAGGGAAGACAGTTAATTTGAACGTGATGGTCGTCCAAGGACCCTTGGATTATAACCTACTCCTTGGACGTGACTATATTTATTGCATGGGAGCGATAGTCTCCTCACTCTTTAGAGTAATGTGTTTTCCACACGAAGGAAGGGTGGTCAAGCTCGTAGACCAACTTTCGTTTCCGGGATCTCGCATCGCAAATAGTCAAATACCATTCCTAAATGGTCTGTTCACTCAAGATTCGCCTCCACCCCCAGTCCTCCTTCCCGATGAGTGCGAGTGATTCGGAAAGAAAGACTGGAACCCAGGGGGCATGCACCCTGGTCTGCTTCGGGCAGAAGAAACCCTGGGTGTAAGGAAGAATTTCCGCAGAAGAATAGACTAGTCCGTACCCCGTCCGGCGGTGGAAGAGGGGTTGTTCTAGAATAATATTCTTTTGTCAAAGTTATGTGAGTGAGATAATCAGCTTCTCGCTCCCCTTGTCTAAATAATCAGGATACCGAGGAAGGGGACCATTTGCGGTAGCAAGTAGTAACCATCTTTGAAGACAAGCCTCACCCATTAAAACATATGTTTTGAAGGATAAGTAGGGGCAGCCTCCAAAGAAAGAGATTCTATTGCTGCAACAGGTGGTCGCCATCTTTAGTAACCTGATAATAGACATCGCCGAAGAAAGAGATTGATTTGCGGCAGCAAATAGAACCCTCTTCGGATAATAAGAAAGAGGCAAGCCTCCCTCAATAATACCAATGTTTTGTCTTTGAGTAGTGTTCTTCTCTTGTCACAAATAGCTGTTCGTTAAAAGTTGGGCCGACGGGAAGCCTGAGTACCGCATAAGACCCCCTAAAATAACGAGAAGACTAGTATCGTTAACATTAGATTGGCAAGATGACAAGTAACTGTGAACACCCAAAGAAAAGCAGAAGTAGGGGAGAGGAGGGGCAGCCTCGAAATTCTGTCCTACGCCTGGGGGCATGCAAACTTTTGGAATGTAAGCAAGGGACGACTATTTATTTTTTAAATTTTTAGGTCCTCCCTTTAAACCCGTAGGTCTAACCCTTTAAACTCGTAGGATTAGCCGTTTCCGACCTTACATGAAGAAAGCCTGTGGGGCAAAGGTAAAAACTTGCCAAAATTGGAGCATAGCTTCGTGAGATAAAGCTCCTTAAAAAATAGCTATCTCACAGGAGGCGTTCTTATTATGACTGGTATATCGAGCAGTTTTAGCACATAGTTCATGCTCGTTAAAAAATAAATGCAAGATCCGAGCAGTTTTAGCACATAGTTCATGCTCGTTAAAAAATAAACATAAGTTTATGAGCAGGCTTTCCTTCAGAGTTCAAGCTCATTCAGAAAAAACGAACCGGTAAATAACCTTTTGAGATCGTAAATTCATCAGCCATAAAAGCCTTGGTCGTGTTTGTGCACCGTCACCTCCACTGTTCATTTGGCCGATCATTCACCTCCATTTGTGTGTTTACCTCTTTTGAGAAACAGCTGCGAAGAGTGATTTCACCTAGCCATCCTTGTGACACTGCCGTGATTGGAAAATTCCAATTTGTACCTGGAATCTGCTGCTATCCCTGTTTATCACTCGTTCCTCAAAAGACGAGTCTTCTTCGAGCTCTTTTCACTGACTCGTAAAATATGAAAAGTTTGCCGAGTTTTGGCCTTCCAGCTCGTTAAACGACCGGAACGGTATCCCTCCTCTAGATTTTAATCTTTTTTGGACCTGAGGGATTATTGCACAAAAAGATCGAGCGCTTGTTTTGTTCGGCTCGTTAAAGCAATCGAAAAGTCATCCCTTCTGTATTGTTTTATACTTTTTCGGACTTAAGGGATTAGATGACGAAAAAGGAATTATGGAGTTAACTTTCTGTACCTTTTCAGACTCTCTAAAGATGAAAAGGATCGAGTTTTCTTTGTCGTTAGACTCGTTAAAATGATTAAATAAGCGACAAACTTGTCTTTAGACGAGAACGAGTTTCCCTATCGCTAAGCTCGTTAAATCATAGCGATGGGCTTGCCCGAAGGGCAGGTTATAGAACAAGCATATGTTATCCTCCTCAAGCTTGACAAAAATAAAGAGGTACTGGTCAGAAATGACTGGGGAAAAATTGGGAGAACATCAAATTTTAATGGTAGCAAGTCGCTCTTGAACATGACACTTTTCCTCCGCACCACATCGGGTTGGGTTGTTTCATTCACCGGTCTCATCACCATGGTCCTCGCCAAACCATCCACATTTGGGGTAATGCTACCGATCCATCGCATCAGTGTCGTTATATGTTCAAGAGAGGTCATTCTGAAAGTGTCAACCGTGTCCCATCCACTGCCATACATTATCCTTCATCCATTCATGATCGCCACCCTGAATCATATATCACAGTTTGTTTTCACCTCCACTAAAATCATTAGCTCCGTTCCGTGTCATTGATGTGGGATTCATTAAGGCCCTCCTTTGACGGATCGCTTCTTGTCGACTTCAGCTCATTATCCAAGAAGTTGATCTAGGAACAACCCCATCAGTACTTTGAAGCTTGCATGCCTCAATGGCAAGTTTCTCACTTCCGGCGACAGGTATACATCAATGACCTTCGACCAGAAGATTTTGCGTGGCGTTCGACGCCAAGTCCTTTATTCACGCCACGTGAATTGTACTGCAGTACCTTGAGGGTCATTATCATTATCGGTGATTCCTCTCGCGCTTGTTAACGGTTTTCATCATTGACCGGTAATCAAGCGATGTCTTTCCATGTTCGACTTCAGCAAAATTCTCACATGGATCGACTTGTACTTAGAGTGAAGATCGAACGAGTTTGAAGACCCCGGATCTAGTTTCATCCATCCGGGCTGGGATACATATTCAGGAAATATAAAAGCATTTGTCATGTACATCATTGCAGCAGATGATCATCCTACTCAAAGGATGATAATTTCAGCAGAAAATTATCAGTCTACCATCAGACGATCGTCTATTCTATGTACCAAAATGTATTTATAAAGCTGAGCATGGGAATGCCCGCCTCAGCTAGATCATGAAAACAGAATGAAAAATAATGTATTGTATTGTATTGTATTACAGGGCACCTCTCAGCACTGGAATGAACTTCGGACCCTCTAGATAAAGCATTTCACCCGATAAACGGCCTCATACTTTAGGGGGCAACTGTTATAGACAATTTTGTGCCTCGCAGCATGGAGCTTGAAATGTCAATAATTACAGGGATCCTCAGTCCCTAAGCATGTTGTTCTTACCCCTAGAAGAACAAGGTCAGCAAACCACAGCACTTCCCATCAGTTCTCCACCTGAAAACACTCAGAAACAGGCTATTTTTGGATCATGTTAGCTGCTCCACTGAGCATCTGCGCTGGAATGCAACTGCTCCTCCTTGTACCTGCGCTGAAAGTCAAATCTAATGAAGGCTACCTGTGCTGGGCGAGATTGGCCAAGTGGCACAGTCATTCTGCAAGGTGTCAATTGCCCAGGAAGCTTCCAAACTGACACTTGGTTCAAGGGATTCGCCCTGTGATGAGTAAGAGGTACTTGATCTCCATGTGTAAGCAAGGATCTCCAAGTGGACTCAAGAACTGAAGTTTAACTAAAGTGGGAGAGGACACTAGTCAGCTTTATGCCAGCCTCAAGCTGACTCATCCTTTCTCCAAATCTCCTATATATAGAGCTCTTCTATGAGGTCTAGGGAGGCTGGAATTTTGTGCAAAGCAAGGAAGTGCTGTTGGTTTACAGTTAGAGCTATTGGGTGATTGCTTTTATAGAGGTGAAGAGGAGATTTCTTGCTGCTGGGGAGGTGCTGCTGGATTGGAGCCATTGATGGTTGTAACCTTCTCAGAACCCTTTTACTTCTATCAATAAAGCTTTGAATGTTCTCCTATATACTTGTATTGCATTGATGTATTGTATTTACCTGTATATCTGATTCACTCTAATCCATGCATCAGTTATGAGTACATGTTCTTTGTAGTTTCCATCTCTTGTTTGTGCAGGATCTGTGTGTAGCTGGACCGGCAAAAGGAGCAAGGAGCTCGGAACAAAAGACAAAGAGAGAAGACAGGATCGACAAAAGTGAAAGACACCGGTTGGTCAATCTTTTCTTCCTTCTCTGTACTTTCATAAAGGAAAATATCAAAGCTTTACTTTCAGTTGTTGCTAAGGACTGTCACCCTTAGAGTAGGGATAGGGTCATCCGAGTCGGATACTTTTCCCCACAACATCTAGGAAGGGAAAAGAAGGAGATGACTAGCGAGAGAACAATCAAGAAGCAAATGTGACAAGTGATGTGTTGCAATATTATTTGATTATTTCATTAGATAATATTATTGATGCCTGGGTGGTAGATTCAGGGGCCTCATTCCATGCCACCCCTGATAGGAAGCATTTTCATGACTATGTTTAGGGATATTTTGGACAAGTTCATCCGGGTGATGATAAACCCTATAAAATTATTGGAATGGGTAAGGTTTTTAAGAAACATAATGGAAACCAATGGCTATTGAAAGAGGTAAGGCATGTTCCAAATCTAAAGAAAAACTAATTTCAATAGGGTAGTTAGGAGATGAAGGTTGTGTAACTACTTTTACAAACAAAACCTGGAAGGTCACTAAAGGAGCCTTGGTAATAGAAAATGGAGAAAAGATTATTACATTGTATTTATGTGATAGTATTTCTAATTATGTTAATGCGTTAACCTCCATAGGAGCATATACAACACTATGGAATCATAGGCTTGGGCACATGAGTGAGAAGGGGATACATATTCCTCACTCAAGGAATTTGTTGTTAGATCTAAAGCATGTTGATTTGGATTTATGTGAAAATTGTGTTTATGGAAAACAAAAGAGAGTCGTATTTATCAGAGTTGGGAAGGAAAAGAAGAGTCAAAAAATAGAGCTTCTGCATACATATGTATGGGGACTTTCTCAAGTATCATCTTTTGGTGGCTCTCACTATTATGTTAATTTTGTTGATGATGCAACTAGGAAAACCTAGATTTATTGTATTCTAAATAAATCTGATGTATTTGATACTTTCAAGAAATGAAAAGATTTGGATGAGAATGAGACAAGAAAGAAGTTCAAGTGTCTCAAATCAGACAATGGAGGTGAATACTACAGCAAATAGTTTGATAACTAATTTTCAAGGCATGGAATTCACAGATAGAATACAGTTCCAAGAACACCACAAGAAAATAGTGTTCCAGAAAGGATGAACAGGACAATCATAGAACATGCAAGGTACATGAGATTACATTTAGGATTTATCTTAAAAAATTAGGTATATTTTGTAGATACTGTTGTTTATCTAATAAATAGAGGACCTTCAAGTTCCTTCGATGGTGGTATTCCATAGGAGGCATGGATAGGTAAAATAGTAAACTACTCATTTTTAAAGACTTTCGGTTGTGAAGCCTTTGTCCACATCAATAAAGAAAATAGAACAAAGGTTGAGGAAAAATCAAAGAAATGTACCTTTATTGGATATGGTGTTAATGATTTTAGTTATGGCTTATATGATTATGAAAATCACAAAAATCATTAGGAGCAGAGATGTCATATTCAATGAAAAGGTCTTGTATAAGGATAAAATGCGGGGAAAGAAATAGGAAAAGGAACAAAGAATACACAGTGCTTGACGAGATCACATAAAAAGTAAAGGTTCTTTAAAATCATAATGATCAGCAACCACAACAACAACAACCACAATAGCAACAGGCACCTCAAACACCTGAAAGTAGTGTTAGAATATCTACCAAGATAAGTAGAACCCTAAACGATACTCTCCTCCATGATATTATGTATTGTTGACTAATTATGGTGAACCAGAAAGATATGAAGAAGAAATTTAGGTAGAAACCGGGAAGAAGTGGGAGAAATCCATGGAGAAGAGATGGAGTCCTTGATGCAAAACTAGAATTTGGACTTAGTCAAATTGCTTGTAGGTAAAACAGCATTGTGGAATAAATGGGTTTATAGGTTGAAGGAAGAGGATGGAAGTAAACAGAGGTATAAGGCTAGACTTGTGTTGAAGGGGCTTGCACAAAATAAAGGTATATACTTTTGTGAAATTTTTTATCTTGTTGTTAAAATGACTTCAATCAAAACTATTTTAAGTCTATTGGCAGAAGAAGATTTGAATCTTGAGCAGTTAGATGTAAATATAGCCTTTCTCCATGGCGACTTGGAGGAAGAAATATATATGTAGCAGCCACAAGGATATGAGGTCAAAGGGAAGCAAAAATTAGTGTGAAAGTTGAAGAAGAGATTGTATGGCTTAAAATAGGCTCCAAGGCAGTGGTATCTAAAATTTGACAGGTTTATGTCTGAACAAGGTTATGCTAGATGTCACTCTGATCATTGTGTTTATTTTAAAAGGAAAAATAATGGTAGTTATATTACATTGCTATTGTATGTAAATGACATGCTTGTTGTAGGGTATAACATGTAGGAAATAAATGTGCTCAAAGAAAAATTGGAAAATTCATTTGCAATGAAGGATTTGGGTGTTTCTGATCTGAAATTTTGGGAAAACTTTTTAATGCTATGCAAGCTCCCTCATCAGTTAAAACATGTTTAGGATCGTCTCATTTACCCAATTATGCAAGAGGTTTATGTGTCAAGTTATATGTCTTTTATGTGTCATGTGTGAGAAAATTATGAGTTAATTAGCTGCTTAAATAACATGGAAAGCAAATGAAATGTAGAGAAATATACACAGCAAAATCATAAGACAAATCTGATCAAGGCTTTCACCCTTCAGTACTGGACTACATCTCCTAGGACCTCTTTCAATGGCTAGGCCCTCTTGGAATTATTTGGTAAAATATATGATTACAAGCTTTTTCTCAACTCTGATGGCTTTTAGCCCACGGGGCTTTGGATTGACGGTGAATGGGTGTGCTGTTAAGGCACTCCTTGCGATAGGTCACTGGTTCAAATCCCTCGTGGGTACGTAGGTTAGTCTTAACAAGCAAAAAAAAAAAAAAAAAAACTCTGATGGCTTTTAAATTGTACTATTGGGTTCATAGGACCCAAAAACCCCAAAAATGACTATTAGATCTCTGAAAATTGACTCTAGCTGATCTGGGCATGACCTCCTTCCCTGGTGGCCCTAGGCTTCCCTAAAATTCCCTGTGGAAAATAACCTGTAGAAGTATTGTATTTTCCATGAAACATGCTCCATTTTCTTCAGAGCATCAAAATCATCCAAAATTGACTATTCATTTTTTAAAATTGGTCGAAATCTAAGCAATCTATGGCTTTCTCTAGTTTGGTCTAGAAAACCTCCGCTAAAACTAGAGGGACTCCAATTAAGTCTGCCAAAACTAGGGATAGTTCCACATTTGGCGCACTCTACCAAAATTCGACCAAACTAAGTGCTAGATTCATTAAAGGATAAGCTAGATTAGTTTAATGGTTAAGCGCAATTAACTGTGCTAACCCAAAAATTTAACTACGCATTAAATACAAAGCATATATTCAAATGTGATCCATTGTTTAACAAGACCCACATAGCTTGGTGTAGTGGTATGGTTGTTGGATTGTGGAGGGGAGGTTGTGGGTTCGACCCTGACCTCCACCAAATTCTTTTACCAAATGCATAAACCTTGCTCAGTGATTTAGGAGGTTCCATGTAGCAGCCTCTCATTGGCCCATCCAAACCCAACAGAATTGTGCCACATCACCCAACTGGAAACCAACCACAAGCCGACACTTGGAGATACCTCATTGGGATTTGACCACCTTTGACCTGCTCAATCACTTGCCACATCAACAGTGTAGACTACTAACTGGGAAATACCTACAAATTTTTATTTTTGTTTTGGGTGAAACGATCAGCGTGCTCTAACTTCCTCATACGAACTTCGTGTTGAGTAAAACAAGTTGTGTTGGGATCATATCACCAAGACAGATGTGGTAGTTGAGGAATCATTTGATTTTTAACACTTTTATTTTTGGGAAAATTTTGTCCCCTAATCCAGATTCCAATCAATTGCAAAACAAATCCTTGGTATGATAATAACTAGAGATAGGAAAAATCGCAAATTAACATGATCTCAGAGTGAGTACATACAAAAGGTGTTGGAAATATTTAATATGGATAATGCAATACCAGTTAGTACACCTTTGGCTAGCCATTTCAAACTAAGCAAGGAGATTTGTCCCAAGACCTAGGAAGAGATGGATTATATGTGTAAATTTCCATACACATCATTTGTTGAAAGCTTAATGTATGAAATGGTATATAGAAGACTTGATATTGTACATGTAGTGAGATTTGTAAGCAGGTATATGAACAATCCGGGAAAAGAGCATTGGATGGAAGTGAAGTGGATTCTCAAGTATTTGAGAGGTACCACAAAGCAAGCATTATGCTTTTGAGGTTTAAAAATTGCTCTACAAGGATATGTTGATACAGATATGGGAGGTGATAGAGATGATAGGAGGAGCACCATAGGGTATGTGTTCACTCTAGGTGGAACAGTTGTCTGTTGGATTTCAAAATTGCAAAACATTGTTGCACTTTCAACAATGGAAGCAGAGTATGTTACTGCTATTGAGGCTAGTAAAGAAATTATTTGGTTACAAAGGTTTATGGATGAGTTGGGAAAGAAGCAAGAGATGAACAGGTTATATAGTGACAACCAGAGTTCTATTCATATTGCAAATAATTCATCCTTTCATTTTAATACTAAACATATATAGCTCAGGTATCATTTCATACGGTCAGTTTTGGATGATGGATAGTTGAAGCTAGAAAAGATACACCCTAGCCAGAATCCTACAAATATGTTGAAAAAGGTTGTAACTAGGGAGAAATTGAGTTGCTTCTTAGTTTCAATTGGCCTTCAAGAACGATGATGAAGATGAGAAACAACCAGGTCCAAAGTGGAAGCATTTTCCATCAAGTGAAGCAACAATGGAGTTAATATAATTAGTCTCCAAGTGGGATATTGTTGGATGTGGAACATGATTATCTTCCTGATTCAGAGATTTTTTTCAGCCGCGTTTGGATCCCAATCTCCGATAGGGGGCTGGGAGGGGCTTCCCCACCACTATTGTTTCTTGGGGTCTAGTGGGCATGGTCATTTGTTTGGATCCCTCCTCCGCCCCAATAAGGGTTCAGGGACAACACCCTTGAAGCTAAAAATAGATGAAATTTTGCCTTGTAAAATATTGTAATTTCATGGTCAATATGGGTCGTTCATTAAGTGGATTATCTGACAATAGAGGTTATGTTTAATTTAGGATTTTTTTCCCCTAGAATGTAACCCCTCAGTTTATATGAGGAAATTGTATTGCGGTTGTGTATTGTTATTCTGAGTGAGAAAGAGAGAGGAGATTGTCTGAGAGCAAAGAGGAAATTAAAGTGGATTTGTTGTAGGTTGTATCTCTTTATTTTGCTAGATAATATAACATTAAGGATCGGTTGTTTCTCCGTGGGCATAGCCCAAATTGGGTGAACCACATATATCTATGTCTCTCTTGTTATATGCATTTTTGTATTTGTGTTTCCGCAATATTTTGTGTATTTCATTGCTCTGTTAATTAATTTCTAACAAAAAATACATCATTGAGGATTTTCACATCTTTAGAACTGCTCACAACTGAACCGTGATCATGATTCTTCTTTTGGAATTTAATTTGGCTTTTAAATGATCCCAAAATCCCCCAAAAATCATATAAAACAAAAAAAATAAATTAATTGTTATATCGAAAATCCCTTTCAGCGTGCATTCTAAAAAATGATTTTTTCTTGGAAACCCTTCTACAAAATGAACACTTATGGCCTCTTAATTATTTGAAATAATGTGCTTTTCTAGAAAAAATAAAATAATTAAAGATTTAATTATTAACTAACCAAGATTTGACCCTATGACCTCCTAAGAAATCAACTAAGGTCCCAACCAACCATGTTGTACAATGCCACATGCTAGGGGAGGATTGACATTCTACTTGTGTTGGTATCCACATTCCAGGATATGAGAGCCAATTAAATCCACGTCAACAAAAATTGAGCCAATATAGTTCCAACTACATTTCCACGTCAACAAATTCATGCAAGACAAACATTCACATCAATGAATTAATGTGATCCACATATCCAAGTTAACAGAGTCTGAACCAATACTATGAGAGCCAAATATCCATGTCAATAGAGTTGTATACAATACCATGTGAGCCACATATCCACGTTAAGAGTTTGATTCAATATCTTGCGAGCCAAATATCCACATCAAAAGAGTATGAACCAATACCATGCAATCCACATATCCACGTCAATAAAGCCTGATCCAATATCATGTGAGCAACATATCTATGTCAACAAGTTCTGATCCAATACCTTGCAAGCCACATATTTGAAAATAGTTGCGCCTATCGCATACTCTAGCTAATTTCCTTGTAAATAGAGTTCACACCAATACTTCAATTTGAGCCAATACGATGCAAGCCACATATCCACGTCAAAAAAGACTAATCCAAACAACCATCATGCCCTCAACAAGCTCTTGGATTTTGACCATGTGACTAATCTAACAAACACACCACAAAATTTCCACAAGAGTTGAGTTCACTGCTCTTGTAACTTGTTTACTTTCTTAGCATAAAACCATGACCCATGCCATAATATATACTTGATGGAGCCCTTAATTCGAGGGTTGGGTCAACTCATAAAACCATATCATGAAACGTGGGGCTAAAATTTATTATTCATTTGATTGCAAACTCATCAATGATATGTTAACATGCCATGTGGCTCAATTTGAGTGGGACACATGTCATCCAAATTTGTTCTTATTAGCCGACCAAACAAACCTTGTTAGCATGCCATGTGGTGAGGTGCCACATCATCCATTATGCGATGACAACCATTGTTTCCACATGGAATTATCACTAGATTCCACATATCCTAAACTTAACATTTGGATTTATCACCTTTTCCTCAAATGAATGTTTGCCACATGTCAAAATCTTATAGGTCCAGTGTGAGCAGTTAAATGTCATGCATCTCTATTCATCATCCACCATTTATGTTTTTTATCACTGTGATATTAACTAAAAGATGCATACAATTTAATTACGTTAAACAGTGTAAATGTATGCGCGCCCAAAGTCATTGATTGACCTTCCATTGATGGATCCACCCTCAACATGTGTGACCTTTAAAAAATTTGGTGAATTTGGGTTTTGGCCTCATATTTTAGGTCCTTTATTAATATTGATCTTCAAATGGTTATAACTTCTCATTTGAGAGGTGTTTTTTAAAGTGATATATATTGTTGGAAAGGTCTCGAAGAGGAGTACCCAGCCATATTATCCACAAGATCATTAGGAAATCATAACCTCATATAAAAACTAAATAAAATTCAAACCTTGTTGGGATCTCTTGATGATGGTGTGCAAGAGGTTAGGCTATCATACTACTTCGTGAATGACATTGTTGCTTCCTTAAGCATCCCCTTTGACATCAATGACACTTGTTGTCATCAATGAAAAACCATATGCAAGCATATCCCCCTTTTTTATTGATGGCAACACCACCAGACATTGATATTCATTGATGGAAATGAACCAAACTCCAAACTCCCTTTGACATGTTGTTGGGGACTTTTACTTGATTATGTTGTTTCTCTTATTTGTCTTTCTTTTTTTAAGTCTACATTCTCTCTCGTTGTAATCTGTTACTTGATCTTACTGTTTATTTGTCTTCCTTCTTCAATATCTAAAATCTCTCCCCCTTTGACATCAATGGTAAAGGAGCATGGTTTCCAAACAAGTTTTCATGGTAGTGTGTGGACCTAATCCTAATATAAGTGGAGTCTCCCCTGAGAGTATGTTGTAAGTCCCTATTGATGCTTCTCCAATTGATCTTGGAATTTTCTATGGACCTAATAGAGTCTCCCCCTGATACCATGTTGTTAATTCTTCTCCATTTGTTCCTAGAATTTCCTATATACCTGATAGAGTCTCCCCCTAAGACCATGTTGCTAATGCTTCTCCCATTATTCTTGGACTTTTCTAATATAGTGTCCCCTTGAGACCATGCTTCCTTCATTTGTAAGTGTCTGTCATATTTTTCAATGTCTACATCCTTTAACTTTCCTATAGTTCTAATGGAGTGTCCCCTTGAAACCATGATTTTTGTTGTTTTTCTCTAACTATTACTGGCCTTTCATTTGGACTTGATAGAATCTCCCCCCAAAATCATGCTTCCTATCATGGTTCTCCAATTGTGCCTAACCTTTCCTATGGACCTATTAGTGTCTCCCCCTGTGACCATGCTCCATTTTGATAATATACTATTTTTCATCTAAGATATCATCATCAAGTGATAATGCAAATGAAATCTCCCCATTTCATAGTTCATGTTTTTCCCTTATACCAATAACTTCTTCCTACGATTGATCATTCCTTCTACATAATCTTTCTTCTTCAAGTTTTGATTCAACATGATATGATCTTGGAGAAGCTTTTACCATGGGATTAGATCTGAGGATTCAGACCTAACTGTCATCCTCCCTGTCTCCTTCTCGATCCCATAGAGTTGATTATTGGATTAATAGGGAGTATCTCTCTCTTATGCCATCTCAATTTGAGACTGCATTAACATGTTATGTGTCCTTCATTGTGACATATGTAACATACAACATTGGGCTTCAAAATTGATGAAAATGGCCCATACAATCTATTTTTAATCTGATCCATATGTCTGAGTCTAGGAATTTGATCATATCCTCTATACCTAATCATATCATGGGTTTTGCAATCATGTGATTTATGTGCATGAATAGAAATAACCAAAGTTCTTTTGATTCCTAGATGTATAGGGAGATCTTGATTTCCTGAAGTTGTTCCTTAGAAGAGTCTCATCCATCTTTTGATTTCTAATCCCTGCTCTAATGTCACTTGTGGATCCTTTGTGAATATTTTCTATCATGGGGGGTTTCATTCTTTCATCCAGGTTCCTTCTTTTTTTTTGAATTAGATGTACCTTGTTAATTCTTTGCATCATTCTGATAATCATTAGAGATATTGAAATGAACATGCTTGGGTTGATTCATTACTTGCTTAGGATCTTCAAATGAGTTTTTTTTGGATGCAGTGAATGTCTAATTGAGCTTCTTGGGATGATCTCCATTTGATATGCTTCTAAGAGATTTATTATTGGAAGTCTCGCAAGAAACTTGATAATCAAGACCTGTTTTGATGAAAGGAGATCTTTACATGTTGAGAATATACTCCAAATATTCAGTCCCTTTGTGAAGCTTTGGGTTGTGTTTGACTTGCTCCAATTCTTCTTTCAAAATCACAACTTCCTCTTCTAGAATTTCACAAAGTTTTTCTTTATCATTTAGTTATTCTAACAAAAACTCCTTTGTCAAGATTTTAGCTGCCCCTCTAGTTCAACATTGATAGCAAGAATGGTCTTCTCATTTAGATCTTTGTCTTGGAGTTATTGCATTAATTTACTTTCCCTCTTTCTAAGGGATTTTATTTTCTTCAATGCACTTCTAGTTTCTCCTTCATAATCTATTTCAACTTCAGGTTGTTTTTTCGATGAAGAAAAATATTTCACCTCTTTCTTCATTGGTCACACTTTCATTTCTTTCATGGTCACTTTCTTATTTTGAGAGAAATTTCTTCTTTAAGATAGAGGAATGACCTGTTATAGGGTTTTATGAACCCAACGTTTCGGACTTGAATCTTGGTTCATCATCACTATAATTCATTTTTCCATAAGGACATTTAGAAGCATAATGTATTATTCTTCCACATTCAAAACATTTGAAGGGAAGCTTACCTTTGAACTTTTTGGTTCCCTTTTAAGCTTCTAGACAAACTTGGTTTGTTATTCATCATAATTCGATTCTGATTGATTTTCATGCTTTTTCCCTTCTTTGGCTACTTGGAATGTTGTTACCATGACTCATGATTTTTCCTCCTTTATCCTTAGCTCATAAGTTAAGAGTGTTCCATGAAGTACATCCATAGTCATTTTATTCATGTATGTTAGTTATTCAAGGGCTAATGATTTGGGATTGAATCTTGAAGGAAGAGATCTCAATATGTTTGAACAACAACACTATCCTTGACTAATTCTTTGAGATTTTCAATAGAGTTGACAATATTGTCTACTTGAAGAAAATAAGAAGAAATATCATCATCTTAAAATTTTTGAAATGGGAGCTAAATTATTGTAGCCTATCTTCTTTTACCTTTATGTCCCCCTTGTAATAAGTTTTAAACTTGTTCCATACATCATGAGCTGACTTACATAGAATGACTTTGACAAATCATGAACTATCAAACCACTCAAAATAGCATGCTTAGATTATGGATTGGATGTATAAATTTCCTTACCAGTTGATGTTAGAACCCAGGTCAATACTGAGAGGGGGCGGTAAATGAGTATTGTATGAATTTTAAGAGTTTATTTTACATATAATGACACTAGGACATCAATAAGAGTTCAAGAAATTAATTTAAATGATCATGGAAAGACAAATAGTACAAATATATTCTTCAAAATTTCTTCAAATTACTTCACGAGGCAAGCTACTTCTTATTGTTACAAAGTTCTTGGGCTACAACCCGCAGGAAGCAACTACTCCCTGATTTATCAGCTACAACTAAAAGGAGCTACAAACCCTAAGTTTATCAACTACTACTGAAAGGAGTTTCAACCCCTTAGTATTTATCAACAACTACTGAAAGGAGCTGCAACCCCTAATTTAAAAGGTACTACTTGCATGACATCAATGATTCATCTCTCATACAATTTTCATACTCAAATCATGAAGCAATTCCCTTTTACAAAAAAAATCAACTTGTCACTTAAAACACTCACCAAAACCACCCTTACAAACACCTTCAATAATCTCTTATCACTAAAAAATTCACCATACACACACGTAACAATCCATCAAACACTAACAACCAACATAATTGAAAGCTTGCACAATTTTTCATCTTGCACATTTAAGTTTACTTATAAAGGAATTTTGACTGATATTTTGGAATTAATACTTTATTTATTTTTCACTTCAATGTTTGCATGAATCTTTTATTTTTTCCTTTTTCTTGCCTTTATCAAGTCATCTGCATTTGATCCCCAAGTCTTATAAAACTTCTCCCTTGTCTCTACGGCCAAATTTTTCAATTCTACAATTTTTATAGGATTTAGCTTAGCTTTTTTGTTCTTGGCGAACCTCCAAATTTAGCCATACTGCCAAAAATTGCCTCTTAACTATTTGTTATGCCTTCTTAGCTTTCAAATCGTTCATGGTTGTATTATTAATATTTAGTGTTATTTTTTCATATTTGGCATAAACACCAAATTCCAAATTTGTCGACTCGTTCATCCAAATATGGTGTATAATGCCAAAGCTACTGACCCATTTATGCATTAGGCTCTAAGACATTATTGGCCTTAGTGATTTATTCATAAAAACCTTGGATAACTCCTTACATTGGTTCCTTTGTACTCTAGCCTCGAGGACTAATACAACATTATAAAACACCTTCGCACCCTTGGTTTCATCCTCCATACTTAACCACATTATAGGCTTAACTTGTATCCCTTGGCCTTCCCTCCATGATCACATTTCAATGTGGGTCCATCATGTGCATTTTCATTGGTCTTTGACTCTGTAATTAGCTTCCATCATTGCTCGATGCTCTATCAACCCAGAGCTCCCTCTTTTTCACTTCTTATTTCCTTCTGAGGTAATTCATTTGAGATGACGTGTCCTAATTGGACACATGTCACTCTTATGCACCAATTAAATGTAATTCAGGTTGATCTATCTCTGACAATTGTCACGCCAGTCTGATTCCTAGTCAGCATGGAGCTCCTCTTGTTGTAACTTTATAATTCTTCTGGGATGACTTCATGGTTATACCATTGATGCCACATGGTTTCATCTAAGTGTCGACATGTGTCACTCATATTCGGCCCACTAGGCCACCCAAAAATAGTAAATATGCCTACCACGTGTCTTCCATATTCACATCATGTTGACGTCATCTCAGGCCTATAGAATGTTGCCACACATTGCTCTAGTGTATTTCTCCTTTTATGGTGTTTTCTTCTCCCCCTCTGGCTTTATCTTTGTTTGAGATACATCTCCCCCTTTAACATAAATGGCAAAGAAAGTAGTGGCCTCCCCCTGCAACCTTTCTCCCCCTGCCAATAAGATTTCCTTGTCTTGTGGATCCTATGGACATGGCAACTCCTTCTTGATATGTTGAATATATGTTGGTTTTCTTTCTTCCTCTTTAAGAAAGAGCTAGTGAAGGGAGGCAATAGGAACTACTCCAAATCTATGCCTTAAATATTTAAATTGACCTCTTGGGAGAGGTTTGTTAAATATATCAGCTACCTACTCTTTTGTAGGTACATACTCTAGCTTGACAATCTGATTTCCAACATGCTTTCTTAAGAAATAGTACTTGATTGGAATATTCTTTGTATTTGAGTGAAAAACAAGATTCTTTGACATGCAAATGTCACTTGTAATGTCACAGATAATAGGAATAGGTTGATCATAGAACACTTGTACATGTAATTTTTTCTTCATCCCTAAGAACTAAGTGTAATAAGAAGTTGTTGTTATATATTCTTCTTCAGTAGTAGATAGAGAGATTGAAGTTTTCTTCTTGCTCAACCTGTTGGCATTATGCTACAAGTGTTGTCCTTGATGGCAACTCACACAGATGACAGATCATAGTGCAGCAGGTTAGTAGTAAAGAATTGATTATCAGACTACAAAGAATGAAGAAAGAAGAGTATATATGCAGGTTCACTATATCCCAAGTCGTGTACACACGCAGGTTCACTATATACCAAGTCGTGTATATATGCAAGTTCGCTATATACCAAGTAGTGTATACACGCAGGTTCACTATATACAAAGGCGCGTATACACACAGTATTTCTGATCAAAAGTTGCGTATGCGTATGCACGCACTTTCATGCACAAAAAAGCATGTACATGTGGGAAAGCTTATTTTTGGGTTCGTAGTATTTAGACCTATGGTATTTGGTCCTTGGTATTGCGTTCGAAGTTTTGAACCCAAGTATTGGGTCCCTAGTATTGGTTCTAAATGGTTTTGGACCATGGTATTGAGAGAAGTATAAACCTATATAAGGAGAAGATCATTAGGCCAAGGGGGAAAGTGAGGAAGTGATGAATATCTGATAAGCTGGTTATGGGTTTGTCATGCTTTGCTTGATCTGATCCAAGGATGCACTCTTGTGGATGATTATGAACGATGGATCGGGGTCTTAAGGCTTGGAATGTTTATCATTATATGGTTTGATTATGGATAGACTAGATCTGAATTATTGACGCATGTTTTATTGTATGAATGTTATGATCTAGGTATGACTGATCTCTGGAATAACTGCAAAGTTATGAGTAAATATTTGCAGATATGTACGCGGGTTGGCTTTGGTGAAAGCGCGTATGTACACTGGTTTGGTTCTTCATAGTAGCGTATACATTATGAGATATGATATTTGAAGTTGCAGTTGGATCTGGTTATTGTTGTAGAGTTCTGTTGTCTGTTCTATGTTCTGGTGACTGTGTTGTTGACAAGATTTCAGTGTTTCAGTATTGGGTGATTCAGAGATTGATGATGCAAGTGTAGTTGATGGGTGTATTGTAGTGATGATCAATTTTGTGCTTCAATGTTGTTGATGGGTCCAGTATGAAAATTGGATGAAACGTGGCCTTAAGATTATGGTGTTGTGCTTTAGAAGTATCCAGTATGAAAATTTATGAAACGTGGTCCCCGGAGGAAGAAAGAAGATCATAGAGTTCAGTAGGTCGGCGCCTACGTACTAGTAAATGGATTTGCTAGTACAAGAGCTAAGGGTGTTGTAGCTCCCTTACAGGAGAGTCTCGAGAACGAGAGAAGGTTGTAGCCTTCTGCAGGTAGAAGCCTGCATACTGGTATAAGACTGCACCGGTACAGAACCATTGTAAAAAGAAGTTTCTTATTAAAGAAGATAGAGATGAATTGCAACAGGTGGTTTTCACCCACATTGGGTTTCCACCTTATATCATGGTGTCCATGTGTGTTGCTTATGTGTGATGATTTGTTCTGCTTTATTACTCCTGTTTACTGTTCATATGATTAATAATGTTCTGATGCACTCATTAAGAAGCGACTAACTGAATTATAAGTTTACTGGATATACGCTTGTTGCTTTACACACAGTTGCGTATACACGCGGTTTTCCTTATCTGAAGTAGCGTATATGAATCTAAATATGGAAATGAAAAAGTTATATTGATTTGATAATATTGATTCACCCCCCCCCTCTCAGTATTATTTCCAACAATTGGCATCAGAGCAAGTCCTTTAGTAGAAGCTTGATCACTTGAAGGAGATCCATAGAACAATGGAAAAGAAAGCACATCAAAAGAAGAAGACAGCTCAAAGGAACAATGACAGCCTGTCGTTGAGCGGAAGCAAGTATTCAGATCTTGAATCACCTCAAATTGAAGATGAACAAGCAAATGAAGCATCAGATAAAATCATAGATCAACAAGAGCTACTGAGAAAAAGGGAGAGTGCACTCAAAGAAGAAATTATCAGTTTAAAATCTCAACAAGAATGTGCCTTCAGAGTTCATCAAATGTTGTAGGAGCTGAATGAAGAACAGGAAAAAAAGATTATCAAACTAAGGCAACAAGTGGAAGAAGGAAGAAAGTCTGAAGAAATTTTGAAGAAGCAATGTCTGGAAAAGGAAGAACAACATTAGGTTGAGGTAAATATCTTGAAAGGTAAATTAGAAGAATAGGATAAACTATTACAATTTCAAGACGGCAGTAAGACTTCAGATGATATTCTTGGTAGTCAAAGGTCACCTGCTATCAAAACTGGTCTTGGGTTTCATGAATTTGTTGAAGGTGAATCTAGCTCACAAGGTGAGGCAAGGAACTCTAATGAGAAATCTAAAATGATCAATAAGGAGATGAGAGGACAACAGCCAAGGAAAGAAATTTCTCAAAGAAAATATTTTGCTCCTAATTGTGGAAGTGATAGACGATTATTTCCTCCGATGAATAATGTTGAATGTT
Organism: Pinus tabuliformis; assembly: GCA_031772625.1. NCBI lineage: Eukaryota > Viridiplantae > Streptophyta > Pinopsida > Pinales > Pinaceae > Pinus > Pinus tabuliformis. Next base: position 134,738,073 of record CM062805.1, read on the forward strand.
ATGTATGTCATAATCTTGGACATGTTGCAGCCAGATGCAGAAGTAGAATGGTTCAAGACCATCACATAGAAAGATCATCACGTTCAAGGTACTTTAAGGGATATTGTTTTGCTTGCAATATGTTTGGTCACAAAGCCATTGACTACTACAGAAGGAAGATGAAACATGTAAGATGTTATGCATGTAACAAGCTTGGACACATAGCAAAGGAATGCAGGAGAAGATTTTGGGCACCATACCAAAAGGAGAAAACTTCATCACAGTTAAAGATATGGAAGAAAAAGGAAGTACAACCAGAAATATGTGGCATAGCAGAGTACACAAACATGACAGATTCAGAGGAAGCTGAAAGTGTGGAACATCAATGTTCTAAATCTCATACGCAACTATCATGAAGATAAGTCGCGTATATACGTGAGTTAGACACTGCACAGTCGCGTATATGGAGCTCTGAAGAAAAACAACTAGAACAGACTCAGGAAATGGTTTTTTCATGGTATATGATGGTTGGCATAGGCTTAGGGGGAGCATATGCTTCGAATAATGCATTGTTGGCATTATGGTTAGAAGTCCTTGGTAATGATGTTTATTGACATATTTTTCTACTGATTGTTGATTGACCAAGAGAATGGATTGCAGTTTAAGATGCTTATAGTGCAGATCATATAATCTATGATAGTTGCTAATAACTATCATGGTCTTGTTTAGGTCCTTGGTCTTTGTGAGTTATATGATGTTACCCCACTATGCATGGGATGGATGATGTAATGGTTCTTGTGTTTGAGTCAAAAATGGTGTATCCCCACTTGGTTGGGAGACTGATGAGTCTTTAGAAAGGTCATTGGCTATGTATGTATAGAGTCATGTTATGCTTTTTCAGACTTTGCATGTGCTCAGGGGGAGCATGGATGGATTTGTACATATTGGCATGTACAAAGGGGGAGGAAATCAGAAACTTCAGCATGTACTCAGGATGGACAACAGAATGTATATCAAAGAAGAGAATATCTTGGTCTGCCCTTTTCCCTTGATGTCAAAGGGGTATAGTGACTTGGTGTGGTGGTTGCCATCAAGTTCAAAGGGGGAGATTGTTGGAATTATGATACAAGTGTTGTCCTTGATGGCAACTCACACAGATGACAAATCACAGTGCAGTAGGTCAGTAGCAAACAATTGATGATTAGACTACAAAGAATGAAGAAAGAAGAGTATATATGCAGGTTCACTATATACCAAGTCATGTACACACGCAGGTTCACTATATACCAAGTCGCGTATATACGCAAGTTCGCTATATACCAAGTAGTGTATACATGTAGGTTATACACGTAGTTTCACTATATACAAAGGCGCATATACATGCGGTATTTCTGATCAAAAGTCGCGTATGTGTATGCATGCACTTTCATGCACGGAAAAATGCATACATGTGGGAAAGCTTATTTTTGGGTCCGTGGTATTTAGACCTATGGTATTTGGTCCTTGGTATTGCATCCGAAGTGTTGAACCTAGGTATTGGGTCCCTAGTATTGGTTCTAAATGGTTTTTGACCATGGTATTGAGAGAAGCCTAAACCTATATAAGGAGAAGATCATTAGGCCAAGGGGGCAAGTGAGGAAGTGATGAATATCTGATAAGCTGGTTATGGGTTTGTGATGCTTTACTTGATCTGAACCAAGGATGCACTCTTGTGGATGATGATGAACGATGGATTGGGGTCTTAAGGCTTGGAATGTTTATCATTATATGGTTTGATTATGGATAGACTAGATCTGAATTATTGACGCATGTTTTATTGTATGAATGTTATGATCTAGGTATGACTGATCTCTGGAACAGTTGCAAAGTTATGAGTAAATATTTGCAGATATGTACATAGGTTGGCTTTGGTGAAAGCGCGTATGCACACTAGTTTGGTTCTTCATAGTAGTGTATACATTATGAGATATGATATTTGAAGTTGCAGTTGGATCTGGTTATTGTTGCAGAGTTCTGTTGTCTGTTCTGTGTTCTGGTGACTGTGTTGTTGACAGGATTTCAGTGTTTCAGTATTGGGTGATTCAGAGATTGATGATGCAAGTGTAGTTGATGGGTGTATTGTAGTGGTGATCAATTTTGTGCTTCAATGTTGTTGATGGGTCCAGTATGAAAATTGGATGAAACATGGCCTTAATATTATGGTGTTGTGCTTCAGGAGTATCCAGTATGAAAATTTATGAAACATGGTCCCCGGAGGAAGAAAGAAGATCGTAGAGTTCAGTAGGTCGGCGCCTACGTACTAGTAAATGGATCGGCTAGTACAAGAGCTAAGTGGGTTGTAGCTCCCTTCCAGGAGAGTCTGGAGAACAAGAGAAGGTTGTAGCCTTCTGCAGGTAGAAGCCTGCGTACTGATATAAGACTGCACCAGTACAGAACCATTGTAAAAAGAAGTTTCTTATTAAATAAGATAGAGATGAATTGCAGCAGGTGGTTCTCACCCACATTGGGTTTCCACCTTATATCTTGGTGTCCATGTGTGTTTCTTATGTGTGATGATTTGTTCTGCTTTACTGCTCCTGTTTACTGTTCATATGATTAATAATGTTCTAATGCACTCATTAAGAAGCAACTAACTGAATTATAAGTTTACTGGATATATGCTTGTTGCTTTACACACAATTGCGTATACATGCAATTTTCCTTATCTTAAGTAGCATATATGAATCTGAATATGGAAATGAAAAATTTATATTGATTTGATAATACTGATTCACCCCCTCCCCCCCTCTCAGTATTATTTCCAACACAACCATGAAACTAGACATTCTCTAAGCATTAGAGAACTTTTGAGGTCTAAAATGGGCCTCCTAAGAAAAATGTTCAACCAAAATAAACTTTATAAGAACCAATAGGATTCAAGATGATGATGTCAATCATGACGGATGATTCACCATTTTTGGGGTAAAAAAGTAAAAAGATTAAAAAATAATAAAATAATAAAACTACTTTTTCAACTTGTATTTTCAACCTATCTCCCGAAGGTTTTATTGAAATTTTGAGCGGCAGTACTCATTGGATGAAAAATTTAATTCCCCGTCTAAGGAGTACCCATGTTGCATACTTTCGATGGACCCTGTTACACGAAAAATGAGAAATACATGAAAAAATGTGATTGTAATCACGGTTTTCATCTATTTATCATTTTTCATGTAGAAGGGTCCATAAAAAGTATGTAACATGGGTACTCCTTGGATGAGGAATCAAATTATGCATCAAACAAGTGTTCCCACTCAAAATTTGTGTAAACCCATAGGAACATAAGTTGAAAAAATAGTTTTTTTCTTTTTTCTCTCTAAAATTTGATGATGTGGCCTAATCTTATTTTATTATTTCCACTATTATTTTATAATTTCCTTAGGAGGTTCATTTTAGACCTCAAATTTCCCCTAATGAAAGAATGCACCACCACTAATTCTCTTTCAATCATCTACATCACCTACCCGATCAACATCAATATAGATAGTTAGTGGAAAATATTTACCTCTGGGGTACCAAAGTCCATATTACATTGTGGCTTCGAGATATCTAAGAATATTCTTAGTTGTTAGAAGATGGCTCTGCCTAGGGGCTACGTAAAATATCCCAACAATGTTGCTTCTTGCATGATTTTAGGTCTTGAGGATGTCAAATATAAGAGGTTTCCAATAATATATATGTATAAATTCTGGTCCATTCTTGGTGATTCGTCAATCTTGCTCAAATTGAAACCTATAACCATTGGGGTGCTCACCAAAGAACCCTCCTCCATTCCAAATTTCTTCAATGCTTCCTTGAGATACTTTCTTTGTGAAATAAAATTCCATTCAAAAGTCTATGAAATCTACAATCTAAGGAAAAATGAAAACTCTCCAAGCATATACATCTCAACTTTGGCCTTCACATCAGCTGCAAACTGGCATGTTAGTTGATCTGAATCACTGGAAAAAATAATATCATCAACATAAATAACCACCACTATCAATTTTCCATCACTAGTTTTCACATATCAATTACTATCAATTGCGCCTCTTTTGAAACCACGCTTGATTAAGTAACTATCCAACTTGGAATACCAAGCCTGTGGGGCTTGCTTGAGACCATATAAGGCCTTCTTCAGCTTGTAAGCATAGTCACTCTGATCTAATAACTAAAAACCATCTAGTTTCTTTATGTAAAATTCTTCATGCAACTCTTCATTTAGAAAAACATATTTGACATCCATATAATATATCTTGATGTTTTGAAACAAGCAAATGCCATAAATATTATAATAACCTCTAATCAAGCAACGAGAGAAAAAGTTTCATTAAATTCCAGACCTTCGATTTGCGCATAGAATTTGCACACTAATATTGTCTTATTTCTGACCACTTCTCCACACTCATTCAGTTTGTTCTTGAAAATCCACCTAGTGCCAATTACATTCTTATTTGTTGATCAAGGAAAAAGCTCTCATGCCTAATTTTTCTCAATCTAGTTCAATTCTTCATGCATAGATTTTAACCAATTATCATCCTGGCTGGCCTGTGCAACATCCATTAGAGAAATTTTGAGTTCTAAAATGGGCCTCCTAAGGAACATTATAAAATAATAGTGGAAATAATAAAATAATATTAGATTACATCATCAAATTTTAGAGGGAAAAAAGAAAAAACTATTTTTTCAACTTCTATTTTCAACTTATCTCCCTACGTTTTACTCAAATTTCAAGCGTGAGTAATTGTTGGATGCAGAATTTGATTTTTCATCCAAAGAGTACCCATATTGCATACCTTCAATGGATCCTACAACACAAAAAATGAAAATACAAGAAAAAACATGATTGCAATCATGTTTTTCATGTATTTCTCATTTTTTATGTAGTAGGGTTCATCAAAAGTATGGAACATGTGTACTCCTTGGATGAGGAATTAAAGTTTGCATCTAACGAGTTATCTCGATCAAAATTTGAGAAAAACCATATGGATATAAGTTGATAATACGAGTTGAAAAGGTAGTTTTTTTTTTTTAATCTTTTTACTTTTTTACTCCAAAAATGGTTAATCATCCCCCATTGTTGACATCATCATCTTAAATCTTATTGGTTCCTATAAAGTTGATTATTTTTGTACGTTTTTGTTTTGAGTCCCATCTTTTACCTCAAAATTTCTCTAATTATGTGACTCTTCCATGGATAATAGAGCTATATACGCTTGAGTAGGGGAATGTAGTAGCTTCCTTCTAGTCTATACCCTTGTTTTTAAATCACCAACAATATGTTCAACCGAATAATGTTTTTGCACATGCCTTGAAGGATATTTGGCTTGAGGATTGCGGGCTTTTAATTTTCTTCATCTGAAAGTGGCTCTTTGACCTTATTATCATTGTTGATTGGATCAGGGGAGCTAGTATTTACTCACTAATTAAATTCAGATTCAACATATTTATTCACTCTATCATCAACACAATCAAAACTCATGTTTGTATTCTTATTGTAGCATATATAGCCCCTAATAGTATGATAATATCTAAGAAAAATACCTTCATCATCCCTAGCATTGAACTTACAAAGATTGTCATCGTTCCTCTTGGTATAACACTTACTTCCAAATACTTTGAAATATTACAGGTATTCCATACCAAATCTCAAACATATTCTTGTCACTGTTTGGTCTAAAGTGAGCTTTGCTGAGAACCATTATTGTGGTGTGAATAGCTTCAACACAGAATCTATGTTGGAGATTTATTTCTCCCATCATGGCTCTGGCTAACTGTTGTACAGATCTATTTGCTCTCTCTGCTACACCATTTTGTTGTGGAGTTTTTGTAATGGTAAACTATTTTTTGATACCATGCTGCTTGCAAAAATTATTGAACTCTTTTAAAGTAAACTTGCCTCCATTATCATACCTTATGCTCTTGATCTTACAATTTGTCTCATTCTCAACCATGGCTTTAAAGTCTTTAAAATTCTTAAGAGCTTTTGATTTTTTCTCTAAGAAATGCAACCCACATCATTCTACTGAAATTATTAATGGTAAGTATAAAATACAATTTAATTGTGGTTTATTACGTTCTTGATGGTACATATATTTCCCTATGTACTAGTTACAGTGGCTTGGATGATGATCTCTCCTTGGACTTGAATGGTAATTGAGCTTGCTTACCTAAATGATAAGACTTACAAATAGTATTCTCAGGCTTTGATAACTTTGGAAAATCTTTGACACCCTTCTTCTTGCCCAATATGACTATCTAATCAAAATTTAGATGTCCATGTCTCATATGCCAAAGCTATATCTTATCAATATTCAACAAACAACACTTTTATGTCTTCTCTTTCAAGACATAAACATTGTTAATTGTTATCATGTCTTCATCCACTACTTCTCCAGACCCTGTAGACTTGATTTGACAATTCTTAGCTTTGAAAATCACATCATATCCTTGGTCACACATCTGAGACACATTAAACAAATTATGCTTCATCCCATCAATAAATAACACATTCTTGGATTTACATTTTTCATTTGACAGACTGACAACTCCTTTACCAACAATCTTACCAGATGCATTATTACCAAATGTCACATTACCTTCTTCAGCTAGTTTCCATGTCAAAAACTTACTTTTGTCTCTTGACATATGCCTAGAACAAACATTGTTAATGTACCAATGATTTCTTTCATTATGAGCACACAAAACAATATTAAATTGCTCTTAGTTCTCCTTTCCTTTCCAGACCTTGGGTTATTGGCGTGTTTGCTCAATAGTTGGATCAGACCTTTTATTCTTAAGTCTAGAATCATTTTCTCTATGCCCAAAATTTTGACACTCATAGAATTGAATAAAATTATATATAGGAGCAAAGGAATTGTTGTACATGGGTTTGTTATTCCTTTGTCTGATTAATTGATTTTGTTGATCATTTCTTCTTCTTGCCTAATTTGTTTATATGATAGATTCACCCTACATTTTATTGCCTTATGTTCATAATATGTGCATGTAAAGAAATACCCTGGAAATATTCCATCATACATGTGAGAAAATTGACTTCTAATACTTCGTTGGGCTTCCCTTTGTGTATTTTGATTTTCCTCTACAACATTGCTTTTTTCTAAGCGAAATGACTCCTCTTATTGCTTTTCTATTAATTTACCTCTAACTAGTTATTAGACTGCATGTTTCTTTTGTCTCTTTATTGTTTATTAACCCCTCTTTTATTGTTGCGTTGTCACCAATATTGGCTACTTACACAAAGGAAAATGAAATTTTTCCTTTTTAATTTTGTTGTTGAGCTACATTCAGCCTCAAATCCAAGACCAATTCAATTAGTGGAGGCTCTCTATTCTTCCAGAATCTCATTTAGATTTCCAGTCCCCTTTCCAAACTTCTGATTAAAGAAAACTTGTGGTTTTTCCTTTTCCAACTCTTTCCTTGGGAAAACCGCTTCTCTTTCAAGCCTCTCACATGCTTGGATTTTCTCACTAAGTTGTTGATTTAAAGTTTCTTAAATCTTCTTGTCTTATTCGATTTGCAGGGGTAGAGGTTTAATTGCTTCAGCTTTGTCCTTGATAATAAATTATTTCTAGGTTTTATTTTTCTTTCTCATCCTCTCAATATATTCAAGATCACTAATCAGCTCTCCTTCTAAGTAAATGTCAACCTCTTCTTCATCAGAATTGATAGCCTTTACTTCTAAATTGTCTATAGCCATAAACACGAATTATTTTGTACTTTCATCATATTTTTCCTCATATAAGGATTGGCTACCTTCACTTTCAGAGGATTTGTTTTCTTGGGTATAGAAACTTCTATTCTTGCCTTTATTTCTCTCCCTTTTAATTTTATTAAACTTATCTCTTGGGTCATATCCCATCTTCTTCTTTTTAGTACACTTGGAAGCATAGTGACCAAATTTTCCACAATTAAAGCACTTAAAAGGTAACTTACCTTTATATTTTCCTGAGCCTCTCTTGAGCTTCCTCACAAACTTGGCTTCCTCTTCATTTGATTCACAACATGAATCATCATGCTCTTCCTTGGGCTTCTTATCTTCTTTGAAGGTTGACTCCCTTGTTGTAGGTTTTCCATCTGAAGTTCTCATCTCATAAGTAGTAAGGGTGCCAAGTAGCTAATCTGAAGTGAGAGATTTCAGATTGGTCATCTCTTCAATAGCTAATACCTTTGGATTAAGTTTCTTTGGGAGAGTTCTCAACACATTTTAAACCACTATAGGCTCTTCTTATTTCTCATCCAGGCCTCATATATTGTTCATAACTTCATCAACTCTTAGGAAGTACTTCGCAATATCATCATCATCATGCATTTTTAAAGACTCAAATTGCATTCTAAAACCTTGAAGTTTAGCTTCATTTACGTTTTTATCTCCTTCATAGCAATTGCTCCTCTTATCCCAAATAGCATTTGTTGTTGAGAAGTCCATAACCTTAACAAGTTTTAATTTAGTGTTAGGACTCAAAATTGACCAATTTTGACCTTATATTTTTGCCATAATATTATCCTTTTCAGTCATAAGTTGTAAGCTTTGGTTACATAATGACTTAATCACCCCAAGGTACGAAGTAACTTTCCGCATATCTATATGTTTAATTGTTCATTGCATATTCGTGAGTATCTTTATATTTATCTTTGAAAAGCTGACTAAGTTGCCAAGTAATTGTCTTAAGCCTGCAGGAATTATAATTTATAGTTGTTGTAACACCAAAAACAGCAACTACGCAGTTGCCGCAACACCAGAAACAGCAACTACGCAGTTGCTGCAACACCAGAAGCAGCAACTACGCAGTTGCTACAGTCAGCAACAGCAACCATCTAAAGCAGGCTATTTTGCAACAGCTAGGAATAACAAACGGCAACTATCTGAAGAACGTTGACGCGGCATGATCACGCAGCTGTCTAAAGCGGGTAGAACATAGTTACCATTGCCTAAATCAGGAACAGCATGGGGAAACGATAAAGGAATGCGAGGATCCCAAGAAGACGGTCGAAGTCGGTTATCAGCTGTGTAACAGCCAGAACCTAAGAAAGAATATATTACTATACTGTTGTAACAGCGATCTGTAATTCTTATTTTTGATAGAATGGGTTAACTGAATGAACTGTAATAATCTATTGTGATAGATGTCTCCTCTATAAAGAGGAGACATCTACATTAGAAGGGGAATTAATTTTTGTGGTCTGTAAGGGAGATTTTGGAGAGACATCAGCAAGTCTGAACTTTATTGTACTTGAATCTTTTGGTAGATGAATAGAAGATTGTTCTGAGCACTTAATCTAGCCTTTGTGTTCTGGGGAATCTTGTGAGAGGGACTGGGCCCACCTTCCTCACAAGATTCATCCCATTTACTTTTATGTCAAGTGTGTAAGTGTGTGATAATTTCTTTCTGCTGGTACTCTGTTTGGATTATGTAGCATTACCTCTGGTATTTCCATTTTGCTAGTACTCTGTTTCATTAATTGCTTGAAGTTGTGCAAGGATATTTCACCGGTGAATTAGAGTGCAGTGTGTGTTAGCAATCTGGTTACAGGGGCAGGTGTTGAACATCCTCACCTGGAGGATAGGGTCCTGATCCTCTGCCAACAGAGCATCCATCACTTTGCTTTTCAGATTTGTAATCTTAATTAATTAATTATACTGTGATGACTTAGCGTAAGAATCACGTATACTACAGCTTTTAATGCTTTTAGAATTAAGTACATGCAGTACGCGGTAGCCTTTGGAATAAAAAGACTTTCCCAAGTTGACAATTAATGTGGTACTTGATTGTTTAATCAATAAACAATTCAACTAGCCAACATTTAGGTAGGCCAGCAAAAAATTCATAGCCTTTGCATTACATTTGAATTCCATTTTCTAAACTTTAGTGATCATTGCTAGAGGCTTTTTATATTCTTCTTCCATAATATCCCATACATCAGCTCCAAATGATTGAAAGTAGGTCTTCATCCTTACTTTCCAAAACACATAATTTGTTCCATTGAACATAGGTGGCCTATTGGTAAATCATCCTTCCTAGTTTTCCATGGTCCTTGATCTTTCTTCCAATTGTTAAATTGATCTTAAGTAACCTAGTTGGTGTTGAAAATAGCAACAAGAAATGCTAAATATAGAAGTGATAAATTTAGTACTACTATAAATAGCATTTACGGATACCTTCCTATTTTAGTTCATCCCTAAACTAAAATAGAGAAGTAAAAATTCGCATTTGATCTTAGCAGTTGTTTTTAAAATAATTAATTAATTCACCATGAGTTAATTAGTTGTAGAGAGTCAAACATGAAGTCTATGTGGGGACATGCAACAATTTCTCCATTGATTGAGGAATTTATCCATCAGTTAAAGAGATAAGGATGAGTTGTAATATTGAGTTGTAATTAGTTGGCTCAGTTAACTGAGTCAAGTCTAGTTAGATTAATTCAGACAATTTGTTGAATTAATTGTGAGTTTAGTTAGTTAATGCATACATGCATGTAACTGTTGCACTTCAGATAACTGAATATTCTCTCATAGATAACTCATGCATGTTAGTTCAGATAGAGACCCAGTTGAGATCAGATGGAGGGACAGTGTACTATCAGTTGCAGGAATATTCCATTGTGAATATCTCTTACATGCAGAAGGAATTCTTTCCTTGAGGATTGCGCAGTTACTTCTTCAGTTTTTGTGAGTGTGATGAGACCAATTTGCACATGTGGCATCACTGGACCCCAAGAAAAACTACACAAGGAAATAGGAGGCTTGGAGGGCTGAGGAAGGATAAATCTCTTGTCTACTCAGTCTATGAGTTGTATTATTTGATTGCAGAGAGAGTAGGATAGCTTGTGAGCTGATTCTTTTTGCAACTCAAACATATTTCCACTTGTATGATAATACAAAGATTGGGGTTTTAGGCTGAGGCTTTCCCCAGGTTATTTCTTCTATGTTATGTGTGATTTATTTCTCATTGTCAGTTATATGTGTTCTCATTGATCTTGCTCAATTCAATTAAGCTTCTGCAAAGTTTGTTGTAGAAGTAGATCTTGTATTTTGTTTTAGTATATTGCATAATCTGTTGATCTACAGTAGGAATTTCTACAGTTGGATTTGATACCAATTGTTAAAAACCAAGATAATATTGAGAAGGGTGGGTGAATCAATATTATAGGAATTTTAACAATTTATGTTACTTAAAATTACATTAGGACACCAATAAACTTTCCAACAATTAATTTATATGAGCATGGAAAGAATAAACATAAATAGAAACAATTAATACATATATATTCTTCAAATTTTCCTCGAATTTATTCACAATGAAAGCTACTAATTGTTGTTACAAAGTTATCTGGGAATAACCAGCAGGAAGCAACTACTCTCTGATTTATCAACTACTAATGAGAGGAGATTCAACCCCTAAGTATTTACAACAACTATCAAAAGGAGCTACAACCCCTGATTCGCAAGCTACTACTTGCATTACCTCAATGATTCATCTTTCATACAACTTTGATACTCAAATCATGAAGCCATTCCATTTTACAAAATAAATCAATTTATCACTTCAAATACTCACCAAAACCACCATTACAAACACCTTCAACTATCTCTTATCTCTAAAAAATTCACCATACACATCAACAATAATCCATCACACACTTGTTCACCTTGCACATTTGATTCTGCTTATAAGTAAATTTGCACTGATATTTTGGAATTAATACTTTGGTTATTTTGCACTTCAATTTTTGCATGAATCCCTTATTTTCACCCTTGTCTTGCAGTTTTCAAGTCATCTGCATTTGATATCCAAGTCTTCTAATACTACTCACCTATCTTTGCAATCAATTTTTGCAATTCTAGAATTTTTATAGGATTTAGCTTAGCTTTTATGTTCTTTTTGAATCTCCAATTTTAGCCATATTTCCAAAAATTGTCTCTTAACTTTTTGTTTTGCCTTCTTAGCTGATAACTTGTTCATGCTTGCACTATTAATATTTAGTGTTGTGTTTTTATATTTGGCATAAACACCAAATTCCAAAGTTTTTGACTCATTCATCCAAACATGGCTTATAACGCCAAAGTTGCATACCCATTTATGCATTAGCCTCTAAGACATTCTTTTCCTGAGCGCTTTGTTCATAAAAACCATGCATATCGTATTTCGCAGACTCCTTTGTACTATAGCCCTAAGGGCTAATATAACATTGAAAAACACCTTCGCACCCTCAATTTTAACCTTTGTACCAAGCCACATTATGTTGTTTAAATTTTAACCTTCGGCCTTCCATTAGAGAAATTTTGATGTATAAAATGGACCTCTTAAGGAACATTATAAAATAATATTGGAAAGAATAAAATAAGATTAGATTACATCATCAATTTTTTTAGGGAAAAATGAAAAAACTAATTTTGCAACTCATATTTTCAACTTATCTCCCTACGATTTTACTCAAATATGGAGTGGGAACACTCGCTAGATGAAAAATCTAATTCCTCATCCAAGTAGTATCCGTGTTGCATACTTTTGGTGGGCCTTCCTACACGAAAAATGAGAAACACATGAAAAAATGTGATTGCAATCATGTTGTAGCAGGGTTCATCGAAAGTATGCAACATGGGTACTCCTTGGATGAGGAATTATATTATGCATCTAGCAAGTGCTCCCGCTCAAAATTTGAGTAAAACTGTAGGGAGATAAGTTGAAAATATGAGTTGAAAAAATAGTTTTTATTTTTTAAATCTTTTTACTCTTTTACTCCAAAAATGATGAATCATCTCCCATGGTTGACATCGTCAACTTGAATCCTATTGGTTCTTATAATGTTTATTTTGGTTGTACATTTTTGTTTTTAGGCCTAGTTTTTACCTCAAAATTTCTCTAATGCCTACGGAATCACATGTCAATGTGGGTCCGCCCTGTGCCTTTTCATTGGTCCTTGACTCTGCTATTAGCTAACACCATTGCTCGATGCTCTGTCAACTTGGATCTCCCTCTTTTGCACTTATTATTTCCTTCTGGGATAATACCTCAGGGATGACGTGTCCTTGTGGGACACTTGTTGCTATTGCGCTACAATTAAATGGAAGTCGGCCTAATCTATCTCTAACAATTCCTACTTCAGCTCAATGCCTAGTTAGCCTGGAGCTTTGTTTGTTGTAACTTTAGAATTATTCTAGGATGAAATCATGGTTATGCCATTGACGCCATGTGGTGCCATTTGAGTGATGACATGTGTCACTCAAATTTGGCCCACTAGGCCACCCAAAAACATTGAATCTTCCTACCAAATGTTCTCCATACTAACAACATGCTGACATCATCTCAGTTCTATATAATGTTTCCACATGTTCCCCAGAGAGGAGAGAAAGGGGTCTCTAGCCTTTGGTTTTGCAATGAATTTTTTTGTTAAATTTTATAAGGGTTCCAATGTTTTCTTACACTACTGCAACACTCCTCGTGACATATTTCTCGGCCATATACCATCTTGGGCCTCATCCTCTTCACGTCCCTTGATTCTTCTAGGCTAGCCTGCCCGGGCTAAGATGTATAGTGGGCCTCCCCACTATAGATATTTCTGCCAATAAAATGCGCTTGCACTTGCTAACTTTTCCCAGAGTTACATCATCTCGGGATTCCCTCTTTGCATGCTACTTTGAACCTTCCGAGGTACTCTTTGTCGAGATGAGTTGTTTAAAGGGGCTCCACCACTAGCTAATGAAATGTCCTACCATTACTATTGACTATGTCCAGAGTTACGTCATCCCGAGAAATCCCTCTTGTGCTACTTAAATTTATTTAGGGCAACCTTTCGTCAAGCTGACGTGTTTATATATGGCCCTTTGCATGTAGATCTTTGCCAATTAAGTCATTTCTCGTTGCTTACATTGTTAGGCCATGTTCGCCCGACCCTTTGGATGGCCTCTCCACCAAACATCTTTGGTACATTTGGAAATGTCACCAAACTAGCTTGCTCCAAAGGGTCCTTTACTACTTTAACTTTGCAACTTTGACCTTTTGGGTACCTAACTTTGACTTGGAATAACTTGTGATCCAGGAGGCCATTATGGAACTTCTATATACAAGTGTAAAGCTTTTTTAGAGCTTTATCCACCTGAGTGGGTCCCAATATCACATTGAGAGGGGGGGTGAATCAATGAGGTGGAAAACTTATCATTTCAAAAAAAAATCATCAATAATCAAACATGCAGTAGTGTATCATAACAATTTGTAATTATAACAATAAATGAAATAGTGCATCAAGAAGCCATCATCACATCAACATAAGAGGACACAAACTTTTACATGGAAAGTCTTACGGAAAAAACCACAAATTCTTCTTATTAATCTTCTTCAATACATTACATAGATTTGTAGGTACCAACCTGATGGAGACACTTACCACTAATATATGCAAGCAACTACTTGTTATAGGGTACAACCTGATTGAGGCACCAACCTCAAAAATGCACAAGCAACCACTTGCAATAGGCTACAACTTGATTGAGGCACCAACCTCAAAAATTAGAAATCTTCAACTTGGTGTAGGCTTCAACGTGATTGAGACACCAACCTTAGTAGAGGCACCCACTTCCTTCTTCAACTCCACGTGGACTACTTTTCACAATATTTCAAACTGGATCCATCTTTTCTTCAATCAATATAGGTCTTCAAACTAATCAAACAGTTGTCATAATATTATCCATACCCTGTTCCAACTTGTTCATTAATCTAGTCACATAAATCCCTTCTTAAAACCTGTTATAGCCATATACCCAACACCAATTGCAGCCAGCTCATAAGTCCCAAAACATATAACAATGATTACGAACATAAAAAAATGCACCATCAAGGCTTTTCATGTCTTCAAAACTATTCACAATTGAACCCTGATCATCATGCTTCTTCCAAAATTCAATTTTGCCTTTAAATAAGCCCAAAAATCCCAAAAATCATATAAAACAAAAAAATTAAATTAATTTTTCTAAAACAGGCACTCTCAAGGCACGTTCTACAAAATGGCTTTTTTCTGCATCTTTCTACAAAATAAACACCTACAACCTCTTAATCATTCAACATAATGATCTTTTATAGGAAAAATAAAATAATTAAAAAATTATTTCTAACCTGACTGAGGTTCGAACTCGTGAACTCCCAAGAATCAACCAAGGCCCCAACTGTTAAGGGAAAAGTTCCCCTAGGGTTTTGGGCTGATACGCTAGCAGACTGAAAGTTGTCTATACAGAGAAACACACATTCCATACAGCCATGATGCTAATATAAGCAAACTCTACGATAAGGGGCGTACCTGAGGTCCTACATTTGAGAAGGTCCTTCCAGGGTCCAAACCCTTCTTGGAGTTCCTTTTTCTCCTTTGACCTACAAAACAATCAATTCAAGAAAGTACAACAGTATATGGACTAAACATTATAAAGAAACCATCTTCATGTTACAAAGAAAGGTAGTTAGTTATGCAATTAAACAGCCATTCACATATGAACTCTAACATGAATATCATAAACATGAAGAAGATTTATATCACGAACAAAGACATGTGTTTATTTTATTATAGACAAATAAAGTACATAAACGAATAATTTCAACTGATTCATCCTTTTGCAGGCTCCAAGCAAAACCGTCCTCTGGATTCGTCCAGTCTCAAGCCTTTAACAAACTCCTTCCATGACTTACTCCATGATATCACAAGTAGCAAATGAACATCATCACATAAGGAAACAAGGGTTTCTTGTAAAAATGGGGGAAGTGCAGGAGGCACAAGGATATTCAGACTTGGTCAGCGAAATCTTAGCATAATAACCTTTCTCTCTCTTCTCTCGTCCCTTAGGCCTTCCCATTGAAGCCTTTTTATACTTCTCCCAAAGTAGTTTTTTAGTTGGGAATTCGTTGGGAACAGTTGGGCCACGGGCACTAATGGGTGATCAGCAGGTAAAACCCGCGATCTCTGCCTGAAATTAAGAAGATTTAATTTTTTTTAAGTGTTTTAAGACATATACGCGGGTTGGGTATACACAGACCCACGTATACACGTGTTTAGCTCAAGGCAATGTCGCGTATAGGGAATAAAACATTGTTTTTTAAATTTTGGACCAGGTCTGGAAGGAGGGGTTGCCCTAGGCCATGGGTGCAGCATCACAAACCATAAGAGTGAGATTTGGAGCTATAACACCAACCAATTGTGTTGCACAATGCCACGTGCTAGGGGAGGATTGATGATCTACTTGTGTTGGTATCCACATCACTAGTATTAATTTTTCAGATTGTTCTATGTTGTATTAATTACTTTAGCCCAATTCCAAACTTCAATTATCAATATCAGCAATAGTTCCAATTACAATTAGCCTTTCCATTCATCAAGAGTAATTGAAGATAGAACAATATAAACAATGACAAAGAAGACAATCAACATATCAACAAGAGACACTAGATTTGGTCTAAGACCCGAGAAAAACCCCACAAGGGGGAAACCCTTTCAAATTCTTCTTCTATTAGATTGTCATAAAAATTTCAACAGAGGGTACACTGAACCTACTACAATATGATCAAAATGGAAAATTTTAGGGGCTAATGTTCACCCAGTGGGCTAATTTTCCATGATTTTTCCACAAAAAAGATTCGCCAATTTCAAATTTTTATAAAAGATTATTCGCCCAAATTTTAGAATATAAAATTCTTTTACCTTAAAAATCACCAACATTGTATAGAGAATATATAAAATAATTATAAATTTGAATAACTTACAAATATATCAATAAATATTTAATAGTTTTCATATTAGGGATTAGTGAGATTCGCCAATGTTTAAACTTCAAGAAAATTTTCCATCCTTAAAATTTTCCTTGATGATCAATAACCCAACGACTTTAGAAACCTATATACAGTGGCCAAATTTGTCAGAGACAACTTGATTCAACCTCCAAACAAGTTCATAAACCTATATACAATGGCCAAATATGTCGGAGATAACCTGATTTAACCTTTAGACAGCTTCAGAAAACTTTGGAGTATAGTCAACTGCAGTCAAACCCAGAGTCGCTCTCATCAAGTTAGCATGAGAGCAACTTTAGCTTTCTGGTCACCCTCTTGCCTATAGTATGCTAACAACTAGAGTCTAAATTTCACACTGTTGTACCAGTGCCCAGAAAAAAAACCCTAACTTTTCAGTGACCTTTGGATTTGAGACTTCGAACCTCTGTACAACCTTTTCCTTCGCCAATGTACCAAACCAAATCAGATAGAAGAGAAGAAGATGCTCAAGTTGTGATGTCCAAATGAGCTTCAAAGTCACTTGTATTTATAGGCTTCTAGGGGTGTCCAACAAGGTCCACTTGATGTTGCTTCCAGCTTGTCTAAGTATGCATGTGGGTGAAGCCGACCTGGTCCAATATCCATGAGTGGGTGCATAAATCAAAAACCAACTTCTACTTGTCCAAACGAGGTGATATTTAAGTCACTTTTGGTCCCCTCAGAAAGAGGAAATTCATGCCATCATCATCTCCATCAAATGAGTAATCCAAAGTGGAATTCGACTGTAGTTTCATATTTTTAACACTTCCTCTCAACTAGGGAGAATTCCACCTATAAAACTTGTCTCGATCATTGTGTCATCTTGTCATCATGTGTACAAATATGCTCAACTCTATTTGTTGAAACATTCTCGAATCTAAAGAAGAAGAATCATGGGGAGGAAGAAATCTAACACCCTCTGTCCATCAGGATACAACGCTGAATCTCTATCAGCAGGCTGCTACCAGGAAATATCTATCAGCACGCTACTACCCAAAATATCAGTCGATGGGCTACTACCTAGAAGATCAGTCGACGAGCTACTACCCAGATATATGTCATCAAACTACTACCTGGAACTGTCATCGGGCTACTACCCAAAAATATCATCAGGCTACTACCAGGAAATGTCATCGAGCTCCTACCTAGAAATATCATTAGGCTACTACCTGGAAATGTCATGGGGGAGCTACAACTCAACCCAAATCAAGAAATACGTGATGTAGGGGAGCTGATACTCAACCCATCCTATTGCCCACTAATCTTCCCAGCAACATGTTGTAGAACACATGTATCATAATCCTAAGCCTCCTCTGACCTATTGGCCAGACGAGGAGGGATAATCCAACAAGCCCAGCTTGTGGGTATGATCCCAACTGGGGTATACTTTGCAAAGACCAAGACAGGGTGAGCTACTACTCCAACCCTATGGGTAATAGATAGGGGTGATACCCTATTATCCAGAGTTCCCTCAACCCCAGGAGACCTCTATCTCAATGTCCTTGATCAACAGTGTCCCTTAGCAAGAGGGGTCACATCCATCAGTGAAAGATGCTCTTTGAAGACCAAGAACTTACCTTTCAGCAAAGCCTTGGTGAGAATATTTTCCATTTGCTCATATGTCAGTATGTGATGGATTCAAACGGCTCCTCTATGTACAATATCACGAATGAAGTGATATCATATCTCTATGTACTTGGACTTTTCATGGAACATGAGATTCTCTTCCCAATGAATCCCACTCGTGTTTCCACGATATATCACTATAGTATCTAGGACCTACTCAAATAGCTCTCCAAATAGCTTCCTCAACCAAACTGCTTTGCAGCTAGCCATGCTAGCGGAAATATACTTCACCTCAACGGTACTCAATGCTATGAACTTATGTTTCCTGCTGATCCAAGATACCATAGCATATACAAGACTAAAAAAACATCCAGATGTACTATTTTGGTTGATAAAATTTCTCTCCCATATCCATGAAGCCGAACATCTCGAGCAAAGTATATCAAACCAAATGTAATCATCACCTACAAATATCTCAAAATGTGTTTGGAAGTGGTCCAATGTGCATGGAGAGGCTTATTTATGAATTGACTCAACGTGTTCACTACATAGCATCTGTCTGGACAGGGGTTCACAAGGAATATCAGAGCCCCAATCAATTGTCTATACTCGGATGGATTCACCAAGTCGGTTCCTGAAGTTCATTTCCATCGATGTGGGTAGGGACTTGCATTCTATAATTCCAAATCTTTTCGATAGCTTCACAACATATTTTCCTTGTGAAAGGAAAATATCATCGGGCCTTTGACACACCTCAAGGCCTAGAAAATAGTGCATGAGTCCAAGGTCCTTCATCTCGAAGTTAGAGGATAAATTACTCTTACGATCGATCATCATAGGCTCACTACCTGTCAGGAATATATCGTCAACATATAAAACCAAAATCAGCGGCATACCTTGGACTACCTTGAAGTAGAGGTTGGGATTGGCATTGCTTCTTGTGAATCCTAGCTTCATCAAATAAATGTCTATGCGAGTGTACCATGCTCTTGGGACTTGCTTCAAAACATACAATGCCTTCTTAAATCTACAAATGTGTGTCTTACGATCTCCTACTTCAAATCCCTATGGTTGCTCAACATGTACCTCTTCTCGTAGCATGCAATGGAGGAAGGTGATCTTTACGTCCATCTGATGAAGGGTCTATCCTTGGCCTGCGGTAAGGGAAACTATCAAACGAATGGTTGTATATCAAGCCACGGGTGCAAATATATCATCATAATCTTCTCCCTCTTTTTGGGATAATCCTCAAGCCATGAACCTCGCCTTGTATTTTTCAATACTTCCATCAATTCCATGCTTGATCTTGAATATCCACTTCAAAGTTAAGACAGATTTATCCTTTGGTCTCGGCACAACATCCCATACATCATTCTTCATAATAGATTCATATTCTTCAGCCATAGCATCTTTCCAAACTTGTTCTTTTACAGCTTCTTCGAATGTGGAAGGTGTGGCTTCAATCATAGTGCTTATGGCTGCAACATATGGCTTCTTCATTTCTCTAAATGATCTTCGAACAGGCATATGATTGTCAGCATCCTAAAGAATGTCTCAAAGCCAAAGTGGTCTCTTCTGACCCAGGTGGATATTGGTGGCCACCTGCCAAGTCCACCTGGACCCCCACCATTGTTTCTCTCAGCATTTTCGATTTCCTTAATTGTAGCACAACTTACTATTTTTAGCAGTTTTTCGCATCCTGAACTTCCGGAGCCATTTTGAGGCCCTAAATGACATTTTTTGGGAAATCTAGGGGCAACATGGCTCCATGGACTGATGTTGCCCTTCCCAAAGTGGTAGTGCTCAGATCGATATTTCTAACGAGCTATTGTACGCATCAAATGGAGATCGTATGCCAAAGTTATGACCCCGGGAAGTTGATGTACCAATTTACCCAAACGGGGCCCAGAGTTTGGCGTTTCATCTTCTAGGGTTAGGTTTTGGAATGTTAAGGGTTTTCCATTGTTTCACAACAATAAATAGGCCTTCGAGCCTCATTGTAACATAGTTCAGAGGCATGTAGCCGCCACACATCTCTTCTCAGAGATAAGCTACCATCGTCCTAGCTGGTTTATTTCCATTACTGTTTGTAAGCATATTTTAGTATTCTACATTAATGAAATGAAGTATTATTTCTACTGCATACATGTGTTTATGGTTATCTCTGTAATTTGTTGCATTCCTGTTTAAGTTTGGATTAGTGGTATCAGAGCAGTCTACTTTTTCTCTGTTTTTCTTTGCATGTCCCCAACGAGGTCAGGATATAAGGAGTTAGGGCTTGAACTGGTCAAACCTTTGCAAGACCAGCCTTGCAAATCCCGACGGCCTCCCATGGCGGATGAGAAGAAAGATGAGGGAGCAGGAGATCCTATCAAAATCTTGCTCGAAGAAGCCCACGAGCGACAACGGAACGCGATGATGGATAGCTTTGCCCAAATCCTTCAGCGGCTACCCAGAAGCGATGCATTTGCTTCCAACAGCTACTCTGGAAACACCATGCCCTTTAAGGTAGAAGTTAATTTTGAAATCCCCATATTCGAGGGTCAGATAGACATAGATGTCGTAGATAAATGGTTAAATCTGCTAGAGGGTTATTTTTCTGTTCATGAATTTTCTAGTCGGGAAAATATTGTTTTCGATCTTCTCAAAGCAGCCCCCACGTCAAGGACTGGTGGGAAACCTACTGCGATCAGAAGGATGAAAATAATGGCTCACTATTTTCAGCCGCACCCACCTAGAATTCATTCTGAGATGCCATCAAGGAGCAGTACTACCCTGTTGGAAGCTATGAGGATGAATACATAAAGTGGACCACACTGCGGCAGGGAAGGGACCAAGACGTGCCAGAGTTCACCAATCTTTTCCATAACCTTCGCACAAAGTTGGGTATCAAGGATTCAGAACAGCATTTGATACTCAAATACTGTGGCTGCCTGCACAAGTACATCTAGGAAGAAATAGAATTCCTGAAAATCTCCTCACTCGGCACAACATACCAATATGTCGTCAAGGTCAAGCATAAGTTTAAACAAAAGAAGTGAGACTTTGGATCTGCGAATCTGAAGCAAGGGAAAGGTACCCCTAAACCACAGAACAAAGGACAAAGCCAAGGCAGGGAAGCCCAAGACAATCCGCCAAAGCTGCAAGTAAAGAACAACGCCGCGAAGCTGAAAAGGACATGGGAAAATGGTGTGAGTTCCATAAGAGCTCCACTCACAACACAAGTGAGTGTCGGGCCAAGCAGTCACTAGTGGCTGAGCTAAAGGTTTCAGAATCAATTGCATGTTCCGACTCTGATTCATAACCCGACAAGGGGAATGACAAAGGGAAGCATATCATTGATGTGGATACCAATGCCATTCTTGCTACTGCCAAGATCCAGAAAAATGAACCCGAAGATCCACAGGAGGAGGAGCGTCTCTTCCACTCTCAGATGTGGGTAGAGAGCTCCCTGCTACAATTCATTGTCGATAGTGGGAGCCAAAAGAACCTCATTTCAGTAAAGGTCGTGAAGCAGTTGGGCTTACCGACCACAGCACATCCACAACTGTACACCATCGGGTGGCTTCACCAAGGACGGGATCTTTGCGTGAGCCAGCAGTGTCACCTTCCATACAACATCAAGCCCTTCACAAATGAGGTATTGTGTGACATTGCTCCCCTTGAAGTTTGTGATGTATTATTAAGATAACCATACTTGTGGAAGTGACATGTTGTGTATGAATCAAGGCCCCGTGCTGTTATTATTACATTGGGAAATAAGTTGTACAGGATACTAGAGGTAGCACTGCCTACCGCCATCTCTTTGATTACTGCAAAACAATGCAGTAAGCTCATTTCCAAAACTGTGAAATTTGTTTTCCTGATGATATGCCCTCAAAGAAAGAAGAAGATAGTGGCCACGGCATCTAGACAGGGCCCCTCTGCACGACAATTACAGATGGACAAGGTCGTGGAGCAGTACGAGGACATCTTCACCTCCCTTGCAGGGGTTCCTCTACACTATCAGTTCAAGCACTCCATTGATCTGACCCTAGGTGCGCTGCTACCTGATGGACCAATTTATCAACGCTCCGTTCTAGAGAGTGATGAAATCAAGAGGAAAATTCAGGAGCTGCTGCAGAAAGATCACATACGTCTGAGTTCATCACCTTGTGGGAGCCCGATCGTGTTGGTACAGAAGAAGGATGGGATTTAGAGACTCTGTATTGACTATCGGGTGCTAAACAAGATCATTATCCGTAATAGGTACCCAATCCCATGGATTGATGACCTCCTAGACCAACTAAAGGGGGGGAAAATATTTCAGCAAGATCGATCTAAAGTCGGGATATCACCAGGTACCAATCGAACCCTCTGATGTGTGGAAGACTGCCTTCAAAGCCAAGGAGGGCCTTTTCGAATGGTTGGTTATGCCTTTCGAATTAATGAATGCTCCTGCAACCTTCATGAGGCTAATGGATGACATCTTGTGGCCATTCACCAATTCATTTGTAGTGGTATACTTGGATGACATTCTGATCTTCAGCGAGAGTTGGGAAGAGCACCTCCACCACATCTGACAGGTTCTCCAAACACTGCGGCAACACAAGCTATGTGCCAATTTGGTGAATGCACTTTTGCCATGACCCAAGTTCAGTATCTAGGATACATTATTGATGAACAGGGGGTGCATGTGGATCCAGCCAAGATCCAAGTCATTCGAGATTGGCCATCTCCAACCACTCTAATAGAGCTTTTCAGCTTTCTGGGTCTTCCCAACTTCTACCACAGATTCGTGTTGGGGTTTTCTCATATTACTTGGCCCTTGAGTCAAGTCACCAAGGGAGGAGCGAAAGAAAAATTATTTTGGTCTGAATCTCAACAGAAGGCATTCATAGAGTTGAAAGATCACCTCTGCACGGCACCAATGCTCACGTTACCAGATTTACAACAACCATTTGAGGTCAAGACAGATGCCTCTCACTATGCTATTGGGACAATCCTTACTCAACATGGGCATCCAGTCGCATATCACATTGAAACACTTTCATACACAGTCCGGAAGTATCCCACTTATGATAAAGAGATGTATTCCATTGTGCAGGCCTGCCGACAATGGAAGCATTACATTTTGGGGAAGGAAACGGTCATCCACACAGACCACCTACCCCTGCAATTCATACAGACCCAAGGGAAATTGCAGAATGATCGCCATCAAAAGTGGTCTACATACCTGCAACAGTTCCATTTGAATATCAAGTATAAGAAGGGCAACACCAATAATGTTGCAGATTGCCTCAGTCAACCACTGATCATGGCATTAACCACCGTGCTCAACTCTTGTGGGCACGAGAATTCTAATTGGCCACTTCTCTACAAAAGCGACCCAAAATTCGGCCACACATACCAGATACTCTTGGAGGGTCGGCATGTTCCAGATTTTCACCTCCATGATGCCCTGTTATGCCAACTCGGTCACCTTTGTGTTCCTTCAAGCGAGCGTGCCAAAATTATTTGGGAAGCACACTACAGTCGGTCTCTTGGGCATTTCGGGGTCGAGAAAACGGTGGCAATACTGCAAAAGTATTTCTATTGGTCGAATCTTCGACAAGATGTCGAGAAGTATCAGATCATGTAATGCCTGTGCCATTTCCAAACCGACCATCAAGAAGCAAGGCCTCTATACCCTGCTACCTACCCCTAGTCGACCTTGGGAATCCATCTCCATGGATTACATGTCAAGCCTTCCTTCCACTAAGCATGGAAATGACTATGTTTTTGTGGTCATCGATAGGTTCTTGAAGAGTGACATCTTCATCGAATGTAACATCCCTACTAATTTCAACCTTCCTTTGACTAGGAATATATATTCTAAATGCTTTAGAATTTTCATAATACCCAACAAATGTACCTTTTCTTCCTGTAGCTTCCAATTTGCTTCTTTTGTCCTTCAGCACATGGAAATATATGGGACATCCAAATATGCGGAGATGACTAATGTTGGGCTTCACACTTGTAAATACTTCTTCGGGAGTTTTCTTTTCCAAAGCTTGATGAGGCACTATGTTTTGAACATATATGTAGCATGTGAAGCTTTGACCCAAAGAAATTTAGGCAACTTTTGATCATGGAGCATCAATCGAGTGGTTTCTACTATAGACCTATTCTTCCTAAGACCATTTTGTTTAGGCGTATATGGAAAAAAAATTTCCTTCTTGGTACCTTCCTTTTTGCAAAAATCAATGAATTCATTTGACATGTATTCTCCACCATTATCATACTTGAATATTTTGATCTTCTTCATTGTTTGATTTTCAATCAATGCTTGGAACTCCTTAATTGTTTCAAAGGCTTCATCCTTATGCTTCAAAAAACATATCCATTTCTTCCTTGAAAAGGCATCAATGAATGTGATGTAGTAAAGATATCCACTAATAGAGTGCATGGACATCGGTACACAAATGTCAGAATGAATGAGATAGAGGATGTCAATGGTCTTGTTTTCACTAGAGGGGAATGGTCCCCTTGTCATTTTTCCACTAGAACATCCTAGACATACTCCCTCATGATGAGCTTGAACCTTTGGAATCCCTAAGACCAAGTTCTCCAATTTCAAATGAGCATCATAATAAAGTTGAGCCAACCCTTCGTGCCATAATTCACTTAGATGATTTGTATTATGAACCAATGCTAGTAGTGGCCTTCCAGTGTGTTAAGGGATAAATTCCCCTAGGGTATTTGGGTTGATACCCTAGCAGATCAAAGGTTATATACAAAAAGAAACACACATTCCGCACAGCCATGATGCCAATATAAACAAACTATACGAAAAAGGGTTGCACCTAAGGGTCCTTCGTCTGAGAAGATCCAGTTAGGGTCCAAACCCTCTTTGAGTTCCTTTTAGTCCTTCAACCAGCAAAGCAAACAATTCCAGAAAGTACAGGAGTATATTGACCAAGCATCATAAAAAAATCATCTTCATAACATAAGGAAAGGTAGTTAGTTATATGATTAGAAACAACCATTCACATATGAATTATAACATTGACATCATGAATATGAAGAAGATTTATATCAAGAACAACACAAGTGTTTCTTTTATTATAAATAACTAAAGTACAGAAAGGAATGATTTCACCTGATTCTTCCTTTCGTAGGCTCCAAGCGGAACCATCCTCTAGATTCGTTTAGTCTCAAACCTTCAAAAAACTCCTTCCATGACTTACTCCATGATCTCTCAAGTAGAAAGACATCATCACACAAGGAAACAAGGGTTTCCTACAAATGGGGGAAGTGCTAGATGCACAAGGATCTTCAGACTTGGTCAGGGAAAATCTCAACAGAGTGATCTTTCTCTCTATTCTCTCCTCCTTTGGGCCTTCCCATTGAAGCCTTTTTATACTTCTCCCAAAGTAGTTTTTTAGTTGGGAATTCGTTGGGAACAGTTGGGCCACGGGCACTAATGGGTAATCAGCAGGTAAAACCCATGATCTCCTCCCGAAATTAAGGAGTTTTAATTTTTTTAAATGTTTTAAGACATATACGTGGGGTGGGTATACACAGACCCACATACACACACGTTTAGCTCAGGGAAATGTCGCGTATAGGGAATAAAACAATGTTTTTTTTTAACTTTGGACCAGGTCTAGAAGGAGGGGTTTCCTGGGCCATGAGTGCAACATCACAAACCTCAAGAGTGAGATTTGGAGCTATAACAGATGCCCCCTAATATATGAGGTCAGAAGGGGTACATGATGGCCAAAATATATTAAGCAAGTACATGGAAAGGAAATCTGTCAAAAACTGAGAAGGACTTCACCAAAGTTCAGCCTGCTAAGCCACAAAAGGAGATCATAAAGAAACACTGTCTGAGGTGGGCATACCCATGCTCAAAGAAAGTACAGCATGTCTGCATATCAAGTACAAGTGCATCCACTAAGTATACAAGTATAAAAGACTGGAAAATACATAATGGATCATCTGATCATGATCGAACAAGTACATGTCTAAATATCACATATAAGAATGTCAATGATGCTGAAGAATGAACCGAATCACTGATATCAAAGACTGATCACAAAAGGGACCAAATGGACATGATGGAATAGGATGGTACTACACTGCAAACCCAGGTTCCAGCATATATAATGTTTCCATGAATGACTGCAACATATAAGGTGGGGTGGTATCAACTAGCAGGAATAGGAGCAACTGTCAAGTGAACCAATGAATGCTGATGCCACCTGAGGTCTTCATCGACCACCGTGGTACATTTCTACACCATGGGAATAAATGATATGAAGTCGACCATGTGAGAAATCGTTTGATTACTGGTCATTGATGTATACCATTAATAAACGCGAGACTACTCACCAATAATGATAATGAGTGTCAAGGTACCCAGTACAATCTAACAAGTGTGAATAGATGAGCTGGAGTTGAACACTTGTAAGAATCTATCAATCAGGAGACATTGATGGTTTCCCACTGTCGATAGTGAAGGATCTGCCACTAATGACTGTAAACCCCAAGGTACTGCCAAATGGACTCTAGATCTTTGCCCCAGAGCAATGAGTCGTAGTCGATGGTGAAAGATTCACTAGAGGGAAGGCATTAAGGCATCCTTCATCAATCTAGAGCGAGTGTAACCCATAGGCCAATAATGCGGAAGGAATTGGACAAAAAGGATGTAGTAACCCAGCCGAAGCACATTTCCGGTGTACACAAGATGTGGCTAGTGCACGGCAGAAAACCTCTGAACCAACAAATAAAGAAAGTTGAGACAGAGGCAAGGTATCCACCAATAGGGTCAAATGGAAACCAAGGTATTGCAAGAATCCCAATGTGTGATAATGTAAGCTGATTTCGAACACAAGGGAAACCACTCAGTCAAAGACCCATGATATTGATCGATGCTGAGCACAAGGTGACCTATCAATAATGAAAATAAGGCCAGGGTGTAGCTCTAGGCTTGTCATCAGAGCAAGATGTCGTCGTCGATAAGGACAAGACCCACCAGCAAGAAGTCAATGGGGACCTTCTCAAACTGGCACAAGTGAAGGACCAATATAGCTGATGTGATGACATACATAATACTGACAACCAAGGATGGCCGACTAAAAAATGAGTCAAGAGACATCGCAGGGAAGCCGACTCAGGCTAACTTCCCTTGAACAAAAGCACGACTCAATGTGACTATGTGGCAGCATATGATGACTCTGTATAAGTTCGTCATGTAGGAGGCACAAAAAAACCCTCCATCTGATTGGAAGAGATAGCCAATCAGGGGAGGACTGACTCAATAACAAGGTTAAGGCGTGCCTAGGTCAAACTAAATCCCGCCCAAATGGATGAGACTTTGCTTTGAGTGCTTTGTTCAAGGGCAACACGACTGACTCTAACTGCCAACAATAAGTGGAAATATTGTCCTGTTCCCGCTCTTTTCTTTGGAATATATAATTTTTTGTCTTGTTCTTTAAGCTGGAAAAAGAATAAAAGAATGTTATAGTACAATGGAAAGAATGAGTGTCGGTGAAACAGATGATCTAGTTCCTGGGATTGGAATGTTCCTATGCTCAATGCAGGGAGGTGAAAACTGGTCAAAGACACTCAAAGGTGTGTTCCTTCCACGGATCAAGGTGCATCAAGTTGCAGAAGGCAAGGGCATGCAAGTTTGATTTTGTAGTAGTCATGGTCAAAAGTTGGCTTAAACACGAGTCCAAGTGAAGCTGGCTTAAGGCCAAAAGGGTGCAAATGGTCAAAATGCAATGTAGTAGTACAACTCAACACAAAGGAGCCTCTATGGTATAAGGCCAAAACGAACCGAAGAAGCAAACAGGAATGAGTCTTCATCGCATAAGTCATGGTGAGACTATAGAGGACTCCCGAGCCTACTCAAATCAGAGTAGCATGGGCAACAAATGTCAGTGAGGTGCTAACTACGATGCCCATGTAAAGGATGGCTTCTACCATCATGTCATGATTTAAAGAATCGGCAAGTGAAAGTGGCTTGAGAACCATAACATGATGGGATCAACCCTATGGCAAGTGTATCGGCAGATGGAGGCTAGTATGCATAATGCAATGAAAAAATGGTGTCCCTAAACTATATTCCAGTGAGAAAACAATACCTGCCATGACAGGTCAACAGTCATGGAACCGTCTCAAAACTGTCAAAAAATGTCCAAAATGTCTTGAAAATCAAACCATTCTTGACATTCCAAGCTCCCAAGTTAAAAGTTACATGAGACCAAACAAAATCAAGTTTTGAAAAAATTTTGCATTTTCAAAGCCTATAAAATAGTTTTTGGACTCACCATTTTCACCATTTGAGCTTGAGAGCAGAGGAGAGGAGCAAAAGAAGCAAATTTTTCCATATGCCAAATTCAACCGTTCAAATCCTTCCAAAACCACCAGGTAACCTCTATACTTGTCTTGCATTCAATTGTGCTAGTTTTAGAATTTTTAATTTAAGTTTTTTCGTTGAATTCTTTGTCAGAAATTTCACCGCTGCGTATATGCGGGTTGGGTATATGAAACCCGCGTACACGCAGGCCCTACACACGACTGTGTGTAAATGGACCCACGTATACTCCGCGAAAATTTCAAACAAAAAAACTAATGGTTTAAAATCATTTTTTCTTCAGGATGCCAATCATTTGGCGAGAAAGAGAGCATACCTCAGTGGATGATGAGGTCATGAACAATCCCAATGCTTTGGATGCCTTATGAGGATGTGGTTTTCTAAAATTCTTCAAACTGCCGAATATGAAAGCAAACACACGCCTGCTTGAGATGCTCATTCACTACTGGAGCATCGAGGATGATTCATTTATGATTGACTGGATGCCAATTAGGATAGAAGTGGACAACATTTATTTCATCACAGGCCTTTCTCAAAGGGGAGAGGTAGTACATTCAAGGGGTAGGACATGAGGCAGTCTCTTGATCGAGGACTACATACAGATATATTGCCTGAGACATCCAGAGAAGGTTGGAAGTCAAATTCCAATCAAACACGTGGAGAGTTTATTGCTGAGGATAATCTTGTTCACTATAGCTATAGTGAATGGATCAGCTTCTCTGCACCAGGCATCACAGCCAGCCATGAGCTTGGCGGTAGATTGTCTCACCACTGTATTTGACTGGTGTACTCCTCTTCTGGCCAACATGAAAATCCAGCTTACTTCCATCAAGAGAGGGCAGACCAAAAACTTTGGATATGGAACTATTTTTTGTTCTTTCTTTTTTGAGAGCTTCCCAGCACTTTATCCTAGAGTGCCAGTTTCAATCAGCACCCCACAAGATCCACGAATGGGCAAGTGGGCTGACTTGATGAAACGTCTAGGAGGTGGGGACGTCCCACGGACTGCATTCGACGATGACTTCTTCTCCTACTGGGAGGATCAGATCATTGCCATAGATGACTACCCTTATGATAGGTTGGATTTCCGAGGAGATCCCGATCTAGTATTACCACCGACTGCAGCATGGGGCAACATAGGTAAGTGTTTTTATTATTTTTTTATGATTTTTTTCTGATTTCTTTTGTGATTTTTCCAAATTGATGAATTTTTAAAAATATTTTTGAGAGGATTCAAATCATTAATATGATGATCATGTTCCAGATATTGGGCCGGTACGACCAGATGAGTTCCCACGGCACAGACGTCGCGGTTGAGGGGCCAAAGAGGCAGCTGGAGACACAGAGTGACTGCTACACATAGACTAGACGCACTTGGTGAGACTCACTCACAGAGTACCAATGGCTTCCATAGAGGATCTCCCTGTAGATATGCAACATCATGTGGTTGGCATGCCACATGACTGGGTTCACACTCTTAGGTGTGTGGCCAATGCGATAGTTACCTACTTAGCCGCTCATCCTGAGCCGAGGAATTAGATGCACTGGGCATGATTACGAGCATTTGAGTCCCAATTTTTTTATATTATTTTGGACACACTTATGTACACTCGAGATGTTTTATGATATATATATATATATACAGTTTGACTTTTTGATGCCCGATTTTATTGTGATGAATGGTTTATGTGCCAGTCTAATGCTTGATTACTGATAGAATCAACTAACCAATTATGAGATCTTGGAATGTGCAAATAATTAATGTAAGTTAATGATCTTTGCAACAACCTCACCCTTAAATACTATCAATATAAACATGGATCCCTTACCCGATAAATGTTATTCAATTGTGACACTATCAATTGTGAATCAAGATAGACTACCAACAAATCAATTTCATAAGAAATGGCTTCGGATAGTAAATTAATGACGGCAGTATACTCAGCCATATTATTTGAAGTGGGACCAATGCATACTCCCCTTGACACCATCAATTGACCAGTTGGATAGTAGAGTACCCAAGCTGTGGAAGCGAGGTTCCGAGTGTGCCGACTAGCACCATCGGCAAATCCAAAATAGACCAAGTCATCCATCAACTCCTACCACAGTAGACCAAAAAGTATCAATATCAAAAAATCTCGATGAGATATGTACAAATATATAAAATGTACAAAAAATCCATTTCCTAGTTACTACTTAATCAAAGTACTTCTTGAGGTAGAGCCCATTTCGGGGCTCCACCAACGTGTTTCCTTCAAAATCGATTAACTCATACGCCCCTTTTTCTAAAACTCGTTTAATAATGAAGGGACCGTACCACATAGGCTTAAACTTACCTGCCCCCAAGGTGTCCTTATCTTGGTCATAGACCAAGACAAGGTCACCTTCAGAAAATACTCCAGGGCGGATAGCTTTATCATACTGCGTTTTAACCCTTTTCTTATGAGCTTCATTGATCATGGCGACATCTCGACACTGCTCATTGAGATGTTAAAAATGAAGGAGGCGCTCTTCGAGACTGGAAGTCTCTGGAAGGAGCTCAACAGCTAACTTAAGAGATGGAATTTCACATTCAATAAGAAAGATAGATTCCATCCCATAAACTAACTGAAAAGGTGTAAAACCAGTAGCAGTCTTTACGGAGGTTCAATATGCCCAAAGAGCCGGATACAACATAAGATGCCAACTGGATCGATTTTTGTCTAATATCCATTGCAGGATCGTCTTGAGAGTCTTTTTGACTGCCTCGACCTGTCCATTAGCTTGAGGATAATAAGGAGACAAATGTTCCTGGCAGAAACCCAATTTAAGAGCCAATTCAGACATTAGTTGATTCTGGAAATGACTGCCATGTTCAGTGACAATCTCTCTTGGGATACCGAATCTTGAGATAATCTGATTAAAAAGGAACAATGTTGTCGTTTCACTATCATTTTATAAGTGGGCATGGCCTCGGCCCACTTCGTAAAGTAGTCTACAGCCACGATAATGTACTTGTGATTCGTCGCTGAAGGAGAATTACAAGTTGTAAAATCAATACCCCACTTAGTAAAAGGACCAACAGTGACAACAGGAAAAAGAGGAGTTGGATGTGCACGCATCTTCTGAGTATAGATTTGACAAGGGTGATAGTATTTGACCGCTTCAACACAATCTTTGAAGAGCGAAGGCCAAAAATAGCCGGCACGTAGGATACGCTGGGTTGTAGCAAGCCCTGATGGATGACCACCACAAGCTCCACTGTGGTAGTCATTTAGCACTGACTCTGCTTCCTCTAAGGTTAAAAAGCACCAAAGGATTGAATCAACCCCTCGACGATATAACGTATCCCCAATGGTGACATAATTTTCTGCGTTCATCCTTAGAAAAAGTAGAGGAAAACTTCGAAGTCTAGAGATAGACAATGATATCTCCATACCAAGGGTCGAGTGAAGAGATGAGGAATAAATGTTCATTGGGAAAACTTTCCTCATAAATAGTATCCTCTCCACAAGGCAGCTCAGAAATTAGCTCGGCAAAAACCATGGATTTCTTAGACTTGGAGGACAAGAACTTGAGATCAAATTCTTGTAAAATGACTATCCATCGATTATATTTTCCCCCAATCACTCGCCTACTGAGGAAAAATTGAAATGGATTGACCACCGCTAAGACAAAAATTTTGCGTAGCAAGATATAATGATGGAGCCGCTGGACAGCATGGACAACTGCCAAAGCCAACTTCTAGACCAGTGAATAGCGAAGTTCAGGACCTATTAAGCCTCAGCTCAAATAATAGATCACATGCTCCATGAGAGCATCGTCTTCCTTAACGAGAACCATACCAATGGTTGATTCTGCTGCAGCGAGATATAAAAGGAAGTCCCTACCATAATCCAGTGGACTCAAAAGCGGGGTAGAGACTAATGCCTCTTTCAAAGCATCGAACGACCGCTACGCAAAGTCATCCCATACAAATGGAACTCCTTTACGTAGCAAACGCATAAATCCTTTAGTGATCTCACATAATTTGCTATAAACCTTCTTAAGAAATTAGCTTTCCCTTGAAGACTTTGAAGTTGTCGAATTGAGGATAGGGGAGGCAACTGAATTATTGCCTCAACCTTAAAGGGATCAACTCGAATCCCTTCATTTGACAAGATGAACCCTAATAACCGACCAGATGTAACCGTGAAAACGCACTTATTGGGATTCAACCGGATCTTATAAAAACGACATCGTTCAAAACCAATCGAAGGTGACCAGGGTGATCAGTGCTCTTTCGAGAATGAGCAACTACATCATCCAAGTATGCTTTGATGATATGTTTAATGTCGTGGAAAGCATATGACATGGCCCACTAGAAAGTAGCTCTAGAATTTTTAAGACCAAAAGGAATCTTTCGGTATGAAAAGGTACCCCAAGGACATATAAAAGTTGTCTTATGTTGATGTTCAGGATGGATAGAGATTTGATTATAACCGGAAAAACCATCCATGAAGGAAAAAATCTCATTACCCACGCACTCATCAATAATCTGATCAATAAATGGTGTGGGGTAATTATCTTTGGGACAAGCTTTATTTAGGTCCCTAAAGTCAATGCAGACTCATATTTTTCCTTGCTTTTTATCCACAGGGACTGGATTAGAAACCCAATTGGTAAGAGGAAAAGGGTATATAAAACCCGCCTTGCACAGCTTCTCTACCTCAGCTTTAATGGCTACTGCTTTCCTAGGATTAACCGGCCGAAGCCCTTAACGAACTGGTTTGGCGTTTTCATACGTCTTGATCTCATGTTGAACTATGGATGGATCAATGCCAGGCATTTCTTCCTAAGACCGAGCGAATACATCTCGAAATTCCTTGAAAAGGTCGGTCTAAACTTGAATTTCTTCAGGGGAACATTCGACTCCGATGAAGAGATTCTCGATCACGTTAGGGTTTGTAGAGATGTTTATAGATATCATTTTTGAAATAACCAACATATTATCTTCGACAAAAAAGTGTGCTGGAGCCAAAGGATTTGATACCATACAAACATCACTAGTAAAGAGCTCGGAGAACCTGGATTCTACTTCCTGCAATGGAGGAAGAAAATATGAACGATGGTGTAAGTCTTCCCAAGGTCAATCTACACCCATCATTACTTCTAGGATTGCTTCTTCAGAAGGTAAAACCGTATCTAAGCAGTCCAAGGTGGAGGTAGAATCAAGGGTCCAGGTCGGGGCCACATCACCATCTAGCTCCTCTTCGGAAAAAGGAGTAGAGTGGTCGTTTGTAGAGTTAACGATAGACTGGTATCTAAGCTCAGCTGCATATATAGAGAATGCCATTCCATTAACTTGTCCTTCGTCTAATGTGGTCGTAGGTGAAGGCAAGGTCCAAGGGTCTGAAAATTAATGATTTCAGAAGAATTATTTTCGAGGAGACTCCTTAGATGATGAAACGACATTGATTCTAGCGATAGGAGAGGGAAGATCAAAGGTACCCATCAATGAAGAATACATCCCAACTCCTAGATTCTCAGTAGGCGGATGAGGGTTATCCACTAAAGGAACAGTAGAGTCATAGATTGCTTGAGGATTGACTGGACAATAATCCAATTGATCAACCTTAACGATTTTCCCTTCATGAGGAAAGTAAATGACACGAAATAGAGTTGAAACAACGACATCCATTTCATATACCCAGTTCCTTCCTAAGAGGAGATTGTAGTCCAGTTTAGCATCAATGAATTCTACTTCAATATTGACAACCTTCCCCCCAACACATATGGGAAAGGTTGGGATAATCCCATGCGGCTTATGAGAATGCCCATCAAATGCAGTCAGGAGGGTAGGTGAAGGAACAACTGAAAGCGATCCAATAGCCTTCCAGCATGACATCGAAATCACGCACGTGGAAGCTCCTTCACCAATAACGGTACGAAAAATGTTAATTTTCCGGTATGTAGACTTTATTTGGAAAGCCATATGATAAGGGAGTCTCTTTTTGACATTTAACATGTCGAAAGTGAGCACTAAAGAGTTAGTTGGATCAAGTACCCCAATCGCTGATAGTAAAGCACTTTGTTGAGCTGGACACGACTGGAGAACCTCTAAAGCGGACATGGCACATGGACTCTGACTATATCCTCAATAATGGAGTATTTTTGGGCAGCCCTAACATTAGGATTAATAGTCGCGCGTTTAGCGGAACCTTTCGGTATCCATGGCATAGTCTTGATAGGGGGTCGCTCAATATGAAGGTCGGTATTTCCGAGAGTAGTTTTGTCCTTGGAAGTTTCTGCTTCACCATAATCATGTGATCGAGTGGCCACATGGACATTAGAACCCATCATGAAAATATTTGATGACTTTTCCCCTTCCTGGTTGCCCCCTGCGGAGCTACCAGGGTTTGAACTCGCGCGAGCAAGAAGTTGTTGCCCTTGGGGAAAAGGGTTGGTTAACACAACTTGAGAGCTAGAAGTCCATTGATGCCCTAACAAGCACTGATCGTCTTGAATCTTGGGGTAGAGATGAGTTAAATGGTCTCCACTACATAACTTGCACGGAAACTTGACTTTCTTTTTAGACTCATTTCTACCACCACCAGTATTATTGCCGGATTTATTTGCGTCAGTCTTCTCATCTTGACTCTTTTTCTTACCTCGTCCTTTCTTCTTCCCGTTGGAATTTTGATTTCCTTTGGGGTTGGCGGATTGGACGGTATTAACTAAAGAGGGTTGAGAAGACGAAGGGTTAGACGATGTGACCTGGTTGTTAGAGGCAGTTTGTAAAGACAACTGCTGCAGTTGACTCAATAGGTTCACTGCATTTGTGTCTACCGATCCAATGATACCATCCGCATGGGGACCTAGCTTTGACTTGGCTATATCAACCTTATTCCCGGGAGCATCAGGCAAGATCTTTTGTAGAATCCCAGACTGAGAATAAATCAACTCTAATTGTTGGGCTCTAAAAATAGCTTGCTCCTCAGAATAGGCTCCGGCCATGGAGACATCCTTAGAGATTTCAGGTTGTAAAGATTTCAAAAGCCATTCAAGACGGTATTCCAGGGGAATCTCAGCTTTAATAAGCCTCTTTCTTCGTCTCCATTCCTGAATGTGGTCAGAAATGTGAGTTGTCGTGTCCTGACAGAAATTGGCCAGAAGTTCAGTTCCGGCATCATAATGGATGGGAAACTGGAAATGATTTAAGAAAATATTAGCTAAGTTGGCAAAAGATGTAAAGTTTCCCCCTGGCAACTCTATATACCACTTGGCCGCATTACCAATCAAGGTGCGTTGAAAAGGTCTCAATCTAATTGAGTCATCAGTGAGGGAGTTTGATGAGCACCATAGATGGAACGTGGTTACGTGGTCGCCCGGGTCTTCACCGCCCTTTCCCTCGAACTTTGGAATGTCTAAAGGGAGTTTGGTTGGGACCAGAGGCCAGGCCGAATTGTATTTGATTAGATCATTTGTTAATTTCGTGAGATCTGGCAAATTCAAATTTGTCAGAAAAGGAAGCCTAGGAGGACCTTGGAGATTCCACCCAGACTGGGTGGAGTTCCCAAAGTTCTGAAAAGATTGGCCTGGATTTTGGAAGGCACCAGGCTGCCCAAAGTAACCTGCAGAACCAGCTAAATCAAAAGGCAGACCTTGTGATCCAGCAAAACTCGGAGTTTGACCAACTCCAGCCGAAAAACCTCCATAACTGGCGAAGCTCCCTCCTTAAGGATTATAAGGAGTCGATAACCCCTGATAAGGATTACAAGCAAAAGCTAAGGGAGGAATACTTCGAAACAAACTAACTGTGGAGTACGGCGTATTCCCTTGTTGGCCAAAAAGTGGATTCCTTGTTCCCATGCCACTAACCGCAGGGTTAGTCCAACCTTGAAAGGGACTATTGCTTTGTCCTGTAGTGGAAAAAGGCATAGATCTTATCATCGGGTTGGAATGTGGTATATGACCACTTCCAAAAGGAAAACCCTGAAATGAAGGTGATCCACCCATCATGGATGTGGAGGCACTAAATGGAACTGATAGAAAACCCTGTGAATGGGTGCCAAATGGGAAGAATCCAGTACTAAAAGCATTGGCTTGGGAATTTCCACTCGTAGAAGGAATGGAGGTAGACCCAACTAAGGATGTGCTAGCAAAAGACCCAAATAAAGATGTAGAGGGGATGGAAATAGTTCCTCCCCCTTGTACTGATGTTGGAGTCTTCATAGTTGTAGCACTTGTAGTAGAAGCCATGCTCCTAGTAGTAGCCATCGATGGTAAGTGCGTAATATGACCTGGACTTGATGTTTTATGCGTCTAAGACCCAACGTATTATAACACTTATAGATAGCTAGAAGGTAAGGGAGAATTCGGAGCCGCTAACGACTCTTGAAATTCTTCTACTTCTATGTTATCTTCCGGTCGAAAAAGAACTCGAGAAAGAACTGGAGTGTTCCTCTCTTGTTCCGCGGAAGTTACAGGCCTGTTTTGAACACTAATGTCCCTATGAGGAGGATCAATCCCCAATGCGTCGGCTGCCATGGGACGAAACCCACCAGCAGTGTTACCTCTGCGCCTTCTAGGAGAAGGCTCTAAACTTGGTGGTGAAAGACCATGAAGTCTTCGAGACCATCTGGGTGATCGATCAGCCACTTTGAATTTTTTATTAAGTTCTAGCTAAAGACTCAAGAAAAAATGAAAGCTAGGCCAACTAAGAGCACAGAGCACACACTAAAAAGTCCCTAAAATATATCAGTCAGTCAAACAACTTTCAAGTATTTCCACTCCGGGTGATGAGGACTGGACACCAAAATACAAGAAAGTGAGGGGGCTTCTGAAGATAGTCTGGGATAATGATGGCCCAGTCCCACCAACGAAGGTAACAGAGGAAGTTACGTTGACCTCCTAACAACAGCATGTGTCGGTGCAAGCCCCCAAGCTTCGCAAGGGTGCCCTCCAGTAGTACCGTTGATAGTGATACAACGTCGACCTCAGGTGTCATGGGATTCCCCTCTACAGCCACCTGTAGATCCCTAGGAGTAGCAACTAAGGTTACCAACTCATATCAGAAGCCAGGCAGAATAGTCTTGAGGTTAGATCCGACAAGTAGGAGAGGGGGTATCTCTCTTCCTTATCTTCAAAAACCCTCGTGCTTAACTCCCAGATCTGGAGATTTCCTGGTCTCCCTAATACTATTGGATTTTCAGTCACTATTCAGACTCCTATGTTTGACAGTTTAAATGGCCTTGGAGAGTTTTTTCTCCACTCACCTAATCCAAGGCCTTAAAATATCCTAAAACTTGTTGGTGTGTCTAACTTGACAATTATGAAAAGTTCTAGTATATTTTAATTAGCACTTGTTTTTAAATGGGTTGTTCTTAAGTCAATGGATAAGTGGAAATGAAACTTGTGGTGTTTTGACGCAAAAGAAATTAATAAAAACCAAACTACATGCAAATGCACTTGTTTTGTTCTTCAATGAAAGAAATTTCTACTAGGTTCAGAGGAACTTCAAAAAAAGAAACAAATTTTTCTTTTCCTTTCTTTTACTCACACTTCACACCCACAAAAGTTAACAAAACTATGGATGTCCTAAAAATATATGCAAATTTATCCTAACGCAATTAGTACATGCTAATGCAAGACTTAAGACTACTCTAAATCAAGAAATGAAAGTAACTTGTTTATCAATATGATTTGCCACTTAAAATGTTTAGATGGAATATGAGTTGCTAATGCTCATTTTCATCTCTACACTAAAAGAAAGTTTCAAGACAAAAAAAGTGCACTTTCATCCACTAAAAGAAACTAAATCAAAACAAAGTTCAAGAAAGAAAAAGCAAGTTTTTCAAAAAGTTTTCTTCAAAAGCAAAAGCAAAAACGTCTTTTTCAAAAGTGCTCTCAACAAGACTGAAACTTTATGATTGAAAAATCAGCAACAAACACTTTGCAAGCTGACAACACAAAATGGATGAAAACTCAACAACAAAAAATGTGTTTCGAGATGCTCTTAACAATCAAAAGCATCAATGAGAGCTTTGGCAACAAAGACCAAAAGATCAAAAAGACAATTTTTGAGAAAGTGTCAATCAACAACTTTCGAAAAGAAAGAAAAGTAGATGGTCACAAAAAATGTAGTTTCAACAAGCAAACAAAAATGTTACCAAAACAAGATATGACACAAAGATTGAGATCAATCTTCCTGCCCTAAAGAATCAAAGCAGCCAAGATTCCCAGCAAGAAATCTTGCATGCTCAAACAAAAACGATGACGCTTGCAAAAACAAATAAGACCAACACTTTCCATAATCAAGGAGAATTTGAAATCAGATACTTGCTATAAAAATAAAGACTGACACAGAAAAGTAATTGTTCAGGACTGAATCAAACCAGCAGACAGACCTTCAAAAACAAAAAGATTTGAAAAATATTGAAAATTACAAGATATACGCGACTGTATAGATGTACAGTTGCGTGTATACGTGACTGAGCCTAAGGAAACCTGCGTATACGCGGGTTTACTTAAGGAAACATGCGTATATACACTTATGTAAACTGGAAAAACAGCATATATAAAAGATTTCAAGAAAAAACAAAAAACAGTCTGAAGAAACTGATCAAACTTACAATTCAAATTCCTACAGGAATAGACTACACAGTAATAGCAAGCAATCAGATAGTTGAGCCCTGATTAGCTTGAACCAACCCAAAATAGGAACAACAATACTGTTGTCCCCAGTGAAGTCACCAATTCTGTTAAGGGATAAATTCCCCTAGGGTCTTTGGGTTGATACCCTAGTAGATCAGAGGTTATTTACAGAAAGAAACACACATTCCACACAACCATGATGCTAATATAAACAGACTATATGAAAAAGGGGTGCACCTAAGGGTCCTTCATCTAAGAAGATCTAGTTAGGGTCCAAACCCTCTTTAAGTTCCTTTTATTCCTTCAACCTGCAAAACAAACAACTCCAGAAAGTACAGCAATATATTGACAAAGCATCATAAAGAAATCATCTTCATAACATAAGGAAAGGTAGTTAGTTATATGATTAGAAGCAACCATTCACATATTAATTATAACATTGACATCATGAATATGAAGAAGATTTATATCAGGAACAAGACAAGTGTTTCTTTTATTATAAATAACTAAAGTACAGAAAGGAATGATTTCACCTGATTCGTCCTTTCACGGGCTCCAAGCAGAACTGTCCTCCGGATTCATCCAGTCTCAAGCCTTCAAAAAACTCCTTACATGACTTACTCCATGATCTCTCAAGTAGAAAGACATCATCACACAAGGAAACAAGGGTTTCCTGCAAATGGGGGAGGTGCTGGAAGCACAAGGATCTTCAGACCTAGTTAGGGAAAATCTCAGCAGAGTGATCTTTCTCTCTATTCTCTCCTCTTTTAGGCCTTCCGATTGAAGCCATTTTATACTTCTCTTAAAGTAGTTTCTTAGTTGGGAATTCGTCGGGAACAGTTGGGCTACGGGCACTAATAGGTAATCAGCAGGTAAAACCCGTGATCTCCGCACGAAATTAAGGTTTTAATTTTTTTAAATGTTTTAAGACATATACGCAGGTTGGTTATACATAGACCCGCGTACACACGCGTTTAGCTCAGGGCAATGTTGCGTATAGGGAATAAAACACTGTTTTTTTTTAATTTTTTACCAGCTCTGGAAGGAGGGGTTGCCCTAGGCCATGAGTGCAACATCACAAACCTCAAGAGTGAGATCTAGAGATATAACACAGTGACCTTGTAGAGTCCTTCATATCTTGTTCCCAAAGTGAATGCGTCTTTCATAAGTGATCCAATGGGCCAAGTAAGAAATTTTCCTTTGATGAAGGCAACCCTCATCCCTTTGTCTACCAAAGCATAGATTGATACCAAATTATTCTTTAACCTGGGAACATACATTACTACATGTAATACAATAGATTCCCCATAATTCAAATGAAATTTGACGGATCCAAAACCTTTAACGGGATGAGTGGAGTTGTCTCCAAGAATTATTTTCAAATTTGAATCCCTCTCTACAAAGTTAGAGAGAACTTCTTTGTAACGAGAGAAGTGATGAGTGGCCCCACTATCAACCAACCAACTATCCCACAAATCCGGAGGAGATGAACTAATAAGAGAGGAAATAAAAATATATTCAGATTGATTTGCAACATCACTTTCATACCTGAAGAATTTTGACTTCTTTTATGGACGACGATCTTCTTCATGGTTACTTGGAGCATATCTTCTTCTTATATCATTACTCCCATTATGTTCATTCCATCGGTCATCTTTCCTCCTTTGATTATTGAACCTGTTATTGTTGCTTCTAGTATTATATCGTGGTCCATTATTCTTCTCGGGGAAATATCGAGCATAGTGCCCTCTCTTATGACAATGGAAGCATTCAATGTTCACATGTTCCTTTCTTCCACCAGAATTTCAAGGAGGAGGCTTTCTTGAATTTTATGGACCTCCTTTCCCTTTCTTCTTCTTCTTGTCATAAGCGATGTATGCAGCGGGTTCTCCTTCTTCATGCTCTTGAATCCTTCCTCTTCCTATCATCATTGACTCTTCTTGAGTGAGCTTTCCAACAATTTCATCAAATGAAGGGAGGGTGTCTGTGTTGCTTATAGTAGTGGTGAATGTTTCTCAAAAATATGGGAAACCTCTTACTGTTTGGACCATCAGTTCCAGTGTCCAGCACAACTTTTCCAACTCTTAACAATTGATCTCTAACACGAGAGATCCTCATTATATATGATTGTATGGACTCTCCTTTGTTCATCTTGGTGTCCTTGAGAGGATCTTTCAAGGTGAGAATTTCATTTAAATTGTTGACCTCAAACGTGTTGGCAATCTTATCATACATGTCTTTAGACCTACTCAAGTTTCCAACATATGCAAGTAGATTATCTTGTAAACCATCAGCTATAATTTGTTTTGCTTTCCCCTCACCTTTCTTGTTAGGATATTCCGACACATAGGAAATAGTTAAGTATAACTTGGTCTACTATAGAGTTAGGTAAAGTGTGTTTCTTTACTATGTACATTTTGTAACTTGCAATCCGACGGTCACGATATGTAGTGATCCGACGGTTCATTCTCTCCTCGGTATTACCGACACTTGATCCATATTTTAACACTCGACTGGTCCATGATCTCTATTTAAAGAGCATGGAGGGTAATTTTTAGGGTAACCGTCTATGAAAGAAGCTTATACAAATCTTCATTCTTTTATTAATAAATTGCCTGAAGTGGCTGCGTTGGCTCAGGCCATGGACTGTTTCCCTCTTTGAGGATTTTAACCACGTCAAAAATACTAGTGTATTGATTTGTGATCTGTTTGTGAGTGGTATCCTTTTTTATTTTGTATGAGCAACTTACCCTGTAAATTCCTACATGGTATCAGAGCTATTTGAGGGTTGCGTCCATTGGTGATCCAAATCTGAAGCTGGTAGAACTGCATCCGACTGTCGTTTCCTAGATCTACTATTTCTGACTACTTTCAAGTCGAGAGGACTGCTCTATTGTGTTTGGAGCATCTGTTCCAGTGAGGAACCCCTTTCGTTTCATGCGAAAAGGTTTCCGGTAGCCCTAGCTACGTCATTTTTAAGATCTGGAGGTATACAGTGTTTATTTGTAGTTTACAGTTATTTTCTCTCTATTTATTTCGGTTTCGGTTTATTTAGCTTTTTTTATTACTGGATCTATACCTTTCATTTCTTCGTATGCTCTTTGCCCTATGACTCTGTGCCATCTGGGCAAATCAAAAACATAAATGAAGGATTTTTC
The DNA here is from genome assembly GCA_031772625.1 of Pinus tabuliformis. Classification (NCBI taxonomy): domain Eukaryota; kingdom Viridiplantae; phylum Streptophyta; class Pinopsida; order Pinales; family Pinaceae; genus Pinus; species Pinus tabuliformis. Next base: position 134,780,558 of record CM062805.1, read on the forward strand.
TCATGTGTATTCTCTTTTCCACTGCGCCTTAGTGTGATCTCGGAAAATCAGAAACATTGGGGAAAATATTTAGTTTCTGGCTAAAACTAACTTCAAGCCGCAAGGTTCATTTTTTTGTATGTCCATGTTGGGTTTTGTGTTTTTTGTTTTGTAGGGAAAAAGAGCTTTCTCAAAGTAAGCACGCAGCCCAAAGCTTCAGCGACCAAAAAAAACAAAACAAAAAACAAACCCCCCCTTCCTCTTTTCCAAAAATTACTAAACTTTTAGTTTAGCTCACTTGATCCAAAGCTACTTTATGAGAGTAGAGGTCTTGAGTTCAGGTCTTCTTTTTGTTGAGCTAATTAGATTAAGTTTGGAAAGGGGGCAGATTTTTTTTTAACATTATCATTCATTTCCGCACATTCCCACACTTCATCGGCATCTTCATCAAATTTTCTTCAAAAAGCCATAACTTCTTCATCCAGAAGCCATTTTCAGAGCCATTTTTTTGAACCAACCTAATTTTTCGAGATCTTTCCATTGGAACACTTAGTTTTAGCTTCTATAGCTTCAGTTTCTATTAAAATGGAAATTCCATGCCAAGTTATTCTTGATAGCACCAACTACTTCCAATGGTGGTCCTACATTGTGGATTTACTTAGAAGTAAAGGTCTATAAAGAATAGCCTCAGGCCAAGAAACCAAACCGAAAGATGAAGATAAGGCAGCTAAATGGGAAAATAGGCAAGATCAAGTACATGGGTTGATAGGGATGTCTATTTCTCCAGGTCTTATATTCCATATTGCAAAACTTGATACTCCTGAGGAAGCAATGAAACATATCACTAAAGTTTTTGGAATTAAAAATGAACTTAAAGCCCATCAACTTGAAAATGAGTTGCTTACATTGGACCCCAATAATTTTTCTTGCATTGAATATTTTTTGTCCAAGTTCAAGACCCTTAGACTTCTCTTGGAAGGTGTTAAGGTTAAGAAAGAAGATAGTAACCTTATCTATTCCTTTCTTACTAAGTTGGGACCAGCCTATTTTGTGTTTGTTTCCACCTTCCATTCTACAAGAGAAGCCTTCATTTCTCAAGGGCAAGCCTACAAGCCCCCTTCCTTTGATTCATTTTGTGATTTTTTAATAAGAGAACAAGAAAAACTCTTACACCTTGCTCTTCTTAATCTTGGAAACTCTTCTAAGAAAGAATTAGCCGCCTAGCAGCAACCAAATTCAAAGAATCCTAAGAAGTTGTATCCTAAAAAGAATGCTCCTAAACCAAACAAGGGTCCTAAGCAATTTTAGCCTCAAAATGAAAAATCATTTCAAAAAAATGATAAGACAAATAAAAACAAAGGGAAGAAGACTGATAGGCATTGCAACTTTTGTAATCGAGATGGCCACTTAGAATCCAAATGCTTTAAGAAGATGGAAGCCTTGGAAGCAGCCATGAAGAAGCATAACATCCATTTGGAGCACTTTTCAACTTCAACTTCATCTTCAAGAATAGCACTTTCTGCATGTGGTTGTCAAGCATCTTGGTCTGGATATGCACTAAATGTATCTTCTTCTTCTCATTCTCATGAGTGGCTCATTGACTCTGGAGCTTCTTATCACATGGCCAAAAACAAAGCCATGTTTTCTTCTTTAAATGATTGTAACACCAAAAATATATATGTTGGTGATGATAGATCTCTTAGTGTTGTAGGGACTGGAACTGTTTATATAGGCAATGGTCAATTTAATGATGTATTATGTGTTCCAACCTTATCCTGCAACCTTCTATCTGTATATCAGATAACTCATTCAGGTGAAGGTAAAATCGTTGAATTTTCACCTCACGATATTATAATTAAGGACCTAAGAGATCCTAGAAAGATTTTAGCTACTGGCATTGTTGATGATTCTACAAGGTTGTATAAGTTTCACAACTTTGGGTCATCAAATCTTCCCTCGGTATTTGTTGCTCATAACGATGAAGTGAGCAAACTTTGGCATGAGTGATTTGGTCACTTAAACTATCGCTCCCTTCAGAATCTATGTAAAGAAAATATGGTGATAGGTCTTCCAATGGTATCCTGCAGAGATGGTGTTTGTTCTAGATGTGTACTTGGAAAACATCATCGGGATAGTTTTGAAAAACGTGCCTCTTGGCATGCCTCAGCCCCTTTACAGCTTGTGCATAGTGATTTATGTGGTCCACTTCCGGTTGTTTCATTCTCTGGCTACAAGTATTTCTTAACTTCCATTGATGATTTCTCCAGACGCGCTTGGGTATACTTCTTAAAACTCAAGAGTGAAGTATTTAACATGTTCTTGGACTTTAAGGCCTGTGTTGAAAAACAATCTAGACATTAAATTCTTGAGCTAAGATCTGATAATGGTGGAGAATATGTTAACAACAAATTCATCAACTTTTGCACTGAGAATGGAATTCAAATGCAACATACTGTTCCATATACTCCACAACAAAATGGTGTAGCTGAAAGGAAGAATCACACCTTAAAGGAAATGGCTAATTTTATGCTTCAATCTAAAGGACTTGGTCTTAATTTTTGCGCAGAAGCAATTAAATGTGAAAATTACATAATAAATAGCACTCCTACTAAGGTTTTAAAGAATATCACTCCAGAAGAAGCATGGAGCTCAATTAAACCAGATGTGAGTCACTTTCGTGTTTTTGGAAGTGAAGATGTCAAAGGATATAGACTTATTCCACTTAAGTCCAAGAATTTTATCATTAGAAGAGATGTAAAGTTTGTTGAAAATATATCGGCCTACGAGCCTAGTTCGGCGGATGTGCCACCTCTCCCTATCTCTTCTACTTTTGAAAATATTTCTTCTTCAGATGATGAAAGCGAGGATGAAAATCCTCCCCCACCTTCTCAGGATCCTCCTTCAGCTCCTTAGCTTCCAAAATGGGTCCGTGCTACTCGGGATGTAGCAGGTGATCTTGCCTGTGATCCTATAGATCAGCGACGTACCTGTTCTTAGTTTGATATAGCCTCTTCTTTACTGGCTCAAGCTTTAGTGAATTATGATCCTGACACCTTTGCAGAAGCTTTAGGCCATCTAGATTGGGAAGAAACTATGAATGAAGAATATCATTCATTATTGGCAAATGATACATGGGATCTTGTTCCTCTACCAAAGGGACGAAAACTTGTTAGATGCAAATGGGTTTACAGAACCAAGTATGGACTAGATGGGAAAGTTGATAAACATAAAGCTCGTCTTGTTGCTAAGGGTTTTTCACAAGTTGAAGGCATTGACTACACTGAAACCTTCTCCCCTGTTTCCAAGATGAACTATATTCGCCTTGTTCTTTCCCTTGCTGCCTCTTTCAAATGGGAAGTCCATCAGATGGATTTTAAATCTGCCTTCTTGCATGGGGACTTGCATGAAGAAATATATATGGAACAACCTATTGGCTTTATATAAACAGACTCCAGCCTTGTATGTCGGCTTAAGAAATCCCTTTATGGTCTCAAGCAAGCTCCTCGAGCTTGGTATGCCAAAATGGATAACTTTCTTTTAGAAAATGGCTTTTCTAGGTGTCATTCTGACAATACTGTCCAAACCAAGAAAGTGGGCAAGTCTCTTATCATTCTTGTTCTTTATGTTGATGATCTTATCCTGACTGGTAGTGATCCCAACCTTATAAACCATGTGAAGTCTAGCCTTAAAAGGAAGTTTGAAATGACAGACTTAGGACACTTACATTATTTTCTTGGTCTTCAAGTCTTGCAATCCAAGGAAGGTATTTACCTTTCCCAGTCCAAGTATGCCTGTGATATTCTACGCCATTTTCACATGGAAGACTGTAAGCCAGCCCCTTCTCCCTTTCAGTCTGGAGTCAACCTTTCAGTCACTTGTACTTCTCCTGAAGTTGATGCTACCTTATACCGTCAACTTGTAGGAAAACTTTTGTATCTAACCCATACTCGTCCTAACCTTTCCTTTGTTGTTGGCCTTGTTGCTCAGTTTATTCAAAACCCACATGAAAGTCATTGGAAAGTAGCTAAAAGAATACTTCGTTATGTTCGAGGTACAATTCAGTTTGGGATTCATTACAGTGCCGAAGCAGCTCCTCTATTGGTTGGTTTCACTAATTCCGATTGGGCTGGTGACCCTAATGATCGGAAGTCTACTGCAGGTTATGTGTTCACTCTTGGTTCAGGACCTATTACATGGGCTTGCAAGAAACAAGGTGCCATTTCTCTTTCTTCAGCAAAAGCATAGTATCGTGGTGCCGTAGAAGCTAGTAAGGAAGCCTTGTGGCTTCGTAAGATCCTGTCAGAGTTTGGCTTTCAACAACAACATCCGACTACACTTTGGTGTGATAAATCAAAGTGCCATTCAAATATGCAAATATCCAATCCAACATCAGCACAGCAAACACATTGAACTACACATGCACTTCATCAGAAAGCTCATTCATGACCATGTTATTGAAGTACAATATTGTTCAACAGATGATCAAGTTGCAGACATCTTTACAAAGGCTCTCACAGAGGCGAAGTTTACTAAACTTTGATTTATGGTTGGAGTTCAAGAAGTTGTCACTAAGGGGGGATAGGCTCTAGTGCCTCCTTCCTTCTCCTATTATGTCATATTTGTAAATCCTTCAATCCTATCCCAAGTTGTTCTTAAGGGGGGATGTTAGGATATTCTGACACATAGGAAATAGTTAAGTATAACTTGGTCTAGTATAGAGTTAGGTAAAGTGTGTTTCTTTACTATGTACATTTTGTAACTTACAATCTGACGGTCACGATATGTAGTGATCCGAAAGTTCATTCTCTCCTCGGTATTACTGACACTCGATCCGTGGCTTAACACCCGATTGGTCGATGATCTCTATTTAAAGAGCATGGAGGGTCATTTGTAGGTTAACCGTCCATGAGAGAAGCTTTTATGTAAATCTTCATTCTTTTATTAATAAATTACCTGAAGTGGCCACGTTGGCTCAGGCCGTGGACTGTTTCCCTCTTTGAGGGTTTTAACCACGTCAAAAATATTGGTGTATTGATCTGTGATCTGTTTGTGAGCGGTGTCCTTTGGTGTTCTGTCTGAGGAACTTACCCTGTAAATTCCTACATTTCTTGTGTTTGTTCTTGACAGCAGCGGATGCATTATCCGGAGGCTTGAGTACCTTTCCTTGAATGTAGTACAAAACATCATGGTTATCAATAATGATCTCCAACCTAACTTTCCATGCAACAAAATTAAATGAGTCACCTAAATTCTCATCGCTCTTGAAGAAGGAAGTCATCTTGACTTTGACTAGATCGGTTCTTTCAACTTTCCAAAGATGAGTTCTTCAAGGCTTGTCTTCTTTTGGGCTTGTCCTTCACCTTAGCTCTGAAACCATGTTAATTTTTCATATTGTTCTATGTTGTATCAATTACTTTAGCCCAATTACAAACTTCAATTATCAATATTAGCAATAGTTCCAATTATAATTAGTTTTCCCATTCATCAACAGTAATTAAAGATAGAACAATATAAACAATGACAAAGAAGACAATCAACACATTAATAAGAGACATCAACCAAATTTGGTTTAAGGCCAGGGGAAAACCCCACAAGGGGGAAACCCTTTCAAATTCTTCTTCCATTATCATAAAAAGTTTAGCAAAGAGTACAATCAGCCCAATACAATATGATCAATAACCCAACAACTTCAAAAACCTTTATACAGTGGCCGAATATATCATAGACAAGTTGATTCAACCTTCGGACAACTTCAGTGTTAGGAAACCAGCTCACAAAAAGATAAAAATATAGATCAATGCCTTAGAATTTAGCCCCTTCGAGGGGGAAACCTCGTTTACATTACACAAATGAACAATTATTGGATGATTGAAGTGACAAAACCTCCTTTCTATATATAGGAGTCTAAGGGGACACAATATAACCAAGTCGACCTAACAATAATAATATAAAGGCACAAAAATAACAATAGTGGGATTCTATGGGGCACAATAATGACAATATGGGGACAATAGGGGCACAACAATAACAATAAGGGATACAATGACAATAGTAATGGGGGAATCACTAGTATTATAGGGACCTAACATGCCCCTCTCCTTCAAAAAAGTGTTGTCCTCAACGCTTGAGTAGTTCTGGGTTCTTCTGTATAAAATTCTCATCTTCCCATGTGGAATCTTCAATGGGTAAGTTCTTCTACTTAATGAGATACTATGAAATTGATCGATTTCGTAGCTGTTGAGTTCTTGTTTCTTTGACTTCTTCAGGTTCCAATATGATTTTTCCTTCCTCGTCAAGTTCTGGAAATATTGTTTGAACTGGAATCTTGTCACCTATAACCTTCTTTAAGCATGAAACATGGAAAACTGGGTGCACTCGAGACGCTGCAAGAAGTTCCAATTTGTATGCCATAGTACGTATCTTTTGCAACACCTTGTACGGACCATAATACTTTGGTGATAATTTATTATCCTTCTTAGCTTGTGTTGTAGCATTTTTTGGTTTTGATAAGATAGAACAAATTAGTCAAAAATAAAAATATTTTGAAAAAATGTTAAGTTAGGATATGGACATAACAATATTGAATAAAAATTTTTTTGAAAATATCTTGATGATGATGTCCATATCAAAGAAAATGTTAGGTTAGATGTCCTAAAAAAATCAAGACAAAAAGAAAATGTTAGTTTAGAAAGAAAAGAAAAGAAATAAACTCTGAAAGTGAGCAAGTCTAAATGCCACTACTATTTTTTCTGCAAAATAATGGTTGTGTGCAACTGGTCATAAATGCCACAACCCATGACAGTCAAATAGTTTAATCTTGACTGCTTCATGCTTTAAATTTGATGTTATAATTAGAGAATAAATATCTGGCCAAACTGTTTAATCTTGGCAAATCAGTAGTTAGGTAGAGAATAATAAGGTGCTTATCAGTTTAATATGAACCCTGGGATGTTATAAGGTTAGAATTAGATAGTTTTCTTTTTAAAAATAAAAAGAAAGGAAAAGGGTTTGCTAGCTTATTAAGGGAAGAAAAAATGATAGGATAAGCAAAGGGTAAGTAGAAGAAAGGTTGCAGAAGTATGATGATTGATTGGAAAAAATGTACATTTATCATGTTTTACCATATGTTTCTATGTCCATGAGGCAATTACACAAAGAAAATGAAGGTCTACAATACCGATTAATTAACTTCCCTCATCCCCATTCATCCCTATATTTACTAATTTCCCCTTCCCACCTTTATATAGTTCATATTCATTCATTTTCCATAAAAAAACCCCTTTTCCGAACGTTAAAATCCTTTTTGCTTAGGAAAAGTGAAAACCCCATGTTAAATCCCCTTTTACCAAAAAACCCACAAAAAGATCTTTAGCCTAAGTATTGATGTATATATGTGAAAATCAAATAACTCATGAAAAAAAGCATTATACTTAGTGTATTTCCCCTTTCCGCTCATGTTTCATATTAATGCTAACTTATAGTATTAAACCCCTAAAAGTCCCATTTCTTGTATATTATCAACTCCCTTTACTAAATATCCCGAAACCATAAGTTTTATTATAAAACTATGTATTCCATAACACATCGCATAATAGCGGATCACAAACTTTTCAACGTGCATGCGCTCTCCTCTGCATTGTGATATGCGATGCGCGATAGACCCAGACCCGATGCAAATATATTTCAATATTCATTGACCATTTCGCATCCACTCCTCATTGCATGTTCCGGCTGAAGCATACACCCTCCGCCATTGCGATCTCCGATATGCGATGGTAACCCAGACCCAATCGCAATATTATCCATGATTTATTTTCCACATTGCGTCCAGCCCCTATCGCATTCCTTTGCGATGGGCCTTCCTTCGCTAAACTGCGATTGCGATATGCGATGAACCCAAACCTGACGTCATTTACCCACCCGAATTCATACTATTTCAAGTCTGTCATATCTTTTTTTGCAAAGGGTTTCTTTGTTAAAAAAAAAATTATGATTTAAAAGAAGAACCAAAATTAAAACTCTATTTAACCATAAAACCCTGCTAATATCAGTTTTTAACCCATAATAAAGCCCATACCACCATTATTAATCATTAGGCCCTTCCGTTGCTCTTTTCTCTTACCTCCGCGTTTCTCTTTCGCTCCACCACCGTCCATCAAATGCATTCAAATCCAACGACCCTCAGCAATTTCAAGTTAGCTCTTTGTTCGAGCATTACCCGCCCAAAAAAGCAATATCCAATTGACCTCCCCTTGCTACGTGTCAAGCTCTAGACTATATCGGGTGACCCCTCCCAAAAATAGTCCACGTCTCATAAGCGATGCAATGAAAACCAAAACCACCTCTTGCATAACGACAAAATGGCCACTGTCCACTTTGTGCCATAATTCAAAAAGTAAACTGTTTTTTCGTTTAAAACATAAAAATCAACATTTTGCTTTGTTTCGCCTGTTTTCACAGTGAAACCTCCATAAACCTTTACGACCAATAAAACCATTGTTTTGATGACCTTCTCTGTCACCTATGTTTTTCTTAACAATTTCTATGTTTTGCAAGTAAAAACTCTGTTCCATGCTTACAAAGAAAAAAACATGTATACAGTTAGAAGACAAATATGAAGATCATATCAAATCACTTTAATCTGTAACATAAAATCTAAAATGATTTATTGTTGAAAAACACAGTAAAAATCCTGAAATGCAAAGTAAAGGTAAAAAGAACACAGAAAAGGCTACTCGGCAGGGTCAAAGGATATTCACAGAGTTTAAAGAGTATCAGATGAAAGATCAAATGAATGGATCAACCAGCATAAAGGATACAAACAATCAAGCAGCTTAAAGGGAAAAATATCAAACAACAAAGACGGCACAACCTGAATAAAAGGGACAACAAGAAGCAATTCAATAGTTGCCCCTATCTTCTTACATGAAGATATTTCCTTTCCTAGAATAAATATTAATCAGTTTTAGGATATTTTCTTAGTTTCATTATTGTATAAATAACTCTCTTCTCGAATTGTTATAGGTTCAAGGTTCATTTTTCATTGCTTGTTAATTCATTACTGTTCATTCTACTTTGAACTTGGTTGCACCTTTGAAGGAAGCTTTTCTAGACACTTGATTTACTCAGTATTTCTGGAACCTTAATACAAAGCAAAGGATTCTGAATTTGGTTTTACATAGTTTGTGTCATCCTGTAAGTTTTTCTAGTTATCAATCATTATGTTTTTCTTCATATTTATGACTTATAGAGATATCTAAGTAGGAATAATTGTGTCTCAATTTATTCCTATAAACTCCTAAAGTGATCATCTATTAAGAGAATAGATTAATGAACTGTCTGTTTAGCTAATCCCCTCTAATCAATAAATTATTAGTATCTTTTTTAAGCTTAAGTATATTACCTTGAATCTTTGGAACGTAGTTTAGAAGGTTTTCATACTTATGATTGTTCTGTTTTACAATCTAGAAACTGTGATAATCATATTATTTTATGTCTTCTTCTCACCACTATTTGATCTATATCACTGTGTAAAGCTTTATAGCAGCCCTTTGCTGAGATATTAATATTATCCAAAGGATTAAGTATTTCAATTCTACATCTGTCTTCATTCATTGGTCTTCCAAAACTAAAACCAAAAACCCCAAAACAATTATTTTAGATGCTCTGGCATTGGTAGCTGACCTACTACTATCTCAGAGGTACAACATCAGACTGGCGTCGTTGCCAGGGATTCAAATTTCTTTTAAGTTTCCCTTGGGACAATGATATTCATTCATTCTTTTCCTTTAAGGTGATTAAAGGGTTTAGAAAGGTTAAAATCATTCACCTAGACGACTCTACACTTCGAAGCTAGCACCTTTTAAACATACTAGATCTCGTTCAGAAGTTGACATAGTTAGTCCTCTATCAGATCCTGAAAGGATTCTGGGAAAATCCAGTTCTAAAAGGGGACACCAACTATCTTCTTCTTCCTCTTTAGTCCTATAGCATGAAGAATTAGAATCATTTCACCCCTATAGTAATATCCCATCTACTCCTGATTACTCCCATTTATCACCTAGGGTTGTTGAACTTCTAGATAGAGGAGTTGATTTTAATTCATCCTACCTTATTCATTCATTAGAATCTCATCTAATACCCACACTACCACCAGGATCACCTAAAACTGAATCTGATTTGGGTGTTAATCTACCAAATGTAAACCCACAGATTTCATATCCTCTACCACCTATCCTTTTCCTTCCATTTTTGATCGACCTGAAACTTCTTCTTCTGAACAACCTAAGGAGATATTCTCTATATATTCCAATCCTCTCTTTGAAACAAAATAAGGTATTCCTTTACAGGTTCCAAAGTTAGTTCTTAAGACTCCTTTGAAGTCTTTCAAGAGATCTCCTCCTCCTTCACCTCCAACTAGTTCATCAACCCCTGAATCACCATCTTCTTCCTCTACTTCTTCTTCATCCTCTACATCCACAAAAACACCACATACTCCACCTAGACAACCTCATACACCTCAAGCACCTCATACGCCACCTGTTATCATGGCTTTCTGACCTATTGTACAGGTTAGATATGCTGCCTTAGTCTTACCTAATAACCTTGATTCATTCCCAGCTGATAATTAAAATACCTTCCCAAGTACAATGGAGAAACTAGTCCCTCATCTGAGGAACATCTTCAAGCTTTCCTAGTCTTTGCAGACAACATAAATATTAAACAATAAAACGTTCATATGAGATTGTTTGTACAGTCACTTGAAGGAAATGTGAGGATTTGGTTTAGGCAGTTACCAGCAGCTTCCATTAGAAATTGGCAAGAGCTTACAACCATATTTCAAAATCAATGGGGTGTGAAAAAGGATCCTCTTTACTTCCTCACAAAATTTGAAGAGCTTCGACGGAACTTCGGTGAACCAGTATCATATTTCATCAAAAGATTCAATAAACTCTATCACAAAATGTCTGTTGATTGTAAGCCCCCTATAGCAATAGCTAAGTCTAGATTTTCTAAAGCTTTTGATGATGACTTTGTTGTTATGCTATGAGAGAGAAATTCAAGAACTCTTGAAGATATGCAAACAAATGCTATAGAAGAAGAAGCGAATAGGGCAGCCTCAACTTCTTTAAAACTTAAGGAAGAAAAGGCCCAAAGAAAACTCAAATCTGTTCAAGAAGCCTCTGGTTCTTCTAAGACTAAATCAGAAGACTCAAAAATAGATGAAATAACATCTCTTCTTAGAAACCTATCAAATAGGATTTCAGAGATTGAGACCCAACCCAGGAAAATACAACAAACAATTACTAGACCACAAAAACAAAATCAAGGTCAGTATAAAAGACATCCACCACTACAAATTTTTCAGAGACCTAGCAATGATCAGCAGGTTCCTACTCCTCTATTGATAGATGACCAACAACCTGATGATAATACTATGACATTTACTGAAGATATTAATAATGTGGATTCTTCTTCCAATCAAATAGTCATCATTCCTCTCTCACAACAAAATCAGGTTCAAGAAGATTAGGAAGCTTCACAGGTCTCTAAATATCACGCTTTCTCTGAATTTTTAATTGCAGAGTTAAACAAGAGGTATGATCTTAGGCCTAGGCCTAGTCCTGGGAGACCTCCAAAGGAAACTCCAATAATTGAACCACGTACCAAAACTGTTGAAGCTCAAACAACTCTTATTCGGCCCTTAGATAAGTCAATTAATACTACCCAAACTGGTAAAAACATTTTGACTACATTTAATATTGAAAAAGAATTAGAGAGGGTTAAGATCCCAATTCCATTATCAGAACTTTCTAAAAACCCTGGTTACAAAAGCCAAGTCACAAAATGGATACAAAATACCTCAGTTGATTCTGAAGGTGATGTCATAAGTCTGCAAAATGAAAAACCAGCAGTAGTTTTTGGCCCTAGTTCAGACATGATAGATGAGATAGTGCCTCCTTTCTATGTAACTTTTAAAACAAATGATTCCATGTTGTATAATTGTATGCTTGATTCGGAAGAATCGCACAACCTTATGCCAAAAACTATCATGGACCATTTGAAACTCAACATAACTAGATCCTACCATGACCTGTACACCTTTGATTCTAAAAGGGTGCCCTGTTTGGGATTGATCAAGGATTTAGTGGTTAACCTTGCCCAAATTCCAGTGAAAAGTGTAGTACTTGATATTGTTGTCACAGACATCCCTCCCAAGTTTGGAATGCTCTTTTCGAGGTCTTGATGTGCCAAATTAAAGGGAACTCTACAAATGGATATGTCATATGCTACTATTCCTATTTATGATGGAGAGAAATTAAGATTATATAGAGAGGTAAAATTTGTACATACTGTTTGTAAGACTGAACATCCAAGGAACCATCCAATTTATGCAATAGATCAAGACTTTGGTTGTTTTCAACTCACTTCAAACCAACATAAAAATCAAGTCAAAATTGAAGAGGTAGTTGAAAGTCCTGAACCAAACCAAACTGATATTTGGAAACTGTTCTTTGATGGCTCTTGCATGAAAGATGGGGCAGGAGCTAGAGTAGTTTTAATTTCACCTGAAAAAGAAAATATTACCCAATAATGTAAATTAGACTTCGAAGTTACAAATAATGTGGCTGAATATGAAGCTTTCCTTTCAGGATTGCAATTAGATAAAAGCTTGAAAGTTCAAAATTTAAGTGTTTTTACTGATTCAAAATTTATTGTTAAACAAGTAAGAAATGTTTGCCAGACCAAGCACCCTAGACTTAGGTCCTACCGAAATGAAGTATGGGATTCTGTTGAAAACTTCTTTGATGCTTTTAATTTGACTCATATTCCTAGAGATCAGAATATTCATGCAGATACCTTAGCTGTCTCTGCTAGCTCTTTTAAAATTCCTGATCATATTAATGTACTTTATCAGATACAAGTCAAATATAGGCCATCTATCCCAAATAATCTGAAACATTGGCAAATATTCGAAGATGATGAACATTTGAAATCATTTCTGCAGGTAATAGATGATTTTTCATTTCTACAAATTGATGAAGATAGAACTGAAATAAATGAAAACGCAGATGGAAATGATACTTCAGATTTTAAAACCCAAATTGCTAATCATGACATTATTCAATTATCTAATAATTTTATTCCAAAAGGATTCATTCCTTTAGAAAAAATGTTTGACCAAAATGATGTCCTCCGAAACCCTCGATCCATTTTTTTAGAAGATGACATAGAAGAGATTAACATTGGAATTGATGAAGATATCAAAAACATCAAAATATGTGCATCTCTAGACCCTGAGATCAAAGCTCAATATCTTAAGTTACTGCAAAATTATAAGGATGTTTTTGCTTGGACTTATGTTGATATAAAGACCTATGATACTTCATTAATACAGCATAAGATTCCTTTGAAGCCAGAAGAAAAACCTTGTCAACAAAAACTTAGAAGGATAAATCCAGCCTTTCTACCAACTATAGAAAGGGAGATTAAGAAAATGCTAGATGCTCAGATCATCCTCCCTCTTAGATATTCTAATTGGGCTGCAAATCTAGTTCCCGTTAGAAAGAAAAATGGAGAAATAAGACACTGGGTGGATTTTTTATATTTGAACAAGGCATCATTAAAAGATAATTATCCTTTTCCCAAAATGGATCAGTTACTTCAAATGGTTTCAGGAGCACAAAAAATTTCTATGCTTGATGGTTTTTTAGGTTACAATCAGGTGAATGTTGATACAGTAGACAGAGAGAAGACAGAATTTACTACACCCTGGGGTCCATTCATGTATGCTAGGATCCCATTTGTCTTAACCAATGTCAGAGCAACATTTCAGAGAGCTATGGACATAGCTTTTATGGGTTAGGTTTTTGATAGGTGTAGAAAATTTGGAATACCATTGAACCCTAAGAAGTCCTTGTTTGTTGTCAAAGAAGGAAAACTATTGGGCCATATAATTTCAAAGGAGGGAGTAGTAATTGATGTTGAAAAATGGCAACAAGAAATGCTAAAAATAGAAGTGCTAAAAATAGCAGTTTGGATACCAATGTTGGATTGAGCAATAAGGAATGAAAAATGGAAGTGCTAAAAATATCAATCTATTTTTAGCAGTTCTTTTAGTCAGTCCCTGAACTAAAAATAGGAAGTAAAATTCGAATTTGATATTAACAGCAGTTTGAAAATTAATTAATTTATTCATCTTGAGTTAATTAGTTAAGGAAAATCAAACTTGAAGTCTATGTGGGGACATGCAACAGTTTATCTATTAATTGAGGAATTTATCCATCAGCTAAAGAGATAAGGATGAGTTCTATATTGAGTAGTAATTAGTTGGCTCAGTTAATTGAGTCAAGTCCAGTTATATTTGATTTAAACAGTTTGTTTAAATTAAGTAAGTTCAGTTGATTAATGCATGCTAGCATATAACTGTTGTTCTTCAAATAACTGAATATTCTCTCATGAATAACTCATGCATGCCAGTTCAGATAGAGACCCAATTGAGATCAGAGAAGGGATAGTGTACTATCAGTTGGATGAATATTTTTCCTACAAAGGAAGCTCATCCATGATGAGGATTTATCTCCTTCATGACTACGTAGTTGGATCAGAGGTTAGTGAGTGTGTAAAGAGGCCAATTCACAAAGTGGTTGCATTGGACCCCAGTCAGAATTGCACAAAGGAAATAGGAGGCTTGGAGGGCTTGAGGAAGATATATTTGTGTCTATTGAGTTTGTGAGTAGTATTGTTTGAGTGCAGAAAGAGCAGGATAGCTTGAGAGCTAATTCCTTTTGTAACTTGAACAAGATTTCCACTTGTATGATAATACAGAGTTGGGGTTTTAGGCTGCTGCTTTCCCTAGTGATATATCTTCTGTGTTATGGTTGATTACTTCTCATTCTCAGTTATCTTTGTTCATGCTTGATGTTTCTCATGTTCGATTAAGCTTCCGCTAAATTGTTTGTAGAAGTAGATCAAGTGTTTGCTTTAGTACATTGCATTACCAGGTGATCTATAGTGGGAATTTCTACAATTGACCCCAAACGAGTATCTGTCATTGAAACATTGACCTTACCTAGAAACAAGAAGGAGATTCAAGCTTTTCTAGCCAAGATTAATTTTCTAAGGAGATTTATTCCAAATTATGCAGAGATTGTAAAAGTTATAACTGACATGCTCTGAAAGGATCATGAAGTCAAATGGACTGCCTCTTCTACGCATGCATTTGAACAAATAAAAAAGGCTATCTCTGAAGCTCCCACCTTAGCCAGCCCTGATTATATTAAGCCATTTAGTATTTTCTCTTTTGCCTCTGAAACAACCCTTGTTTCCGCTCAATTAAAAAAAAATGAAGATTACCATGACCAACCCATAGCCTTTTTCAGCAAGGTTATGAGAGATGTTGAGCTTAAGTATGACATCACTTAGAAACAAGCCTATGCCCTCATTCAAGCCCTAAAATCATTCAGGATGTATGTCTTACATTCACCTATTACTTCTTATGTCTCTAATAGTGCTGTGAAAATTGTCTTAACCCAACCAGACACTAATGGGAAAAGAGGCAAATGGATCACTCAAATTCTGGAGTTTGATCTAACTATAAAGACTAACAAGCTAGTAAAAGGTCAAGGATTAGCCAAGCTTCTAGCCGAATCCAACTACAAAGTACTTGGAATCAATTCTATTTTAGAAATACAAGGGAAGAATACACAAGAACCTTTTATCCTTGTAGAAGGGGAGAATCCACAAGAACCTTCCCTTCATCCTAAAGAAAAGAACCCACAAGAACCTCTACCTTCAGAGTAGATCAGTCTTATACACATTGATGAAAAATTCTTTTTGTCAAACTGGTATCAAGATATTGTAAATTTCTTGATCCATTTTGAGTGTCCAGCATCGTTCTCCAAAACCTAGAGTAAAAGCCTTCAGTTAAAATCAGTCAAGTACTGCATTATAAATGCAAATTTATACTGGAAAGATCCACTGAATATTTTTTTATTATGTTCAACAGAATCAAAAACTGAAGGAATCATTGATCAGTTTCATATAGGATTTTGTGGGGGACATTATGCTTGGAGAGCAACAGCATACAAGATTCTAATGGGGGGATTTTATCGGCCTACATTGTTCTTACAAGTAGGGGCAAAGGTTAGAGTTTGTGTTCCTTGTCAAATGTTTGTTGGTAAACAAAAATTAGCGGCTCTTCCACTCGTTCAATCAATAGTTTCAGCACTTTTTTCTCAATGGGGATTAGATTTTGTTGGAGAAATTCACCCCACTTCAAGTAATCAGCATAGATGGATCCTCACTGCAACAGACTACTTTACTAAATGGGTGGAAGCAATTCTAGTTAGAAATGCTATTGATTCAGTAGTAATTAAGTTTATTGAGGAGAATATCTTATCTAGAATTGGTTGCCCAACTCAAATTGTCACTGATAATGCAGCAGCTTTTTCTAATGTTAAAATGATTGAATTTTGCCATAAATATCAAATTTTGCTACATCATTCAACTCCATACCACCCTCAAAGTAATGGCCTTACAAATTCATCAAACAAAAGTCTGGTAAAGGTAATAAAAAAGACTCTAGATGATCATAAAAAGAGCTAGGATTCACATTTGATTTATGCAGTATGGGAAAACTGAATTACTCCAAATAGATCAACTGGAAAATCTCCATTTCAATTAGTTTATGTCCCTGTTTTAAAATTCCTACAGGATTCAACAGATGAACCTGATGATTTTTCAAGAAGAATAAATCATATTATTGAACTTAATGAAAATAGAGATGAAGTTCAACACAAATTGAAGAAATATCAGAATAAGATGAAGGCCCTGTTTGAGGGAAGATCTAGGGAAAGCTACTTTAAAGAAGGTGTTCTAGTTCTAAGATGGGATGCCAGGAGAGAAGATAAAGGAAAGCATGGTAAATTTGACAATTTATGGTTTGGACCTTTAGCAATTGCTAAAGTGAAGGGTAACAACACTTTTGTGTTGCGGAATCTTGAGGGGCTATATTCCACTTATCCTATAAATGGAAGGCTTCTTAAACAATACATTCAATACTAAGAAGTTGAAATAGTTTTCATTGTAAATACTCTGGTTTTCTTTTACTTTTCAAGATGTCAATATAATTTTTTACAGCAAGGACTCCATGGCCCGAGGAGAAGGCACATGGATCTGCAGGTTCTCTGCATTCTACAAGAGAAAGCAGTCCCCAGATAGATCTAATTTTGTAGCATTTTTTGGTTTTGATAAGATAGAATAAATTAGTTAAAAAAATAATAATAATTAAAAAAAAAAAAAAATTGAAAACATGTTAAGTTAGGATATGGACATAACAATATTGAATAAAATGTTTTTGAAAATATCTTGATGATGATGTCCATATCAAATAAAATGTTAGGTTATATGTCCTAAAAAAATCAAGACAAAAATAAAATGTTAGGTTATATGTCCTAAAAAAATCAAGACAAAAAAAAAATGTTAGGTTAGAAAGAAAAGAAAATAAATAAACTCTGAAAGTGAGCAAGTCTAAATGACATACTATTTTTTCCACAAAATAATGGTTGTGTGCAGCTTGTCCTAAATGCCACAACCCATGACAGTCAAATAGTTTAATCTTGACTTCTTCATGCTTTAAATTTGATGTTATAATTAGAAAAAAAAAAATCTGGCCAAACTGTTTAATCTTGGCAGATCAGTAGTTAGGTAGAGAATAATAAGGTGCTCATCAGTTTAATCTGAGCCCTTGGATGTTATAAGGTTAAAATTAGATAGTTTGCTTTTTAAAAACAAAAAGAAAGGAAAAGGGTTTGCTAGCTTAAATGCACCTATTAAGTGAAGAAAAAATGATAGGATAAGCAAAGGGTAAGTAGAAGAAAGGTTGCAGAAGCATGATGATTGATTGGAAAAAATGTACATTTATCATGTTTTACCATATGTTTCTATGTCCATGAGGCAATTACACAAAGAAAATGAAGGTCTACAAGATCAATTAATTAACTTCCCTCATCCCCATTCATCCCTATATTTACTAATTTCCCCTTCCCACCTTCATACAGTTCATATTTATTCATTTTCTATAAAAAAAACCTTTTCCTAAGGTTAAAATCCTTTTTGCCTAGAAAAGGTGAAAACCCCATGTTAAATCCCCTTTTACCCAAAACCCACAAAAAGATGTTTAGCCTGAGTATTGATGTATATATGTGAAAAGCAAATAACTCATAAAAATAGCATTACACTTAGTGTATTTCCCCCTTCCGCTCATGTCTCATATTAATGCTAACTTATAGTATTAAACCCCTAAAAGTCCCATTTCCCGTATATTATTAACTCTCTTTACTAAATATCCCGAAACCATAAGTTTTATTATAAAACTATGTATTCCATAACACATCGCATATTGGTGGATCGCAAACTTTTCAACGTGCATGCACTCTCCTCTGTATTTTGATATGTGATGTGCGATGGACTCGGACCCGACGCAGATATATTTCAATATTCATTGCCCATTTCGCATCTGATCCTCATCGCAAGTCCTAGCTGAAACATACACCCTCCGCCATTGCGATCTTCGATATGTGATGGGAACCTAGACCCGATCGCAATGTTATCCATGATTTATTTTCCACATCGCGTTCGACCCCTATGGCATTCCTTTGTGATGGGCCTTCCTTCACTAACCTGCGATTGTGATATGCAATGAACCCGGACCCGACATCATTTATCCTCCCGAATTCATACTATTTCAAGTCCGCCATACCTTGTTTTGCAAAGGATTTCTTTGTTAAAATGTTTTTATGATTTAAATGAAGAACCAACTTAAACCTCTATTTAACCATAAAACCCCACTAATCTCAGTTTTTAACCCATAATAAAGCCCATACCACCATGATTAATCGTTGGGCCCCTCCGTTGCTCTTTCCTCTTACCTCCACGCTATTATTTTGCTCCACCACCGTCCATCTAATGCATTCAAATCCAACGACCCTCAGAGATTTCGGGTTGGCTCTTTATCCGAGCATTACCTGCCTGAAAAATCGGTGTTTAACCAACCTCCCCTTGCTATGTGTCAAGCTCTAGACTATATCGGGTGACCCCTCCCAAAAACAGTTCATGCCTCATAAGCGGTGCAATGAAAATCAAAACCACCTCTTGCATAACGACAAAATGGCCACTGTCCACTTTGCACCATAATTCAAAAAGTAAATTGTTTTTCCGTTTAAACGTAAAAATCAACATTTTGCTTTGTTTCGCCTATTTTCACAGTGAAACCTCCATAAACCTCTAGGACCAAAAAAACCATTGTTTTACATTCCAATACGCTCTGAACTCCTTCCAATATCCTTCAAGCTCAATAAATCCATTAACAACCTTCTCTGTCACCTATGTTTTTCTTAACAATTTCTATGTTTTGCAAGTAAAAACTCTTGTTCTAGACTTACAAAGAAAAAAGTCTGTATACATTTAGAAGACAAATATGAAGATCATATCAAATCACTTTACTCTGTAACAAAAAATCTAAAATGATTTACTGTTGAAAAACACAATAAAAAACTTGAAATGCACAATAAAGGTAAAAAGAACATAGTAAAGGCTACTTAGCAGGGTCAAAGGATATTCACAGAGTTTAAAGAGTATCATATGAAAGATCAAATGAAGGGATCAACCAGTGTAAAGGATACAAACAATCAAGTAGCTTAAAGGGAAAAATATCAAACAACAAAGCCAGCACAACTTGAATAAAAGGGATAGCAAGAAGCAGTTCAATAGTTGCCCCTATCTTCTTGCATGAAGATCTTTCCTTTCCTAGAATAAACCTTAATCAGTTTTAAGATATTTTCTTAGTTTCAATATTGTATAAATAACTCTCTTCTCGAGTTGTTATAGGTTCAAGGTTCATTGTTCATTGCTTGTTAAAGTCGTGACTGTTCATTCTACTTTGAACTTGGTTGCACCTTTGAAAGAAGCTTTTCTAGACACTAGATGTACTCAGTCTTTCTGGAACCTTAATACAAAGCAGAGGATTCTGAATTTAGTTTTACACTATTTTTGTTATCCTATAAGTTTTTCCAGTTACCAATTATTATGTTTTTCTTCATATGCTTATGACTTATAGAGATATCTAGGTAGGAATAATTGTGTCTCAATTTATTCCTATAAACTCCTGAAGTGATCATCTATTAAGAGAATGGATTAATGAACGGTTTTTTTAGCTAATCCCCTCTAATCAATCAATAATCAGTATCGTTTGTAAGCTTGAGTATATTTCCTTAAATCTTTGGAATGTAGTTTAGAAAGTTTTCATACTTATGATTGTTCTGTTTTACAGTCTAGAAACTGTGATAATCATATTATTTTATCTCTTCTTCTCACCACTATTTGATCTATATCACTGTGTAAAGCTTTATAGTAGCCCTTTGCTGAGATATTAATATTATCCAAAGGATTAAGTATTTCAATTATACATCTATATTCCTTCATTGGTCTTCCAAAACTAATACCAAAATCCCCAAAACAATTATTTTAGATGCTTTGGCATTGGCAGTTGACCTACTACTATCTCAAAGATACAAAAGTTTGCTTGAGGGACATTTGTTTATATGGTTGTAGCCGAAGGAATAGCCAATCACCTACATCAAAACTTCTTTCACTACGATTTTGAACTGCCTGTTGTTTCATTCTATTTTGCGCCAAGGAAAAGTTATACTTTAAGAGTTGGAGAACTTGTTGTTGATGCTCAATGTGATCTTCCACTACTTGAACCTTCGAATTTTCTCTTAAATATGATGTGATGGATGGTGGATGATATCCATAAAGTGCCATAAATGGGGTCATTTTTGTTGCAGTATGGAAGGAAGTGTTATACCACCATTCAGCCAGAGGCAACCATTTGACCCATTGTGTCTGTTTATCAGATACAAAGCAACGAAGATATACTTCCAAACATTTGTTTACTATCTCAGTTTTCCCCTCAAATTGAGGATGATAAGATGAGTTATGAGCTAACTAAGTCCCAAGACAAGAAAATAATTCTTTCGAGAAATTTCCAGTGAAAATGGGATCTCTGTCGCTTACAATAATCTTTGGGTTTCCATGTACCTTTTGAATTGTTTCCATAAATGCAGTAGAAATTGTACTCACTTTAAATGGATGAAATAATGCACAAAAGTGTGCATACTTGGTAAGTCTGTCAACTACCACCATGATAACACTCTTTCCTTCGGACTTGGGTAAACCTGCGATAAAATCCATTGAAACCTCCTCCCAACGTTCGCTTAGAATGGATAAGGGTTGTAATAGTCCTGGGGTATTAATTGTTTCAAATTTATTTTGTTGGCAAACCAAACATTCTGCCACAAACTTTTGAATATCTGATTTAAGGTCATCCCAAAAAAAATCATGTTTATCCCTATGGTAGGTTTTTAGAAATCTTGAGTGCCCTCCTAAGGGAGAGGTGTACAATTCCCTAATGTTAAAATTGGAAACTAGGGCCAAACTCCATGTGGGTCAGCTTATTTATGGCAGCTGATATTTTTATTGGATCCCTCTCGTCGAGAGGTTTAGGATTGAACCTAAGGTCATTCGATTCCGATAAGTATTTATGGAGATATGAATTTATTTTGATTATGTAATTATTATCAAGCCAACCAGCACTTTTGTAGGCTCTAGAAGCCTAAACGTCATGTCTATTCAACCTATACATTTTTGGTACAAATAGATGAGGATTTGATGTCTTTTGAACATACAATTCTTGAGTGATCTCCTCCTCTCCACGTCTTGGGTTTCTGGAGGAGTGAGACACCAAGAAAAACATACGCTGGACATGAAGTTGCCACTATGATGCCCTAACTACTGTAATGCCCTAGCCGCAACCGCAGGCTTATGAGGATGCACGCAGAGACCTTGTACGATGTTAATGAAGACAATTAATACGCAGATTAGGGAATATGTTGATGTTGTACATTGATACACAGATCTGGGAATACGTTGTTCCATACATGCAAGACTGTCTCGTGATAAAGCTGCTTCGTTGTCATATGGAAGAGCTGCAGCCATTATACGTTGATCATGAGGAGAACGCAATACATAAAGGTATAATGCGCATATGGGAATGAACCACGTAGTAATATGTTACTCTGGTCAATACGTTGGGCATAAATACACTGGGCAGCAACTCATAGAAATGAATACACGTGTCTAGGGTTACGCAGGGCATAAGATATATACGCTGGACATGAAATTTTTCATGGTTACACGTAGTCTAGGGTTTTGCAAGGCATAATATTAATATGCAGGTCATAAAGATCCATCCTCCACCTAGCCACAGTAAGGGTAGGAACTTATACGCACAGCGTGAAGACAAGACAATCTACGTGATGCCATCCAGAATCATTACACACGTCAACGTGAGGAAATTCAGATTCAACGCAGTTAATGAAGGGTCCTTCATCACAACAATAGCCACATATTCTCAGTCAATATACACATGGTGTCACTCAGTATAAATATATATACATGCAGTCAAATGTAGCCACAGTCTACACAGTCAACGTAATGCTCTCAATATTTTATACGCGGGGTAGAGAAACCATACACGCTGGAAATTATGCAGGCTATGATGGATGAAAAAGGATATCAGTATATATATGTGCTTCTGCTAGCTCACCAATAATGTCTCAGCATCAATTTAAGGATGAGCTTCTCAATCTTTGTCACAACAATGATCTCTCAATTATCACTACAGTTTATATATAGTGTTTATGTAACATGATGAAACTATCATTATAATAATGAGTCCCTAAATGAGGTTATCTAACAAAGAGCACAATGAAGATATAAATAGATCTCATCATTGGAAAGATGCTAATGTAACAACTTCAAAAGGTACAGTCAGCATGATCTCAGTAAAGGTATAGCAATGGTGCAACTGTGATGAATGATGCAATGGGCAGCATCATGATAAGTGTGATCATGAGCAGCGTGATGGTGCTACATGGTAATGTGTAGCAAATGGATGAGATGCGGCACGATGATAGGTGAAGGAGTCACCTTGAGAATTAGTTGAAGCAGAATGTCTTCAACTGATCTCATCGTTATACAAAATGATCTATGCTAGATCTAGATAAGTCAAAGTGTTGACTTCTGTTGTAAATGTACTCTCTCTCTCTTTCTCTGCTGAACTTTGAAGATAAAAGAAGATTTGATCAAAGGGTTTTCCCACACATTGTGGGGTTTTTCCCTGGCTCGCGCCATATCTTGTGTCCTCTTGTCTTGGCTTGTCTTCTACGTTTTATATTTATGTTCTATCTGTAGTTTATCGTAATGCTGTTGTGATTGCTAACTGTGAAAATTTAAATAAATTGCTCTAGCATAGAACATACCTAATATTAACATGGTATCAGAGTTGAGGTGAAGACAATGCCCAAGCAAGAGTGAAAGAGCAATCACCAAAGTCAGTTGAGACAAGACAAAAGGATCAATGGGATCATTATCTCATTTCTCATTAACTAAGGGAGAAGTCGAAGAAGAGAATGTTATCAGAATGGTGCAGTGGAAGTTTCGGATGGCCCATCTAAAGATCACTTCATTGGGAAGTTCGGATCTAAGGGTGGAAGGAAAGGCGGATACCTTGTTGCAATAAGTTTGGCCATTATGCGAAGGAGTGTCCGAATGGCAGAGACACATCTCTTGATGAAGATAACAATCATTCCTGGGACATCTTCAATGATCAAAGGAATGACAGGTAATGCAGGTCATCAAGGAAATGGTCGACTCTTCCATGAAAGCAAGGAACTCCAGAATCTCTTTTATGTACCTGATCGCAAGAAGAACCTCGTGTCCATCTCGGAAATGGAAGTCAAAGGTTACAGGGTGGCACTTATCGATGGAAAGGTACGTGTTTGAAAATAGATCTTTCAAAGATGTTTTTGAGTTCAGGGTTGTATCAAGTTGTAGGAAGTCCACTGGGGACCATGTCCATTGGGTCAGCACCGGAGGTTTGTGAGTCAGATGGTGACTAGGATGCCTGAATTCAAAAAGGAGCATGAAGGTACATGTATGAAGTGTACTGAAGGAAAATATTATAAGGGGACCATTCCCCTCATGCAGCAGGTCCACAGGCTTGGAACAACCCAAGGAGTTTGAGACTCATGATCAGGAATCTCATGTATACAGGTGGAATAAAACCCTCTATGGATTGATGTAAAACACCTCGAGCGTAGTATGAGAGGATTGATAGCTGTCTAATGCAGCTGAGATTCACTAGGAGTGAAACCAATCCAAACCATTACTCGAAGGTTGTGGATGATAAACCTCTCGTACCGGCACCTATGTCTGACACGTGTAGAACCTCTCATTTATAGGAGACAGAGGGAGTTGGATTCTAAATGTGGAAAGATAAGCTACAAGCCTATGACTACCTCGAGGATCTTAACTTTCAATCAGTTATATGGTAGTGATGTCGGACCTGATTTGGGAAATGCCTCTGAGTTTCATAAGCTCATTCGCGTTGATGTTCTTGGAGAACCTCCGTCCGGACATATGTGTTGCAATGAGCATGGTGAGCTCATATTTGGTTGAGCCTCACTGGATTGGTGCCAAGAATCTTCTGAGATATCTTCAGGGCACAATCTCTCATGGATTGAGATACACTGCCGGAAATATGAAACCACATGATTATTCGAATGATGAGTGGGCAGGCAATGTGGAGGATCACTAGAGCACTTCTCAGTGTTGTTTCTCTTTGGATCTACCTCGATATCCTAGATGAGCAGGAAGAAAAAGTCGGTGACTCTGAGCACCACCAAGGCAGAATACATTACTACTAGTATGGCCTTCTGTGAGGCAGTCTGGGTGCTGAAGCTCTTCAGTGATCTATTTGTACACATGATGAATACCACTATGATTCTCTGTGACAACCAGAGGTGGGATTCAATTATTGAGAAATCCCGTATTCGACGAATGCTCCAGCAGGTAGACATTAGATACTGCCTTATCTCAGATATGGCAAGTTGATGAGAAAAGAGGCTCCATCACATTGAGACTGATGTACAGGTCGTTGACATTTTGACAAAGCCCCGAGGAAAGATCAAATTTATGATTTTCCCATACGACTTGGAGTCGTCTAGAGACCCTTGTAAAAGGGTCTTGTATGTTGCATACATTAAGCTCTGGGAGCTCTGGGGGCTTGCAATTCTTACTAGAAAAACATACGACCACAGGGTTACTCACCCTCCCCTAGTGGTGCGCATTGGAACAAAATGATCTGCTCTCTTGTGGAATAGGATGATTCGCTCTCTTGTGTAGCAGGATTGATGTGTTCTTCTGTGAGGCCTGGATTGATGTGTTCTCCATGGCGATTGTAGCAGGATTGATGTGTTCTACTGTGAGGCCTGGATTGATGTGTTTTCCTATGAGGCCTGGATTGATGTGTTCTCCATGGCAGCCCGGATTGATGTGTTCTCCATGGAAATTGTAGTAGGATTGATGTGTTCTCCTATGAGGACAGGATTGATTAAGTTCTCCTATCGAGGCATCCTACCCATGCAGTCTGGGACTCATGGGAAGTACCTCTCATCTAATCAATGAGCAGGGAAATGAAGTTAGGGACCATAGTAGTACCGATGGATGCATCGTCATATCTATCGTACTCCCTACACTAGGATGACCTCAATTGATCTGGGACCAATGATACTGGTCTGGGACCAGTGGTAGGAGTTGTACATACTATGACGCTAACTTCAGGTCGGCTAAGACTGGTCTGGGATCAGTGTTACATACTCCGAGATTGATTTCGTGTCAGTGCAGGACTGGTCTGGGACCAGTTAGAGTCATACATACTATGACGCTGACTTCGGGTCGGTTGAGACACTTCTGGGACCAGTGGTACACTCTCTGAGCCTGCGATACTGGTCTAGGACAAGAGGTAGGAGTTGTACATACTATGACACTGACTTCGGCTCAATTGAGACTGGTCTGGGATCAATGGTACATACTCTGAGACTAACTTTTTGTCAGTGCAGGACTGGTCTCGGACCAGTGAGAGTCATACATACTATGACGCTGACTTCAGGTCGGTTGAGACTGTCTGGGACCAGTGGTACACTCTCTGAGCCTGCGATACTGTTCTAGGACCAGTGGTAGGATTTGTACCTACTATGACACTGACTTCGGGTCGGTTGAGACTGGTCTAGGACCAGTGGTACATACTCCAAGACTGACTTCGTGTCAGTGCAGTATTGGTCTGGGACCAGTGAGAGTGATACACACTATGACGCTGACTTTGGTTCGGTTGAGACTGGTCTGAGACCAGTGTTACACTCTCTAAGACTGCGATACTGGTCTGGGACCAGTGGTAGGAGCGGTACTTACTATGACGCTGACTTCGGGTCGGTTGAGACTGGTCTGGGACAAGTGGTACACACTCTGAGACTGACTTCAGGTCAGTGGAGAATGATATGACTCATTCTCGATCAATTCTTCTTCTTCATAGTTCAGCAGAGCTAAGGTCAGAAAAGCAGAGCCAACAGAGTTAAGCAAAGCCAACAGAGCAGAGCAGAGCCAATAGAGCTAAGTAGAGCCAGCAGAGCTGAGCAAAGCCAGCAGAGCAAAGCAGAGCCAGTAGAGCTGAGTAGAGCTAGGTAGAGTAGTGCAAGGCACTAATGGCAAAGATAGTACAGTCGAACATATGGATCAGCGGATGGAGTTCTCCCTAGTTGAGAGGGAGTGTTAAAATTGGCAACTAGGGCCAAACTCCATGTGGGTCCATTTATTTATGGCAGTTGATATTTTTATTGGATCCCTCTCGTTGAGAGGTGTAGGATTGATCCTAATATCATTCGATTCCGATAGGTATTTATGGAGATATGAATTTAATTTGATTATGTAATTATTATCAAGCCAACCAGCACTTGTGTAGGCTCTAGAAGCCCAAACGTCATGTATATTCAACCTATACATTTTTGGTATAAATAGATGAGGATTTGACATCTTTTGAACATACAATTCTTGAGTGATCTCCTCCTCTCCGCGTCTTGGGTTTTTGAAGGGGTGAGACACCAAGAAAAACATACACTGGACATGAAGTTGCCACTATGATGCCCTAACTGCTGTAATTCCCTAGCCGCAGCCGCAGACTTATGAGGATGGACGTAGAGACCTTGCATGATGTTAATGGAGACCATTAATACACAAATTAGGGAATACGTTGATGTTGTACATTGATACACAGATCTGTGAATACGTTGTTCCGTACACGCAAGACTGTCTCGTGATAAATCTGCTTCGTTGTCATATGGAAGCATTGCAGCCATTATATGTTGATCATGAGGAGAACGCAATACATAAAGGTATAATGCGCATATGGGAATGAATCACGCAGTCATATGTTACGCTGGTCAATACGCTAGGCATAAATACGCAGGGCAGCAACTCATAGAAATGAATACACGCATTTAGGGTTACGCAGGGCATAAGATATATACGTTGGGCATGAAGTTTTTCATGGTTACACACAGTCTAGGGTTTCGCAGGGCACAAGATTAATACGTAGGTCATAAAGATCCATCCTCCACCTAGCCGCAGTAAGGGTAGGAACTTATACACACGGCATGAAGACAAGACAGTCTATGTGATGCCATCCAGAATCATTACACATGTCAACGTGAGGACATTCGAATTCGATGCAGTTAATGAAGGGTCCTTCATTGCAACAATGGCTACATATTCTCAGTCAATATACACACAGTGTCACTCAGTGTAAATATATATACATGCAGCGAAATGTATCCATAGTCTACACAGTCAATGTAATGCTCTCAATCTTTTATACGTAGGGTAGAGAAACCATACACGCTGGAAATTATGTAGGCTATGATGGATGAAAAAGGATATCAATATATATATGTGCTCCTGCTAGCTCAGCAGTAATGTCTCAGCATCAATTTAAGGATGAGCTTCTCAATCTTTGTCACAACAATGATCTCTCAATTATCACTACAGTTTATATATAGTGTTTATGTAACATGATGAAACTGTCATTATAATAATGAAGCCCTAAATGAATTTATCTAACAAATATCACAATGAAGATATAAAGAGATCTCATCATTGGAAAGATGTTGCTGTAACAACTTCAAAAGGTATAGCCACTATGATCTCAGTAAAGGTACAGCAATGGTGCAACTGTGATGAATGATGCAACGGGCAGCATCATGATAAGTGTGATCATGAGAGCATGATGGTGCTACATGGTAAGGTGCAGCAAATGGACGAGATGCAGCACGATGATAGGTGAAGGAGTCACCTTGAGAATCAGTTGAAGCAGAATCATCGTTATACGAAATGATCTATGCTAGATCTAAATAAGTCAAAGTGTTGACTTCTGTTGTAAATGTACTCTCTCTCTCTCTCTTTCTCTACTGAACTTTGAAGATAAAAGAAGATTTGATCAAAGGGTTTTCCCACACATTGTGGGGTTTGTCCCTGGCTCGCGCCATATCTTGTGTCGTCTTGCCTTGGCTTGTCTTCTGTGTTTTATATTTATGTTCTATCTGCAGTTTATCTTAATGTTGATGTGATTGCTAACTGTGAAAATTTAAATAAATTGTTGTAGCATAGAACA
This sequence comes from Pinus tabuliformis, assembly GCA_031772625.1. Lineage (NCBI taxonomy): Eukaryota > Viridiplantae > Streptophyta > Pinopsida > Pinales > Pinaceae > Pinus > Pinus tabuliformis. The sequence continues at coordinate 134,809,161 of CM062805.1, forward strand.
TACCTAATCTTAACACCTAAGAATCTTTTGTTTGAGTTGGGAATTCTTACATATATATAACTGATCCTTATACCATAACGAATCATTTTTCCAGCTAAATGTATCAGATGTATTGGGATCTTGTTGTATCTTTTGAATGAGTGCCCACACTTCCTCATCATTCTTCCATTCATCCCTTGCTTTGTTTATCCAATCTGGTTGGATAATAGAAATGGCACAAAGAAATGCGTCCAGATCCCCATCCTTTCTTGAGAGTGCATATGTCACAACATTTTGCTTCACTTTTTTGTAGATGATTTCAAAGTCATAGCCCAACATCTTTGTGACCCATTTTTGCTGCTCCTCTGAAGATAATCTTTGTTCCAAAAAGTATTTAAGACTATCATGATCTGTTTTTACCTTAAAGTGTCTTCCCATTAGGTAGGGTCACCATTTCTTAAGTGCATGTAGTATTGCCAACGTTTCCTTCTCATAAATAGTTGTGTAAATACTTTCCTTTGATTAGACGTTGTTCTTGCATTAAAACAGCACCAATTCCATTTCCTTAAGCATCACATTCCACAATAAAGGTTTTTGTGAAGTCCGGTGTAGCTAAGACTAGTGCTTGGCACATTGCTTCTTTAAGATGTTCAAAGGCCATCGTTGCTTCTGGAGTCCATGAGAATGCATCTTTCTTCAATAATGTTATTATAGGTGCTGCTATTCTCCCATAATTCTTAACAAACTTGCGATAATACCCTGTCAACCGAGAAATCTTCATAGACGCTTTATGGATGTGGGGATTTTCCATTCCTTAATTGTTTTAATTTTTCTAGGGTCTACCTTAACACTTTCATGAAATATAATATGACCCAATTATTCCACCTCTTGTACTCCAAAGAAACATTTGGACATTTTTGCATATAATTGTTTCTCCTCCAATAGTTTGAGCACCATGTCAACATGTTGGACATGATCCTTCCAAAACTTGTTGTAGATTAGTATATCATCAAAAAACACCAACACAAATTTTCTAAGGAAGGGTTTGAAAATTGAATTCATCAAACCTTGAAATGTAGAAGGTGCATTAGTAAGACCAAAAGGCATGACTAAAAATTCATAATGACCCCCATGAGTTATAAATGTTTTTTTTGGAATGTATTCAGTTTTCATTCTGATTTGATGATATCCTGAACGAAGATCCATGCAATTCATCAAATAATTTATCAATGATAGGAATTGGAAATTTATCTTTAATAGTGAGCTTGTTGAACTCCCTATAATCTGGACACATGCGCCATGATCCATCCTTCTTGTGAACCAATACTACTGGAGCAGAGAAAGAACATTGACTAGGTTGAATTATACCAGCCTCTAACATTTCTGCAACCATACATTCAATTTCACTCTTTTGGACATAGGGATATCTGTAAGCCCTTATGTTTGGAGGAACACTCCCTGGAATCAAATTGATAGCATGATCATAAACGAATAGGTGGGAGGCCTTTGGGAGTCTCAAATACCTTGGAATGATTGTCCAAGGCTTTTTGGAGATCTAGAGAAATGGATGATTTCGATGTGGGAACCTCTAGTGAACATAAATGTGCAATTATGCGTCGTTGTTCTTCCTTTAGAAGCTTTGTCATTCCATTAGAGCTGATTATCTTTCCCGGTTTCCCTGTGATACCCCTTAATTCAATTTCCTTTCCTTTTGAAGAGAATTTCATGAAAATTTCTTGAAAATTAAAAGCTATTACACCCAAGGATTGTAGCCATTGGACTCCTAGTACAATATCAGCACCACCCATTGGAATGGAAAGCATTGGGCTATTCAATACATACTCTCATGGATAGTTTGATATTATGGCATTTTCTTGAGCAATTTATGGTTACTCCGCTTGCAACCATCACTTGACACTCTGGTGCTGGATATAGGAAGCAATTCAATTCTTTGGCTATCTTATAATGAATAAAATTATGGGTATTTCCCGAATTAATCAACATTGTTACCTTTTTCTTCTTGATATGCCCTTCTATCTTGATAGTTTGAGGAGTGGTAATTCCAGCCAATGGATTACAAGATATGGTCGGATTCATTTCTTCTTTTTCTAGGGTTTTTTCCTGGTGTATATCCTCTTCTTTTAATGTTTCTTGTTCCTTTTCTTCCTCCTCTTCACAATCTATGTAAAATAATTTCTACTCAGCACACTTATGCCCTTTAGTGTATTTGCTATCACAACTGTAACAAATCCCTTTTGCTCTTTTTTCTTCCAATTGTTGTGGTGTCAACCTTGTAGGTTGTGGATGGCTAGGGGCAGCAACACTTCCATCTTTATGATTGTGAGTGGTAGTCTTCCTTGTTGCCATAATTTTTCTTTCCATTTTTCTTGCCAACCTGAATGCCTTCTCCAATGAATCTGGTTCCCAAAAGCGAACTTCATGTTGGATGTTATCTTTTAAAGTCCCTATGAACATATCAATCCTATGCTCCTCTAGAATATCTTTTACCCTTATATTCAATTTTTGGAAGTCCTCAATGTGCTCCATCATTGAGCCCTTTTGTTTGAGATTCATCAATTGGCTAAAAAAAGTGTTGCGTTCTGTATCCTCATAATGTGCTATTATTTCATCTGTAAAAATAACCCAAGTGACAATTTGTTTATGAGAGCAAAACCATCGATACCATACAAACTGATTTGGTTCCAAATATAAAGTTGCAATGCGTACCTTTTGTGTGTTTTGCACATTATGGAGATCGAAAAATTGCTCCATTTGTAGTATCCATGTTCCGGAATCCTTGCCATCAAACTTCCTTATATCGATCTTTGGAACATGGTGGTTCTTTGATCCAACGTTAGAGTCTATGAAATCATAATTAACATTTATTTTATTCTCATCATGAGTTTCCTTTACTACCCTTTCGCCATTAGTAAGCATTTCTTGTAGAAACTTTGTCAAATATGTCTTCAAATCTTCCATTCCTGTCTTCAAATCATCTATCTTAGTTTCCATGCCGTCCATCTTATAGCTTCCATGCCATTCATCTTAGCTTCTACGTCTTTCTTTAAACCATCCATCTTACTTAGCTTCTATGCCTTTTTTTAAACCATCCATCTTAGCTTCTATGTCCTTTTTTAAATCATCCATCTTAGCTTCTGTTACTTTTTGTGTGAGTGACATTTGTTGAAGTTGGTCTTGTAATTTTGATATATCATGTTTTGTTTCCTCCTCTTCTTCATGAGTCATGTTAGAGCTTTCAGGTTGTTTACTAGGTGTTTCCATTTTCTTTATTTGGGGCATCAATTACTGATAATAATGCTTCATTATGCCCTTTGAATTCCTTCAAACTAATTATCAATGTAAACTTTGAAACGGGAATTGATATTGTTACCCGTTTCGTAGAGATGGCAAACAAGTGACCTGATTTTGAAAAGGGGTGATGCAGAACGAACATGTTTTTTTTAGAGCATAGTTTTTGGCACTTTAATTTTTTTATGTACATTACGTTTTAGAATCGTTTTAGAATGGTAGTGATTTTCATTCTGATTTTAAAAAGTGAGTATTCTGCATCAACCCCTTTTTTTAAAAGACTTGTTTTTTGGCTTTAAATTTTCTAATGTATAAAATGTAAATAATTATTTTGTAAATTTGATCATTTTTGAAGTGGTCGTTTTCTTCACATTTTTTTGTTTTTTATTTTAATTTTAACTTTTTTTTAGTGAGGTTTTTGTTGTTTTGCATTTTTAAGTTAGGAGGTCAATATTTAGAATTTTCGATATTCTACATATTTATACATCCTTAATTAATTTTTCAATCCACATGAAATAATTGTTTCAAAAAAACAATATTTTTTAACAATGGACATAAAAATAACCATTTTTAACATAAATATAACTAAAAAACTACAAGTTTTGATCATTTTTTGCTAGAATTGACATGTCAAAATCACAATTTTTATACGATAATTTTAACTAAAAATGGTTAAATAATAGCTTTTTTTATGAATTTCATGTCAAAAAAATAATAATAATCACTTTTTTTTTCAAAAAATAATGATTAACTTAAAAATCAATGCAAAAATCACATATTACAAATATTGAACATATAACAACCCTCCAAATCAGCTCCTGGTGTAATAATTTCTTTGCTTTCTTTTGAAGTTTCACTAGGTTCTTGACTGCTGGTAATGACTGCTTCAAAATTTTCAACTTTACTTTTTTTGATCATAACATTCCCAACAGGTTTATTCTTGGGCATTGTTACTTTTGGTTTTTTATGGCTCTTCTCAGTTCCAATGTCAGCTTCAGTAACGGCAACATATGCTTCACTGTCAATTTCAACTTCATTGTTCTCAAAAGTAACTTGTTTACCCTTACTAGATTTATCCACCAGAGGCCTTTTTTTTCTGATTCTTTGGATGTAGCATCATCAATTACTACATTTTGCTTATTTTCCATATCTTCTTCTGACACTAAGTAAAAACTACTGACAACTTTCATGATATCATGCTCTATAAAATGAATGCCTCCCAACCTAATTGAAAAACTTCCAACAAAATTCTACCAAACAAAACATCATATGTCAATAAAAAACAAAGTTAAAAAATATAGCGAGACACTTTCAAGAACGTAAAATACAAATATAAATAACAATACTTACAATGTTTTGTGTCATCTCATTTATGATTTGTTTACACAACTTTGTAGATACCTCTCTCGTGTCATACAATGAATATGATAGTTAGTATTTAATCCTTTCATGTGACTTGGGAGCTTTTGTAAGTATGTAAACAACTTCAGTGTCTGGTAACGAACACATATCTACGACTCTTCCCATCACCTCAAAAATTCCATTATCATTCGGTATATCAATATATAGATATATATTCACATTTGTGCTTTCTTTTTCTTTCACATACCAAATTCTTGATGGAAATTTCAGCTCTTTCAAATTCTTCCACTCTGAAATCATCTTCTTATCACTTGAAAGATTTGTACTCATGAGCTTAGGTGGAGTTCGTTCACCAATGTTTCTTGAAGATGCACCTTTAAGAGTCTTTGGTCTAGAAAGATTCACTGAAATTCTCTTTAATGCCATTTTCCTGAAAAATAGAAACACATAAATCAGTAAATAATAAAAACATACTAACATTAACAACGAAAATATATCATAAATTTTTTATTTGTATGATCAACAATCGCCCCACCCATCGCCCCTCACATTCCAAAAGGGCATGCATTAACATTCTAGTATAAAAAAAGTAAATCACGAATAAAACATTCCAAAATTATATATATATATATATATATATATATATATATTATATATGAAATGTCTATTTTTTTTAATAAGTACAAAAAATATGTAATGGCACCTCACCCCAACCTCTCGCCGCCCCAGGCGTGCCCGCCCAGCTCCCCGGGTGCCCACGCAGCCCGCACCCCCCCAGCGCGCCTACGACCCAACCCTCACACCATACCCTCGGGCGCCCTCACCCACCACCCCACCTGGGCGCCCTCACAACCCCATGCACCCCAACCCCCCCACCCGCCCGGCCCGGGCGCCCACCCAACCCCCTCCCCCCCCCGCCTGTCCCAACTCACCCAACCCAACCCCCCCCCCCCCCCGCCGACGCGGGCGCCCTCACAACCCTCCCAAGTGCGACTCTGGGACAGAGCGCCAATGGCACACCATTTTTATAGGATTTCCCTCATTGGCGCGGGCAGCGAACTGTGGACCCGCGCTAATGCAAAAAGAGCTGTTTTCATGAGTATTTTGCAAGAGATGTCTTCAGGGCAAATGAAGCTCATACTTAGAGGAATATGATGCAAGTGGTTTCAGGTCATGTCACTTCTCACAGGTCCCGGAATGAGTCCTCCAGTGTATGGGTAAGGGGTAACAGGGACAATGACAAACGGTGACAAATTGCTGTGTAACAGATGCCCCCTAAAGCATGAGGCCTGAGAGAGAGAGGGGTGAAATGCTTTACAAGAACATGCGTGACTGAAAACACGGCCGCCGGAGAACCTGCGTAAAGAAGTACAACTGATATCTCAAGTACATGATATACGTGGTATGGGCGCAGCCATCCATAATAGAGTACATAATAATCTAGATCCAAGGCATGGACGCAGCCATCCAGAGAGGATCGACAAATAGGCTCAGGCATGGTCGTAGCCATCCAATGTATGAGTCACATAATGATCATAATAATCCACAAATCGCTGCCTGGATTCCAATAGACAAAATCCAGGGTCTTGCGCTCCATCTCGACCCGAACGGAGTACAAGTTAAAGCATGCGAATACATGAGTTGAAGTCGAACATGCATGAACATCGTCTAATTACAGTCAATGATGAAAACCGTTAACAGACGTGAGAGGTACCACCAATAATGACAATGGCCCTCAAGGTACTATAGGTACAGTCTGCGGCGTGCGAATAGGTGAGCTGGCGTCGAACACCCGCAGAATCATTCGATCGGAGGCCAATGATGAAAACCTCTCGTCGAACACGAAGAACCTGCCATTGAGGCATGCAGGCTCCAAGGCACCGGAAGGGAGTCTCTAGATCAGCTTCCTGGATAATGAGCTGAAGTCGACAGGAAGTGACCTTGATCAAAGGTGGGCCATAGTGTTTCCCACATCATCGACACGAGACAGAGGAAGAATGTTGCGGTGAATCAGAATTATGTGAGGCATCAGAGGGAGGTTGTAATTCTGCAGAGGTCAACTTCTCTTGAACATATCGGCGGCACGACAGTGGACTTGGCAGTATTTGACATCAAATGAGCAGAGGTCATGGTGACAAGGCAATGAGCAGATGAGAGGTCAAATAGGATAACCCAAACCCATGGAGGCTAGTGTAAAACAAGATGAGATACCCCCACCCAGACACGAATGCAGACTAGTGCCATGTTCAAGAGCGACATACTGCCGACACGACAATAATTATGGATCCATTTTCCCCACCATTTCTGGCGAGTACCCCAGTGATTTTTAACAAGCTTGATGGGGATAGCATGTGCTTGTGAGCGTCATTTCGACGGAATCTGATGTCATTAAGTTTTAACGAGTCTGACAAAGGAAGAACTCGGCGTCTTTTCTTGTTTAGAGAGTCTGAAAAGACAGCAGAAAAGAAAACTCCAAGGGGGTCCTTTTTCGTAAAGTTGTGTCTCCCGAGCCCGAAAAAGTATAAAACAATGCTCGAAAGAACCGCCCGACCATTTCGATCGAGGAGTACTTTTCATGTTAGTGACATCGACCTGAAAAAGTAAAAAAGCGATCAATATCACGTCGTTTCGTAACCATTAACGAACCTGAAACGACAAGGGTCCGACGATCTTTTCGTTTTTACACGGTCGGAAAAGGGTTTAAAGACGACCGCCTCTTATTTATATTTTAACGAGTCAAGAGTGATAACTCGGCGATCTTTTCATTTTTAGCGAGTCAGAAAAGAGCTGAAAGATGACTCCATAGTAACTTTTTCGTGTATTTACCGAGTCCGAAAAAGTATAAAATACAACTCGTTTCACCATCGAAGTTGCAAAAAAGGACCTGTCATAGCACCAAAAGCAAGCGTAAAATCCATTTTCGACCAAAATATATTAAAATATTCAAAAAACAACTCCTTAAACCTAATTACAAGTCAAAAAGTCTATAAATATGGTGAAAATGTAAAAAATAGAATTACTTTTACTTTTTACCTCTTGCATAGTGGTAGTGGTCCATTTGGGGAGCAAACTTCGAGCAGTGATTACCGCCAATCCGTGCAACCATTTGAGATTCCGCCAGTTCCAGGTAAGAGGCGCTTCCCTTAGCTCCATTTTCATTCTATTTTTATGCATTTTGTTCCCTGATTGAGCCTCCGCAAGGGGGATTTCAAAATTTAGGGTTGCGCCCCATTGGCGCGGGTATCCGGCACGGGTCCGTGCCAATGGGGTGATTTGCCCAAAGGTGCCGCGCCATTGGCGCGACTGTTTTAGAAACAGTCGCGCCAACTGCGCGGCCTAACTTTTTACTTGAATTTTCCCATCACTTTTGAAATTTGTCCGGTTTGTAAGCCTACCAGGGTTTCATTAATGATTTATTCGTCCTTGTGGGTGCAGGAAACAAGCAAAAATGGTGGTGGAATGGAAAGAACGGGAGCATGATGCCGTAGATGCCTTGGCCATAGCGGATGAGGGATGTATGAATGCTTTGAGAGACTGTGGTCTCAAGAAGTTCTTCCTCACCTCTTATCTGCGAGCTCAACCGGAGCTATTACAGTTCATAATGGATGCTTGGGATGTTGATGACCAAGTATTTCGATTACAGGATCAAACCTTAGAGCTGGATGTATCTGATGTGTACTTCATTACTGGGCTGTCACGGAGAGGGGCGAGCCCCATTTTGACCGGAAGCAGGCCTTCCAGAGAGAAAATAGGTGAAGTGAAGGCCGGGGTGTGTCTAGAGGCACAATTTGGGAAAAACAGTGCCAAGGTGGATATTGCCACCATCCACGACTTGGTTCTTAAGGTGATACTGTTCACCATCACACGTGCAGCCGGGGTACTGGCGCCCCATGAGGCAAGCAAGAATCATCTGTTACTAGCGAGAGAATGCCTTAGCCCCACCATTTTTGACTGGGCTATAGCGGTGACTACAAATATCAAAAGGGAGCTTACAAAGTGTAAGCGCGGGGGAGTGAAATAGTTCGGGTATGGCTCGATTGTGGTGTCGTTCTTCTTGGAACGATTACTTCTCTTCCAGTACCAGGGAGCTGTAGTGGCAGACCCATTGCCACGAGAGCCTAGGATGGCTCGCTGGGCAGCATTGATGCCCAGAGGAGGAGGGGGCCAGCATATGTCTTGGCGGCCTGAGTTCCTCATATGGCTTCGCCGTCAGCTGATCGTGGTAGAGGATTGGCCATACACGGGAACCAACTTCATGGGAGATCCAGACCTCCCACTGCCAGAGGGAGAGGAGTGGGAAGAGGAGCTAGGTATGATCTTCTCTTTTTGATGTTTTAAGTATTTTCATTTTTTTTTGTGTCAATACATGCATGTTCTGATGATAGTTGTATGTATATGCAGATGTGGGCCCAGAGCGACCAGCCGGCTTGTCTCCTATAGCGCGGAGGGGCCAACCTGCAGCTGATCCTCAGGCAAGGGGTGTCATGGGGGAAGAGCTGGTGCAGAATCTCGAGGGACTGACCCAAGGGATTCTGGGTTATGTGTAGAAATTTCTGTTTTCCCACCCCGGTTTTCAGTTTCTCCTTATTTCTCCCATGTAGTTAAATGCCCATTCCCATAACCATACATTTAACAGACTGAAAAAATAAATATTGCTGAAAACACAAATTCTGGAAATTTTTCAGAATGCTGGAAATTACAGAATTAAAAATCAGCAATCAAAAACAGCCATTAAAACACATTAAAACACTGATATTTTTGGTCAACTTGACCCTGGAAAAACCCCCTACAAGTCTTGGGGAAAACCAGTTTGAGAGTTCTTCTTTATTTTTGAAAATTGCCTTTTTACAGTGAGAATTATTTAGCAAAAAATCAGCAAGCAAATTTACAACTTATCTCCTTTCCCGTGCCTCACAGCAATCTGGAAATTACAGCAAACAGGACAGCAATAAATGTTGTACGGCCTCTGTTTTGTGTGCAGAAAAATCAGCAAACTGCTCCTCGATTTTTGTGCAAAAATCTGCCTTTCACTATGTGCTGAATCAGCTATACAAATCTGCTCAACTACTGCCTTGGAATGTGTGCCAAGCTGCTGTCTCCTTCTCCTCCCTGCTCAGAAATCTCTCTTGCTCTCTTGCTCTCCTTCTCCCAATCTGCTCATGAAAGAATGAATGATCTTTTCCTCCTTTTCCTCCCTTAACCCAACCCTAAGTGACTTTTGGGTGATCCCTAAATCCAATGGCTGAAATAGATTTAGATCAATGGTTGAGATTAAATGCTCATTTAAATCTCACTTTCTATTTTTTAATTCACCCCACTTTAATAAAGACCCACTTAGTCATTTATTTCCAAAGTCACTTTTCCTTTCTAATTTTTCAATGACTTTATAAAAGTCACTTTAAAATTAGACTTAGTAACTTTATCACTTAAAGTCACTTTTAAATTAGATTTAACTTTATAAAAAATTATAAAGTTACGTTAGGAGAAAAATTAAATTCTTTTGGACACTTTTCCCTAGGCCAAAGATCAAAGCCTAAGGGAACCACCTGTCCTCCAGTACCAAATTTCAACACTCCCTCTTACCGAGGAAGGTGTTCCTCACCACACCCATCTTGTCTCTGAAGTAGACATGCTTGCCCCGTGGTAAGGCTTTGGTAAGAATATCTGCAACCTGCTCATCAGTGGAAATATACTCAAGCTTCACAGCTCCCTTCTGAATATAGTCTCTGATGAAATGATATCTGATCCCGATATGCTTTGACCTGTCATGAAATACTGGATTCTCCGTGAGTTTAATGCAACTCTGATTATCACAGTAAATCATTGAAGGTCTCAACGGCTGACCAAATAAGCCAAACAACATCTTGCGAAGCCAGATAGCCTCACAACTAGCTAGACTGGCTGCCATATACTCTGCTTCCGCTGAACTCAGTGCTACTGACTGCTGCTTCCGGCTGAACCATGACACTACTGCTGAACCCAACCCAAAACAGCACCCTGAAGTGCTCTTCCTATCAAAAGCACAACCTGCCCAATCAGAATCAGCGTATCCTGCCAATCTCACTCCATCTCCCTGCCTGTAGTCCAGACCATAATCCACTGTCCCCTGCAAGTACCGCAAAATGTGTTTTGCAGCCACCCAGTGAACCTTCCTAGGCTCACACATAAACTGACTCATCGTGTTGACTACAAAACAGATGTCTGGTCTAGTGTTGACCAAATACATCAAGGAACCAATCAGCTGCCTGTACAATGTGGGATCCACCAACTCGGAATCCGAAGCATGAAGCTTCTTCCAGTTGGTGATCATCGGTGTCGACATGGGTCTAAAATCCTCCATGTGGAATCTGCTAAGGATGTCCACAATATACTTCCCCTGCCCCAGGAAGAAATGCCCCTCCTCCTGCCACACCTCCAAACCCAAAAAGTAATGCATCAAGCCGATGTCCTTCATCTCAAACTCCGCCGCAAGATCTCTCTTGCAGTGCTCTATGAGTCTCTCTGCACCTGTAATGACCAAGTCATCCACATACAGCACCAGAATGAGAGGCTCCTCACCAATCACAATAAAGTAAAGGTTCGGATCTGCCTCATTCTTTGTGAAACCCATCCCCTGCAAATATGTATCTATCCTGGAGTACCAAGCTCTGGGAGCTTGCTTCAGGCCATAAAGGGCCTTCTTCAGTCTGCACACATGGGACTCCTTCCCATGCACTTCAAAGCCATGTGGCTGCTCAATGTACACCTCCTCCTGTATGAAGCCATTGAGAAATGCGGTCTTCACATCCATCTGGTGGATCTTCCAACCCATCTCTGCTGCTATCGATATAATGGAGCGTATCGAAGTATATCGAGCCACGGGAGCGAAGGTATCCTCATAATCAACTCCCTCTACCTGGGAGAACCCTCTAGCCACAAACCTTGCTTTGAATTTCTCAATGCTGCCATCTGCAGCATGCTTTACCTTGTAAAGCCATCTGGAAGTAACCACGGATTTTCCCTCAGGCCTCGGCACCACCTCCCAAACATCATTCTTCATGATAGAAGAATACTCCTCCTGCATGGCCTCTCTCCAGACCTGCTGGCTAGCTGCCTCCTCATAGCTAGAAGGCTTAGAGTTAAGGATGCTGGTAACCATCGCCATATAACTACAAAACCTCTCAGGTGGTCTACTCTCTCTGACCGGCCTCTTCGGCTCAGCAACAGATGTGGCATCTCTCAAGGTGTCCTGAAGCCACTTGGGCTTCCTCTTCCCTGAGCATGCTTCTCCCATAGGAGAATGAAACTCCTCCTCCTAATCACCATCAGTAGCCTGAACTCCTGACTGTCTGTCTGATGTCCTCCTGCCTGCACCTGAACCTGTAGAAGCTGAGGTACCGTGTGAACTGTCCGTCAGTGGACTCCCTAGTGAACTGCTCTGCATGCTGCCCGGAGCACCACCCCTCTGGCTCGGCGAACCACTGCTCACTGATGGACCTGACATCCTCATAGATGTACCTCTGGATCCTCCTGATCCCTGCCCACTGGATCCCTATGACTGACTCAACTGCTGCTGAGGGTCTGGCTGATCCAGATACTCTAACTCCCGTGACCTCCTAAAGGCCCTGTCCTCCTCGAACTTCACATCTCGTCTGACAACAACTCTCCTCTGTGTAGGAATGTAAATCCGAAAGGCCTTTGAGGTCTCACTGTAACCCACAAAGATACCCTTCTCTGCGGTGGGCTCTAGTTTGGTCCTCTTCTCCTTGGGTATATAGGAGTATGTAATGCATCCAAAGATATGAAGATGACCAATATCAGGCTTCTTCCCAGAGAAAGCCTCCTTCGGAGTCATGTGCCCCAAGGCACGATGCAGACTCTTGTTCTGCAAGTAAACAGCTGTGTTGCAGGCCTCTGCCCACAAGAACAATGGCAACCCCTGATCATGTAACATGGCTTTGGCAGCCCCTATGATGGATCTGTTCTTCCTCTCCGCAACCCCGTTCTGGTGGGGGTTGTAAGGGATAGTGAACTCCCTCCTAATGCCTGCCTCCGCACAATAGTCAACAAACTCTCCAAGGGTGTACTCTCCTCCATTGTCCGACCTCAAGGACTTGATCTTCCGACCTCTCTGTGTCTCCACAAGAGCTCTAAACTCCTGAAACCGCTTGAAGGCCTCACTCTTGGTCTTCAAGAAATAAATCCAGGTCCTCCTGGAGTGATCATCAATGAATAAAACATAGTACTCATATCCACTCAAGGAAACATGAGACATCCGACCGCTCACATCGGAATGAATCAAATCAAGTATCCCAGTCGCTCTGCTGTCACTGCTGGGAAAAGGGGATTTGGCAAACTTGCCCATCGCACAACCTCTGCAAGTATCAAAGTGATCAGTACTGAAATCTGGCACACCTGTAGTGATCTCCCGCAATGTCCTCAAGGCTCCATGATACATGTGTCCCATCCTGCGGTGCCAAATCTCACACAGCTCAGAACTGCTAGCTCTACTGTCGGTACTACTGCTCAATGCCAACAGGGGCTGGAATGCAAACTTGTACACCTTTGCATGGCGTACACCTATCACTCTAGCTGAATCAGCTGGAGCGCCCCTGGGATACATCAACACCTGTCCTCCCCTGAACAGCACCTCATATCCTCTGTCCTCCAAAGCTGAGACGGATATGAGGTTCTTCCTCATCCCTGGCACATAAAGAACATCGGACACTTTCAAGGGAGGTTTGGACTCCCTCTGAAATGTCAGTGTCCCCACCCCGACTGCTCTAACAACTCTTTCATCACCGAGTACTACCTCTATATCAGTGCTACTCTCTGAAAGCTCTGAGAAGTACTCACGGACTCCTGTCATATGACGTGAAGCCCCACTTTCCATATACCAGATACCTGAAGATGCTCCGCTAATCGAGGGAAAAGCATGTTCCCTCTGAACCTATGTGGCAGGTGATCCTGCACTAGAGGACTCACATGTAGTGAACGCAAACTCCCGGTCAAAACGACCTGCAAAGTCCTCAATCTCTGCTGAAGCTGCCACGTCCTGGTTCTTCCCCTTCTTCTTCTTCTTCTCCGGACACACAACTACATAGTGTCCCATCTTCTGACAATTCCAACACTTCACCTTGGAATAGTCCTTCTGTGTGTTCCCTTGTTTACCTTTACCTTTGCCTTTGCCCCCACCACTGCTTGTGGAAGCCTGCTTCTTCCCTTTGCCTTTCTTGCCTCCTGCCACCAGTGCTACATCCTCATCCTGCTCAACTGGCTTGGCTGCCCCAAGCTGACCTTTCCTGATCTCTGTCTGAATGCAATCATTCCAAAACCTCTCCCATGTGGGAAGGGTCTCACGTGCACAAACCCCATCAGAAAAGTTCAACCATGAACGGGGGAGGCCATTCACTGCAATCCACACCAACTCAGTGGGTGGAATGGCCTCTCCAATCGCTGCCAACTCATATCTCACATTGGTAATCTTTGTGAGATATCCAGCTGCACTATCATTACCCATCTTAATGTTCTTCAGCTTCTCCTTCAGGACCATCTTCCGGTTCTCATTGGTACTCTGGTAGAGATTGGACAATGTTGTCCACATCTCATGGGCATTGCTCTTTCCTCTCACATGAGGAATGCAATGGTCTTTGATTCCGTCTAGAATCAGCCTCTTACCCTTATTGTTCTTCTTTTTATACTCAGCCAACTGAGTAACATCAGTGGGCACAACAATAGGGTTTTGTGCGGTATGCACCATGATATCCCAGACTTCTGCCTCCTCAAAGATACTCTGCATTCTCTCCTTCCAAACCCTGTAATTTATATGCCCATCCAGCCTATCCTCCACCCTCAATCCCAATGACATCCTGCTGTCCTAAAACTGAAAGAATAGCACTGTTGTAGTAAAGATAAAACTGTTGTTTATGAAAAAATCAGCTTGCTGGAATTTTCTGAGTGAAAAATCAGCAACTGTAATTTTTCCTTTTGTTGTCCCAAACTACCCTTCAGCACTCAAGCTCCGATACCATGTAGAAATTTTTGTTTTCCCACCCCAGTTTTCAGTTTCTCCTTATTTCTCCCATGTAGTTAAATGCCCATTCCCATAACCATACATTTAACAGACTGAAAAAATAAATATTGCTGAAAACACAAATTCTGGAAATTTTTCAGAATGCTGGAAATTGCAGAATTAAAAATCAACAATCAAAAACAGCCATTAAAACACATTAAAACACTGATATTTTTGGTCAACTTGACCCTGGAAAAACCCCCTACAACTCTTGGGGAAAACCAGTTTGAGAGCTCTTCTTTATTTCTGAAAATTGCCTTTTTACAGTGAGAATTATTCAGCAAAAATCAGCAAGCAAATTTACAACTTATCTCCTTTCTCGTGCCTCACAGCAATCTAGAAATTACAGCAAATAGGACAGCAATAAATGCTGTAGGGCCTCCGTTTTGTGTGCAGGAAAATCAGCAAACTGCTCCTCGATTTTTGTGCAAAAATCTGCCTTTCACTATGTGCTGAATCAGCTGTACAAATCTGCTCAACTACTGCCTTGGAATGTGTGCCAAGCTGCTGTCTCCTTCTCCTCCCTGCTCAGAAATCTCTCTTGCTCTCTTGCTCTCCTTCTCCCAATCTGCTCATGAAAGAATGAATGATCTTTTCCTCCTTTTCCTCCCTTAACCCAACCCTAAGTGACTTTTGGGTAATCCCTAAATCCAATGGCTGAAATAGATTTAGATCAATGGCTGAGATTAAATGCTCATTTAAATCTCACTTTCTATTTTTTAATTCACCCCACTTTAATAAAGACCCACTTAGTCATTTATTTCCAAAGTCACTTTTCCTTTCTAATTTTTCATTGACTTTATAAAAGTCACTTTAAAATTAGACTTAGTAACTTTATCACTTAAAGTCACTTTTAAATTAGATTTAACTTTATAAAAAATTATAAAGTTACGTTAGGAGAAAAATTAAATTCTTTTGGACACTTTTCCCTAGGCCAAAGATCAAAGCCTAAGGGAACCACCTGTCCTCCGGTACCAAATTTCAACATTATGCTCGATTGACAGACGTGCCTTTTGCATACCAGAGGCACACAGTAGGGGTGCCGAGCCGCATCCATCGTCTGTTGAGACGCTTGGTGAGCGCGGTGATGTGCTATCATGAGCACCACCACGAATAGACTTCTAGGCTACTTTCATGCATATTTTTTGAGGGACATGTTGTCCGAGGATGTATCAGGATGAACATGTATTATTTTTTGGACTTATGTAATGCACGCGATGCAAAACTTTATGACACACATATATATATACATATGCCTATGGTTTATTATTGTGCTTTTATGTGCTTACTTGTATAATGTTTTGATTACAAATTACGCAAATGTCTATCTAATACATGATTAGCCAATGCATCAGATAATGTGTTTAATCGTCTTGGAATATGTTGATATGTAATAAAGTCAAAATTCCGTTCTAACAATTTAACGCATAAGTACAACCTTAAAATGTGACGGTCTCTGACAGAATATCGCCCGTTGAGCTGATGGACGACAAGTTGAGAGTCTAGGTTAACAAGCAATGTACAAATATCGAGATTAATTGCCTCAGCTAATAATTCAATAACAGCGCTATATTCAGCAACATTGTTCGTAGTACAGCCTAAACAGACTCCTTGAAGATCTATCAACTCACCGTGAGGATCGTAGATCACCCATGCCGCAGAGGACAAATTACGAGTGCTGCGGCAGGCACCATCAGCGAAACCAATGTAAGGTGCACCCGACATCTGCACAAGAAGCAAAAAGACACAATAAGGGGCGAGCACGCTTTCACACCAAACCGAAAACATGAAAACTCACACACACACACGCATGTACAAATCGAAGCGCATGAATCATGCATAGTACTTTTTCAAGTACAGCCCATTGCGGGGCTTATCAAGAGGATTACCTTCATAGTCAACTAGCTCGTACGCCCCTTTTTGAAACACTCTCTTTACAATGTAAGGGCCTAGCCACATGGGCTCGAGTTTGCCTGCCCCCAGCTTGTCATTTTCTTGGTCGTATAGCAGGACTAGATCTCCCTCAACAAAGGAACGAGGATGAATGGTATGGTCAAAATGAGTTTTGACTCTCTTCTTTTGAGCTTCGATGGCTAGAGAGGCTAAGCGACGGGTCTCGTCTAACCGTTCTAGATAAAGAAGCCGTTCCTCTACCAGAGTAGTGTTGGGAAGCAACTCGACGGCTATTTTCAACGAAGGAATTTCACATTCTATACGAAGGGTAGCCTCCAGTCCATAAACTAGTTGAAATGGAGTGAAACCGGTGGCATCCTTCATAGAGGTTCGGTAGGCCCACAAGGCGGGAAACAACATCAGATGCCAATTAGACTTATGCATGTCAACAGTGCGCTGAAGCATCGTAACCAAAATCTTGTTAACGGCTTCAACCTGGCCATTAGACTGAGAATAGTACGGGGTTGAACTATCGTGACATAAGCGTAGTTGGGTTGTCAACTCAGTCATCATGTGATTACGGAAATGTTTTCCGTGATCTGTGACGATGGCCTGTGGAACTCCGAACCGCGTAATAACATGATTGAACAAAAACTGCGCTGTTGTATGACCGTCTTCATTTAATGTGGGCATCGCCTCGGCCCATTTTGTAAAGTAATCGACGGCAACGATAATAAACCCATGCCCCCCGGCCGAGCGAGGCTTACAGGTTGTATAATCAATGCCCCATTTTGCAAAAGGGCCTACGGTCACTACAGGGTGCAGCGGGGCCGGTGGCGCACGCATCTTCCGCTGGTATATCTGGCATGCATGACATGAACGGACGGCAAGAATGCAATCTTTAAAAATGGAGGGCCAGAAATAACCAGCGCGAAGGATTTTTTGAGCTGTGGCATATCCGGACATGTGACCACCACAGGCGCCAGAGTGGTAGTCGTTCAAGACTCTCTCAGCTTCCTCGAGGGTAAGACATCGGCGGAGAACGGAGTCCACACCAATACGGTACAGGGTGTCCCCTATGATACGATAGGGTTGATACTGATGGCGGATCCGCCGCTGAGCATCTTTGGATACAGCAGGGTGGAAAGAGGACGTTTGTAAATAAACGATAATATCCTCGTACCAGGGATCGAGGGTGCTGATCAGAAAAAGAGTGTCGTCCGGGATATGATCCTCTGAAAGAGAGGGTGCAGAAGGAGATGGCAAAGAACAGAGTAATTCAGCAAAGACCAGAGACTTCTTAGACTTGGCAGCAGTAAATTCCAAGTCAAACTCTTGGAGGATTACGATCCACTTTGAGTATTTGCCCCCCAGCAACTGACGTGACAAAATGTAGTCATCAGGTTGCAGTCAGAAATCATGGTCGTGGTGCGCAACAAGATATAATGCAGGAAACGTTGGATGGCACAAACAGCGGCCAATGCCAACTTCTCGACGTAAGCGTATCGAGTTTCCGTATCCAAGAGGTTGCGGCTGAGATAATATATGACGTGCTCATTGCCAGCATCATCGTCTTGCACGAGAACCATGCCGATAGTAGTATCGGCGGCGGCTAGGTACAGAGTATAATCACGGTGGTAGTTCGGAGGTCGCAATAATGGAGCTGATACAAGGAGGCCCTTGAGTCGCTCGAAAGACTCCTGAGCGATAGCATCCCAATGGAAGGGTGTGTCTCGCTTCAACAACCGTGTGAAACCCTTAGCCACCTCGGCATAGTTCGGAATGAATCGTCTTAAGAAATTCGCTTTACCTTGCAGGCTTTGCAACTGCTGCAAAGAAGTAGGGGGAGGAAGGTTCAAAATAGCTTCGACTTTGAGGGGGTCCAGACGGATGCCCTCTTGGGAGACGATAAACCCTAGCAGTCGGCCTGATTCAACGCAGAAGACACATTTATGAGGATTGAGCCTAATACGGTAATGTCGACAGCGGAGAAAAATTTCGCGAAGATGGGAGGGATGGTCTTGACGCTTAGCTGAATGAGCTGGAAGATCATCCAGATACGGCTGTACAATGTGACGAATGTCATGAAAGGCATAGGACATTGCACGTTGGAAGGTAGCACCGGAATTCTTTAAACCTAAAGGGAGCTTCTTATAGGCAAAAGTGCCCCAATGACAGATAAAAGCGGTCTTATGTTGATCAGCGGACGCGATATTGATCTGGTTATATCCAGAAAAACCATCCATAAACGAGTAGATTTTGCTTCTTGCACACTCATCAATAAGCTGATCGATGAAAGGTGTGGGGAAGTTATCCTTAGGACAGGCGCGGTTAATGTCATGATAATCAACACAGACTCGAATAGTACCTTGCTTTTTGTTCACAGGGACTATATTAGAAACCCAATCCGTGAGTGGAATGGGGTAAATGAAACCAGCCTTGAGAAGCTTTTCGACTTCTGTTTTAATGGCTGCATCGTTTCGGGGGTGCACAGGGCGTAGGCATTGACGAACAGGCTTAGCACCTGGATATGTAGGTATCTCGTGCACCACTATGTTAGGGTCGATGCCGGGCATCTCTTCGTAGGACCAAGCGAAGACATCACGAAATTCGCGAAATAGATTGGTGTAAAGTTGAACTTCCTCTGGAGTGCAAGTGACTCCAATGTGAATGTGCTCGACAATCCCTGCTTTCACAGAGATGTCGATGGGTTGGGTCTGCGTAATGTTTCCCATATTGCCCTCAGAAGACACTTGGTAAATTTGAATAGGTGTTTGAAGAGGCTGGAATGGGATACACGAAGCAAACCGTTCGAGACATGCGATCATTTCCTGATGGGCAGGGAGAAACGAGGAACGGTGGTGATGATCTGACCAAGGGGGCTCCTCAAGAGACATGGTCTCTATGATGGCTTCATCAGAAGGAAATATTTCCTTTAATGGATCTGAAGTAGCATCATCTCCAAGCCAAGGGAAATGAACATATGAGTCAGGAACACCGCTCGGAAGAGCAGGTTCGGGAGGGGGAGTTGATGCAGCAACAATCTCGACGTAGTTGAGCTCGGCAGGACTCAACGGCATCATATCGCCCCAGGATTCTATTTGATTAGCGGGAGGAAGGACCCACGGATCAGAACGCATGAAAATCATGTTAATAGGGGCGAGATTTGGAGGCGGGAGTGGAAAGACACCCATTAGGGCGGGATCCTTAAAGAGCCCAGCTCCCACACTCTCGAATGATTTGGAGGTATGATCCACGAAAGGCACATTACCTTCAGAAGAAGAGGCGAAGAAGGAGAGCTGGTCCACTGTGACAATCTTCCCCTGATGAGGGAAACGAATGACACGGAAAAGGGAGGAGGCCACGGCTTGCATGGCGTATGTCCAGCTACGTTCGAGGAGGAGGTTGTAGGTAAGACTAACGTCGACGACTTCGACCTCCACTTCTACCGTCTTCCCTTCCAAGGAGATGGGCAAGCGTTGGAGGATACCGTAAGGACGGGACTCTCTTCCATCAAAGGCTTCTAACGTCGTAGGAGACTGGCTCAATGTAGGAGAACCAATAGCTTTCCAGCAAGCAACAAACACGATGCAAGTTGAGACACCTTCATCAATCACTGTACGATGAATCGTTTTACCATTGATGATGACCTGTATAAGGAAAGCGATTTGGTGGGGCAGTCTCGGCGTATAGCCCTCGAGATCAAAAGAAATCAGATCCGAGTCAGCCAGGTCTATGCCACCGATGGCCGATAGCAAGGACTTCCTCTGGGAGGGGCAGCTCTGGAGGACTTCTAGAGCGGACATAGCGGACGGAGCCTGAGCTAAGTCCTCAACGATGCTGTAGTTTTGAGCAGCACAAGCATTAGGGTTATAAGAAGACTTCCGGAGTACACCTTTTGGAGGGGGTCGGATAGTCGTCTCAGTGCTAGGTCTTTCGATGTGGAGAGGACCAGAACTGGACGGAGGAGCGCTGGAGGGGACCTCTGGCTCTTTCCCGGCATGAGATGGATATTCTTTTGCTCGAGTAGTGGCATGGATGGGAATTGTCCCAGCCATAAATACTTGAGAGCCAAATGAAGAAGAGGGTTGCGATGAATCTGCCACCATTTGAGTTTGCTGAGAAGGGAAAGGTTCTTTAAGCACAGCAGGGGTCCCAGGAGCACCTTTCAACAATCGACTAACTTCAGACTGCCTGGGGCAGTCTTTAGTGTAGTGATCCTCATCACAGATAAGACAAGGATACTTAGGTTTACGTTTTGCTCCTTCCTCGGGTGGAGGTTTAGGGGAGTCCTGTTTAGGCTGTTCGGATTTATTTTTGGCTTTCCCTTTCTTTTTCCCTTTCGAGGATTCATTCACCGTGGTGGACTGAACGGCGTTAACCTCGGAGGTACTTCCAGAATTAGATTGAGCCTGAGAAGTGTTTCCATTAGAAGCATTCTGTTTTTGCTTCCCAGGGTTCGCGGATGACTTCTTGGAAGACGCGTTTACAGAGCCAATAACTCCGTCAACAGATGGTTTTGGCGGAGCTTTGGATGTTCCGGGTCTCGGGGCGTCTGGAAAATAATCATATAAAGTACCTGACTGAGAGTATACTAAGTCGAGGTACTGAGCACGCGCGATAGCTTGCTCTTCAGTTACACAAGCTCCCATGGCGATGTCTCGCGCGATTGCAGGGACAAAGGAAGTCGTGAACCAATCAGTCAGGAGCTGATCAGGAATCCAAAATTTGATCAAGCGACGACGCCGTCTCCATTCATGTATATGATCGGATATATGCGTGGCCGTGTCCTATTTGAGAGACGTAAGGAGATGTGTCCCTGTCTCATACCGAATGGGTAACTGAAAATGAGTTAGGAATGCCATAGCCAGCGAGTTGAAATCTTGAAATGTTCCGTGATTCAACTCAATATACCACTTAGCGGCCGAACCGGTGAGAGTCCTTTGGAAGAGGCGGAGCCGGATGGAGTCATCAAGCCATGAGTTGGATGAGCACCAAAGGTGATAGGTCATGACATGGGCTTGAGGGTCCTCACCAGCTTTGCCATCAAATTTCAAGCAATCACCAGGTATCTTAGTTGGAACTGGTGGCCAATATGGATTATGAAGAATGGGATCATTCGTCAACTTAGACACATCTGGAAGTTCCAACGTCGCTAAGAAAGGAAACTGAGGATTAAAGGACATTTGTGGCTGTGGAAGAGAGGTAGTACCAGGGTTCCAACCAGGTGGTGGTTGCCCCCATGGACTTTGTCCGGATGGGCCTGGCCCATAAGGGTTCTGCCCATAGGGATTTTTCCCATAGGAGTTCTGTCCATATGGATTCTGTCCATAAGGATTCTGTCCATAAGCAGACAGTTGACCCTGGGTCTGCCCCCCAGCACCCCATGGATTAGCAACTTGACCTGCAGGTGCAACGTACTGTTGCTGATAATTCTGGTAAGGAGTGACCTGCATTTGTTGATAATTTTGATAAGGGGTAAATTGAGTTTGCCCCTGGGGTTGCTGGTAGCCATACGTTTGTTGAGCTCCATACTGAGCCTGATAAGAAGGCTGCGCTTGGTAAGAAGGTTGGGGTCGTGGCCCACCTTGCATTTGATAACCAATTTGAGTCTGGAGCCCAGAAGGATGTCCTTGAACAGGTTGAGCTTAGACCATCTGGCCGGAAGGTTGGCCTGGTTGGGTTTGGGATAGACCCGTTTGCCCAGAAGGATGAGCTTGCTGGGTACCAGGTTGTCCTTGAGCAACCGAGGGTTGTCCTTGCGGAACAGATGGTTGAGCGGGCTGGACGGCCGATTGACCTTGAGGTTGGCCAGCCTGTCTAGAGGGATGACTAAGTTGGGCAGTGGGTTGACCTTGATGTGCAGAAAGCTGACCCACTTGCCCAGAAGGATGACTAGGCTGAGCAGTGGGTTGGCCCTGCTGTACGTAAGGCTGCCCCCCTTGCCCAGAAGGATACCCCTGTTGGACTGCCGATTGACCTTGTGGAATATAAGTTTGTCCAGCATGTCCAGAGGGATAACCCTGCTGAATACCAGGTTGGCCTTGTTGGATGTAAGGTTGTCCTGGTTGTCCAGACGGGTAACCTTGTTGGGTACCAGGTTGCCCCGGATAACCAGAAGGTTGAGTCAGATAAGTAAAAGATGGACCGCCAGCGGCCGAAGGTTGTCCCTGATAGGGTTGTCCTTGTAGGCCCCCAGGTTGTCCTGGGTAAGACTGGCCATAATATTGCTGCCCTTGGGGGGTTTGCACATAAGATGGCTGGCCTTGGTTAGGTGGTCCCTGAAGCTGTGCAGGCATTGCTTGGCCCCCATGGAAGGTGGTGGCATTCCAAGCAACAGATAATGGTACCGAAACCTCAACAAAAGGTTGAGTAGGCAAGGGTTGAGAAAGCTGAAGGTATTGACCAGTAGAATCGTAATAAAAGAATGGACCTTGCGCATTCGGATCCTGAACAGCTTGTCCATAGGCATCATATGGCCCCCCTCCTGGGACGGGACCAGAAGAGGGTGGAGCACTTTGTGCAGGGTGGACAACTTTAGGTGAGTGTGCCGGCTGGCCGTTACTCACTTGACCGTGAGGGGGACCAGCACCAGTGTTCAAGGCTGAAGACGTTGTAACGGCACTAACAACCGGAGTTGAATGTGCTACACAAACAGTTGGATTTGTTGGAACTGAAGTGACAGGTGTAGTGTGGACTTGTGAAACAAAAGATCCCGTGGTGGGAGTGATATGGGGGTCCCACATAGTCGAAGCAGGGATCCTGGGAGTTACCCTATCCCTCAGCGACTGGTAGCGTGGGGGGAGCGGAGAAGTAGCTGGGATGGGAGTGTTGATATTCAACAAAATAGGTGTCTCACTCACCCTAGGAGATGTCTCATCCATGTGAGAGGTAGACATTGGAGACGAAACACCAGGGGGGGTAAAAGGAATATCGTCCTCTTCAGGCTCCCAAATGGGGTTCCAATGAATTTCGTAACCTTCGTCGTCCGGAGTGCGAGAGTTGATCGGTTGGATACTCAGAATAACAGGAAGAGTATCACTTACAACCGGTACCTCAGGAGCAATGGAAGACGGAGACCCTTGATCACTTGGAACGGGAGTCGACGGTTCAGCTAGGATGACAAACTTCAAACAAGACCTAAGGGAATCTAACGATTAAAGGACCCTACTCAAATTAACGCACACAAGATCTAACCAGGTAATTTTTATCGCGGCCAAATAAGTTTTAAGACACAAGGACACAACTTGACCTTTTCATGTTTTAAGAGTCGAGAAAAGGACAAAAAGGTGACTCTAGTCGCCTTCGAATGTTTTGTGAGCCCGAAGTGACAAACTGCTCAAGTGAGCCTTTTCTTTTAAGGAGTCTGAAAATGATCAAAAGTGACTACTCTGGAGAACTAGGCAAAAGGGTTTATCAAACAAATCTGTAAAACTGCATATACACCTTCGCAGTCATATGAAAACCAAGGACTTCCCGTACGGCAGTCAATCTTCCCGAATGCTGTGTTCGGTGCGTTACGGCTTGTAAGGCGGCAGACACGGCTTCCTGTGGATAAAGGATGATAACCTAGTGGGGTCTCCCCTATATACGCGATGGTACGTGGGAGCTCAAGTCCGTGCTAGACCACTATCGAGTCACAAAAGGAGGAATCACCCAACCGTAGTGTGAAACAATAGTGACTAGGTTTAACGACGTCGGAGCACGTCTCTAGCCTAGACCTCTAATCAGTGAACGTTATGTTCCAATACGTTTTTAAGTTCATTCAGTTCATTTTATGGTTGATCTTTGATTAAGTTTCAATTTCCAGGTCCTACCGTATGTAATCTCTCACAATTCCCTAAATGCAAACTATATGCCAAAGAATATCATTTCATTCGATGAATACTAACTACGAGAGAGTTAAGGATTTTTCAAACAAAATGACCACAAACAAACAAGAACCACTCTAATGCAGCTAATGACAAATAAACGAAACTTTTCTTTGTTTTAAATCGCTTAATCAATGAAAAGCTTCTAATTTCAATTAACTAATACAACGCAAAAGAGATTGTTCATTTTCTTTTCAATGGCAAAGTGCACTAAACAAATTTTGAGAGATAGTAACACCGAGCAAAAAGACCAATTTCACTCAATGAGCACACAATCGAATCCCCAAAACACCAAAACAGTCCTTCAAACCAAGAAGAAAGCACAAAGACCTCTATGAGCTATGTGATCTAAGCCCAAACGAAGCCAAGCGAAACCCAAGCGGAAAAATAAGCAAATCACTTGAATATCAAGAAAAATCTTTGACAACTACTGAGCAAATGCAAAAGAATAATCACAAAGTTGACTGGACGATCAAAGAACCCAAAACACCTACGGAAGGCTCGATGCACAAAGCCACTAGATGCCCTAGGGCTAAAATGTGAAATCGATGGAAAGAGGCAAACACCCGAAGGATGAAGGTCTAAAACCAGTCAAACAAGGATCAAACACACTCCAGTAATTGAAAAAGACACAGCAAGATACAAATCCAAGCTCAGAGGGCTTGAAGACAAGCGAACTGGAAAAGTTGACAGGCCTGGCGCGACTGTCAGGCTGCAACTCGCGCTTTTATAGGATTGGCGCGGGTTGTCTTCGAGCAACTTGCGCCAATAGCGCGACTGTAAGGCTAAAAAGCGCGCTAATCAAGTTTGCTAAATCAAAAACAAAAGCAAGCAACCCAGGGCTTGAGAACAGTATCTAGGCAAACCAGGAAGCAAGAAACAGCAAGAAATCCAACCCAGAAAGCTATCTAAGTAATCAAACGAGAAACCAAAGAGACAAGACAAACTCCAAGTTGTTTAGTTCGTAAACCAAACCGGAGATTGACTGAAGTGGCGTTGATCTACTTCGCTAATGCAAAGCAATAGCGTTTCGAAGGCTATCTAGCCGTACTTCAGGCTCCGTCTAAAGTTTACAAATCAAACAACAAGTTAAATCCCCAGTGGAGTCGCCAAATTGTTGCGGAGGTAAATCCTCTCTGCGGACAGAGACGATCCCTACTAGCCCAGACCGGGTCTAGCAACAATCACACAATGCTATCACGCAAGTTCCTAATTGCAAATAAAAAGTGGATGGTGAGAACCTACTTGGATTCCAACGCTAGTATTCGTAGAAGAGATGTCGCCCTCATTCCTTTGCCTTGGCCGATCATGATCCCCACGATCTCTGTGATTGGACACCTGCACATGCAAAGAACAACACGAAAACAAGCATAAAATCTAGTAGATGCAATTATATATCAGTCAGAAAAGATATAACTCAACATCAAACATAGGACAATGAGAGTGGAACCATAATGATAGTCATCTATTATTAATAAATAACAAAGAAGAATACAACCATTGTTCTGACGTCAAATCCTCCTTTGGCTGGATATTCAGCTACACAAGTCTTGCAAAGATTGTTGGGATGAGGAACAAGCCTCTCTCTCTTTGGGTGACAAGAATCTCCTTACTTAGATTTGGCCTTATGGGTGCAAAGAAGGCTCTTGCAGCTTCAAACTCTCTATCACTATCTTAGAACTGGAACTATTGTAACTCTAACTAGCTTGCTCAAGGCATAGAGGCAAGCTTTTATAGATAGAGAGGAAAGAGATAGGATCAACCACATTATTCATGGGATTGGATTTATCACTTGGAAACTTCCATGAAATGTGGCAAACCACTTTCCCTCCTATGGAGATTCGAAGCCAAACCATCCTAGCTCAACATAGATTCAGTTGGTGAATGGGCTGAAGAGAACCTTCGGGAATTTGTTGGTTAAAAACTTTACTCAATTCGGTTGGCGCGAGTGCAACTCTGGGATAGAGCGCCAATGGCGCGCCATTTTTAGAGGATTTCCCTCATTGGCGCGGGCAGCGAACTGTGGACCCGCGCTAATGCAAAAAGAGTTGTTTTCATGAGTATTTTGCAGGAGATGTCTTCAGGGCAAATGAAGCTCATACTTAGAGGAATATGATGCAAGTGGTTTCAGGTCATGTCACTTCTCACAGGTCCCGGAATGAGTCCTCCAGTGTACGGGTAAGGGGTAACAGGGACGGTGACAAACGGTGACAAATTGTTGTGTAACATGCATGAAAATTTCGTAGTAAATTTCGTAGTCACTGCCATTTTTAAAACATGTTCAAAATTGACCCCTAAAAAACCATCGTTCCAGTATACACACTTTTCATTTTTAGCACTATTTTTGATGTTTTTTCGGAGTTTTTTTGCCAGAATTCCCGTTTTGAGTTTATAGTTCCCGTTTCAAAGTTTACATAGTTAATTTTTCAAACCAAGCTTATGCAAAAATTGGAAAAATAAATAAATAAATAAATATATAAAAATAAAAATAAAAAAAATTACACACCTTTTTTTCACTTTGTATGAGCCTTATATTGAATTTAATGTATTTCTGTGATTTCAACTCTTCCAGTTCTGAAATCGCGACCTATTGTAGCCCTCTGTGTCCTCTTTCGAATTCCAACAGTCTGATCGAAATTGGATTATCTAAGAAATATTTATGCACAATCTTCCAAGATGACCCGATTATATACCTTTTTAGAAGAGCAAACTTGTATCAAGTGCCATGTGTCATTGTTTTGACCTTTGGATCTAAAAAACATATACAAGAAACTACAATGCGTCCTCTTTCTGTAACTTCTTACGAAATTTCAATATGATGCTTAGAGAGATAGTTATGACGACTTTCCCACGGTCACATGTTTGGAATGTAATTGGTGGGTCTGCAAAAACCCTAACTTCTTCAGACTATATCTTTGAAAATATAGCGAAACTGGATCTGAAATTCGGAGCCAAGGTTCAGACCGATTTCTTCTCAAATGGGTTTTTGGTTTAGCTTCTGAAGCTTCGTAGCGAAAGAAATAGCGAAAATTCCACAATGACCTGTTTTAGCTTAAATTCTGGATCTTGCAAAAACCCTAACTTCCTCGGATCATATCTTTGAAAATATAGCGAGACAAGCTCTGAAATTCGGACCCGCGGTTCAGCACGATTTCATCTCAAATGGGTTTTTTTCGCTTCTAAAAAATCGCATAAAAAACGTTATAGCAAAAATTCCACGATGGCCTATTTGGAACAGCGAAACCCTAAGCTCTGATACCAAATGTTAGGAAACCAGCTCACAAAAAGATAAAAAGATAGATCAATGCCTTAGAATTCAGCCTCTTCGAGGAGGCAACCTCCTTTACATTACACAAATGAACAATTCTTGGATGATTGAAATGACAAAACCTCCTTTCTATATATAGAGTCTAAAGGTACACAATATAACCAAGCCGACCTAACAATAATAATATAAAGGCACAAAAATAACAATAACGGGATTCTATGGGGCACAATAATAACAATATGGGGACAATAGGGGCACAACAATAACAATAAGAGATACAATGACAATAGTAATGGGGGAATCGCTAGTATTATAGGGACCTAACATTCAGAAAACTTCATAGTATAATCCACTGTAGTCAAACCGAGAGTCACTCTCATCAAGTTAGCATAAGAGCGACTTTAGCTTCATGATTGCTCTCTTGCCTATAGTATCCCTGCGACCAAAGTCAAAATTTCACAGTGATGTGCCAGTGTCCATAAAAAAAACCCTAACATTTTCAGCAACCTTCAGATCTGAGACTTCGAACCTTCTTATTACCTTTTTCCTTCGCTTACTGAACTAAATCAGATAGAAGAGAAGAGGATGCTCAATGTTGTGATGTCCAAATGAGCTTCAAAGTCACTTGTATTTATAGGCTTCTAGGGGTGTCCAACAAGGTCCACTTGATGTTGTTGCTAGCTTGTCTAAGTATGCATGTGGGTGAAGCCGACCTGGTCCAATATTCATGAGTGGGTGCATAAATAAAAAACCAGTGTTTGCTTGTCCGAACGAGGTGATCTCTAGGTTGATTTTGGTCCTCTCAGAAAGAGGAACTCAATGCCATCATCATCTCCATCAAATGAGTAGTCCAAAGTGGAATTTGACCGTAGCTGCATATTTTTAACAACTAGGACGTGAGAGCCAGTCAAATCTACATCAAGAGAATATGAGCCAATACAGCGCGAGTTACTTTTGCATGACAACAGTGTCATGTGAGCCAAATATCCACGTCAACAAAGTCATGTGAGCCAAATATCCACGTCAACAAAGTCATGTGAGCCACATACTCACATGAACAAAGCCTAAGCCAATATTGTACAAGCCAAATATCCACGCAACAAAGTCTGAGCCAATGTCATGCAAGCCACATCCACGTCAACAGAGTTTAAGTTGATACCGTGTGAGCCAACAAGCCTTGTTAGCATGCCACATACCCCATCCCAAGTGCGTGGGAAGCGTGAAGTGCATGCACCCCACCCTAGGGGTGCATCTCTGTAGAACACTAATGCAACCAAAGCATAAGGAACATGACAAATCTAAGAAACATGTCAAGGAAGAGCTTCAAGATTTGAAATATTTTAATGTAAATTTTAAATATCATAATATTAGCATACAATCATTTTAGTTTATCATATCCAATAAGCCTAAAGTATCAAGTTATGCTAAGAAAACCGGTTAAAAAAAATCCCATTCATAGTCACACCTTAGACAACATCCAATTAAAATGGCATGAAGTAGAATTAATTATAGTTGAAAAAAATTAAATATTCATCAAAAATAAATTGAAGAACATCCACAATGTAAGAAGAAAATTGGTATATAAAAGGAAGTTTGCAAACAACATAAATGGATAATCTTGAAAATATAAAAGGAAGTTTGCAAACAACATAAATGGATAATCTTGAAAATAAAGCATTTGATCATTGAGATGCTTCTACATAGTAAATTGATGAGGATCTCATCTTAGTCAACATGTTTAAAATAACAGAACTTAAATTTCAAAGCGCAAACCATTCAGTAGATATGCATTCAAAATCCTCAGAAGATCCTAGAACCATTCAGTATTTGACTTTATCTTAGAATCACAAGATCTTTTAGTCACCATTGCAATAAATAAAATTGATTGAGACAATCATGAGCACTTCAATTAGGATATATGCTCCTCAAAATGTAATAGTTTAGTTAAGTTGCTTAAAGCATGAATCAAGCTTTCATGGTTGAATGATGTTGAGTCAATATCACTCGCATACCCCTGCTTATTTCATAAGGTATTTCTTTTAATAGCATCTCTCTAGAATAGTTGTGGAATATTTGAAAATTTCGGAATGCATTAAATATTTTTAATTTTGAAAATAAACAAATAAATATAAATTATGATTTCTTGTTTAAGAGGGACACTTAAAGATAGGAGGTGGCATTGTAAGATATAAATAGTTTATTGCATGTGATGGTTTTGCACGTCATGAATGTTAAAATTGTTGTCGTATGTTTGAGCCAGCGCATCTTTATGTTGCGTATGAAGAAGTGTTGGGAACAATAATGTCTACATCTTCGTAAGAACCATTTACCAAAATATATGACAGATGTAAAAATCTAAAAATAACATAACTGGTGTTCCATGCAAAGGCATCCAAAAGTTTGGTGAAAATGTTAAAAGGTAAAGATATTCAAGATTGCAAACAAAAACAAAATTTCATTTAAATAAATGATGATAAATTCATCTACATAACGTTTAAATACATTATCTTTAAGGTAATGTTGGCTGTGTAATTTATTTTGAAAGTTACATGCATACATCATACCCACTCTTCATATCAATTTTAGTATAAATTGTTTAATACCTTCCAATTAGTAGGGTAACTCATCAATTTAAGGCAAAGGGTGTGCAGTCTTAATAACAATTTTATGTCATCTTCTGACGTTCAAAGATAAGTGTCACTCATCATCTTTCTGGGCTTTGAGAAATGGTGAATCATATGGAAACACATTAGGTTGGATCATTTTTTCTCAGACAAATTTGCACTATTACGCTTAATCTCCTCTGCTTCTAAGATGAAAGTACAACACTGTTTACTTGGAAGAGATGTACAGATGCATATGAGAGAAGATCAGTGGCATGATCAACTTGACGATGGGGAAAACAGTGGGCTCCTGAAAATGAGTTCTTGGCTTAATGATATCCACCCTCGTAGTAATAATGATGCCGACAGCCCAACATATTGTTATTTAAGAAGTGATCCTCATTTACAATATTTGAGTGACGTTTTGACACTGAAAATAATAAGACCATAACCAGCTATCTAAAATGATATTTAGCCATTCTAAATCATTTATTTGCACTCGAAAACCAAACCAATATCATAGATGTTAAAGAGTAATTTGTATTTACAGTGGCAAGTACACCCATCAGTAAAACCAGTATTAACTAATTTCCTTAATTGTACATTCCATCACTAACACATCTCATCTGCCGGAGGAAGAACCAGGCAGAGTTCTCTTTCTCATACCATAAATATTTCAACAAATGAAGACCCACAGACCAAAATATATAGTTATAGATATACCTCTGATAAAGGAGGTCATATCCCTAATATTACCGAAGTGTTAGATGATCTACAAAAGAACTTCATCATATTCCAAAGCAGGACTTTGAACATATCAAACTAGATGTATTTTAAACAATCAAGTTCATGCCAAATTAAGTATCCTTCAAAAAAAATTGCTTAAAGTGCAACATCATCGTTTCTCATTACGCTGCAGCTTTAAAAATTTGGAAAAAATATCAATAATGAATGATATTTTCCCATAATAAGTTCCATTATTAAGACACCTTTTTGTAGCTATTCTCATATAACTGTGTTTGCCTTGTCTATCTTGGGAAATAAAGCTGGCAATTATATCACCTCTGCAGTATGTACATATTTACAGAATTCGTACAAGTCCCCCAAAGAAGCATAAAAAAATTAATCAAAATCGCTTTACACTTTTAACAAGAGGCATATTCACATGAAACAATAACACTACCATGTCGGAAAGAGCCTTTAGGGTGTGAGATAAAATATGCTTTAGGATGTAAGATAACATATGCATTACATAGTAGCAGCAGCTGATTGTTACCTTTCATCAATTATGCATGCTTGGTTGCATAGGGTATCCCATCTGAGGCACACCTAAAGAAGAAACGGGAATTATATGCCCAGGCGAATGACCACCAATACCTTTCTGAGAATATGGACCTAGTGAATGGGGAGATAGCATCATATGGTTGCCCCCTGTTGGAGATCCCATAGAATTTACCATGGTTGCTCCTCCCAGTGATGACGGATAAATCATATTTGAAGAGCGACTAACAGTAGAAGGATTATGAGAATTTGTAATAGTAGAAGATTGCTGCAGATGAGGCTGCTTCATTTCTGCCCATTGACACTTGTTATATCATGTATGCTAGATCTTTTCTTCTCCTTGTTCCCGGAACTAAGCCTGAGGAAATACTTTTGGGCGTGGCTTGCAACTTGAGTAGGTGTCCGTGAGACCACAAAGTTTCTTGATATGCTTCTCCAATCACCTTTGCCATATTTATTCAATCCCATCAAGAAGAGTCTGCACCATACAAAGATGCAACAAATTAACTTCAATCCTTTTCTGCAATACAAATCAAGATGTAACAATTCTTTGTTTTTGTATATAATCGTATAATTGCACCAAGAGAAGCAAGACACTCTACAGCCCAGGGTGGAGGAGATCTATGTCATGTCTAACACTAATAAAACCAAAAACAGAGATACCTATTTTTTTAATTACAATAATTTAAAAATATTTAAAAGTTTAAACCTCTATTTAACCATAAAACCCGCTAATCTCAGTTTTTAACCCATAATAAAGCCCATATTGCCATGATTAATCGTTGGTCCCCTCTGTTGCTCTTTCCTCTTACCTCCGCGCTACTCTTTCGCTCCACCACCGTCCATCAAATGCATTCAAATCCAACGACCCTCAGCGATTTCGGGTTGGCTCTCTGTTCGAGCATTACCTGCCCGAAAAATCAGTGTTTAACTGACTTCCCTTTGCTACATGTCAAGCTCTAGACTATATCGGATGACCCCTCCCAAAAACAGCTCATGCCTCATAAGCAGTGCAATGAAAATCAAAACCACCTCCCGCATAACGACAAAATGGCCACTGTCCACTTTGCACCATAATTCAAAAGTAAATTGTTTTTCCGTCTAAACATAAAAATCACCATTTTGCTTTGTTTCGCCCGTTTTCACAGTGAAACCTCCATAAACCTCTGGGACCAATAAAACCATTGTTTTACATTCCGATACGCTCTGGACTCCTTCCAGTATCCTTCGAGCTCAATAAAACCATTGACAACCTTCTCTGTCACCTATGTTTTTCTTAACAATTTCTATGTTTTGCAACTAAAAACTCCTATTCCAGACTTACAAAGAAAAAAGTTTGTATACAATTAGAGGACAAATATGAAGATTATATCAAATCACTTTACTCTGTAACATAAAATCTAAAATGATTTACTATTGAAAAACGCAGTAAAAAAACCTGAAATGCACAATAAAGGTAAAAAGAACACAGTAAAGGCTACTCAGCAAGGTCAAAGGATATTCATAGAGTTTAAACAGTATCAGATGAAAGATCAAATGAAGGGATCAACCAGCGTAAACGATACAAACAATCAAGTAGCTTAAAGGGAAAAATATCAAACAACAAAGCCAGCACAACCTGAATAAAAGGGATAGCAAGAAGCAGTTCAATAGTTGCCCCTATCTTCTTGCATGAAGATATTTCCTTTCCTAGAATAAATTTTAATCAGTTTTATGATATTTTCTTAGTTTCAATATTGTATAAATAACTCTCTTCTCGAGTTGTTATAGGTTCAAGGTTCATTGTTCATTTCTTGTTAAGTCGTAACTATTCATTTTACTTTGAACCTGGTTGCACCTTTGAAAGAAGCTTTTCTAGACACTTGATGTGCTCAGTATTTCTGGAACCTTAATACAAAGCAGAGGATTCTGAATTTGGTTTTACACTGTTTGTGTTATCCTATAAGTTTTTCCAGCTATCAATTATTATGTTTTTCTTCATATGCTGATGACTTATAGAGATATCTAGATAGGAATAATTGTGTCTCAATTTATTCCTATAAACTCCTAAAGTGATCATCTATTAAGAGAATGGATTAATGAACGTTTTGTTTAGCTAATCCCCTCTAATCAATAAATCATCAGTATCTTTTGTAAGGTTAAGTATATTGCCTTGAATCTTTGGAACGTAGTTTAGAAGGTTTTCATACTTATGATTGTTCTGTTTTACATTCTGGAAACTGTGATAATCATATTATTTTCTGTTTTCTTCTCATCACTATTTGATCTATATCACTGTGTAAAGCTTTATAGCGGCCCTTTGCTGAGATATTAATATTATCCAAAGGATTAAGTATTTTAATTCTACATCTGTCTTCCTTCATTGGTCTTCCGAAACTAAAACCAAAAACCCCAAAACAATTATTTTAGATGCTTTGGCATTGGTAGTTGACCTACTACTATCTCAGAGGTACAACAGCTTGCTTGAGGGACATTTGTTTATATGGTTGTAGCCGTAGGAATAACCAATCACCTACATCAAAACTTCTTTCGCTACGATGTTGAACTCCTTGTTGTTTCATTCTATTTTGCGCCAAGGTAAGGTTATCCTTTAAGATTTGGAGATCTTGTTGTTGATGCTTGATGTGATCTTCCACTGCTTGAACCTTCAAATTTTCTCTTAAATATGATGTGATGGATGGTGGATGATATCCATAAAGTGCCATAAATGGGGTCATTTTTGTTGCAGTATGGAAGGAAGTGTTATACCACCATTCAGCCAGAGGCAACCATTTGACCCATTGTCTCTGTTTATCAGATACAAAGAAACGAAAATATCCTTCCAAACATTTGTTTACTATCTCAGTTTGCCCATCACATTGAGGATGATAAGATGAGTTATGAGCTAACTGAGTCCCAAGACAAGAAAATAATTATGTCCAAAAATTTCCAGTGAAAATGGGATCTCTGTCGCTTACAATAATCTTTGGGTTTCCATGTAGCTTTTGAATTGTTTCCATAAATGCAGTAGAAACTATACTTGCTTTAAATACATGAAATAATACACAAAAGTGTGCATACTTTGTAATTCTGTCAACTATCACCATGATAACACTTTTTCCTTCGGACTTGGGTAAACCTGTGATAAAATCCATTGAAACCTCCTCCCAACGTTCGCTTGGAATGGATAAGGGTTGTAATAGTCCCAGGGTCTTAATTGTTTCAACTTTATTTTGTTGGCAAACCAAACATTCCACCACAAACTTTTGAATATCTGATTTAAGGCCATCCAAAAAAAAATCATTTTTAACCCTGTGGTAGGTTTTTAGAAATCCTGAGTGCCCTCCTAAGGGAGAGGTGTACAATTCCCTAAGAATCTTTTGTTTGAGTTGGGAATTCTTACATAGGTATAACTGATCCTTGTACCATACGAATCATTTTTCCAGCTAAATGTATCAGATGTACTGGGATCTTGTTGTATCTTTTGAATGAGTGTCCACACTTCCTCGTCATTCTCCCATTCATCCCTTGCTTTATTTATCCAATATGGTTGGATAATAGAAATGGCGGAAAGAAATGCGTCTACATCCTCATCATTTCTTGAGAGTGCATCTGCTACAACATTTTGCTTCACTTTTTTGTAGATGATTTCAAAGTCATAGCCCAACATCTTTGTGACCCATTTTTGCTGCTCTTCTAAAGATAATCTTTGTTCCAAAAAGTATTTAACACTATCATGATCTGTTTTTACCTTGAAGTGTCTTCCCATTAGGTAGGGTCACCATTTCTTAAGTGCATGTAGTATTGCCAATGTTTCCTTCTCATAAATAGTTGCGTCAATACTTTCCTTTGATTAGACGACTTTCGAAATCAATGGGTCTTTGTTCTTGCATTAAAACACCGCCAATTCCATTTCCTGAAGCATCACATTCCACAATAAAGGTTTTTGTGAAGTCCGGTGTAGCTAAGACTGGTGCTTGGCACATTGCTTCTTTAAGATGTTCAAAGACCTTCGTTGCTTCTGGAGTCCATGAGAATGCATCTTTCTTCAATAATGTTGTTAAAGGTGTTGTTATTCTCCCATAATTCTTAACAAACTTGCAATAATACCTTGTCAACCCGAGAAATCTTTATAAGTGCTTTATGGATGTGGGGATTTTCCATTCCTTAATGGTTTTAATTTTGTTAGGGTCTACCTTAACACTTCCATGAGATATAATATGACCCAAATATTCCACTTCTTGTACTCCAAAGAAACATTTGGACATTTTTGCATATAATTGTTTCTCCTCCAATAGTTTGAGCACCATGTCAACATGTTGGACATGATCCTTTCAAGACTTGTTGTAGATTAGTATATCATCAAAAAACACTAACACAAATTTTGTAAGGAAGGGTTTGAAAATTGAATTCATCAAACCTTGACATGTAGAAGTTGCATTAATAAGGTCAAAAGGCATGACCAAAAATTCATAATGACCCTCATGAGTTCTAAATGTTGTTTTTGGAATGTATTCAGTCTTCATTCTAATTTGATGATATCCTGAACAAAGATCCAACTTGGTGACGTAAATTGATCCATGCAATTGATCCAATAATTTATCAATGACAGGAATGGGAAATTTATCTTTAATAGTGAGCTTGTTGAGCTCCCTATAATGTGGACACATGCGCCATGATCCATCCTTCTTGTGAACCAATACTACTGGAGCAGAGAAAGAACTTTGACTAGGTTGAATTATACCAGCCTCTAGCATTTCTGCAACCATACATTCAATTTTACTCTCTTGGACATAGGGATATCTATAAGCCCTGATGTTTGGAGGAACACTTCCTAGAATCAAATTGATAGCATGATCATAATCACGACTAGGTGGGAGGCCTTTGGGAGTCTCAAATACCTTGGAATGATTGTCCAAGACTTTTTGAAGATCTGGAGAAATGGATGATTTCGATGTGGGAATCTCTAGTGAACATAAATGTGTAATTATGCGTCGTTGTTCTTTCTTTAGAAGCTTTGTCATTCCATTAGAGCTTATTATCTTTCACGGTTTCCCTATGATACCCCTTAATTCAATTTTCTTTCCTTCCGAAGAGAATTTCATGAAAAGTTCTTGAAAATTAAAAGCTATTGTACCCAAGGATTGTAACCATTGGAATCCTAGTACAACATCAGCACCACCCATTGGAATGGAAAGCATTGGGCTATTCAATACATATTCTCCCATGGATAGTTTGATATTATGGCACTTTCTTGAGCAATTTATGGTTCCTTCGCTTGCAACCATCACCTGACACTCTGGTGTTGGATATAGGAAGCAATTCAATTCTTTGGCTATCTTATAATGAATAAAATTATGGGTACTTCCCGAATCAATCAACACTATGATTTTTTTTTCTTGATATGCCCTTCTATCTTGATAGTTTGAGGAGTGGTAATTCCAGCCAATGGATTACAAGATATGGTCGTTTTTTCTTTTTCTAGGGTTTTTTTCCTGGTGTATATCATCTTCTTTTGACGTTTCTTGTTCCTTTTCTTCCTCCTCTTCACAATCTATGTAAAATAATTTCTTCTCGACACACTTATGACTTTTAGTGTATTTGTTATCACAACTGTAACAAAACCCTTTTGCTCTTTTTTCTTCCAATTGTTGTGGTGTCAACCTTATAGGTTGTGGATGGCTAGGGGCAGCAACACTTCCATCTTTATGATTGTGAGTGGTAGTCTTCCTTGTTGCCATAATTTTTCTTTCCATTTTTCTTGCCAACCTTAATGCCTTCTCCAATGAATCTGGTTCCCAAAGGCAAACCTTATGTTGGATGTTATCTTTTAAAGTCCCTGTGAACATATCAATCCTATGCTCCTCTGGAATATCTTTTACCCTTATATTCAATTTTTGGAAACCCTCAATGTGCTCCATCATTGAGCCCTTTTGTTTGAGATTTATCAATTGGCTAAAAAAAGTGTTGTGTTTTGTATCCTCATAATGTGCTATCATTTCATCCGTAAAAATAGCCCAAGTGAAAATTTGTTTACGAGAGCAAAGCCATCAATACCATAGACACTGATTTGATTCCAAATATAAAGTTGCAATGCATACCTTTTGTGTGTTTTGCACATTATGGAGATCGAAAAATTGCTCCGTTTGTAGTATCCATGTTCCGATATCCTTGCCATCAAACTTCTTCATATCGATCTTTGAAATATGGTGGTTCTTTGATCCAACGTTAGAGTCTATGAAATCATGATTAACATTTATTTTATTCTCATCATGAGTTTCCTTTACTACCCTTTCGCCATTAGTAAGCATTTCTTGTAGAAACTTTGTCAAATATGTCTTCAAATATTCCATGCATGTCTTCAAATATGTCTTCAAATCGTCCATCTTAGTTTCCACGCAGTCCATCTTATAGCTTCCACGCCATTCATCTTAAGCTTCTACGCCTTTGTTTAAACCATCCATCTTACTTAGCTTCCATGACTTTTTTTAAACCATCCATCTTAGCTTCTATGTCTTTCTTTAAATCATCCATCTTAGCTTCTGTTACTTTTTGTGTGAGTGACATTTGTTTTACTTGGTCTTGTAATTTTGATATATCATGCTGCATTTCTTCCTCTTCTTCATGAGTCATGCTAGAGCTTTCAGGTTATTTACTTGGTGTTTCCATTTTCTTTATTCGGGGCATCAATTACCGGTAATAATATTTCATTATTCCCTTTGAATTCCTTCATACTATTTTTTCAAACCAAGCTTATGCAAAAATTGGAACGTGATATTGAATCTGATATATTTTTGTGATTTCAACTCTTCCAGTTCTGAAATCGCGACCTGTTGTAGCCCTCTGTGTCCTCTTTCCAATGCCACCAGTCTTATCGAAATTGAATTCTCTAAGAAAGATTTATGCACAATCTCCCAAGATGACCCGATTATATACCTTTTCAGAAAAGAAAACTTGTACGAAGTGCCATGTGTCATTGTTTTGACCTTTGGCTCTGAAAAACATATACAAGAAACTATAGTGCGTCCTCTTTTTGTAACTTCTTACGAAATTTCAATATGATGCTTAGAGAGACAGTTATGACAATTTTCCCACGGTCACATGTTTGGAATGTAATTGGGGGGTCTGCAAAAACCCTAACTTCCTCAGACTATATCTCTAAAAATATAGCGAGACAGGATCTGAAATTCGGAGCCGAGGTTCAGACTGATTTCTTCTCAAATGGGTTTTTGGTTTAGCTTCTGAAACTTCGTAGCGAAAGAGATAGCAAAAATTCCACAATGACCTGTTTTAACTTAAATTCTGGATCTTGCAAAAACCCTAACTTCCTCTGATCATATCTCTGAAAATATAGCGAGACAAGCACTGAAATTCGTACCCGAGGTTTAGCACGATTTCGTCTCAAATGGGTTTTTTTTCACTTCTGAAACATCGCAGAAAAAACGTTATAGTTAAAATGCCACGATGGCCTATTTGGAGCAGCGAAACCCTAGAATCCAAAGCTCTGATACCAAATGTTAGAAAACCAACTCACAAAAAGATAAAAAGATAGATCAATGCCTTAGAATTCAATCTCTTTGAAGGGGAAACCTCATTTACATTACACAAATGAACAATTCTTGGATGATTGAAATGACAAAACCTCCTTTCTATATATAGGAGTCTAAGGGGACACAATATAACCAAGCCGACCTAACAATAATAATATAAAGGCACAAAAATAACAGTAATGGGATTCTATGGTGCACAATAATAACAATATGGGGACAATAAGAGCACAACTATAACAATAAGAGATACAATGACAATAGTCATGGGGGAATCGCTAGTATTATAGGTACCTAACATTCAAAAAACTTCATAGTATAGTCAACTGTAGTCAAACCCAGAGTCACTCTCATCAAGTTAGCATAAGAGCGACTTTAGCTTCCTGATCACTCTCTTGCCTATAGTATGCCTGCGACCAGAGTCAAAATTTCACAGTGATGTGCCCATGTCCATTTTCAGCAACCTTCAGATTTGAGACTTCGGAGCTTCGTGCTACCTTTTTCCTTCGCTTACCGAACCAAATCAGATAGAAGAGAAGAGGATGCTCAATGTTGTGATGTCCAAATGAGCTTCAAAGTCACTTGTATTTATAGGCTTTTAGGGGTGTCCAACAAGGTCCACTTGATGTTGCTGCTACGTTGTCTAAGTATGCATGTGGGTGAAGCCAACTTGGTCCAATATTCATGAGTGGGTGCATAAATCAAAAACCAGCTTTTTCTTGTCTGAACGAGGTGATCTTTAGGTTGATTTTGGTCCTCTCAGAAAGAGGAACTCAATGCCGTCATCATCTCCATCAAATGAGCAGTTCAAAGTGGA
This sequence comes from Pinus tabuliformis, assembly GCA_031772625.1. NCBI lineage: Eukaryota > Viridiplantae > Streptophyta > Pinopsida > Pinales > Pinaceae > Pinus > Pinus tabuliformis. The sequence goes on from CM062805.1 coordinate 134,849,121, forward strand.
ATTTGACCATAGTTGCATATTTTTAACAACTAGGAGAGCTAGTCAAATCTACATCAAGAGAATATGAGCCAATACAACGCGAGTTACATTTGCATGACAACAGTGTCATGTGAGCCAAATATCCACGTCAACAAAGTCATGTGAGCCACATACTCACATGAACAGAGTCTAAGCCAATATTGTACAAGCCAAATATCCACGCAACAAAGTCTGAGCCAATGTCATGCAAGCCACATCCACATCAACAGAGTTTGAGTTGATGTCGTGTGAGCCAACAAGCCTTGTTGGCATGCCACATACCCCCATCCCAAGTGCGTGGGAAGCGTGAAGTGCATGCACCCCACCCTAGGGGTGCATCTCTGTAGAACACTAATGCAACCAAAGCATAAGGAACATGACAAATCTAAGAAACATGTCAAGGAAGAGCTTCAAGATTTGAAATATTTTAATGTAAATTTAAAATATCATAATATTAGCATACAATCATTTTAGTTTATCATATCCAATAAGCCTAAAGTATCAAGTTATGCTAAGAAAACTGGTTAAAAAAAATCCCATTCATAGTCACACCTTAGACATCCAATTAAAATGGCATGAAGTAGAATTAATTATAGTTGAAAAATATTAAATATTCATCAAAAATAAATTGAAGAACATCCACAATGTAAGAAATTGGTATATAAAAGGTGTTAACACCCAGGTTGTTCCCTATGACTCCCATGGGAATACGGCCGGGGTAACCACTAACCAATCTTTGGGTTACAGTTCCTAGCCTAACTGCAACCAGAGAGGGCTCTCTCTTTATGATTTGTCTCTGTTATGATGGTGTTTTAGGCTAGCTATTATGCTCAGGTTTTGGTTTATGTTTTGGTTGAAGGATTTCTTTCAGGTCTTATGAGGCAGTGTTCAGATAGTATAATACCATTGGGCAATGGAGTCTGGAGCTGTGAAATGATCTGATACGCTGATTTGGTGTTGTTCTAACTGCAGGGCCTATTGTGTATTTTAAACAGACAAACTAGATCAAATGGTGATGTATGTCGATTCAACAGAAAGCAATTAAGAATTTCCTATTGAACTGGTGGGTGAAGGTGAGCACACTGCACAGGAGCAAAACTTTGAATTCCTGTGACAAAGGTCACTGTGATAGATGCATTCTGAAAAGTGCAGCATTTAAGAATTACACTTACTAGATTACAGCTGAGGAAAACATTGATAAACAACGCAGATTGAACTCAGGTTACTCAATGAATAAATCCTGAAAGCTATTCTTTTTCCTTGTTGCTTAGTATTGAAAACAGATAACATATATGGATTTTAACAGAACAACTAATTAACAGAGAGAGATACAGAGACTTATTGTATGATGAAATACACAGGGATCCAATAGTTATCAACAGACACCAGAACGCATCCAACACCTCAGAAATCCGAGAAATTCCATTGCTTTGCTCTATTAACTTCTGAAAAGGATTACAGCATAAGAACTTCTTCAGGAGAAATCAACAACAACCCTTGCAATCTTATGCGAAGGGGACTTTATAGAAATTTGTATACAAAATATCTCAGGCATTGAGTCATCTGAGAGAGAAAATATCTTCATTATTACGTTCAGAAAGTAGGCAAGGAGTTATTACAATTTTAAATGCAGCGTAAATGCCCTTTATGTCTGTCAGAGGATTGTTTTGACTTTTGAGAGTCACTGAGTCGGTTGCATTACTCTATTTTAATTCTGGAAATACGCATTTACTTTTGGCTGCGCAGTGCATTCTCGGGTTTGCCAGCTGTGGTTTTCTTTTTCTGCTTTGTTGGCCGCTACATCCGCTGAGTTGGCTCAGCTTTGATTTATGCTGCATGCTGACTTTGCTGAACTGTGCTTTTTATAAAAATTTGTAATAAAACAGAAATTTGGTGAATGCCTTACTGATTACAAAATTCTGTGTATTGCATCTGTCCACCATTCCTGTGTAGGGAGCTGATGCTTGAGGATGGCCTCCATTGTCTCTTCAGCTTCTGTATATTTGAAAAAATTTGGGGCTACATCAAACAAGTGATTAATTTCATTCATTATAAAAAGTAGATTTTCTATCTTACTATAGAAAATCTGCCCTGTAATAGGCCCTGTGTCTTCTGAAGTGCTGGCCTTCTCATTGACCTGTGCTGAGGCAAAAACTTTTACTCTTTTAGCATACTGTTCATGGGTGAATAATTTCCCTCCGCTGTTCAGTAAGCTAGGGAGTCCTCTACTCTGCAACACCTGAAATTTCTCCATGAACTTATTTACCTCTGTCTGCATATCCTGGGATCTTCTGTCCAATGTCTGCACCAGATTTCTAAGAGTAAGAACCCTCTTGATCATTTGAATGGTCTCAGTTCTATTTGTGATTCCAATGGTGGCTAACTGAGAACTTGTTTTGTGGTTAAGCACATTGATCATTCTTGTAGCAACTTCAGGCATATTTCCTAATAAGGCCCTTGATGTTCAGATTTCCTTCTGTGCCTTTGGGATGAGCTCTAGTTGCTCATGGATTGTCTCGATATATGGCCATTGGTTGTTGATGGATTGACCAATATTGGACCATATCATTGCTCTGATCTCAGATATGATTTTATCTAGCTTGAGCTCATTCTCAAGCTCCTTGATCCTGTCTTTAAGGGCCTTGATTTCCCTGGCCTTTTCTCCCACCTCTCTTTTTGTCTTATCATGCCTTTCATTTACCTTGGCCAGCTTTTCCTTAGTTTCATTCAGCTCTGTCATCTGGGCTTCCAAAATTTGTATTTCATTCTTTAGCTTCTGCATATCTAGGCTCTGATTTGTGCTGATGGGTGCTGCTGAAGTAGATGTGGCTGTTTGTTCAGCCTGCTGAGGTGGAGGCACAGTAGTAGGAACGGCCTCCTCAAGATTGATGACTTGAGGAGGGGGCTGAGATGTCTGCCCTTCTTGTGCTTGTTTTAATGATGCTTGTAGAGCTGCTTGTGTAGCTTCATATTGCCCCAATTTTTCTTGTGCCTTCACAAGTTCTTTGTAAATGGAAACTAGCAGGGTAGTAGAATCCTGCTCATGCCTTTGCTTTGCTATCTCATCAGTCTGTGGATGGATAGTGGCTGGAATTTTGACCTTCTTTCTTAGTGCAGCCATGTCAGCATCTCTAAGTTTCAGGATCTCTTGTATCCCTTTGATATCATTGGGATTGTGCCCAATTTCTACAATGATTTCCTCCAGGGACTTTATCCTGTTGTCTTTGGCCTGAGAAGAGGCCCTCTCCAGTTCTAGCTGGGAAGCTGTGGCATTCAGACTGCTTGTTAATTTATAATTCTCCAAAGTCTTGTCAGCCAATGAAGCATACACCATTTCGCCAGTTTGCTTATGCAGCTCAATTTTGTCCATAGGGTGTATGTCCTTGGCGAGGACCTCTAGGTTAGTCCTAAGATAGTCAGCAGTGGATTGTGGCTGGAGTGCCGTAGGCATAAAGTGACTCATTCTCATTTTGCCTTCACTTACATCAAAAGCAGACATAAGTCTCTGCTGATTGGAAGGAGCCATGTTTAGCAGGTGATTGTACAGTTGTACTTTGATAGGATCACTCCTCCTCTTGATGTCTATAAATTGCTGCTTGATGCTTACTTGTCCTTCTCTCTGCTGGCTGGAGGAGCTGACCTCCCCTCCCATGGTCCTGTCCTGTTCCTGCTGGAAGGAACTTGCTGAAGCTTCTCTGCTGGGTGGGCCCATGCCCAATGCCTCTCTTATTGCTATATCCTCCTCTGGAAAATCATTTAGTCTCTGCCTTTTCTCTCCCTGGTTTATAGAGGATGTCAGGGGAGTTTCTTTGTCCCTTTTTCTAAAGACAAATGTATCCTCCTTTTGAGGGGTTTGGAGGACCGAGGCATCAAAGGTAGTGTCTTGTCTTGTAGGCACCGTTCTTTCAGTGGTCTGAGGAGTCTCCACTGTTTCCTTTTGCTGGGCAGACTGCTCCTGCCTTTGTTCTTCTTGATGTTCTCGCTCTTGCTGTTCTGATTCTTCTTGCTGCCCTTGCTGCAGCCCTTCTGCTTGCTGCTGTTGTTTTTGTTGCTGTTCCTGCTGTTCCTGCTCCATCTCTTTGCCTTTCCCTTTTTCTGAGATGTTTTCACCAGTTCTTGTAGCTTGATGTTAGGCAGTTGAGGAGGACGCTGCTGCTCCAGTTTGTGTGCTTGGCAGTGAGGTGACCTGTAGATTTGGACTGGTTAGAGCTTGCTGGCGCTGAAGAGATGGACGTTCTGGCAGTCAGGAAACACTTTTCCGCGGCTGGTGCAGGTTTGATCGTAATTATGCATGCAGGATAAACGACGATGAATGCGCTCAAAATGGCAAAAAAAAACGAATTTTCGGCCAAAATAGACTTTTTGGTGATTTTGGCGCGAATTCGTGCTGACGTCATCATGACGTCATGAGTGGGGTCGGGGCCGGATGACGTCAGCAGGACGTCATCGGGCCAGGTGGCGGGGTCTGGTTGGTCCACTGGGGCAGTGAGATGGCAGGACAGGTGGACCAATGGCTGGGCAAAGAAATGACAAGACGGCGTACCTGGGGTGACTGGGCGATGACGGGTTGTTGAGGTCACGTAGGCGAGAACGGCAAAACCAGAAACCGCGGCGGTTTGATATCGCACCGCTTACGGTACGATGGCGGTTTGCAGCAGTAGTACCTCCGACGGATTGTGGAGCCAACGCGTGGATACAGCGTGATGTAACCTTTATACGGCCGTCGGGAGGTAACCTTCGGGCATCGGATGAGCTCCGACGCTATGGTGGCCGTCAGATCTGGAGGAGCCAAATCGGACGATGATCGGAATACTGATGTGACAGGGAGATAGCGTACTTAATTTTCGGACGTCGGAAGGAGTCCGACGCGATCAGGGCCGTTGGAACAGGAGGTATTTGATCGGACGGTTGTCGGGACAAGCAGAGTGACAACCAAGTACGGGGAAGGGGAGGATTAAAATAATGTTTTTTCTGGAATCTGCGCGATGGCGGAGACTATGTAAAAGTGGGTTTTCACATTTTGTTTGAAAAAAAGCTCCGCCCTTTAGACTTGGCATAAAGAGAAGATGTTGGTTTTTCATGATTTTTGGCCATTTGAAGTGGGTGAGGGTAGAAATTAGGCCTTTTGGGGGTTTTTATGTGCAAAAGGGGGTCAAAATGAAGGAATTAGCTCATGAAGGGGTAGAGGTACTTGGCCTAGGTTCATCAGCATGACCAGGTGTCATTCGATCCCTGACTCAAGACTTATTGGCTATAATACCAAGGGGTGGGTATTTATATAATGCTTGGGGTTTATACACCATGGTGTTAGTAATAATAGGGGAAAAGGTAATATAGAGGATTTACATAGTAGAATTAGAGTTAATATGGATGAGAGGGTGAATGGAGGGGAAACCATTTAAGTTTATGTGAAACAAACTTGGTTTTGAGAGTAGATCAAAATGAAAAGATTTTTAGACAAGAAATGTGGCTTCTAAAGATTAAGAACCACCATGAAAGCTTAGTCTTTTCCATGAATCTTAGCTAGTGGGGGAATGTTAGAAATGAAATTGGAGGGGAATGAGGGAAATTAGTCATGCTTCCTGCTGCAATTCGATGAAGAAGAACACCTTTGTCAATTAATTGACTTTGCTTTGATACCCATAGTTACCATCTCTGCAATGGTAGGGATAACCTTTCTGCAACCCCAACTACTTACCCAGCTACTTGCCTAGCATTTTTATTTCTTCTTGGAGGGTGCACTTGGACTTGCAGACCCTGACTTGCATTTTCTTTTCTTTCGCTTTTTCTTTCGCTTTTTCTATCTACCTCTACCCTTATCTCTTCCAAGGTCCCAGATTAAGCTGTTGGGAGCCTTTTCTTCTCTACCTGAACTAGTTGTCTGCCAAGATTAAGCAGTTTGGACAGACTTCTTTCTCTATTCTATAACTGAAAATTGAAAACATGGCATGATCCAGGTTAAACTGTTGGATCATCCACCAAAATTGAAATAAGGTCATCAACATAGAAACACTTTACACACCTCTTGTTCTCTAGGAAATATGGGATCTTTGTGATATCAAAGCAGAGCATATTTGGACTTTCCCTTGCCAATCATGAAATATGAAACCTATTGGTATAGGTATCCAACAGTGGCTCCACATGGGGATGGTTTTTCCTTTGAAAGACCAAGAACAGCAGGTCAGATTGCCTTGCTCTTTGACTGCCCATACCAATCTTGAAATTTGCTGCTTTGATGTGTCAAAATTGTGTGCTTCTTTCTTGGAAGACCTCTGATTCTATTTGCCGTTTGCTGGTTGGTGAATCACTTAGAAAACTGCATTTTTACAATCTAAAATAGAAAATAATATGTACATCTGCATATATACAAGGGGACCTCAGGTTGCACTCATGGGAAATAGTCAAAATAATGCTTCAGCATCCTGCCATTGACAGGACCTTCATCCAAGTCAGTTTCAGTTAGACTTTTGAGGAAGTAAGTGTTGTTACCTTGTACTGCTAGGACAGCAAATGGTCCTCTCCAAAGGGAATCAAATTTCCCATGTTTTCCCTTTTCTTCTCTCCTTGCATCCCACTTGAGGACTTTATCACCAATGCTGAAATCTTCTGCCTTAGTTCTTCTATCAAAGGCCTTTTTTAATTTTTCTTGTAATATCTGCACTCTGCTGAAAACTTGTTCTCTAGTTTGCTGTAAACAGATTATCTGATTGATCCTCCTTTGCATATCATTTGGCTCTGCTTGACTCTCTTGCAGAAGCTTCATAACCGGCACTCCTAGTGATGAAGGAAATTTGGCTTCTAATCCATAGACTAACTCATATGGGCTGGTCCCAATTGATCTTTTTGTTGTTAGTCTATCTGCCCATAAAGCATTGACTAGTTTCTTATGCCAGTTCTTTTTGTTTTCTTCCAGCACTTTCTTTATGATATTTATTAAGCTTTTGTTTGATGATTCAGCAAGGCCATTTCCTTGGGGGTAGTATGCAGTAGAATGGCCCAAAGTAATGTGAAATTTATGGCAGAAGTTCACCATTTTCTTGGATCTGAAAGCAGCAGCATTGTCTGTTATTATTTTGTCTGGACAGCCAAATCTAGCCAGTATGTTGTTTTCCAAAAACTGAATGATTACTGAGTCATTTGCTTGTCTGCATGGGGCAGCTTCAATCCATTTGGTGAAGTAGTCTGTGGCTGTTAAAATCCATCTGTGTTGGCCTGAAGATGAAGGATGAATTTCCCCAATGAAATCCAAGCCCCATTGTTGGAAAGGTCTCTCTGTTGCAATAGGTCTTAAGGGGAGTGGCAGCAACTGTCTTTTTCCCTCAAATACTTGACATTGATGACATGAGGTGGTGAATCTCTTAACATCTGAGAACATGGTGGGCCAGTAATACCCTGCCCTTAGTATTTTATCCACAGTGGACTTCCAGTACAAGTGTCCACCACAGTGTCCTGCATGAAACTCCTGCATGATATTGTTAGTTTCATTTTCCATTAAACAGTGCAGCAATATTCCTTCATGGTTTTTGCAAAGCAGATTTCCATCCATCACACAAAATCTTGATGTTTTCATTTTTAAGAATCTACACTTAGTTCTGGACAGTCCTGGGGGAGCACACAGGTTTTGTAACACATAACAGATATCAGAGTACCAAGGAGATTGTTCAAAGGCTACATTGATCTTTGGAGTCGCCAGCTCTGTTTCACTGTCCAGCTGATTGATATCTAGGGCCTGGAAATTTGATTCTGTCATTAATTTGGCCAAGCCTTGCCCTTTTATTAGCTTTGTAGGTTTTATTTCAATGTCAAATTCTAGTATGTTGGCAATCCATTTTCCTCTTCTGCCCTCTAAGTTTTCTTGGGTGAGAATGTCTTTGACAATAGGATTTGGTACATAAGCCACAACATGGGAATAAAGGATGTAAATCCTAAAGTCTTTAATGGCTTTGACCAAAGCATAGGCTTGTTTCTCCATAATTTGATATTTTAGAGGGGCATCTCTAAGAGCCCTGCTGAAGAAGGCAATAGGCTTCTCATTCCCTTGGTCATCTTTCTGTAATAAAACAGCAGCAATAGTGTGCTGGGAGGCGAAAGAGAAAATGATAAAGTCTCTATTAAACTGAGGATTGGTTAACACTGGGGTTTGAGTCAAGGCCAATTTTATACCTTCAAAGGCTTGTTTTGCTTCAACAGTCCACTTTACTTTTGAATCCTTTTTTAGCATGTTGTTTAATAATCTGATTATTTCTGCTAAGTTTGGGATAAACCTTCTCAAAAAATTGATTTTTCCTAAGAATCCCTGCAACTCTTTGACATTCCTTGGGTGGGGAATTTGTAGGATAGCTTGTATCCTATCTGGATCAATTCTTATGCCATCTTTTGAAATAATGTGTCCTAAGAGTTTACCTTCTTCCAAGCCAAATAATGACTTCTTGGGATTTAAGGAAATACCATATTTCCTGCATGTTAGGAAAATCTGTCTCAAATGTTTCAGATGCTCTCGGTCAGATTTTGAAAAGGGTGTAAGATCATCTAAGTAAATAACTAGGAAGTCATGAATCTCTTTTGCAAAAGCAATATCCATTGCTCTTTGAAATGTTGCCCCTACATTTTTCAATCCAAAGGGCATTTTTACATATTTGAAAGTTCCCCATGGGGTTGTAAATGCAGTTTTGTCTTGATCATCAGGGTGTACTAGGATTTGATTAAAGCCTGAGAATCCATCAAGTAATGACATCCTTGAAGCCCCCACCACTCTTTGGAGAATGTGATCCATCTTGGGTAAAGGGTAGTTATCTTTGAGTGATACTTGATTTAGATTCCTTAAGTCTACACAAAGTCTAATCTCTCCAGTCTTTTTTCTTGTAGAGACTAAGTTGGAAATTCATTCAGAGAATCTGATTGGTGCTATGATGCCAGCTTTGAACATTTTTTGCAATTCCTTTTCAATAGAAGGAAGGAGTATAGGATTGATCCTTCTCAACTTCTGCTTGAATGGTTTTTGATTAGGCTTGAGGGGAATGGTATGCTGAATGACAGAAGTGTCATAGGACTTTAGGTCCTCATAGCCCCATGCAAAAACATCTTGGAACTCTTTAAATAGGTCAATGTACTTGGGTTTTTGATCAGGGGGCAAAGAAGCAGACAGTTTTATTATTTTAGGCTTGTGAATGGTACCAATATTGCATTCTTCAATGGCAGCATTTAATGGCTGCATTTTTGGCTTCCTAGGGATGTCATTTGAATCAAAAATGTCCTATAGCGGGGTAAGGCCTGTTGGAAGGAAATTGTCTTTGAGTTGTATGATTTCAGCTTCAGCGCTGGTCACCTCTTCACAGTCAATTTGGTGAATTTGCTGAATGTTTTCGTTGTTGAAGATAGTTGGATTCAGTAGTTGTTTTGCTGTTCTAGGTGATATTGGATGAACCATTTGTTGAAACAGTATTTGTGATTGACTTGCTGTCTCAGGTATTTGTGATTGACTTGCTGATTCAGTGTCAATATTTAATCCTGCAAACTCTTGTTGTAAGGTTAGAAAATTGTTTATTTGCATATCATCCTCAAATACTTGCCATTCTTTAACATTGTTTGGAATGGAAGGTCTGTACTTGACCTCGGCTGTGAAACAGTTGTTGGTTTCCAGTGGAAATTTGAAAGTGCTGGCAAATGTTGCCAAACTGTGTGCATGAAGATTGTGGCCCCTTGAAATTTTTGTGATAAGGAACTCAGAGAAAGTGTCCAATATTTCAATTACCGCAGACCTGTAAGACCTCAACCTTTTGTCATTGGTGACAAAACTTCCTTTCACTTGTTGAATCACTAGATCAGAGTCTCCCATGATCGAAACCGTAGGAGCTTGTAATGCTTTTACTAGCTTGAGACCTAGTAACAGAGCTTCATACTCTGCCATGTTATTAGTGCATCTAAAGTTTAACCTACAAGCTCTGCCTTCTGCATGGGTTTTCTCTTTGTTATGTATCCAAACTCCAGCTCCTGCCCCTAACTTGTTGACTGAGCCATCAAATTCTAAGACCCACAGGATATCTTGCTTGACAGGAGATTTAAAGATCTGTTCATGGGATGGCAATGTAAGCAGGAGTTGGGGTTTCTTCTTTGGCTTGTGTTCTAGGACAGTTTCATCACTGGATTGAAAATCTTTGACAACTAGAGGAGGGGTCGTGTCCAGTGCTTGACTGATCGATATTTTATGGGTGGTACTTCCTTGATTAATGTTTTGTTCTTGCATGAGTGTTTCGGTCCTAATGTCATTGTTTGAGAGGCTTGCGCTGTCATTGAAGAGAATGAACGAATCTATATCTGAATGGACAGCATATACAGGAAAGTTTTGAGGCTTTTCCTCACTGCTGACCATGTATTTCATGAGTGTTTCTCTATAGAGTCTCTTTGGTTGCCCAAAGACAGAGATGGTGGCATATGACATATCTAATTGCAGGGAGCCTTGGAGTTTGGCTCCCCATGATCTTGATAACAGCATCCCATATTTAGGTGGGATATCAGCGACTACAACATCCATTAGAATGGTTTTGTTGGGGTATTGAACCAGAGACACACATAAATCTTTTATTAGACCTAAACACTTGACTTGGCTGGAGTCAAAGGAAAACAGGTCCTTGTATGGTCTTGTTATATCCAAATTCAATCTTTCCATGACTGCTTTTGGCATGAGGTTATGAGAGGCACCTGAGTCAAACATCGCGTTATGCAGAATTTTGTCATGAATATGCAAGCTGACATAAAAAGGTAATATCCCTGTAACTGCTGTTTTTCCATCTACCTCTGGGCCAAACAGTAATTCCGGAGTGTCATCTAACACATTTACATCATCTTTGCTATTAGTGAGTTGAAGGGATTTCTTAATCTGTTGTTTATAGATGTCATGCTTAGCTAGTTCTGAGAGGGGAATTGCTATCTTTAGCTTGCCAATCTCTGTGCCTAGGTCAAAAGGTTTATCAGCTTGGGTTTTGGAGTTATGGATAGCAGCCCTTTCTTTGCTCATTACATCTTCTTGTTGGTTTTCATCTTGACTTTGAGACCTGCCCCTTTTACTCATGTCTTGAGGGGTAATATCTAAATCAGGGTGAGAGGACGACGTTGCCATAGGCTGATGTAGTGGTGACAAAAGTGTGGTGACCTCTTCAACCACTACTTCTTTTGTAGGCAAGTTTGTTTTGTCATTAGGTTCTGTGACTATGGTTCCTTTAGACTGCCAATACAACGCGAGTTACATTTGCATGACAACAGTGTCATGTGAGCCAAATATCCACGTCAACAAAGTCATGTGAGCCACATACTCACATGAACAGAGTCTAAGCCAATATTGTACAAGCCAAATATCCACGCAACAAAGTCTGAGCCAATGTCATGCAAGCCACATCCACATCAACAGAGTTTGAGTTGATGTCGTGTGAGCCAACAAGCCTTGTTGGCATGCCACATACCCCCATCCCAAGTGCATGGGAAGCGTGAAGTGCATGCACCCCACCCTAGGGGTGCATCTCTGTAGAACACTAATGCAACCAAAGCATAAGGAACATGACAAATCTAAGAAACATGTCAAGGAAGAGCTTCAAGATTTGAAATATTTTAATGTAAATTTAAAATATCATAATATTAGCATACAATCATTTTAGTTTATCATATCCAATAAGCCTAAAGTATCAAGTTATGCTAAGAAAACTGGTTAAAAAAAATCCCATTCATAGTCACACCTTAGACATCCAATTAAAATGGCATGAAGTAGAATTAATTATAGTTGAAAAATATTAAATATTCATCAAAAATAAATTGAAGAACATCCACAATGTAAGAAATTGGTATATAAAAGGTGTTAACACCCAGGTTGTTCCCTATGACTCCCAAGGGAATACGGCCGGGGTAACCACTAACCAATCTTTGGGTTACAGTTCCTAGCCTAACTGCAACCAGAGAGGGCTCTCTATTTATGATTTGTCTCTGTTAAGATGGTGTTTTAGGCTAGCTATTATGCTCAGGTTTTGGTTTATGTTTTGGTTGAAGGATTTCTTTCAGGTCTTATGAGGCAGTGTTCAGATAGTATAATACCATTGGGCAATGGAGTCTGGAGCTGTGAAATGATCTGATACGCTGATTTGGTGTTGTTCTAACTGCAGGGCCTATTGTGTATTTTAAACAGACAAACTAGATCAAATGGTGATGTATGTCGATTCAACAGAAAGCAATTAAGAATTTCCTATTGAACTGGTGGGTGAAGGTGAGCACACTGCACAGGAGCAAAACTTTGAATTCCTGTGACAAAGGTCACTGTGATAGATGCATTCTGAAAAGTGCAGCATTTAAGAATTACACTTACTAGATTACAGCTGAGGAAAACATTGATAAACAACGCAGATTGAACTCAGGTTACTCAATGAATAAATCCTGAAAGCTATTCTTTTTCCTTGTTGCTTAGTATTGAAAACAGATAACATATATGGATTTTAACAGAACAACTAATTAACAGAGAGAGATACAGAGACTTATTGTATGATGAAATACACAGGGATCCAGTAGTTATCAACAGACACCAGAACGCATCCAACACCTCAGAAATCCGAGAAATTCCATTGCTTTGCTCTATTAACTTCTGAAAAGGATTACAGCATAAGAACTTCTTCAGGAGAAATCAACAACAACCCTTGCAATATTATGCGAAGGGGACTTTATAGAAATTTGTATACAAAATATCTCAGGCATTGAGTCATCTGAGAGAGAAAATATCTTCATTATTACGTTCAGAAAGTAGGCAAGGAGTTATTACAATTTTAAATGCAGCGTAAATGCCCTTTATGTCTGTCAGAGGATTGTTTTGACTTTTGAGAGTCACTGAGTCGGTTGCATTACTCTGTTTTAATTCTGGAAATACGCATTTACTTTTGGCTGCGCAGTGCATTCTCGGGTTTGCCAGCTGTGGTTTTCTTTTTCTGCTTTGTTGGCCGCTACATCCGCTGAGTTGGCTCAGCTTTGATTTATGCTGCATGCTGACTTTGCTGAACTGTGCTTTTTATAAAAATTTGTAATAAAACAGAAATTTGGTGAATGCCTTACTGATTACAAAATTCTGTGTATTGCATCTGTCCACCATTCCTGTGTAGGGAGCTGATGCTTGAGGATGGCCTCCATTGTCTCTTCAGCTTCTGTATATTTGAAAAAATTTGGGGCTACATCAAACAAGTGATTAATTTCATTCATTATAAAAAGTAGATTTTCTATCTTACTATAGAAAATCTGCCCTGTAATAGGCCCTGTGTCTTCTGAAGTGCTGGCCTTCTCATTGACCTGTGCTGAGGCAAAAACGTTTACTCTTTTAGCATACTGTTCATGGGTGAATAATTTCCCTCCGCTGTTCAGTAAGCTAGGGAGTCCTCTACTCTGCAACACCTGAAATTTCTCCATGAACTTATTTACCTCTGTCTGCATATCCTGGGATCTTCTGTCCAATGTCTGCACCAGATTTCTAAGAGTAAGAACCCTCTTGATCATTTGAATGGTCTCAGTTCTATTTGTGATTCCAATGGTGGCTAACTGAGAACTTGTTTTGTGGTTAAGCACATTGATCATTCTTGTAGCAACTTCAGGCATATTTCCTAATAAGGCCCTTGATGTTCGGATTTCCTTCTGTGCCTTTGGGATGAGCTCTAGTTGCTCATGGATTGTCTCAATATATGGCCATTGGTTGTTGATGGATTGACCAATATTGGACCATATCATTGCTCTGATCTCAGATATGATTTTATCTAGCTTGAGCTCATTCTCAAGCTCCTTGATCCCGTCTTTAAGGGCCTTGATTTCCCTGGCCTTTTCTCCCACCTCTCTTTTTGTCTTATCATGCCTTTCATTTACCTTGGCCAGCTTTTCCTTAGTTTCATTCAGCTTTGTCATCTGGGCTTCCAAAATTTGTATTTCATTCTTTAGCTTCTGCATATCTAGGCTCTGATTTGTGCTGATGGGTGCTGCTGAAGTAGATGTGGCTGTTTGTTCAGCCTGCTGAGGTGGAGGCACAGTAGTAGGAACGGCCTCCTCAAGATTGATGACTTGAGGAGGGGGCTGAGATGTCTGCCCTTCTTGTGCTTGTTTTAATGATGCTTGTAGAGCTGCTTGTGTAGCTTCATATTGCCCCAATTTTTCTTGTGCCTTCACAAGTTCTTTGTAAATGGAAACTAGCAGGGTAGTAGAATCCTGCTCATGCCTTTGCTTTGCTATCTCATCAGTCTGTGGATGGATAGTGGCTGGAATTTTGACCTTCTTTCTTAGTGCAGCCATGTCAGCATCTCTAAGTTTCAGGATCTCTTGTATCCCTTTGATATCATTGGGATTGTGCCCAATTTCTACAATGATTTCCTCCATGGACTTTATCCTGTTGTCTTTGGCCTGAGAAGAGGCCCTCTCTAGTTCTAGCTGGGAAGCTGTGGCATTCAGACTGCTTGTTAATTTATAATTCTCCAAAGTCTTGTCAGCCAATGAAGCATACACCATTTCGCCAGTTTGCTTATGCAGCTCAATTTTGTCCATAGGGTGTATGTCCTTGGCGAGGACCTCTAGGTTAGTCCTAAGATAGTCAGCAGTGGATTGTGGCTGGAGTGCCGTAGGCATAAAGTGACTCATTATCATTTTGCCTTCACTTACATCAAAAGCAGACATAAGTCTCTGCTGATTGGAAGGAGCCATGTTTAGCAGGTGATTGTACAGTTGTACTTTGATAGGATCACTCCTCCTCTTGATGTCTATAAATTGCTGCTTGATGCTTACTTGTCCTTCTCTCTGCTGGCTGGAGGAGCTGACCTCCCCTCCCATGGTCCTGTCCTGTTCCTGCTGGAAGGAACTTGCTGAAGCTTCTCTGCTGGGTGGGCCCATGCCCAATGCCTCTCTTATTGCTATATCCTCCTCTGGAAAATCATTTAGTCTCTGCCTTTTCTCTCCCTGGTTTATAGAGGATGTCAGGGGAGTTTCTTTGTCCCTTTTTCTAAAGACAAATGTATCCTCCTTTTGAGGGGTTTGGAGGACCGAGGCATCAAAGGTAGTGTCTTGTCTTGTAGGCACCGTTCTTTCAGTGGTCTGAGGAGTCTCCACTGTTTCCTTTTGCTGGGCAGACTGCTCCTGCCTTTGTTCTTCTTGATGTTGTCGCTCTTGCTATTCTAATTCTTCTTGCTGCCCTTGCTGCAGCCCTTCTGCTTGCTGCTGTTGTTTTTGTTGCTGTTCCTGCTGTTCCTGCTCCATCTCTTTGCCTTTGCCTTTTTCTGAGATGTTTTCACCAGTTCTTGTAGCTTGATGTTGGGCAGTTGAGGAGGACGCTGCTGCTCCAGTTTGTGTGCTTGGCAGTGAGGTGACCTGTAGATTTGGACTGGTTAGAGCTTGCTGGCGCTGAAGAGATGGACGTTCTGGCGGTCAGGAAACACTTTTCTGCGGCTGGTGCAGGTTTGGTCGTAATTATGCATGCAGGATAAACGACGATGAATGCGCTCAAAATGGCAAAAAAAAATGAATTTTCGGCCAAAATAGACTTTTTGGTGATTTTGGCGCGAATTCGTGCTGACGTCATCATGACGTCATGAGTGGGGTCGGGGCCGGATGACGTCAGCAGGACGTCATCGGGCCAGGTGGCGGGGTCTGGTTGGTCCACTGGGGCAGTGAGATGGCAGGACAGGTGGACCAATGGCTGGGCAAGGAAATGACAAGACGGCGTACCTGGGGTGACTGGGCGATGACGGGTTGCTGAGGTCACGTAGGCGGGAACGGCAAAACCAGAAAACCGCGGCGGTTTGATATCGCACCGCTTACGGTACGATGGCGGTTTGCAGCAGTAGTACCTCTGACGGATTGTGGAGCCGACGCGTGGATACAGCGTGACGTAACCTTTATACGGCCGTCGGGAGGTAACCTTCGGGCATCGGATGAGCTCCGACGCTATGGTGGCCGTCAGATCTGGAGGAGCCAAATCGGACGATGATCGGAATACTGATGTGACAGGGAGATAGCGTACTTAATTTTCGGACGTCGGAAGGAGTCCGACGCGATCAGGGCCGTTGGAACGGGAGGTATTTGATCGGACGGTTGTCGGGACAAGCAGAGTGACAACCAAGTACGGGGAAGGGGAGGATTAAAATAATGTTTTTTCTGGGAATCTGCGCGATGGCGGAGACTATGTAAAAGTGGGTTTTCACATTTTGTTTGAAAAAAAGCTCCGCCCTTTAGACTTGGCATAAAGAGAAGATGTTGGTTTTTCATGATTTTTGGCCATTTGAAGCGGGTGAGGGTAGAAATTAGGCCTTTTAGGGGTTTTTATGTGCAAAAGGGGGTCAAAATGAAGGAATTAGCTCATGAAGGGGTAGAGGTACTTGGCCTAGGTTCATCAGCATGACCAGGTGTCATTCGATCCCTGACTCAAGACTTATTGGCTATAATACCAAGGGGTGGGTATTTATATAATGCTTGGGGTTTATACACCATGGTGTTAGTAATAATAGGGGAAAAGGTAATATAGAGGATTTACATAGTAGAATTAGAGTTAATATGGGTGAGAGGGTGAATGGAGGGGAAACCATTTAAGTTTATGTGAAACAAACTTGGTTTTGAGAGTAGATCAAAATGAAAAGATTTTTAGACAAGAAATGTGGCTTCTAAAGATTAAGAACCACCATGAAAGCTTAGTCTTTTCCATGAATCTTAGCTAGTGGGGGAATGTTAGAAATGAAATTGGAGGGGAATGAGGGAAATTAGTCATGCTTCCTGCTACAATTCGATGAAGAAGAACACCTTTGTCAATTAATTGACTTTGCTTTGATACCCATAGTTACCATCTCTGCAATGGTAGGGATAACCTTTCTGCGACCCCAACTACTTACCCAGCTACTTGCCTAGCATTTTTATTTCTTCTTGGAGGGTGCACTTGGACTTGCAGACCCTGACTTGCCTTTTCTTTTCTTTGGCTTTTTCTTTCGCTTTTTCTATCTACCTCTACCCTTATCTCTTCCAAGGTCCCAGATTAAGCTGTTGGGAGCCTTTTCTTCTCTACCTGAACTAGTTGTCTGCCAAGATTAAGCAGTTTGGACAGACTTCTTTCTCTATTCTATAACTGAAAATTGAAAACATGGCATGATCCAGGTTAAACTGTTGGGTCATCCACCAAAATTGAAATAAGGTCATCAACATAGAAACACTTTACACACCTCTTGTTCTCTAGGAAATATGGGATCTTTGTGATATCAAAGCAGAGCATATTTGGACTTTCCCTTGCCAATCATGAAATATGAAACCTATTGGTATAGGTATCCAACAAAAGGAAGTTTGCAAACAACATAAATGGATAATCTTGAAAATAAAGCATTTGATCATTGAGATGCTTCTACACAGTATTAATAAAATTGATGAGGATCTCATCTTAGTCAACATGTTTAAAATAACAGAAGTTAAATTTCAAAG
Organism: Pinus tabuliformis; assembly: GCA_031772625.1. Classification (NCBI taxonomy): domain Eukaryota; kingdom Viridiplantae; phylum Streptophyta; class Pinopsida; order Pinales; family Pinaceae; genus Pinus; species Pinus tabuliformis. The sequence goes on from CM062805.1 coordinate 134,866,590, forward strand.
CGCAAACCATTCAGTAGACATGCATTCAAAATCCTCACAAGATCTTAGAACCATTCAGTATTTGACTTTATCTTAGAATCACAAGATCTTTTAGTCACCATTGCAATAAATAAAATTGATTGAGACAATCATGAGCACTTCCATTAGGATATATGCTCCTCAAAAAGTAATAGTTTAGTTAAGTTGCTTAAAGCATGAATCAAGCTTTCATGGTTGAATGATGTTGAGTCAATATCACTCGCATACCCCTGCTTATTTCATAAGGTATTTCTTTTAATAGCATCTCTCTAGAATAGTTGTGGAATATTTGAAAATTTCGGAATGCATTAAATATTTTAATTTTGAAAATAAACAAATAAATATATATTATGATTTCTTGTTTAAGAGGACACTTAAAGATAGGAGGTGGCATTGTAAGATATAAATAGTTTATTGCATATGATGGTTTTGCACATGTCATTAATGTTGAAATTGTTGTCGTATGTTTGAGCCAGCGCATCTTTATGTTGCGTATGAAGAAGTGTTGGGAACAATAATGTCTACAACACCTCTATATATATCTTCGTAAGAACCATTTACCAAAATATATGACAGATCTAAAAATCACATAACTGGTGAAATTGTTAAAAGGTAAAGATATTCAAGATTGCAAACAAAAACAAAATTTCATTTAAATAAATGATGATAGATTCATCTACATAACGTTTAAATACATTAACTTTAAGGTGATGTTGGCTGTGTAATTTATTTTGAAAGTTATATGCATACATGATACCCACTCTTCATATCAATTTTAGTATAAATTGTTTAATACCTTCCAATTAGTAGGGTAACTCATCAATTTAAGGCAAAGGGTGTGCAGTCTTAATAACAATTTTATGTCATCCTCTGAAGTTCAAAGATAAGTGTCACTCATCATCTTTCTGGGCTTTGAGAAATGGTGAATCATATGGAAACACATTAGGTTGGATCATTTTTTCTCAGACAAATTTGCACTATTACGCTTAATCTCCTCTGCTTCCAAGATGAAAGTACAACACTGTTTACTTGGAAGAGATGTACAGATGCATATGAGAGAAGATCAGTGGCATGATCAACTTGACGATGGGGAAAACAGTGGGCTCCTGAAAATGAACTCTTGGCCTAATGATATCCACCCTCGTAGTAATAATGATGCCGACAGCCCAACATATTGTTATTTAAGAAGTGATCCTCATTTACAATATTTGAGTGACGTTTTGACACTGAAAATAATGAGACCATAACCAGCTATCTAAAATGTTATTTAGCCATTCTAAATCATTTATTTGCACTCGAAAACCAAACCAATATCATAGATGTTAAAGAGTAATTTGTATTTACAGTGGCAGGTACACCCATCAGTAAAACCAGTATTAACTAATTTCCATCACTAACACCTCATCCGCCGGAGGAAGAACCAGGCAGAGTTCTCTTTCTCATACCATAAATATTTCAACAAATGAAGACCCTCTGATAAAGGAGGTCATATTCCTAATATTACCGAAGTGTTAGATGATTTACAAAAGAACTTCATCATATTCCAAAGCAGGACTTTGAACATATCAAACTAGACGTATTTTAAACAATCAAGTTCATGCCAAATTAAGTATCCTTCAAAAAAAATTGCTTAAAGTGCAACATCATCGTTTCTCATTACGCTGCAGCTTTAAAAATTTGGAAAAAAATATCAATAATGAATGACATTTTCCCATAATAAGTTCCATTATTAAGACACCTTTTTGTAGCTATTCTCATATAACTGTGTTTGCCTTGTCTATCTTGGGAAATAAAGCTGGCAATTATATCACCTCTGCAGTATGTACATATTTACAGAATTCGTACAAGTCCCCCAAAGAAGCATAAAAAAATTAATCAAAATCGCTTTACACTTTTATCAAGAGGCATATTCACATGAAACAATAACACTACCATATTGGAAAGAGGCTTTAGGGTGTGAGATAAAATATGCTTTAGGGTGTGAGATAACATATGCATTACATAGTAGCAGCAGCTGATTGTTACCTTTCATCAATTATGCATGCTTGGTTGCATAGGGTATCCCATCTGAGGCACACCTAAAGAAGAAACGGGAATTATATGCCCAGGCGAATGACCACCAATACCTTTCTGAGAATATGGACCTAGTGAATGGGGAGATAGCATCATATGGTTGCCCCCTGTTGGAGATCCCATAGAATTTACCATGGTTGCTCCTCCCAGTGATGACGGATACATCATATTTGGAGAGCGACTAACAGCAGAAGGATTATGAGAATTTGTAATAGCAGAAGATTGCTGCAGATGAGGCTGCTTCATTTCTGCCCCATTGACACTTGTTATATCATGTATGCTAGATCTTTTCTTCTCCTTGTTCCCGGAACTAAGCCTGAGGAAATACTTTTGGGCGTGGCTTGCAACTTGAGTAGGTGTCCGTGAGACCACAAAGTTTCTTGATATGCTTCTCCAATCACCTTTGCCATATTTATTCAATCCCATCAAGAAGATTCTGCACCATACAAAGATGCAACAAATTAACTTCAATCCTTTTCTGCAGTACAAATCAAGATGTAACAATTCTTTGTTTTTGTATATAATCGTATAATTGCACCAAGAGAAGCAAGACACTCTACAGCCCAGGGTGGAGGAGATCTATGTCATGTCTAACACTAATAAAACCAAAAACAGAGATACCTATTTTTTTAATTACAATAATTTAAAAATATTTAAAAGTTTAAACCTCTATTTAACCATAAAACCCGCTAATCTCAGTTTTTAACCCATAATAAAGCCCATATTGCCATGATTAATCGTTGGGCCCCTCTGTTGCTATTTCCTCTTACCTCCGCGCTACTCTTTTGCTCCACCACCGTCCATCAAATGCATTCAAATCCAATGACCCTCAGCGATTTCGGGTTGGCTCTCTGTTCGAGCATTACCTGCCCGAAAAATCAGTGTTTAACTGACTTCCCTTCGATACGTGTCAAGATCTAGACTATATCGGATGACCCCTCCCAAAAACAGCTCATGCCTCATAAGAGGTGCAATGAAAATCAAAACCACCTCCCGCATAACGACAAAATGGCCACTGTCCACTTTGCGCCATAATTCAAAAAGTAAATTGTTTTTCCGTCTAAACATAAAAATCACCATTTTGCTTTGTTTCGCCCGTTTTCACAGTGAAACCTCCATAAACCTCTGGGACCAATAAAACCATTGTTTTACATTCCGATACACTCTGGACTCCTTCCAATATCCTTCGAGCTCAATAAAGCCATTGACAACCTTCTCTGTCACCTATGTTTTTCTTAACAATTTCTATGTTTCGCAACTAAAAACTCCTATTCCAGACTTACAAAGAAAAAAGTTTGTATACAATTAGAAGACAAATATGAAGATTATATCAAATCACTTTACTCTGTAACATAAAATCTAAAATGATTTACTATTGAAAAACGCAGTAAAAAAACTTGAAATGCACAATAAAGGTAAAAAGAACACAATAAAGGTTACTCAGCAAGGTCAAAGGATATTCATAGAGTTTAAGCAGTATCAGATGAAAGATCAAATGAAGGGATCAACCAGCGTAAACGATACAAACAATCAAGTAGCTTAAAGGGAAAAATATCAAACAACAAAGCCAGCACAACCTGAATAAAAGGGATAGCAAGAAGCAGTTCAATAGTTGCCCCTATCTTCTTGCATTAAGATATTTCATTTCCTAGAATAAATTTTAATCAGTTTTATGATATTTTCTTAGTTTCAATATTGTATAAATAACTCTCTTCTCGAGTTGTTATAGGTTCAAGGTTCATTGTTCATTGCTTGTTAAGTCGTAACTATTCATTTTACTTTGAACCTGGATGCACCTTTGAAAGAAGCTTTTCTAAACACTTGATGTACTCAGTCTTTCTGGAACCTTAATACAAAGCAGAGGATTCTGAATTTGGTTTTACACTGTTTGTGTTATCCTATAAGTTTTTCCAATTATCAATTATTATGTTTTTCTTCATATGCTTATGACTTATAGAGATATCTAGATAGGAATAATTGTGTCTCAATTTATTCCTATAAACTCCTAAAGTGATCATCTATTAAGAGAATGGATTAATGAACGGTTTGTTTAGCTAATCCCCTCTAATCAATAAATCATCAGTATTTTTTGTAAGCTTAAGTATATTGCCTTGAATCTTTGGAACGTAGTTTAGAAGGTTTTCATACTTATGATTGTTCTGTTTTACAGTCTGGAAATTGTGATAATCATATTATTTTATGTTTTCTTCTCATCACTATTTGATCTATATCACTGTGTAAAGCTTTATAGCGGCCCTTTGCTGAGATATTAATATTATCCAAAGGATTAAGTATTTTAATTCTACATCTGTCTTCCTTCATTGGTCTTCCGAAACTAAAACCAAAAACCCCAAAACAATTATTTTAGATGCTTTGGCATTGGTAGTTGACCTACTACTATCTCAGAGGTACAACAGCTTGCTTGAGGGACATTTGTTTATATGGTTGTAGCCGTAAGAATAACCAATCACCTACATCAAAACTTCTTTCGCTACGATGTTGAACTCCTTGTTGTTTCATTCTATTTTGCGCCAAGGTAAGGTTATCCTTTAAGATTTGAAGATCTTGTTGTTGATGCTTGATGTGATCTTCCACTGCTTGAACCTTCAAATTTTCTCTTAAATATGATGTGATGGATGGTGGATGATATCCATAAAGTGCCATAAATGGGGTCATTTTTGTTGCAGTATGGAAGGAAGTGTTATACCACCATTCAGCCAGAGGCAACCATTTGACCCATTGTCTCTGTTTATCAGATACAAAGCAACGAAAATATCCTTCCAAACATTTGTTTACTATCTCAGTTTGCCCATCACATTGAGGATCATAAGATGAGCTATGAGCTAACTGAGTCCCAAGACAAGAAAATAATTCTGTCCAAAAATTTCCAATGAAAATGGGATCTCTGTCGCTTACAATAATCTTTGGGTTTCCATGTAAATTTTGAATTGTTTCCATAAATGCAGTAGAAACTATACTTGCTTTAAATAGATGAAATAATGCACAAAAGTGTGCATACTTGGTAATTCTGTCAACTATCACCATGATAACACTCTTTCTTTCGGACTTGGGTAAACCTGTGATAAAATCCATTGAAACCTCCTCCCAACGTTTGCTTGGAATGGATAAGGGTTGTAATAGTCCTAGGGTCTTAATTGTTTCAACTTTATTTTGTTGGCAAACTAAACATTCCACCACAAACTTTTGAATATCTGATTTAAGGCCATCCAAAAAAAAATCATTTTTAACCTTGTGGTAGGTTTTTAGAAATCCTGAGTGCCCTCCTAAGGGAGAGGTGTACAATTCCCTAAGAATCTTTTGTTTGAGTTGGGAATTCTTACATAGTTATAACTGATCCTTGTACCATACGAATCATTTTTCCAGCTAAATGTATCAGATGTATTGGGATCTTGTTGTATCTTTTGAATGAGTGCCAACACTTCCTCGTCATTCTCCCATTCATCCCTTGCTTTATTTATCCAATCTGGTTGGATAATAGAAATGGCGCAAAGAAATGCATCTACATCCTCATCATTTCTTGAGAGTGCATCTGCTACAACATTTTGCTTCACTTTTTTGTAGATGATTTCAAAGTCATAGCCCAACATCTTTGTGACACATTTTTGCTGCTCTTCTGAAGATAATCTTTGTTCCAAAAAGTATTTAAGACTATCATGATCTGTTTTTACCTTGAAGTGTCTTCCCATTAGGTAGGGTCGCCATTTCTTAAGTGCATGTAGTATTGCCAATGTTTCCTTCTCATAAATAGTTGTGTCAATACTTTCCTTTGATTAGACGACTTTCGAAATCAATGGGTCTTTGTTCTTGCATTAAAACACCGCCAATTCCATTTCCTGAAGCATCACATTCCACAATAAAGGTTTTTGTGAAGTCCGGTGTAGCTAAGACTGGTGCTTGGCACATTGCTTCTTTAAGATGTTCAAAGACCTTCATTGCTTCTGGAGTCCATGAGAATGCATCTTTCTTCAATAATGTTGTTAAAGGTGTTGTTATTCTCCCATAATTCTTAACAAACTTGCAATAATACCTTGTCAACCCGAGAAATCTTTGTAAGTGCTTTATGGATGTGGGGATTTTCCATTCCTTAATGGTTTTAATTTTGCTAGGGTCTACCTTAACACTTCCATGAGATATAATATGACCCAGATATTCCACCTCTTGTACTCCAAAGAAACATTTGGACATTTTTGCATATAATTGTTTCTCCTCCAATAGTTTGAGCACCATGTCAACATGTTGGACATGATCCTTTCAAGACTTGTTGTAGATTAGTATATCATCAAAAAACACTAACACAAATTTTCTAAGGAAGGGTTTGAAAATTGAATTCATCAAACCTTGAAATGTAGAAGTTGCATTAATAAGGCCAAAAGGCATGACCAAAAATTCATAATGATCCTCATGAGTTCTAAATGTTGTTTTTGGAATGTATTCAGTCTTCATTCTAATTTGATGATATCCTAAACAAAGATCCAACTTGGTGACGTAAATTAATCCATGCAATTGATCCAATAATTTATCAATGACAGGAATGGGAAATTTATCTTTAATAGTGAGCTTGTTCAGCTCCCTATAATGTGGCCACATGCGCCATGATCCATCCTTCTTGTGAACCAATACTACTAGAGCAGAGAAAGAACTTTGACTAGGTTGAATTATACCAGCCTCTAGCATTTCTGCAACCATACATTCAATTTTACTCTCTTGGACATAGGGATATCTATAAGCCCTGATGTTTGGAGGAACACTTCCTAGAATCAAATTGATAGCATGATCATAATCACGAATAGGTGGGAGGCCTTTGGGAGTCTCAAATACCTTGGAATGATTGTCCAAGACTTTTTGAAGATCTGGAGAAATGGATGATTTCGATGTGGGAAACTCTAGTGAACATAAATGTGTAATTATGCGTCGTTGTTCTTTCTTTAGAAGCTTTGTCATTCCATTAGAGCTTATTATCTTTCACGGTTTCCCTATGATACCCCTTAATTCAATTTTCTTTCCTTCTGAAGAGAATTTCATGAAAAGTTCTTGAAAATTAAAAGCTATTGTACCCAAGGATTGTAGCCATTGGAATCCTAGTACAACATCAGCACCACCCATTGGAATGGAAAGCATTGGGCTATTCAATACATATTCTCCCATGGATAGTTTGATATTATGGCACTTTCTTGAGCAATTTATGGTTCATCCGCTTGCAACCATCACTTGACACTCTGGTGTTGGATATAGGAAGCAATTCAATTCTTTGGCTATCTTATAATGAATAAAATTATGGGTACTTCCCGCATCAATCAACACTATGATTTTTTTTTCTTGATATGCCCTTCTATCTTGATAGTTTGAGGAGTGGTAATTCCAGCCAATGGATTACAAGATATGGTCATTTTTTCTTTTTCTAGGGTTTTTTTTCTAGTGTATATCATCTTCTTTTGAAGTTTCTTGTTCCTTTTCTTCCTCCTCTTCACAATCTATGTAAAATAATTTCTTCTCGACACACTTATGACTTTTAGTGTATTTGTTATCACAACTGTAACAAAACCCTTTTGCTCTTTTTTCTTCCAATTGTTGTGGTGTCAACCTTATAGGTTGTGGATGGCTAGGGGCAGCAACACTTCCATCTTTATGATTGTGAGTGGTAGTCTTCCTTGTTGCCATAATTTTTCTTTCCATTTTTTTTGCCAACCTTAATGCCTTCTCCAATGAATCTGGTTCCCAAAGGCAAACCTTATGTTGGATGTTATTTTTTAAAGTCCCTGTGAACATATCAATCCTATGCTCCTCTGGAATATCTTTTACCCTTATATTCAATTTTTGGAAGCCCTCAATGTGCTCCATCATTGACCCCTTTTGTTTGAGATTCATCAATTGGCTAAAAAAAGTGTTGCGTTTTGTATCCTCATAATGTGCTATCATTTCATCCGTAAAAATAGCCCAAGTGAAAATTTGTTTACGAGATCGAAAAATTGCTCCGTTTGTAGTATCCATGTTCTGAGATCCTTGCCATCAAACTTCCTCATATCGATCTTTGAAATATGGTGGTTCTTTGATCCAACGTTAGAGTCTATGAAATCATGATTAACATTTATTTTATTCTCATCATGAGTTTCCTTTACTACCCTTTCGCCATTAGTAAGCATTTCTTGTAGAAACTTTGTCAAATATGTCTTCAAATATTCCATGCATGTCTTCAAATATGTCTTCAAATCGTCCATCTTAGTTTCCACGCAGTCCATCTTATAGCTTCCACGCCATTCATCTTAAGCTTCTACGCCTTTGTTTAAACCATCCATCTTACTTAGCTTCCATGCCTTTTTTTAAACCATCCATCTTAGCTTCTATGTCTTTCTTTAAATCATCCATCTTAGCTTCTGTTACTTTTTGTGTGAGTGACATTTGTTGTACTTGGTCTTGTAATTTTGATATATCATGCTGCATTTCTTCCTCTTCTTCATGAGTCATGCTAGAGCTTTCAGGTTGTTTACTTGGTGTTTCCATTTTCTTTATTCGGGGCATCAATTACCGATAATAATGTTTCATTATGCCCTTTGAATTCCTTCATACTATTTTTTCAAACCAAGCTTATGCAAAAATTGGAACCTGATATTGAATCTGATATATTTTTGTGATTTCAACTCTTCCAGTTCTAAAATCACGACCTGTTGTAGCCCTCTGTGTCCTCTTTCCAATGCCACCAGTCATATCGAAATTGAATTCTCTAAGAAAGATTTATGCACAATCTCCCAAGATGACCCGATTATATACCTTTTCAGAAGAGCAAACTTGTATGAAGTGCCATGTGTCATTGTTTTGACCTTTGGCTCTGAAAAACATATACAAGAAACTATAGTGTGTCCTCTTTTTGTAACTTCTTACGAAATTTCAATATGATGCTTAGAGAGACAGTTATGAAAATTTTCCCACGGTCACATGTTTGGAATGTAATTGGGGGGTCTGAAAAACCCTAACTTCCTCAGACTATATCTCTAAAAATATAGCGAGACAGGATCTGAAATTCGGAGCCGAGGTTCAGACTGATTTCTTCTCAAATGGGTTTTTGGTTTAGCTTCTGAAACTTCGTAGCGAAAGAGATAGCGAAAATTCTACAATGACCTGTTTTAACTTAAATTCTGGATCTTGCAAAAACCCTAACTTCCTCTGATCATATCTCTGAAAATATAGCGAGACAAGCTCTGAAATTCGGACCCGAGGTTTAGCACGATTTCGTCTCAAATGGGTTTTTTTTCACTTCTGAAACATCGCAGAAAAAACGTTATAGCTAAAATGCCACGATGGCCTATTTGGAGCAGCGAAACCCTAGAATCCAAAGCTCTGATACCAAATGTTAGAAAACCAACTCACAAAAAGATTAAAAGATAGATCAACGCCTTAGAATTCAGTCTCTTGAAGGGGAAACCTCATTTACATTACACAAATGAACAATTCTTGGATGATTGAAATGACAAAACCTCCTTTCTATATATAGGAGTCTAAGGGGACACAATATAACCAAGCCGACCTAACAATAATAATATAAAGGCACAAAAATAACTGTAATGGGATTCTATGGTGCACAATAATAACAATATGGGGACAATAAGAGCACAACAATAACAATAAGAGATACAATGACAATAGTCATGGGGGAATCGCTAGTATTATAGGAACCTAACATTCAAAAAACTTCATAGTATAGTCAACTGTAGTCAAACCCAGAGTCACTCTCATCAAGTTAGCATAAGAGCGACTTTAGCTTCCTGATCACTCTCTTGCCTAAAGTATACCTGCGACCAGAGTCAAAATTTCACAGTGATGTGCCAATGTCCATAAAAAACACCCTAACATTTTCAGCAACCTTTAGATTTGAGACTTAAGACCTTCGTGCTACCTTTTTCCTTCGCTTACCGAACCAAATCAGATAGAAGAGAAGAGGATGCTCAATGTTGTGATGTCCAAATGAGCTTCAAAGTCACTTGTATTTATAGGCTTTTAGGGGTGTCCAACAAGGTCCACTTGATGTTGCTGCTACGTTGTCTAAGTATGCATGTGGGTGAAGCCAACTTGGTCCAATATTCATGAGTGGATGCATAAATCAAAAACCAGCGTTTGCTTGTCCGAACGAGGTGATCTTTAGGTTGATTTTGGTCCTCTCGGAAAGAGGAACTCAATGCCGTCATCATCTCCATCAAATGAGTAGTTCAAAGTGGAATTTGACCACAGTTGCATATTTTTAACAACTAGGAGAGCTAGTCAAATCTACATCAAGAGAATATGAGCCAATACAACGCGAGTTACATTTGCATGACAACAGTGTTATGTGAGCCAAATATCCATGTCAACAAAGTCATGTGAGCCACATACTCACATGAACAGAGTCTAAGCCAATATTGTACAAGCCAAATATCAACGCAACAAAGTCTGAGCCAATGTCATGCAAGCCACATCCACGTCAACAGAGTTTGAGTTGATGCCGTGTGAGCCAACAAGCCTTGTTGGCATGCCACATACCCCCATCCCAAGTGCGTGGGAAGCATAAAGTGCATGCACCCCACCCTAGGGGTGCATCTTTGTAGAACACTAATGCAACCAAAGCATAACGAACATGACAAATCTAAGAAACATGTCAAGGAAGAGCTTCAAGATTTGAAATATTTTAATGTAATTTTTAAATATCATAATATTAACATACAATCATTTTAGTTCATCATATCCAATAGGCCTAAAGTATCAAGTTATGCTAAGAAAACCAGTTAAAAAAAATCCCATTCATAGTCACACCTTGAATTAATTATAGTTGAAAAATATTAAATATTCATCAAAAATAAATTGAAGAACATCCACAATGTAAGAAATTGGTATATAAAAGGAAGTTTGCAAACAACATAAATGGATAATCTTGAAAATAAAGCATGTGATCATTGAGATGCTTCTGCACAGTATTAATAAAATTGATGAGGATCTCATCTTAGTCAACATGTTTAAAATAACAGAAGTTAAATTTCAAAGCGCAAACCATTCAGTAGACATGCATTCAAAATCCTCACAAGATCTTAGAACCATTCAGTATTTGACTTTATCTTAGAATCACAAGATCTTTTAGTCACATTGCAATAAATAAAATTGATTGAGACAATCATGAGCAGTTCCATTAGGATATATACTCGTCAAAAGGTAAAAGCTTAGTTAAGTTGCTTAAAGCATGAATCAAGCTTTCATGGTTGAATGATGTTGAGTCAATATCACTCGCATACAACTGCTTATTTCAGAAGGTATTTCTTTTAATAGCATCTCTCTAGAATAGTTGTGGAATATTTGAAAATTTCGGAATGCATTAAATATTTTTAATTTTGAAAATAAACAAATAAATATATATTATGATTTCTTGTTTAAGAGGACACTTAAAGATAGGAGGTGGCATTGTAAGATATAAATAGTTTATTGCATATGATGGTTTTGCACATGTCATGAATGTTTGAAATTGTTGTCGTATGTTTGAGCCAGCGCATCTTTATGTTGCGTATGAAGAAGTGTTGGGAACAATAATGTCTACAACACCTCTATCTATATCTTCGTAAGAACCATTTAAAAAATATATGACAGATGTAAAAATCTAAAAATCACATAACTGGTGTTCCATGCAAAGGCATCCAAAAGTTTGGTGAAAATGTTAAAAGGTAAAGATATTCAAGATTGCAAACAAAAACAAAATTTCATTTAAATAAATGATGATAAATTCATCTACATAATGTTTAAATACATTATCTTTAAGGTAATGTTGGCTGTGTAATTTATTTTGAAAGTTACATGCATACATCATACCCACTCTTCATATCAATTCTAGTATAAATTGTTTAATACCTTCCAATTAGTAGGGTAACTCATCAATTTAAGGCAAAGGGTGTGCAGTCTTAATAACAATTTTATGTCATCTTCTGACGTTCAAAGACAAGTGTCACTCATCATCTTTCTGGGCTTTGAGAAATGGTGAATCATATGGAAACACATTAGGTTGGATCATTTTTTCTCAGACAAATTTGCAATATTACGCTTAATCTCCTCTGCTTCCAAGATGGAAGTACAACACTGTGAACTTGGAAGAGATGTACAGATGCATATGAGAGAAGATCAGTGGCATGATCAACTTGACGATGGGAAAACAGTGGGCTCCTGAAAATGAATTCTTGGCCTAATGATATCCACCCTCGTAGTAATAATGATGCCGACAGCCCAACATATTGTTATTTAAGAAGTGATCCTCATTTACAATATTTGAGTGACGTTTTGACACTGAAAATAATAAGACCATAACCAGCTATCTAAAATGATATTTAGCGATTCTAAATCATTTATTTGCACTCGAAAACCAAACCAATATCATAGATGTTAAAGAGTAATTTGTATTTACAGTGGCAAGTACACCCATCAGTAAAACCAGTATTAACTAATTTCCATAATTGTACATTCCATCACTATTACATCTCATCTGCTGAAGGAAGAACCAGGCAGAGTTCCCCTTCTCATACCATAAATATTTCAACAAATGAAGACCCACAGACCAAAATATATAGTTATAGATATACCTCTGATAAAGGAGGTCATATCCCTAATATTACCGAAGAGTTAGATGATCTACAAAAGAACTTCATCATATTCCAAAGCAGGACTTTGAACATATCAAACTAGACGTATTTTAAACAATCAAGTTCATGCCAAATTAAGTATCCTTCAAAAAAAAATTGCTTAAAGTGCAACATCATCGTTTCTCATTACGCTGCAGCTTTAAAAATTTGGAAAAAAATATCAATAATGAATGACATTTTCCCATAATAAGTTCCATTATTAAGACACCTTTTTGTAGCTATTCTCATATAACTGTGTTTGCCTTGTCTATCTTGGGAAATAAAGCTGGCAATTATATCACCTCTGCAGTATGTACATATTTACAGAATTCGTACAAGTCCCCCAAAGAAGCATAAAAAAATTAATCAAAATCGCTTTACACTTTTAACAAGAGGCATATTCACATGAAACAATAACACTACCATGTCGGAAAGAGCCTTTAGGGTGTGAGATAAAATATGCTTTAGGATGTAAGATAACATATGCATTACATAGTAGCAGCAGCTGATTGTTACCTTTCATCAATTATGCATGCTTGGTTGCATAGGGTATCCCATCTGAGGCACACCTAAAGAAGAAACGGGAATTATATGCCCAGGCGAATGACCACCAATACCTTTCTGAGAATATGGACCTAGTGAATGGGGAGATAGCATCATATGGTTGCCCCCTGTTGGAGATCCCATAGAATTTACCATGGTTGCTCCTCCCAGTGATGACGGATACATCATATTTGGAGAGCGACTAACAGCAGAAGGATTATGAGAATTTGTAATAGCAGAAGATTGCTGCAGATGAGGCTGCTTCATTTCTGCCCCATTGACACTTGTTATATCATGTATGCTAGACCTTTTCTTCTCCTTGTTCCCGGAACTAAGCCTGAGGAAATACTTTTGGGCGTGGCTTGCAACTTGAGTAGGTGTCCGTGAGACCACAAAGTTTCTTGATATGCTTCTCCAATCACCTTTGCCATATTTATTCAATCCCATCAAGAAGAGTCTGCACCATACAAAGATGCAACAAATTAACTTCAATCCTTTTCTGCAGTACAAATCAAGATGTAACAATTCTTTGTTTTTGTATATAATCGTATAATTGCACCAAGAGAAGCAAGACACTCTACAGCCCAGGGTGGAGGAGATCTATGTCATGTCTAACACTAATAAAACCAAAAACAGAGATACCTATTTTTTTAATTACAATAATTTTAAAAAATTAAAAGTTTAAATTTAGACAAAGAAAGAATAAAATTAATAAAAAAAAAAAGGAAAAAAACTGGCAAATATTTATTTTGCAATATTTAAACAACTACTAGAAACTAGCATAGACCCATCTGAACCTTGGGTCTATTAAGCATCAAGAGAGATTAAAAAATGGAGAGGTGCAAACCCCAATATTTATTAAATAGTACATGGTGGTGCAAGAAGATTGAGATTTGTACCTCTGGTTTTTTTAATCCCTGCTGGCATTTCATAGGTATGGGGTTAAGATGGATCTATTCTAGTTGTAGGTGGGGTTTAATACAAGGAGGATGGAAATCAAAGGGATTGAAGTTACTAGATAGCAAATGCTTTTCAAAGCTGACTATACATTTCAGTTGAATATGAAACTGTTTCTTTTCCAGTGCAAATGAGAGACACTAAAGAGTTTTTCCTGCACACTAAACCTATTTATATATTCAATAGCTCATCTGATCAGTCATGATGATAGAGGGAAGCATCAATATATATTCAAGAACCCATCTGATCCGGTCATGATATTATAGGAAAGCTTCAATCTCAATCTGTAAAAGATGAGTCAGGTTTGGTTTCCCAGTCTCCATACAGCAGTGAAGAGTTTGGGCTTTGTGGAGAATACGACTTTTCAGACACAAAATAAGAATTATTAACAAAGGCAAATATAGTCAAAATAGAACGGATGGGATGCATCACAATTTGACGACACTGTTTTCTCCTCAACTCGTCAGAACCACAAAACAATCCTGAACAGTTCATACATATAGCTATTCTTCCCTTGTCTATAATCTGACCACGAGATTGGGTTCATTTGATTACATGACACAAAATGATGCTATCATCCATTCTCAACTAGGATAATCCAAAACTCTCATGTAATGATTTCATAATGATCCTAGTTAAGGAAATAACTCAAAAAATCTTACACATGGATATGGATCCCAATGTTGCAAACATCACCATCAGGATAAAATTGGCAAGGGTCCACAAAACCAAAAAATCATAAAAATGGAGAAAATATCAGCAAACATTGGAAACTAAAAAATAAAAAACAAAACCAAAAAGCAAAAAGTAAAAAAAAATAATAAAATCACTTAAATCATGATTTTTTCCATCAAATCTTGATTTTTTCACACAGTTTACAATAAAATCGAGATGCTTCCAACACTGATGGATCCTTAACCAGAAGACCAAACCATTGTCTTCTACAGGCTACCCAACTAACATTAGTTTTGTTATCAGGTTAAGCTCAACAAAAGAAATGGACTAGGGCACTCCACAAAAACAAATCCACAACTTGACTTATGATAGAGCAACGGCATTCATTAGCACTGACCAACCATCCTAAATCACAATCTAGATAGGTCTGCTTGCCATTAACAATTTTCCAGCTTCTCCTAAGAAGAGCGCAGGGATGCTGTGTTCTCTAGGGCTATAGGAATTCCTGTGTCAGTGAAGAATCCTCCTATTTTAGGCAAAGTCCAACAGCATGACAAAGACTTGACAAGCCCAAATTTGAGAATCAAATCGAGGACAGGGCAAAACTCTGAACTCAGTAGAACTTGATTTATTAAAAAAGCAGGAAACTTACACAAAAAGATCAGGAAATATTAACTTGGCAACTTACGAATCATTACCAAGTCTGACTCAATGTTGCACAGGGATTTCAGCAGAGCTTTGACTTGGCTCACCAGCTTGGAGAGTGGAGTCAACTTGGGAGTATTCACAAAATTATAAAGAGTCCTGATTTTATGACTTTAGAGTGATTGCAGAGACGAAGAAACCTCAGTGTCTGCCCCCAGACACTAGAAGTCGTCTGAGAGAATACTTCTTGCTCCACTCTGATGCCTCGACTCTAGAGCACCATCAACAAAGGACCAGCACTGGAGGGCGTAAACTAGTTAACGCTTTTTCAGAGTAACCACCTAGAAGACATGGCACAAAGGGCCTCAACAATGTTGCAGAAAAGAGACAGGTTAGTGAAAGATCACCAGGTCAGAGAACCCAATCCCTTCCAAGAGGGGTCTCCCAGAAAGTGGCTCGGGAACTTATAAGGGCATACCATCTGTAGCACTCTACCTCTTTCTCCCACTTAGGCTCAACTCTTTTTAGCTCTGCACTCACTGTTGTTTTATTTTCTGCCTCACTAAGAACTGGTGACTTCTCCGCCCTAAGGTGTAGCCCACTATGATGATGACTTCTTCTCCGCCCTAAGGTGTAAACTCCCTAATATGGCGACTTCTCCGCCCTAAGGTGACAACTCCCTAAGGCGACTTCTCCCCGTGACGCAGAGGGCCTCAAGAACTTTGCAGAAAAGGGACAAGTTACTGCACGATCAGCAGGTTGGAAAAGCCAACCCCTTCCAAGAGGGATCTCACAGATAAGTGCCTCGAGGACTTATACCGGATATACCACCTATGGCACTCTACCTGTTTCTCTGACTTCAGCTCACGTCCTTTTACCTCTGCACTTACTATTGTTTATTTTCTGCAAAAGCATAGCCTCCCCACGATATGACTTCTCCGCCCCAAATAGACCGTTTGACCTTAAGAACCGATTATCAAATGATATTTAATTCTGTTCTTTTCCAAAGCCAAAGGCTAGAAACCTAGGGCTTGGTCTGAAAGCACCAATTTATATCAAAGTTTTTCTCTAAAAATTATGGTCAGTGCAAAAAATTCTTCTCAAATTGCGTCAATGAAGAACAATGGGATTGTGGAACTGAACAACTATCCAGGTAAAAACTACAAATCTAGGGCTTGATGCAGAGGCAGCAATTTATAATTTCTATGACAAATTTTGGTCTAAAAATCACAGGAATACAAATTTTTTCTATCATATTAAATTCTCGTAGTACTTGAAGTATAAAATTTTCAAAAATCTCTTTAGGGCTTCATCTCTGTAAGTTATTTCTTTCTTCAAATAAATAAGATACTGGGAAACCAATTTTCAACCGCCATCACTACTGCATAGGATTTCTAATACCAAAAAATCTTTACAGGAAAAACAAAAAGAAGGGGGAGCAGGTGTTCTAACCTGTGCTCTTCTTCAGTCCAGGGCACGCCCTTTTTGCGCTCCTGTTCGGACGCCTTGGCGGAGGGAGCCTTCACAGAAACCGCCTGCTGTTTTGTGAGATCGCCCGACTGATCTGACATCAATTCGGGCGGTGTATACGAATTTTCAGAATAAGCAGGCAAAGCAACCCGGCCGGACTCAATCACAGTCACATCCTCAACAAGAAGCTCGTAATGCCTCCTCACCTCGGCCGGTGTTTTCCCCGGTACGCAGGTGGCCACGTTCTCCCATCGATCTGGCGTGTCTTTGTCGAACTTTGCCAGTGCATTTTCGAACAACTTATTCTGCTCTACGCTCCAACTTGAATCCTCCTCCAACTTCATTGCGCGGATAAACCAGAGCAAGCAGAAAATACCAAAACAAACACGAAAACAAAATCAAAACAGCTGGTCGCGAGATCGAAACGCCTGGTGCCGGCTTCTCTATGGGGTTCAAAGCCGGAAATAGTGCAGACCCTTCTAACGATCTCACTCCGATATAATCGAGAAGACACGAGATTCCAACCAGTGCAAATCCACAAATAACATACAACAAAAAATGAAACCCAGATCAGCCCGACAGTCCATTGCAACACCCAGAGACTTATTAATGCATCATCCCTCCGTCAAATACTCAGTGTTCTTTCTTTTTAATGCCCCCAGCCTCCAATAATTCTACAACCACTAGTGACAATGTCCCTAAAGATCCCTATATTGCTGTAAATATCTGTACCTTACATACAACCCCACGTGCGGCAGTCGCCGCCGACGTTAAGGAAGGTAAGGCACCGCCGTTGGATTGCCGTCTCCCCCACCCGGCCGGCTCTCGTGCACCCCGACGGCATCTCAGCGTCGGCGGAGGACGTGGAGCCGCCGCCAGTGGATTCGACGACCTCGCGTTCCTTCACTCGTACATCACGCGGCTTATGACACTGTCTTCCCTCGATGATTCACCGGTGTCTAGGTTTTGCGCATCGTATCTCTATCACCGGTGTCTAGGTTTAACGCATGGGATCTCTATGGTGTAACTGTCAACAAAATCTTCATCTCATTTTAAACGGTTAGTTATAGTCGCCTCGTGATCAACATGCTATTCAGTGGTTTCTATTTACCTAGGTTTAGGTTTTGTTTATAACATCATTTTCATGTAATTTGGTTAAATTTTATTAATTTAATTGTTTTTTTTTTTTTTTTTTTTTTGGGTTTATTACATCATTTTCAATTAACTATAGCATCATTTTCATGTAATTTGGTTAAATTTTATTAATTTAATTAGATTTTTTTGGTTTTATAACATTATTGAAAATTTAGTTAAATGTTATTGATTAATGAGTAAGTAATAGAGTTTTTTGGTATGATTTTTGAGATTTACAGTAGTTTACATTTTATCATCTAATTTATTTATTAAAAAAAATTGATTACTCTGAATAGATTATTTATTTTCAAGTATTTGAATTTCGAATTTGAGAGAATTTTAAAAGATTGTAGAAAGTTAATTTTGTCAATTCACTTATAAATCTAAATTTTATTCATATTAAAATAATTAATTAAAAATAAATTGATAAATTGATTTTTTTAATTAAAAAAATTCCAATTATATCAAATTTTACTATAATTAATTCATATTTTAAATATTTTACATTTTAAATTTTCTTAAAATTTGGAGGACAAAATTCTATATTCAAAAAACTTGTTAATTAATAAACTCAAACTTGCCATAAGCCTTTTCTTAAATTTAAGAAAAAAGATTGAAAATAAATCAAATTTATCTACATAAAATTTTACTTCTTATAAAATATATTTTAAAACATATTAATTAATAAAAACTTAAATTAAAAATAAAAATAAATATCCTCTATTATTTTATAAGATCTCTTATAACATGTGTTTAAAAAAAATTATTATAATAATTTAAATTTAAAGCCCTCATATCTACTATTAAATTAAAGTCCAAATGACTTAAAGTTTTAGTAGTTTTTAAATATATTATCATTTTTCTCACATGGAAATGGGCTTACCATGATAATAGAATGATAAACTTATAAGAATTAAGTGATAAAGAGATGATTAAATTATCCAAATGATTTATAATGATTTAAGTGATTTATGATAATATAATATTGGTAAATAATTTAATTATTAATATGATTTATAATAATAGATTGATTATTATGTAGGTTTGATAGTGATTTAGCAATAAGATTGGTGGGAGTTTAAAATAATAAGTATAAATTTAAAGTGCAGCTTAACTAATAAATGAGATGGTCATTTTCAGAGCATTTTTCATGATCAATATTATTCATAATCCAATACAAATTTTTAAAAATCATTACTTTAAGTGGTTTAATTTATAAAGATTAAGTGTTTCAAAAAAATTTGTAAGGTGTTAAATTCATTTGTGCATTGAAAAGTATATTTTAAATAAGAAGAAATCATAATCTTACTAAAAATTATTAATTAGACTACATCAAAACTTTGTTTTCAAATTTTTTTTTTCTTTTATTTATTTAAAAATCTCTCAAACAATATATACTAAGAGATTAATTTCATTATTATAGAGTAACATAATCATGAAGCAAAATGATTAAAAAACAATTCAACAAATATGATATAAATATAGCATGAATTTTTAAATAATTTTAGTTTCACATAATTTGATTTTTATGCATAGAAGAATGATAACCATGTGGGATTTTTCCCATGAAAAAATCACTAAAGTTTGAATTAATATTAACCTTAACTTCTTTTATTGTTTGAATTAATATTAACCTTAACTTCTTTTATTGTTAGATTCAAACATAGAGGAGAGTTTCACTACTTGATCTTTCCTAAAAATGGAAGTGGGAAAAAGTAATATTTCTATTAAAAAATGGAATGATTAGTGGAATATCGATTTTACAATAACAATTTGGGTAGTAAAATAGATTACACTATTTATATGTTAATACAATAGTATAGGATTCCATGTGAGTAAGAAATAATGTGATTGATTGAAAGTTTTTGGTAAATTTTGCGTCTTAGATATGTTCTTTATAGTTTTACAATTTCGTTAAGAGTCTTTTATAAGTAATGATTCCTAAAAAAGTTGTAGAAAACAAAATTGTGGAAAGGTAGATCTTTTTATATTGATTATCATTTCTTTAATTTCAATGTTTTTCATGTAAAAATTGCTTATCCAATTATAAGTTAATTTTTTTCTTTGTGTTTGACATATTATGATATATATGGTAGATATTATTATGTATTTGCATTTTTAGATTCTAGATTTATTATGAAGAATAGAGGCATGCTAATGTTTCCATCATAAAGCTTATTAGGTTTGGAAGGAAGTTGGTACATATCTTAGTTCCAACTCCATTTAAAATATTTTTTATTTTTTTCAAAATGTGGTTTATAATAACATAGAAATGACTTTTTGATATGAGATTATACTATGAGAAACATATTTATGTCATTAAAATCACATAAGACTTGCACTTTGAGAGTATATTTATGTCATTAAAATTACATAGAACTTGCCCTTTGTTTTATTTATACCTCAATGAAAGAACTTTGAACCTTCTTTTTAACATTAGTACAAATTCTATCACTTTACAAAATTTAGTATCTAAATTTCAAATGTATAAAAAATACAATTTGTCTTATTACTTTATTTATTAGGAAAACAAAAAGAAACACAATCTTACTTAACTTCTATACAAATATTCATTATTAAATATTTAGGGAATCCAAAGTTCAAGGAAAAGTTTCATTATGATTTCCATTTTAGTTGAAAAGTTTCATTATGATTTTCATATTAATTAAAAAGTTTCATATTACTTAAAAGGTTTCACAGTAAGTTCTAAATTATTTCTGAATTTTTTTACATTTAATACAGCTTCAGTGGGGCTAATGGTTAAGAGCATGTGTTTCCTCCTAAGAGGTCACAGGTTCAAACCCAGAGGGGGTAGAGTATGTATGTCTTCGTAGACTTTAGCAGTCAAATCGCTTGGCTATGGCCTTAAAAATAGATATTATTATTATTATTATAAAAAATATAATATGATAGCCATTGTAAATTAATGTAAAGATCAAAAATATATTATTATTTTTCATAAAATAAAAATAAACAAGTTTTTCTCCATTTAACTCTATTGGTCACTTTGTATTTTATTTTAGTATTGTATATCTTATTCTACTAAATTTTTTTACAAGTTATTTGAGATTTTGTATTTTATTTTAGTATGGTATATCTTATTCTACCAAGTTTTAGTAATTATAAAAAGACAAATACACCATATGAACTTTTCAAGATACAGTCAATGTTAAATGGTCTAAATGTTGTACTTTCTCCGAAACTAAGATTCATCGCAATATATTATCATAATTTTTTAAATTCCAATGTTAGAATGGTTTAATTTTATCATCTCAACCTTGTAAACTAATAATATATATATATTTAATGAAATAAAGTCGTGTACAGTACCCTTTCTTTTTTAAGGTAGAACAAAAATCTTTCCTCGTTTTCTGTTGACCTCATTAATTGAGATAAACATTAATATTATATTAAATAAAATAGAGAGGAGACAAAGTCTAGAAAAGTGGCCGACCTTATTAGGTTATTGTGATGACTGAGGCATGGCAGGTATGTAGAATCTAGGGTAGTTTTCCATCCATTCATCTTCATGGATGGTCCACGTGTGCAGAATCTGACGACACAGTGATGCTACACATGGTCCACGTGTGCAGAATCTGACGACACAGAGATGCTGGCCATACCCCATATATGGCAAACTTTCAGTGACCCCATGGATATCATTCTTCCACGCTCGCGCCGCCCTTTGGAATATTCAATGAAACTAAAGCTTACCATTACTTTATGATTCTAAGAAAGTACTTGCTTTCTCTTTACTTTCACCAATTGGTAAATTACACACAGCCCAATAATTATGCCAAAATCAAATATGACACGTCACCTTGTTATCCAACGGTTAAATTACATATATGCTGGCCTTTCCAATAATGTAACGAAATCAATTAGAGCACGTCATCCCCACTTGCATGTTACCCCTGCTCACCCCACGAGGAATGGTATCCCACCTTTTTAGTCTTATCCTCCAACTTGTTTCCTTTATTTAGGGGACTTTTCCCAGAGGGATCCAAAGAAAAATTATTCCAAAAGAGGAAGGTATGGGTTTTGATGTTTTCAATAGCGTATTCTTTAGCAACACGTCAATTGAAATTGCATTGATATTGAGATTTTGATGATGGTAGTAATATTTCGATCGAAAATAAATTTTATATATATAATGACTCAAAATATAATGATTAGATAGAAATTATCATTTAATTTTATATAATATAATGACTCAATAATTTATAATAAAGATTTATTTGAGTTTATTTATTATTATTTTATATTTATCTTGATTTAGTATATAGGATTAAAAAATTTTAGATGCAAATTTCTTAGTATAAAATTTGAGAAAAAGTTTACATTTATAAATATTTGATATTGATTTAATCTTTTCAATATTTGATGGATCTAGAACTAAGATGAATCTAAAATAATTTGCATTTCAAACTATAAATTGTTATAATATCTTTTTAATGTTTAAAAATTAATATTTATTTTCTTTTATTTTTCTTAAATTAAATTACAACTACATAATAAACAAATTATAATAATATAATATTTTATTGTTGAAATTATATTTGCTACTTTTAGTTGTAATAAGTAGAATGCCCATATGAGTAAAATAGATCTTAAACTTTTCATTTTTTATCTACATCCTTAAATTCCATGATTACAACAAACCAATATGGATTCATCTTAACCTCCATCTATAAGTAACAAGAGGATATTTATAGTTGCAAACTTTTCTTCAAGTTTTACATTTAAAAAGAAGTTTGCACCAAAAAAATAATTGTTTCCTCTAGAAATTTGATAGACAAGAGATTAACATGAATACTGTTATCACAAAATCACTACTGAGGGCTGCAACCAAGCAAGATTTCATGTAACTCTTTCAACCTAACTTTAGATCAAAGATTAGCCTCTTTGATCAGAGAGGGCTCTCTCACAAACTCTTAATAAAAATCCTTCACTACAACAGATGGCCAACTCTTTACTCATTCATGAAAGCAAAAGCTGGTTGGATACATATCAAACTGGTCTTCATTGGGCTATGGAGTCTCATACACTAAGTAAACAAGAAAACATAGTCATTTCATGGAAGTCAAGGCTCTTTGCATTAAATGTCCAAACATATTCCATAAAAACCACAGCTTGCCAAATACACAGGAAGTCAGAGCATAGGATATGAATTCTGAGTGATTGTACTATAACAAGACTGTAAAAGAACATATAATATAAAACACCACCATTATATTTGAACACAATAATCCATCGAGAATCTTGAGAAGAAATCAACACTGTTTTACTATTACTGTCACAAGTCTTACAATGGCCCAAATAACTCTGTTTTTGTATAAAATGTCCAACCTTTTTTACATCAGAGTCATTTCTATATATAGCAAACCAAAATACTACTACCTGAGACTCCTCAACAAGCATGAAGGGAGCTCGGAATTCTATCATTAATTATCTTATCTATATCTTAAACAAACTAATTAATTACAAAGGTATTGTGCTGCGAAAACAGAGGGTTCCATTCCCATTGAAACTTCAAGTCTATCTCCTCGTGTGCATTGATGCGTTCTTGAAATTTGACACCTGTAGCACTTCAATAATAGCCAAGCCAAGCTGGAAGAACATTCACTGAATGAGCAGCTTCGGATGCCTGATATATGGATGATTCATCAACTGATAAGAATCTGTGCCCTATGTTCACGGTCTCTGCCTCCCATTAGTGTTCATGCATTTAAGATTATGCTTCAAGCCATTTAATCCTCTAATAGTCACGTATGATGGAAGAAACCTTATGATCTGGCCATCTCATAAACTGAACAGGTGTACCACTCAACACCTCGGCAACCCTACCAGAACCCTAAAAATTCGGATATAAAGTGAAAACTTTAACAAAAGACAAAATTTCACCTTTTCCTTAAATACTTACACCTGGCACCTTTTTAAACATCTGAATGGCTTTATATAATCTCCATGCTAGCCTCGAGTCATCCCTTTAAGATTCGCTGACCTCAGCATCAATCTCAAATTTTTCATATAAACAGTCATCTACAGCAGTTTCGTAGCGCGCTACGAAACTGCTGTAGGTAATCAAAATTAAGCATATGAACCTTAAAGCAACAATGACTTAACTCTGTGATCTCTTCAGCTATTTTACACAGGTGTAAGGACTTCAAAAAGTTTCAAAAAGTTTCAAAATGATGACAGCCAAAATTTACCAAAATTTGGAAGGCAAATTTCCCCTTGGATCAATTAGCTAGTTTGCCTAGCTTCCTTTTCAAGCTGCTAACTTCTTCCTTTAACACCTTGTTTTCTGCTCTTAAGCTTGTATTCATTTGTTTCATGATTTTTGCCTGCTTCAGAGCTGGCACTGTCCACACATATGCATCAGATACTGAGTCAGTTTGGCTAATCAAACTTGTTCTGCCTTTCATTACAGCCTTTTTATAATTTGTATATCTTACTGCCCTTTCCTTAGAAACATTTTTAATCTGAGGTATTTCTTCCTTTGTTGCTCCAGCTTGTTTCTTGATAGCAATAACATTTCCACTTTGACTGATGATAACCTTATTATTCTTGTTCTTGCTTTTGGCTGCTTGAACTATTCCGGTGAAAACCTCAAGTACCTCTGTCCTAGGCACTTCTAATGGTGCCTTCTCTTTCTGCGCTTTCTCCACTTCTTTGATTTGCCTTCTTGTAACTGGTCTGCGTGGCTTAAAAACATATTCTTTACTTGGCTCTTCAAATTTCAATCTTTTAGAAGCCCTTGATTTTTTAGAACTTTCAGGTGAGGACTGAGTGAGGTCAATATGCATTGGCTGCCCCGAGTGATCTTGCTCAAATTCTAGTGGTTCAATTTGTACTGGCTGATCTTGCTCTAGTTCAATGGCTTCAAGTAAGTCATTTAAACTACCTTTTGAAATAGGACTTTCTTCCACAGTAACTGACTTTCCTTTCTCCTTGTTTAGTTGACCTCTGGTTCTCACCCTTGAAATCTTTTCAACTTCACTTGATTTAGTTTCATCCTTCTTTTTCTGAATCTTCTGCTTTGATGACTGAGGTGTTTCCTTAGATGATGACTTAGGAGTTTCCTTTTCTGATACTCTAGATGGCTTAGGAGTTTTCTTCCCTGATGCTTCAGGTGTCTCTTTAGCTGCCACAGACTTCTCTGATTTCCTTGATTTAGTTTTAGGCTGCTTATGGTCTGTCACTTCTCTTCTAAGTTCAGCCAAAGTGGGTTCTTCACTCCTTTCTTCCCTTTCTCTCACAGGCAATGGAGTGAGGCCTGTTTTGCTTGGGAAGCCGGCCATAAACACAAATGAATCCCAATCTCTACCAATTTTTTGTAAACTATCCAACACCAGCAACTTTACTAGACCATGATGAAAAAGGGATGTTTCACAACTATCTTTCTTTAACTGAATTTTATCACACATTTTGCTAATGCTCCTGAACAAATAGAAAGGTATGTCTATTGAAACCTTACCTGTGAAATGTAACAGAAGTTTGAAGTGGTAGGAGTAAACTTTATTGTACCTACCCTCGCATGTCAGGTATTTCTGGATGCATGTGAGGAGCGTAGCATAATTCTCTTTTATATAACTCCTTGGCACCGCTTTGGTGAGGTCTTCATCTACATAAGGTTCCTTCAAAAACTCTTTACAGGGACTCATGTCGAACTTGAAGTTTTTGAACCATTCTTGGCCACCCCTCGGAATTTCAGTGACAGTGGAAATAACTTCAGGAGACACCGGAAACTCTAACATTGCCACCTTCGAATTCAGTCCAGTGAAATTTAATGCGAAAGCCTTCGTCACCTCTGCATGTCCTCCCTTCAATTTTTCGCAAAACCGCCAGCAGCCAGCATTTCGAAAGGCTCTTGCTACACCTTCATCCCTGAGAGTAACATCTAACCCCTCCGGCTCTGTCCTCACACACTTACCGGATCGGTGTTCCCTCCTTTCCATCTTGCTTTGAATATTTTCACACAGGAAACTAATGGTAGCTTGTAGCACGAAAACAAACTTCGGCTTTGGAGTGCAGGCTCGCTTGCAATGGTCCCTTTAAATAAGAACTTGGGCTTCTCATACAGCAAACATGTTTACACATTATGAAAAACCCATTATGATATAACCATCCCTTGTAAAATCCCTTAAACTGACACTCAAATGCATGACTCTGGACCTTATGGCGGAATGATGGTTTATCAAGACCTGGAGAGGACGTAAACTGACAAACATGACCGGACCTATGACTCACCCGTCCCGGATTTGACATTGCAAGAGAAAATGCTACAAACACCCCGAAACCCCGATTTCGTAGCGCGGACAGTTCAAATTTAACAAAACGCGCTACGAAATGGCTGCTGACAGTACGCTGCGAAAAGACAGAATCATCATTGCGCAGCTAAATGGACCAAACAAACATGCGCTGCGAAACTGCGCAAAGTACTAATGACATGACAGGCTTTAACTAACAATGATGGAGGCTATCTAATGATCTTTTCTTTACACGAATTCACATCAATACCTTTTGAAATTCAAATTTCAAATTGACATACACCAATAAACCTATTCACAAGACTTAAAACCTTTATATGAAACTTATGGACAACCTTATATACATGAACTATAGTTCTGAGTGATAACAAATACCATGGATCTATGTTGATTAATAATAATAATAATAAAATTAATGTTTTATCTAAGTTATTGTTTATTCTAGTGTAACATTGCATATTGATTAATTTAATAACTTTATTATATGCACATCACAAACTCTTATATTTATCAAAATAATCTTTAATAATTCATAAATTTACTGATGTATGGTGTATATATAATTTATTATTGATTTTGTTTAAATAATATCTTATTCGTTTTATGATTTATCATTTTTTTACTATGTAATAATCATTGATAAATATGTTACTCACGGGGTGTAGAATACACGGGGATGGGTGTACTGTTAAGTCACTCTGTGATTTGAAGGTCACCAGTTCGAAACTCTGTAGGCAAAATTACAACCATGTTAAGGGTTGGTGTAGCCCATGCTAGGTGTGATCCTTGGGTGATTTTGACAGCTTAGATACCCCTAAGTAGTGGTTTGGTTTCTCAAGCCATGGGTAAAGCTTAATATTATCTATAGAGAACTCAAACAACTTGACAAACAAACAAAATATTATTTATAAATGTATACAATATATATCTCCCAAATTTTCCTACTAAAAAAATTGATTTCATATATATTTATCCAATATATTAAAACCAGTAAAAAAAATCAACTCAATTGATACGTGAAATGCTTAATGGATTTCTTCTTAATAAGCATGAATCTATGTTTCCTATTTAATTGTTTTGTATATAGAAAATAAAATGGCCACTTATATGTGTTATTTATATTCTTCTCATAGAGTGGAGAGAATTTCTACATCCCATAATGTCTAGGTGGGAGATCCACTAGCAATTTCAATATGATACTAAAAAAAAAAATGTGTTTCATATATATATGAGGAGGATAGAAGGAGAACAATTACACCTCTTCATTTTAAATAGGATTCTTAAACTTTAAGTAAACAAAATGAGTATATGAGAGGGCTTTAGCAATTTCAATTAGAACATTGTTGAATATATCTGCTGATTATATGTTCTAGCTACTAGTTATTAGGTAGTTTATTTAGTCGATAGTTTTGGTAGTGTAGTGCATTCAATGCACAAGTAGTAGTTTGCAATAATGAACTAGATCATATCAAATAAGGTGTTAGAATGAGTCAAACAACTGGTTTTATATATTCTTTATGTAACCAATTTTTTATGTGGTATAACAAAGTGGTATCATAATGTGAGAAGAGCTATGAAGCTCCACTAGTTTTTTAGTCTAGGTAACTACGTTTTCTGCTGTGATTTTTTACTCTTTCTCTTAAATTTGACATTGTATCAGAGCCATAGCTCGATCCATCAAGTTGAAGATAACTTCTAAAAAAGGAGTTTGTTTTGAAGATGATTTTTGTATTGAAGATTTTATACTTGTCTCAAGTCGATCCATAGATCTGCCTAGCCCGTGAGTAAGGTGCGACAACTACCATTGATTCTTTTTGCAGGGGCTACTATTTGTGTTGTAATCTTTGACAAATTGTTTTCAAGAGAGGAGAAGCCACCAAGTTTTTGAAAGGAGAATCCCAAGAAGGGTCGCCAAAGCTATAAGTTGTCCTTGTTGAGTTTCATAGGGAAGAACCCCTGCAATGTTATTTCTCTAACCTGCACTACATCAAGAGACCCAAGAGAGCGTCATAGCTTGATCTTGCCATCAAGAGATCTTTTTAGCTCGATCTCACCATTAAGAGAAGGAGAAATTTCCATATAAGGCAACAAAAATAAAATAGAAAAAATCACCCTATACACCAAACCCATAAATTTCGATCATTTTTCTTTATAGAGGAGTCATCGTCAAGAGAGGGGTCATATATGCCAAAATTCAAGCCAAGGATTCTTTATGGAGTTGTTCCTCCATCGTAAGTCTAAGTTTCTTTATGGAGCCACTATCAAATCTGCTTGCGCTCAGATTTTTTTATGGAGTTGCCACCATAAATCCCATTCAAAGTCTTATAGGGAGAAACCCTAATCATGGTTAGGTTTTTTTGTAGTTCTCATAGCCATCATTGTGAACCAAGTCCACTTATGTTGAGGTTTTAAGTCTTATGTTAGGGTTTCAATGAGCTGTCAATTGGGGAGAAACCCCCCAATCCACAGTGAGGGGGAGTTGTTACAGAAGTCAATCATGGCTTCCACCAGTAATCAAAACACACTAGGTCCCATACTAAATGGTACAAATTATGCAATGTGGGAAATTAAGATGAAGATCTTTTTGAGAAATTTAGACTTTTGGGAAGAAATAGTCACAAAATATGAAGAAATTGAAGCGAGAAACTTAGTAGCAATGAAAAATTCCCAAATAAATTCTTCAGTGGAGATAAAAACAAAGGATTCAAGAGCACTATGGAATGTGCATAATGGATTTGAAGACTCCATATTCCCTAAGATTGCACCAACAACTAGTGCTCATCAAGCTTGGGGAATTTTGGAAAAAAACATACCAAGGCACAAACAAAGTCAAGAATGGAAAGATTCATATCCTCAAGAAGAAGTATGAAACTCTACAAATGAGAGATATTGAAACAATAGATCAGTTTATGACTCAGGTCATGGAGGTAGTAAATCAACTTAGAACTCATGGAGAGGATGTCATCGATGAAAAGGTGGTCGAAAAAATTCTCAGAAGTCTCCCACCTTCATTCAATATCCTTGTAATAACCATAGAACAAAGTAAATATCTGGCCCAATTTTCAATTGAAGAATTGACAAGATCAATGTTAAATCATGAGTCGAGAATTAAAGGTAGAAATGACTCATTAGAAAATGCCTTTCAAACTCAAGCCACAATTAGTAGAGGAAGAGGTAGAGGTAATAGAAGAAAAGGAAGAAGAGGAAGAGGATATTATAGTAACAGAAACCATGCATCAAGTCAATATGAACAACCATAGGATCAACCTTAAAATCAAAGAGGAAGGGATATAAATAATAAAGGAAGAGGAAGGATAGACAAATAAAATATATGGTGCTATTACTGTAAGAAGTATGACCATTTTGAAAGTGAATGCAAGAAGAAATAGTCAAATTTGAACAAAGGAAACACAAATATTTTAATCACTATGAAGTTACAACATCTTCCATGTTTATTTCTAGTTTAGTAGCATAAGAAAACAACAATGAAGATATCTAGTTACCGGATAATGGCTACAATAACCATATGATAGGTAACACAAATGCTTTTTCAGTTTTTGATGAAACAATTAAATCTTAGATTAAATTATGTGATAATCATCTTGTTAAAGCCTTAGGAAAAGGTATTGTTACAATTGTAAACAAGCAGAATTAAAAGAAGGACATTCATGATGTCTATTATGTACAAATACTAGAATACAATCTATTAAGTGTAGGACAAATGAGTGAAAATGGTTTTGAAGTCAAGTTTAAAGGTCCTACTTGCATAAGTCTTGACAAGCCACCCAGTTAAAGAGTCATATCAAGAATCAAAATGACCAAAAATAAGATGTTTCCTCTAGTCATGAGAAATGCCAAGCAATCATTATCATATGCTCAGTTTGTAACAAGTTATGATGAAACTTGGTTATGGCATCTTAGATATGACCATTTAGCTTTTTATAATCTTGAACATTGCAAAAGAATTCTATGGTACTAGTTCTACCTATGATAGATGTCCATCATAATCCATGTGAAAGTTGTATCCTTTCCAAACACCAAAGAAACAGTTTTCCAAATGCTGCCATTTATAGAGCCCAAAGTCCACTTGAGCTAGTACACACAAATGTTTTTGGTCCAATGAAAACCTATTCAATAGGAGGAACTTTTTATTTTCTAACCTCTATTGATAATTTTGACATAATGACATGTGCCTGCTTCATCAATTTTTTTTTTATGCATTTGAATAATTCAAACAATTCAAAGCCATTGCAGAGAAGTAAACTGGCAAGGAAATTAAAGTATTAAGATCAAATGGAGGTGGTGAATACGATTCTAAAGAATTTGTAGCATATTGTAAGGATCAAGGTATCAAAAGGAAATTTACAACAAGGTATTGTAGAAATTAGGCTATAGATTTGCAACTTCTCAGATTTGCAACTTCTCATGCAGCTTTAATCAAAATCACAAGACAAAAACCTACACAATTGCTCTGCGAACATTAACTCATAATTTAGAACAAAAGTCTCATACATGCAAGAAGAAATAACACACATGCAACAAGTATTTTTATATGGGGAAAGCAATCTGCTAAAAACCCCAATGCCTGCTTGCATTGATCAAATGAATAGACATGTATTACAATTGCTTTGCTCAACTGAGCTCACCCTGCAAGTGCACAAACTATTTATATGCTCATTGAAGACCTTTGACCTAGACTTAGTCAAATTTTTCCTTAGATTGAGCTCCTATTTCCTTGTGTCTTTCCTTGTGTCTTTCCTTGTGGAAGTAGCCCCTATTATTTAGGAAATTCCTATCATTGAATTGTGTAATTCCTTAGGTTGATCATCTGACTGCATCCAATGCCTGTACACTCAAGACTAGTCTACAACTGATGTTACATTTCCTTGGAATCTCCACCTCAACTGGGTAACTCAAATTATATGCATCCACTACCTATTTTGGGTTGATTAATTAGTTAACTGGATGATCATTGAGTTTGACTGAGGTCACATTGCTTAACAGACCTTCCACTAGTTCCTTCAAAAATTGGAACTCGTTTAACTGAAAACAACCTGAGATAATTGTCCTTGATTGCTACAAATTAGCAATCACACATGCAGAGCTGAACTCTAACTCCTCCAACTCGAATTTACTGAGTAAACTAGGTGACACAAGCCATGTCACACACGTTAACATCATCCAAGTTGTCTACTGATGTGGAAATTTGAATTTTTTCAATTTAATCAAAGGCAAAATCAAATTGAGAATTTCTTGTTGCATTTTTCAACACTCCCTGTCAGCAAGAAAGGGATTATCAACCACCCCTGTCCTGCACCTATGGAACTCAAAATTCCCTCTTGACAAGGCCTTTGTCAAAATGTCATCATATTGTTCCTCTATTGGAATGTACTGTAACAACATTATCTTCCTTTGCACACACTCCCGTAAATGGTGATAACAAATATCTATATGCTTGGATCGATTGTCAAAACATGATTCTCGGAGAGCTTGATGCAACTCTAATTATCACAGTAGATCATAGTTGGATCCTTCATCTCATCAAATAATCCAATATATATCTTTCTCATCCAGATCTCGCCACATGTTGCTTGACTGGAAACCATGTGTTTTGCTTCTGTCGAGATGAGTGCCACAGATCTTTACTTCTTGCTATACCAGGAAACAATTGCGGACCTAACACTCAAAATTCCACCTGATGT
This sequence comes from Pinus tabuliformis, assembly GCA_031772625.1. Taxonomy (NCBI): domain Eukaryota; kingdom Viridiplantae; phylum Streptophyta; class Pinopsida; order Pinales; family Pinaceae; genus Pinus; species Pinus tabuliformis. Next base: position 134,898,720 of record CM062805.1, read on the forward strand.
ACTTTTTTGGTCTGATTGACTCCCCACCCAATATGCATTTTTTAAGCCACACAACTTCACTTCCTCTGTCTGTCTGTGCCATAGTCCAAACTGGGTAGTGCCTTTGAGGTACCCTAGAACATGCTTAGTTTCCCTCCAAAATAATTCGATTGGCCTAACCATAGCTTGGTTCAGCTAGTTGACTGCATAACACATATCTTTTCGTGTGTTCACAAGATACATTAGTGAACCCACTAACTGTTGATAAACCATAACATCTAGTTCCTCACCTACAGTGGCATCCTCTTTCCTCCAATTGGTCGCTAAAGGTGTCTCCATGGGTTTGCAACTGTCCATGCAGAACCTTTGAAGTATCTCGTTGGCATACTTTCCCTGAGATACAAACAATTCCCCATCACCTTGCCATATTTCCAATCCGACAAAGTAGTGCACGAGACCCATTTCCTTCATTTCAAACTCTCTTACAAGATCCTCTTTGAAAGATCTAATCAACTGCTCATCACCAGTTAAAATCAAGTCATCAAAATATAAGAAAATAATCAACAATTTACCTTCTACCAAGATATGATAGAGGTTTGCATCCACTTCACTTTTGGTGAAGCCCAAACTGGTAAGATAATTATCTATCATGGTGTACCAAGCATAGGGTCCTTGCTTGAGACCATACAATGCTCACTTGAATCAGTACACATAGACTCCTGATCAAAATTCTCAAAGCCTTCTGGTTGCTTGATATACACCTCCTCTTCAACAACTCCATTGAGGAATGTTGTTTCTACATCCATCTGGTGCATCGTCCACCCCATCTGTGAAGCCAAAGCAAGAATTGATCTAATGGATGAGTACCTTGCTACAGGAGAAAATGTCTCCTCATAGTCAATCCCCTCAACTTGAGAGTACCCCTTGGTCACAAATCTAGCCTTGTACTTTTCTATGATTCCATATACTACATGCTTTACCTTGAAGATCCATCTCGAGCGACAACTGATTTGTCTGCTGGTCTTAGGACCACTTCTAAAACACTATTATTTAAAATGGATTCATATTCCTCCACCATTGAATCAACCAATATAACCAATATAGGTTTCTCTACTGCTTCCTTGAAAGAGGATGCCTCAGTCTCTACAAGCTCAGTCATTAGAGCCATGTAGCCAATGTACTGATATGGTGACCTTCTCTGCTTGCGCTGATTTGAAGGAGCACCCACATTCTCCCTTGCATCCTGTCCAAGTCTCTCAACTTCTCTAGTCCTTTTCCTACCTTCTCTGGATGGTTCTACTTGAGTGTTTGTGTCCACTCTATTCTCCTCAACTTGTGGCTACTCCACAATTCCTTGAGGCTCCTCCTTTTTGGAGCTAAAATCTCCTCTTTTGGTGGGATCTAAAGCTCCCTCTCAAGAGATCACCAAATTGATTTATCTTCTTTAAATTTTACATCCCTTTGTACAATTGTCATTCTGAGGGATGAAAAGTTCACATGGTAGTTGTGGGGAGTTTTTGTGTAACCAAAAATACCCCTAATTATGTTGTCGTCTCTAGATTCTTCCTCAATTCTTTGGAGACATGGTTGTAAACATAGGCTCCAAAAATACTAAAGTGTGACACATCTCACTTTCTCCCCAAGAAATCCTCCTTCGATTTAATCATGTCCATAATCCGACACGGACTTTGATTATGCAAATTGACTGTTGGGTTGCATGCTGCCCACAAATGCAGAGGTAGGAATTGATCATGCAACATCTCCCTTGCTACTCCCACAATGCTACGACCCTTCCTCTCAGGAACCCCATTTTGTTGTGGCTTGTGGGGTGCTGTCAAGTCTCATCAAATGTCTTCTTTTTCATAGAATTTTTTAAATTCATTCGACACGTACTCACCTCCTTTATGTAGAATTTTTCCTACAAACCAGCTAGATTTGATACCATGTAGAACTTTTCCTACAAATCAGCTAGCTCTGATACCATGTAGAAATTTCCCACCTGTAGATCACCTAGTAATGCAATGTACTAAAGCAAAACACTTGATCTACTTCTACAAACAATTTAGCAGAAGCTTAATCGAACATGAGAAACATCAATAAGAACACATATAACTGACATGGAGAAATCAAACACACATAATACAAAAGATATAACCAGGGGAAAGCACCAGCCTAAAACCCCATCTTTGTATTATCATACAAGTGGAAATATAGTCTGGATTACACAAAGCCTTAGCTCGGAAGCTATCCAACTCTTAGTACAATCCTTCTGCTACTCATAGATAGTTAAAGGCTTCTCACAAACCTTCTCCTCTATCCTCCAAGCCTCCTATTTCTATGCACAGTTTTCCTAGGTCCTCCAGCTACAACCTGTGTGATTTTCACCTCACACACAACACTGACCTTTGACCTCTGAAATAAATGCACAAACCTGAATGAGATAAATCCTCATCATGGATGAGCTTCCTTTATAGGAAAAATATTCATCCAACTGATAGTACATTGTCCCTTCTCTGATCTCAATTGGGTCTCTGTCTGAACTGACATGCATGAGTTATCCATGAGTGAATACTCAATTATCTGAAAATAATAGTTGTCACATGCATGCAAGCATCAACAAACTATATCTCATTAATTTAACAACTTGTTAAATTAATCTAACTGAACTTGACTAAATTAAACTAAGTCAACTGATCCTCTCAATATAAAACTCATCCTTAATTCCTCAATTAGTGGAGCAAATCAATGACACATTCCCCAATTAGTGGAGAAATAATTGCATGCTCTCACAAAGACTTCAAGTTTAATTTTCCATAACTAATTAACTCATGGAGATTAATTAGTTAATATTTTAAACTACTAGTAAAACCAAATTCGTTTTTACTTCCTATAGATAGACCAGGGACTGCTATAAATAGGAAGGGACCTAGAAATGCTATTTTTAGAAGATGTTGTTTTTAGTAGTTTCACCTCTCACCCAAGGTGGCCAAAATACTCATTGGCCAAACTGCTATTTTTAGAAGTGCTATTTTTAGCAATTCTATTTTTAGCACTTCCTAAATTTAGCATTTCTTGTTGCACACTTTTCAACACTCCCTCTCAACAAGAAAGGCTTCCTCTCGAACCCGATCATGTAACTCTGGAATGTTTTGCATGCAACACATCTACCAAGTACGGTTGCTCCAGTAACACTTGGAAAAAAAACTCCCAACTGGCCACTCTGTTGAGCTAGAAACATACTCTGATGTTGAAGCTCTACCTGTTGCTGGCAAGTGCTCCCTCTCTGACCTCTACGCTACTGCAACATCTCCATGCATCTCGCACTGTTGCACCTGTTAGGACTCAGAATTGACCCATTTTGACCTTATATTTTTGCCATAATATTATCCTTTTCAGTCATAAGTTGTAAGCTTTGATTACATAATGACTTAATCACCCCAAGGTACGAAGTAACTTTCCGCATATCTATATGTTTAATTGTTCATTGCATATTCGTGAGTATCTTTATATTTATCTTTGAAAAGCTGACTAAGTTGCCAAGTAATTGTCTTAAGCCTGCAGGAATTATAATTTATAGTTGCTATAACACCAGAAACAGCAACTACGCAGTTTCCGCAACACCAGAAACAACAACTACGCAGTTGCTGCAACACCAGAAGCAGCAACTACGCAGTTGCTACAGTCAGCAACAACAACCATCTAAAGCAGGCTATTTTGCAACAGCTGGGAATAACAAATGGCAACTATCTGAAGAACGCTGACGCGGCATGATCACGCAGCTGTCTAAAGCGGGTAGAACGTAGTTACCATTGCCTAAATCAGGAACAGCATGGGGAAACGATAAAGGAATGCGAGGATCCCAAGAAGACGGTCGAAGTCGGTTATCAGCTGTATAACAGCCAGAACCTAAGAAAGAATATATTATTATACTGTTGTAACAACGTTCTGTAATTCTTATTTTTGATAGAATGGGTTAACTGAATGAACTGTAATAATCTATTGTAATAGATGTCTCCTCTATAAAGAGGAGACATCTACATTAGAAGGGGGTTAATGTGTGATCTGTAAGTGAGATTTTGAGAGACATCAGCAAGTCTGAACTTTATTGTACTTGAATCTTTTGGCAGATGAATAGAAGATTGTTCTGAGCACTTAATCTAGCCTTTGTGTTCTGGGGAATCTTGTGAGAGGGACTGGGCCCACCTTCCTCACAAGATTCACCCATTTACTTTTCTGTCAAAGTGTGTAAGTGTGTGATAGATTCTTTCCGCTGGTACTCTATTTGGATTCTGTAGCATTACCTCTGGTATTTCCGTTTTGCTAGTACTCTGTTTCATTAATTGCTTGAAGTTGTTCAAGGATATTTAACTAGTGAATTAGAGTGCAGTGTGTGTAAGCAATCGGGTTACAGGGGCAGGTGCTGAACCTCCTCACCTGGAGGATAGGGTCCTGATCCTCTGCCAACAGAGCATCCATCACTTTGCTTTTCAGATTTGTAATTTTAATTAATTATTTGTACTGTGATAACTTAGCGTAAGAATCACGTATACTACAACTTTTTAATGCTTTTAGAATTAAGTACATACAGTACGCGGTAGCCTTTGGAATAAAAAGACTTTCCCAGGTTGACAATTAATGTGGTACTTGATTGTTTAATCAATAAACAATTCAACTAGCCAACATTTTGGCGCCGTTGCCGGGGAAGGCAACTAGAGATTTCTAAAGGCATTAATGATTTCTTTTCGAGAATAACAGATGCATGAGAGGACGCAAGAAACCTAATTTCACAGGCGGCAAAGGAGGGAGAAAAACTTATATTGACGAAATCATCTCAAAGGCTGAAACATCACAGAGAACAAGTTCCCGGAGACCTCAGATCCAGTATTCCTCACAAACAGACCGACAGACGGAGGAAGTAATAGGACCTGAAAGGAAGCTGGAAGTATCAGAATACACCGAGGAACCGGTAGAAGAACCTGAAGAAACAGAAGAGACAGAAGATAAAGCAAGTGATTCAGGAAAAAGACTAATGGAGGATAACAGAACAGAAGGAAGAGGGGGAAATTCGCTCTCTACCCTGGAATTCCCTATTGGAGAGCTCCCGAGAGGAACAACCCCCATGAAAAACATTCCACTCTCAGCATTACCCAACTTTCATGGGTTATCCTCTGAAGACCCGGATGAATTCCTCTTCGAATTAGACATACTATGTAGGAGTTATGATTATGTGAGCGCTAATCAGAAACTAAAACTATTTCCAGCAACACTGAAAGGGAATGTGTTAAGATGGTTTATGAGCCTAGGAGCTCAGGCAATCACCACCTGGGATCAGATGAAAGAGAGCTTTCTGGCTAAGTATCAAGACTACTGCCGGACGAGAGAAAGGAAGGAAGAATTGTTTAAAATGGTTCAGAAAGAGGATGAGAATTTGGAAGATTTTGTGGAAAGATTACAGTATAATCTGCAGTGGTCTGATCATCCTAATATGAGTAAAGATATTCTGAAGACTATATTGCTGAAAGGAGTACGAGATGACTGTCTGGACATGTTAAACATGCTGGGAAAAGGGGACATTTCCAAAGAACCCTTAGATGAAATTATCAATCTCTGCATGAGATGTTCAAGGGGAGCAGTAGGCAGATCAAAAAGCATAGATAATGTATATTCAAGAGTTCAGAAGTCAGCAAGCGGAGGAGCAACGAGGGCTGAAATAGGTAATTTATTAGAAGAATTTAAAACTGAGATGTTAAGCTCTTTTGCTTCACAAATTGATGCTCTGCAGGTTAAGAAGAAACAGGCGGAAGCAGAAGCTGCTCTAGCTATTTTCTGTTCCAAATGCCGAGAAAAACACCCACTCAGGGAATGCCCACTGGATAAGATACCTATCTGCACAATCTGCGAGAAGGACCATGAAACCCAGCAATGCCCCTCTCTGCCTGGAATCAAAGCAGCATTGCAGTCAACTGAAGAAGAGGCTGAAGCAGTGTACCTGATGACACAGAGGAGGCAATGGCCACAAAGACAAGGTATGAACTCTAACACAGCATTCAGTCGTTGGAATAATAACTCTCATTTTCAAACAAACTACCCACCCATGAACCAAATGCAGTACCCACCCTTTAATACAATGAATTTTCCACTTATGCAGCAACCAAATCTTCCTTTTCCTAATCCTACTGTGTGGAATCCTTGGGCTCCCCAGCAACCGTATTTTAATCAATGGAATCCAAACTGGGCAGCCCAACAGATACCATTTCCTCAACAACAACAGTTTCCTTCCTTACCATCCAATACTCCTCCAAATAACCAGGCAATGAGACCACAGCTACCTGTACAACCTAACCCCAATCCAAATAACAATAAAACCCTGCAAGTAATTGACATTCAAAATAAGCCTGTTTCTCCCCTGCAATGTAACGATATCCATCTTCGATCAGGGAGAATTGTTGAACCCATTATAGATGATATCACTGACTCCGACAAAGAAGAAGTTAGAAAAGAAAAACCAGCTAACAATAATGCTGAAACAACAGAATCAACACCTAGTAATAATGATCAAACAATAGATCCGCCATTCCCTGAACGACTGGCTCTCACTAAAACATTTGAGCAACCTACCTTTAACCTTTTAGGAGAGCTACAGAATTTGTATGTTAAAATCCCATTATTGCAAGCGTTAAGGGATGTTCCTATTTATGCTAGAACTATTAGAGACATTTGTATAAAAAAACCGGGAAGAAAGGCTAAGGATCCCCTCACAGTTCATGTGATGGGAGAATTAACTGCTTTAATGACCGAAAAAGATTATCCTGTGAAGTATGGTGACCCTGGTCACCCTACAGTAACAGTCCAGGTTGGAAAAACCTTTATCTCTAAAGTTCTAGTAGATTTAGGAGCTGCAATAAATATTATGACACTCGAAACAGCACAATTGCTTCAGTTAAAAAACTTTATTAGGGAAACTCCAACTATCTTAGAGTTGGCTGACCGCTCTACAATTAAACCCGAAGGGGTCATTGAAGATCTTATAATTTCTGTAGAATCCTGGAATTACCCGGCTGACTTTGTGGTGTTACAAACTAAAACAAAGTTGGGGGGTCATCCATTGATTCTAGGGAGACCTTGGCTGGCTACAGCAGATGCGTTCATCAGCTGTAGACCAGGATCAATGACCATCTCTAATGGGCAGGAAACTAAACAGCTTACCCTCTATCCTCATGCTTAGATGGAAAATTTTAGGGGCTAATGTTCGCCCAGTGGGCTAATTTTCCATGATTTTTCCACAAAAAAGATTCGCCAATTTCCAATTTTATAAAAGACGATTCGCCCAAATTTTAGAATATAAAATTATTTTACCTTAAAAATCGCCAACATTATATAGAGACTATATATAAAATAATTATAAATTTGATTAATTTTACAAATATATCAATAAACATTTATAATTTGCATATTAGGGATTAGTGAGATTCGCCAATATTTTAAACTTCAAGAAAATTTTCCGTCCTTAAAATTTTCCTTGTGCTACACCCATGATTAATAATGACAATTCTGTATGGGTAGACTATGAGGATGAAGAAACCCAACCTATATTGACTATTGGACAAGCCTTGACTTTTAAGGACTCCACCGAAGATGAATTAATCAGCAACTTTATTTCTGAACCCTCTTCGGTCAGCCTTGAAACATATAATCACTTCACTGCAATCTTAGAATCTGAATCCCAGCAGAACATGAAAGATGAAAACTTATTTCAGACAGCAGTAGGCAGCCCTTCGAAAAGTACAACAATTGAAATTGAGCCTGGCAAAACATTAAATATAAATCCTGACTTGACTGATAATGAAAAACAGAAATTAATAAAGTTACTCCAAGAAAATAAAGAGGCATTTGCATGGGACTACACAGACATGAAAGGGATCTCCCCTGAACTATGCACTCACCGTATTTATATTAAGGAGGGATCCCGGCCAGCCTGTCAACCCCAGCGAAGAATGAACCCCAACCTTAGAGAAATTGTGAAGCAAGAACTTCAAAAACTCTTGAATGCAGGATTTATATACCCTATATCTGATAGTGAGTGGGTTTCCCCACTTGTAATTGTACCCAAGAAAAATGGGAAATGGAGAGTATGTGTGGATTACAGAGCATTGAATAAAGCCACCCAAAAAGACCATTTCCCTTTACCATTTATTGATCAGGTATTGGATAATTTAGCAGGTAAGAAATTCTTTTCATTCTTGGATGGGTTTAGTGGATATAATCAGATTAAGATTGCACCCCAAGACCAGGACAAGACCACATTTACTAGCCCATGGGGAACCTTTGCTTACAGGGTACTTCCATTTGGGCTATGTAACGCTCCAGCAACATTCCAAAGAGCGGTGATAGGAATCTTTTCTAATATGTTAAATGATTCATTAGAAATATTTATGGATGACTTTACCCCTTATGGAGTGACTTTTGAGGATGCACTGCAGAATCCTGAAAAAGTACTTAAGCGGTGTATAGAAGCACACCTTGCTTTAAGCACTGAAAAGTGCCATATGATGATGAATCAAGGTATTGTATTGGGTCACTTTGTTTCATTTTTAGGAATTCAAGTCGATCCAGCTAAAATACAGGTAATTCAGAACCTTCCTATCCCCAAAACACAAACTGATGTAAGAAGCTTTTTAGGACATGCCGGATACTATAGAAGATTCATTAAGGATTTTTCCAAAATAGCTTCTCCTCTATTTGTGTTGTTAATGAAAAATGCTGAATTTAAGTGGACTGATGATTGTGAAAATGCATTCAATAAACTTAAACATCAGTTATCCGCAGCTCCCATTTTGAGAGGACCTGATTGGGCATTACCCTTTCATATCTCCTCTGATGCCTCAGACACGGCAATTGGAGCTGTCCTGGGTCAGGAAGAAAACAGTCTCCCCTATTCCATCTATTTTATTAGCAAGAACATGACACCAACTGAGCTAAATTACACAGTCACTGAGAAGGAATTTCTAGCAGTTATTTATGCTATTAATAAATTTCGACATTATATTACTGGCTACACTACTTTTGTCCATACTGATCACTCAGCCATTAAGTATTTAATGAATAAATCAGTTACAAATGCCCGAGTCACCAGATGGTTATTACTATTACAAGAATTTGATATCACAATTGTAGATAGGTCAGGAAAAGAAAATGTAGTTGCTGATTTCCTTTCTCGTTTAAAAACTGATGAAAATGCTCGAGTAGATGATTCTTTTCCTGATGAGTATTTATTTGCAGTATCTGCTCACTCACCTTGGTATGCAGACATTGCCAATTATCTAGTTGCAGGAAAATTACCATCACACCTATCACACAGGGAAAGAAGAAAGATCATCCAGCAAAGTGCTAGGTACAGCTGGATAAGCGGGTGTCTGTTCCACACAGGAATAGATCAAGAAATCCGGAGATGCATTGGGGAAGACGAGATTTATGATATACTAAAAGCTTGTCACGATGGCCCTTGTGGAGGACATTTTGCAGACAAAAGAACATCACACAAGGTACTTAGAATGGGTTATTATTGGCCATCACTTTTTAAAGATGCTAGAAAATATGTGAAGGCTTGTGACAGCTGTCAAAGAATGGGCCAGCCTAACCATAGGGATGAAATGCCACTTAATCCCCAGGTAACTCTTGAACCTTTTGAGAAATGGGCATTAGATTTTATAGGTACCATTAATCCTCCATCTAATCAAAGAGTGTACATATTAGTATGCACAGATTATATGACTAAATGGGTAAAAGCCAAAGCACTCATTAAAGCTAATGAAGAAGCAGTACTAACATTCTTATTTGAAGAAATCTTTGTTAGATTTGGACTACCCAGAGAATTAGTCACTGATGGAGGACCTCCCTTTAATTCTCATGGCTTCAAAAATACGCTCCAAAAATATCATATCAAGCACAAAATGACTACACCGTACCACCCCCAAGCAAATGGGCAGGTGGAAAGTACCAACAAGGTCATAGAAGCCATCTTAACAAAAACGATAAAGGAGAATAGAAGGGACTGGTTTTAGAGGTTGCCCGAGGCTCTATGGGCCTATAGAACCACTTGGAGGAATACAACAGGTTTTTCACCCTATGAATTAGTTTTTGGAAAGAATGCTATTTTCCCTGTAGAGTTTGAGATTAAAACCTTAATAACTGCCTTAGCTATTAACCTTGATTTCACTGATGCACAGACAGCCAAGTTGCAGCAGCTTTAGGAATTGGATGAGAAAAGACTGGATGTCGTCCATCAAACAACTATGATACAGCAACAAAGAAGCAGATGGCATGACAGAACCATCAAGCAAAAGAAGTTCCAGAAAGGTAACTGGGCTCTACTTTATGATTCCCGTTTCGAGAATTTCCAAGGGAAGCTAAGAACAAGGTGGTTAGGGCCGTATGAAGTGGATGTTGTTTTTCCAAATGGAAGAGTTAGACTTTTAACAATTGATGGAAGCAGAACACCACTGTTAGTGAATGGCTACCGACTTCGGTTATATCAGCGGCCGGTTTCCAAAGAAGATTTTAAAGCCACTTGCATGGCAATAAAACAGTATTCTTTTCCAGGGGAACTTGCTGTCCCTCAAAGCACTTGAGTTTCTATTATTTATATTTTTTAGGTTAGATATTCTTTTTTTTAAGAAACTAATAAATCCTGCCAAGGATTGCGATATTACATTTCAGTATTTTGCAGATTTTAGCCTGGAAAGTAGCTGAGAACAAAAGTTTCAAAGGAATTACTTTGCGGACTCGGAACTCCTGTTGCTGCAACACCATTTCCCTGTTGCTGCAACACCATTCCCTGTTGCTGCAACACCATTTCCTGTTGCTGCAACACCATTCCCCGTTGCTGCAACACCACTCCCGTTGCTACAACACCATTCTCTGTTGCTGCAACACCATTCCTATTGCTCCAGCACATTTCCCGTTTTTACAAACGACTAACATCATTCCCTGTTGCCACAACAGCAATTTTCCGTTCCTGCAACACCAATTCCGGTGCTACAACATCGCTTCCCGATCACGTAATACCCTTCCCAGCAAATTCCCTCACGTACGAAAACACCAGTCTTACCACTTCAGCCCCAAGGAACAAATTTTGATAAAATATAACACTTCTTGTGATGATTACAACACCCTACTATCACTTCCCGTCATTATCATTACAAATCGCCGGTATTCCCATGCTTTTAGATCTGCGGTAATCATTATGATCCAGCAGAAGACAAGACAAGACTTTTTGACGCAGCAATCAAAAAGGTAAAATACGAAGGTACGCATGATTATGTATGGACATTAAATAATAGATAATGCGGAGAAGTTGATAGGACTATCAAATAATTGTATTTCCAATCATATCATTGACACGTAGGAGGGGGGGATTACCAAAGCAACTCTCATAATGACATACTACGCCAACTACCGCCACCCTTAAATCTCCCGGTAATATGTAAAAGCCACTCTATCACGGCATGTTACCATTTGCGACGTTTTACTCTGAACTGAAATTGGAAGCTCGGCTTTGAACTCTGAAATTTACTGAAACAACAGCTATGGGAGGAACCCTCATTACACATGAGCCTGGCACGACAGCAGTCCTTGAACTCTATCCGGAGATTTATCAAATTTTCTTGCAAGCGGGATGGATAGAGTACTTCAGGAGACTTCCGGACTTTGACGAGCAGCAAGTCCTTGAATTTGCATGCAATTTAACAGAAGGATTCTCTGTCGTCCAGGGAGTTCAAATTCCAGTCACGGAGGAAATTATAGCCCAAGTTACCGGGCTACCAGCTAATGGCACACGGTGGTTCAGCAGAAAGCACCTGATTCTTAATGCGTAGCAGGATTTTCTCCGACCAGGCAAGCAGGTAGAGCCCAAAGGCAGAGGCGTAGCACTTCGGTCGTTACCTCAACCGTGGCCGAAAGTCGCTGAATTTGTCAAGCAATATCTGAGTGCGAAGGCCTCTACCAGGTAATTTACCAGCACGACTTCGTCTTGTTAAATCATTTGAGAAATGGTCAGTTAATAAACATGCCATATTATCTATTGGGTTGTCTCAAAAACATGTCACAATATGCTGTTAAAGCGAAGCGTCCAATTCTTTCCTTAAAACACCACCGCTTAGCCCAATTGCTTATTAATAGAGCCCTCGCTCTAAATAACCCTCCACCCCCCATTAATCCCCATCAGGAGGCAAAAATTCCACAGCCGGAACATGAAATTCCTCATCAAGAAGAGGAAATTCTTCACCAAGCTGAGGACACACCTCAGCAAGATGAAGAACTTCCTCAGCAAACGGAGGACATGCCTGAACAAATCCCTCTAGAAAACCCTCAGCAAGCAGAGCACATTCCCAAACAACTCCAGCAAACACCCCCGCAAGTTGCTGAGAATGAACAAGCAACAGTAGAAATACCCACGAGAACAACCCCATCTCCCAAAAGAACCAATCCCTCCATTCCCATACTTGGTATTTCTACTGATGACTCCGATGACAATATCCCTATTACCTTGCTTAAACGAAAAAGGCAACAGGAAAAGAAAACCCCATCGAAAAGAAGGAGAACTAGGGTTTCAGCTAAGGCACCTGCTACTCCGGCTACTGTCCCCATCCTAAAGAAAGCTAGCCTAAAGAGAAAAACGCCTGAATTCCCTGCTTCTCTACCAAAGCGAAGAACTCGGTCATCGGTAGCAGCTGAATCTCCTAATTCCCCTAGTTCACTGCCCATCACTATAAGGATCTGCACTCCCACCAGTCCTCAAAACTCCTCTCCCTCACCCTCGGAAGTTGAGATGTAGAGTGTTCATAGCTTCATGACATCATATTTTAAGACAGCTGACACACAAGAACCAGCTGCCGACACCCAAGGTAATAGTGACCAAGTGGCTGCAACACAAGAAACAACTACTACCCCAGGTGACACACAAGAACCACCTGTGGGGAATACTGATCAAAATGATGAAACACAACCTCTGCCTCCATTGGAATCTACTGCTCCACAGGACCAGCCTACCATACCTGCCCTACAGGAAGAAATTGAATTCCTGAAATCTCAGATTCAGGACTATCAGGAGGAAATAATAAGGGTTAAGGAAGCATATCAGAATGAATTCAGCCTGCATGTTTTAGCACGAGTAGCGTCTGCAGCAGAGAAAAGTAAGGATAATGAATATGTGTGTACCAATTGTGGTGAAATATATACTCAGGCATGATATAAGGTAGTGGCAGAACCAATGAAGGAAGCCTCCGATGTTGTAGATGAAACAAAAGAGCCTGTTGTTACACATACGGAAATGCCACAATCCTCTACTGAAATAAAAGAACCTGTTGTCACACAAGAACCAACAGGCTCCCTAGAAAAAGTGCAGACAGAAGAACCTGTTGTCACACAAGAACCAACAGGCTCTCCAGAGAAGATGCAAGACCAAACTGAAGAACTTACTGACACACAAGAACCAGTAAGTTCCCCAGAAACTGCACAAGACCAAACTGAAGAACTTACTGACACACAAGAACCAGTAAGTTCCCCAGAAACTGCACAGGTCCGAACAGAAGAGCTTACTGACACACAAGAACCAGTAAGTTCTCCAGAGATTGCGCAAGAACAAACAGAAGAACTTGCTGACACACAAGAACCAGCAAGTTCCCCAGAAACTATGCAGGAAGAAACAAGGAATGAGAAAGAGGAGAATACAGATTCACCCCGGCCTACCCAAATTGCTATGGAAGAAGTAGTTACACAAGAATCAGGAAATGAAGAAGAAAACACAGACTCATCTCGGCCCACTCAAAATGTCATGGAACGAGAGGAAGAAATAGAAGAAAATAAGGAAAAAGGTATAGACTCACCCCGGCCTACCCAAATTGTTATGGAAGAAGAAGAAATAGTTTCAGGAGGAAATGAAGAAAAATTGGACTCACCCAGCCCTATTCAAATTGCCAAGGAACGAGAAGAAGAAGAAGGAAATGAGGAAAAAGGCACAGACTCACCCCAGCCCACCCAAATCACCATGGAACAAAATGAATCAGTACAACAGGAAGAAGAGATACTAGCCAGAAATGAAGAAAAAGATGTTGGATCATCCCAGCCTACTCCTACAGAGCAAATTATCCTTGTGGATGCCTTTACACAAACAAAGCTTCCCTCCGTTAGTGATGTATGCACAGAAACAGATAGTTTTCAAGCATTGAAGGGAGAGTGGTGGAGAGAATATGAGCAGTCACAAGGCAAGGCATTCCAACAGCAAAAAGGGATCTGGTTTAGTCATGCATACAAGAACTGGGAAGCACTTGAGCAGTGCAGAGCCCAGTACAAAGAAATCAAGGAACTAAAAGCCAGATTGACCCAGATGTTTGAGTTGTTCCAAAGAATACTTGCTACAAGGAAACCCTCTTTTAATTATGCAACATTTTTGAGGGAAAGACACATTTTTGCAGATAAAGGCTGTCAAAGAAGGTAGACCTCATCAGGTAGTTACATCAGAGTAGTTTATGCAAACCTTTGCAGAGGCACCTAAAAATGATCAAAATTTGTTATGCGAGCTCTATCTCCATAATGAAGCCATGTCCGAAGAAATAAATATGAATATGATACCTGTAGTTGGCGACATACAGCTGAGAGCCTTTATCTCCTTTTTAGCTAATCAACTTACATAGCAGAACGCCTTTGCTTCAGCTCAACATAATGAACAGAATTGTCTTCTGTGGATTAGAGCTGAACCGCAGAACGCAGCCACCTTCATTGCACAACACCTGAGAATGGTAAGTGATCCTGAAATGAAGGACCATGTTAAGCAACTGCAAGCAATGGTCCTGAAAGACTGTCAGCATTATGTAAAGACTAAGGCATCCTTCGCTGTCAAGGAAAACAAACTGTTTTGGGAGAACTGCCCCAGGGAAAGGCAGGAATATCACCCTTATAGTCCACCTAATTTGCAGGTAGCACTCTCAAGGGTACCTCATTATGTTAAATGCATGCAACACTGTGCTGAAAATTGGATGGGTTACAGATTTAGATTTCCACTTTTATGGCTATCTGGTGAACAATACAAAGGACAGTTTGGATTATCCAACAGGGAAGAAGCAGCAGCATGGAGGCAAATACAGACTGACTGTGGATTCAGGAAGAAGTTTGATGCCACTTCCTATAACTATTGTCTCAGTAATCTACATTGTTCATCCCAGTACTCCGACTCAGACTCAGAGTAGGCATTGCATGGGGACATGCAATCTCTTTAGTTGGGGGGGATGTTAGGACTCAGAATTGACCCATTTTGACCTTATATTTTTGCCATAATATTATCCTTTTCAGTCATAAGTTGTAAGCTTTGATTACATAATGACTTAATCACCCCAAGGTACGAAGTAACTTTCCGCATATCTATATGTTTAATTGTTCATTGCATATTCGTGAGTATCTTTATATTTATCTTTGAAAAGCTGACTAAGTTGCTAAGTAATTGTCTTAAGCCTGCAGGAATTATAATTTATAGTTGCTGTAACACCAGAAACAGCAACTACGCAGTTGCCGCAACACCAGAAACATCAACTATGTAGTTGCTGCAACACCAGAAGCAGCAACTACGCAGTTGCTACAGTCAGAAACAACAACCATCTAAAGCAGGCTATTTTTCAACAGCTGGGAATAACAAACGACAACTATCTGAAGAACGCTGACGCGGCATGATCACGCAGCTGTCTAAAGCGGGTAGAACGTAGTTACCATTGCCTAAATCAGGAACAACATGGGGAAACGATAAAGGAATGCGATGATCCCAAGAAGACGGTCGAAGTCGGTTATCAGCTGTATAACAGCCAGAACCTAAGAAAGAATATATTATTATAATGTTGTAACAGCGTTCTGTAATTCTTATTTTTGATAGAATGGGTTAACTGAATGAACTGTAATAATCTATTGTAATAGATGTCTCCTCTATAAAGAGGAGACATCTACATTAGAAGGGGGTTAATGTGTGATTTGTAAGTGAGATTTTGAGAGACATCAACAAGTCTAAACTTTATTGTACTTGAATCTTTTGGCAGATGAATAGAAGATTGTTCTGAGCACTTAATCTAGCCTTTGTGTTCTGGGGAATCTTGTGAGAGGGACTGGGCCCACCTTCCTCACAAGATTCACCCATTTACTTTTCTGTCAAAGTGTGTAAGTGTGTGATAGATTCTTTCCGCTGGTACTCTGTTTGGATTCTGTAGCATTACCTCTGGTATTTCCGTTTTGCTAGTACTCTGTTTCATTAATTGCTTGAAGTTGTGCAAGGATATTTCACTGGTGAATTAGAGTGCAGTGTGTGTTAGCAATCTGGTTACAGGGGCAGGTGCTGAACGTCCTCACCTGGAGGATAGGGTCCTGATCCTCTGCCAACAGAGCATCCATCACTTTACTTTTCAGATTTGTAATTTTAATTAATTATTTGTACTGTGATAACTTAGCGTAAGAATCACGTATACTACAACTTTTTAATGCTTTTAGAATTAAGTACATACAGTACGCAGTAGCCTTTGGAATAAAAAGACTTTCCCAGGTTGACAATTAATGTGGTACTTGATTTTTTAATCAATAAACAATTCAACTAGCCAACAACACCCTTCTCTGTGCTACCTTGCATTGTGCAACACACTTGTGCCTCTCGTATTGTTGTAGCCTGCATGCTATGCGTTGTCCTGGGATTCCCTGCACTCTAGCTCTCTCTGCCGCTCCATATGCATCTATCTCTACCCAATCAGTTAGTTCCTGCTACTCCACATCGAGGCTCCCGTAGTAAGGTCTCATCCAAGAGGTTGGTACCTCAAGGATCCTGCCCCTCTTCCTTGGGACAATCACTCTATATCGCTCCACCTCCTACCTGGAGGTATTGCTGGTACCTCTACCCACCTAGCTCTAAGTTTCCCCTATTGGAGGTCTCTGCATGAGTAGATGTCTCTACTTGATCTCCACTTGGCTTCCCCTGTTGTGGCTGCTCCACAAGCTCCTGAAACTGCTGCACCAATGGTGGCTCCTTCACAATCGTCTGAGGCTTCTTCTGGGGCTGCATGTTGAGAAGTAATTTACTCTCCCTCTCAACCACCAAGTATCTAACCTTTGCCTTTCTCCTCAAGGCTTTGCATGCATCTTGTACCTCAAGTGCATACAAGTTCTTGGCTAGCACACCAATCTATTTCCACTTTGCCGCCATCACGAAATTTTCTAGAAAAAGAGTTGATTTTAAATCAGTGATATCTCCCTCATCCGAACTCCGATTCAGCCGATTTTTTCTTTGATTTTAGGTATTTTTCTGCAAGGAATCCAAATCTGCTATTTGTTTTTGAAAATTTTGTATAAAAACTTTCAGATCTTCTTTGCAAACTCTTGGCCCAAAACTCAAAACTTTGAAATCTCCTCTAGTATATTGTTCTTCCTTGATCACTTGTGCTCTGATACCATGTAGAATTTTTCCTACAAATCAACTAGATTTGATACCATGTAGAACTTTCCCTACAAACCAGCTAGCTCATACCATGTAGAAATTTCTCACCTGTATTGGTAATGTAATGTACTAAAGCAAAACACTTGATCTACTTCTACAAACAATTTAGTGGAAGCTTAATCGAACATGAGCAACATTAATAAGAACACATATAACTGATATGGAGAAATCAAACACACATAACAGAAAAGATATAACCAGGGGAAAGCACCAGCGTAAAACCCCATCTTTGTATTGTCATACAAGTGGAAATATAGTCCGGATTACACAAAGCCTTAGCTTGGAAGCTATCCAGCTCTCAGTAAAATCCCTCTGCTGCTCATAGACAGTCAAAGGCTTCTCACAAACCTTCTCCTCTGTCCTCCAAGCCTCCTATCTCTATGCACAGTTTTCCTTGGTCCTCCAGCTGCAACCTATGTGATTTTCACCTCACACACAACACTGACCTCTGACCTCTGAAATAACTGCACAAACCTGAATGAGATAAATCCTCATCATGGATGAGCTTCCTTTATAGGAAAAATATTCATCCAACTGATAGTACACTGTCCCTTCTCTGATCTCAACTGGGTCTCTGTCTGAACTGACATGCATGAGTTATCCATGAGTTATCTGAAAATAATAGTTGTCACATGCATGCAAGCATTAACAAACTATATCTCATTAATTTAACAACTTGTTAAATTAATCTAGTTGAACTTGACTATGTTAAACTAAGTCAACAGATCCTCTCAATATAGAACCCAGCCTTAATTCCTCAATTGGTGGAGCAAATCAAGGACACATTCCCTAATTAGTGGAGAAATAATTGCATGTTCTCACAAAGACTTCAAGTTTAATTTTCCATAACTAATTAAATCATGGAGATTAATTAATTAATATTTTAAACTGCTGGTAAAACCAAATCCAATTTTACTTCCTATAGATAGACCAGGGACTGCTATAAATAGGAAGGGACCCAGAAATTCTATTTTTAGAAGATGCTACTTTTAGCAGTTTTACCTCTCACCCAAGGTGGCCAAAATGCTCATTAGCCAAACTGTTATTTTTAGAAGTGCTATTTTTAGTAGTTCTATTTTTAGCACTTCCTAAATTTAGCATTTCTTGTTGCACACTTTTCAACACATTATCTCTTCTGGGAGCCTTCACCTTCTTTCTTGTATATTTCTCAACCAATGCCTTGAATTCTACGAACTTGGAGAATGTCTCATCCTTCTTTCACATGAAGAAGATCCAACAATTCCGTGAGAAGTCATCAATAAAAATGACAAAATATTTTTTCTTGGAAGTGGAGGCTATCAAGAAAGGTCCACAGACATCAGAGTGGATCTTTTCAATGATTGTATGTGCTTTGTTGTCTTGATCATGGAAGGTGGCTTTTGTGTACTTCCCTAAAGTACATCCTTTGCATACATCCTACCATTCAAGTGATCCTTTGGGGAGGCCTGTGGTTATCTGTTGCCTGATCTTCAAAGTGACATGATGCAAATGGCCATGTATTCTATTCCAAAGTTCACTAACACTGCAACTCTGCACCTTCTCTACCTTTGTGCTCAATGCAACAGAATCCTCCACATATAGCTTGTACAAGTTCTTCACACGAACCCCAATTTGCTTCACTTGTCCCGTGGGTATGTTTCTCAGGAATTCCTTTCCTTTGCTGAATATCACATCATAACCATGGACTTCCAAAATTGTAACAAAGACAAGATTTTTCATTAAGCCTGGAACAAACATGACATCATTGAGCCTGAGGTTGACCCCGACTCCCTCTGAAAGGTGAATGTACCAATCCCGATCATGCTATACATTTCCTCATCCACCATCTCAATGTGCATCTACAAATCTTTTTCTTCCATGTCACTGAAAAATTCTCTATTCCTCGTCATGTGGAATGATGCACCTGAGTCCAAGAACCACACGCTCTCATCACTATGTTGGCCATGCATGCAATGAAGGTAAAGTCAAGCTTTAATTTTTAAGCCAAAGCTTCACTTTCTCCTCCTCCTTAGGTCTTCATGCTTGCCTTCTTGTGTGGACACTTTGTGGAACAATGCCTGAATTCATGACAATGGAAGTATTTACTTTTTGATAAATATTTCTTCTTGCCCCCTTGACTAGATTCTGCTTTGGATTTGGATTTATTCCCTTTTTCCTTCTTTTCGTTTTCAGCCAATGAAATTTTTTCTTCATCCTCGCCCTCAGATGAAGTCCCATATTTGGTATTCCACCTTATTTCCTCTTATACCAAATCAGACCATAGGCGCTCCAAACTCGGTAGTTTCTCCCTCCCATTCATTGAATCTTGATAGTTATTCCAGCTCTTGGGAAGGCCCAGAAGGGCTAGGGTTACCAATTCTTCTTCAAGGATATTAACACCTACCCCACCAAGTTCATCACAACACTATGTAAACTTGCTTATGTACTACATAATTGTGTCATTCTTCTGCATCTTGATTCTTGGAAGTTTATCCGTGAGTGCTAGCTTCCTATGGTCACTACTATTCTCGAACAATTCTGTCAGTGCTTTCCACATCGTGAACGAAGTTTTTTTTTTTTTTTGTGGATATTCAAGACAATATGATCCTGTATTCCCTCCAAGATTATTCTCCTCACCTTGGCTATATATTTCTTCCATAGAGCAAGGTTTTGGACATCAAATGCTTATGGTTTTGTACCATTTGTCTTGATGTATTCTAGAAATCTATTGTCATCCAATACCGCTTCCATGTGATCCTTCCATGCAACAAAATTAGAGGTGCCTTCCAAGGCATACTCTAGCCTTAGTCCATTGAAGATCATCTTCTCAGATCTGAATAAATCCTACTACACTGATCTTCAAATTCAAACCTCTGAGAAACAACTTTGAATTTCCTACTCTAATATGAATCCATCTTCGATACCATGTAGAAATCAGGTTTAATATTTGCAACTGATCATGAAGTTTTAATCAAAATCATAGGACACAAATCTACACTACTGCTTTGCTAGAATTAATTCATAATTTAGAACAAAAATCTCAGACATGCAAGAAACACAAATGCAACAAGTATTTTTATCTGGGGAAAGCAATCTACTAAAAACCCAAATTCCAAATTGCATTAATAGAATGAATAGAGATGTATTACAATTGCTTTTCTCAACTGAGCTCACCCTGCAAGTGCACAACCTATCTATGTGCCACTGAAGGGCTCTGACCCAAAATTAGTCAAACTTTTCCTCGGATTGATCTCCTAATTCCTTGCATTGTTCCTTGAGGAATTAGCCCCTATTATTTAGGAAATTACTCTAACCAAATTGGGAAATTCCTCAGGCTAATCATTTGACTGCATGCAACACTTGTACACTCAAGACTAGTCTACAACTAATGTTACACTACCTTGGAATCTCCACCTCAATTGGGTAACTTGAATTCTCTGCATGCACTAGATATTTTTGGCTGATTGATCATTTAACTAGATGATCACTGAGTTTGATTGAAGTCCCATTGTTTAACTGACCCTCCATTAGTTCCTCCAAAAGTTGGAACTAGTTTAACTGAAAAAAACCTGAGATAACTAACCTTGATTGCCACAAAGTAGCAATTACACATGAAAAACTGAACTCTAACTCCTCCAACTTGAATTTACTGAGTAAACTAGGTGACACAAGCCATATCACACAAGTTAACATCATCCAAGTTGTCTAGTGATGTGGAAATTCGAATATTCTCAATTTAATCAAGGCAAAATCAAATTTAGAATTTCTTGCTGCATTTTTCAACAGGTACACTCCACAACAAAATGGAGTAGCATAAAGGGAAAATTAGACCATCATGAATATGAAAAGAAGCATTTTGAAGGCAAAGAATTTGCTAAATGAGTATTGGAAAGAAGCAATGCTCATTTTATATTTTTAACATATCTCTAACCAAAAGCATTAAAGACAAATTTCCCTTAGAAGCTTGGAGTGGTATGAAGACAAGTGTATCACACTTCAAAATATTTAGTTGTGGATCCTATGCACATGCTCCTGAATAAATGAGAAGAAATTAGATGAAAATTTTGAAAAATGCATATTAGTTCGTTATCGAAGGCTTATAAATTGTATAATCATGTCACCAAGAAAGAAATTATTTTAAGAGATGTTAAATTATTTGAAGATCAAGCATGCAAAGATGAAGATAATAGAGGAAACAACAATCAAGTTTCTCCACATCCATTCAAACCAAGTAAAGCAACATAAGCGGCACAACCAAGAAAAGGACTGCCATGACTACAAGTTCCAGTTAAAGTGGAAAACCAAGGAGGACAAAAAGCACATAGTCCATCCTCAAGAAACAAATATGATCTTACCATTCCGAAAAAAAAACAAGAAGTTTGAGATAAATTTATGAACAACTAGACAATGAATAAGTATGTTTTGACTTGTTGCCTTACCAACCAATACATTTTGAAGAAGTAGTCAAAAATATATAATGGGTTGAAGCTATGAATGAAGAAATTGCAACAATAGAGAAGAATGATACATGGGGACTTGTAGATCTACCAATAGGAAAAACAAACATTGGAGTCAAATGGATCTATAAGACCAAGTTTAATGAAAAGGGGAAATTGAAAATCATAAAGTTTGATTGGTAGCAGAAGGACAATCTGGAGTAGATTATGATCCTTCACCCCAATAACAAGGTTGGATACTCTCAAAATAGTGTTATCAATAGTAGCAAAAATTCATTGGCCAATTAACCAAATGGTTTCAAAATCAACATTTTTAAATGGGATCTTGAAGGAAGAAGTTTATGTAGATTAGCATTCAAGATATGAAGTCAAGGGTAAAGAACTAAAAGTACACAAGTTCAAAAAGGATTTGCACAGTTTAAAACAACCCCCCTTAGCATGGTACAACATAATTGATTCTTACATGCCAATAAAGGAATCAAATGCAACATTAATGTACCCACTCTCTATATAAAAACATATTTGTAAGATAATATTTGGATTGTTTGCATTTATATTGATGATATCATTTACACAAGAAATTTGTAGCTTAAAGATTTTCAAATAACTATGGAGAAGGAATTTGAGATGACCAATCTTGGTCACATGAAATATTTTCTTGGAATAGAAGTTGAACAATCTAAATATAGTAATAAATATGAAGCCAAATTAAGGGGGAGTGTTGAATGTAATTGTTGACTATATCTTCCAGCTATGATGTAGTTTACTTAGTGAATAGTGTTTGTAGTGGATTGCATTAAATGCACAAGTAGTAGTTTGAAATAATGAACTAGACTATATCAAACCAAGTGCGAGATTGAGTGAAGCAAGTAGTTTTATATATTTTAACCAATTTTTATTGTGGTGTAGCAAAGTGGTCTCTTAATGTGAGATGAGCTCTAAAGTTCCATTAGTTTTTCGATCTGGATAACTTTGTGTTTTATTGTGTTTTTTTACTCTTTCTCTTAAATTTTGATAAACACCGCTACTTTTTAAATTATTATTAGAAAAATGCAGAATTGAATACATTGCATTTGACTTAACAATAACATGGCTTTATGAATAACATCATGTCACGTAATGTGACTTCTGAGTCAATAAAATTCATTTATAGCAAGTAAATAATGTATATAATATATTTTTTCTAGAATATAATTGAGTGTGATTTAAATATGATTAATGTACTCAATTAATTTATTTGATTCACAAAACCATAAGTAGCTAACCGCCTTAGGAATAGTGAATTACTTAAGACAATAATAGCTACAATTTGGAGACCAAATCACTTTACCTAAAAATTTCACTAAGTTCATCAGTTACCCTCTAATATTATCCTTTGTAATTTCCTTAGTTACTTCCATTTATTTGATGTCTTGAATTTAAATTTGTATTATATGTATGTAATAATATATATGTGTTTAATTTGAATTGAGATGAAAATATATTTTTTTCTCTGTAACCTCTACTTCTAGGGTTTTTTTCTCAGTCATCAATGCCTTTACTTCCAATGGAGCCCCCATGGGGGGGTGGAGAAAGCACAGTTTCTTCCAAATCCAGTCAAGCTACCTTGTGCAAATTCAACAATTTCTCAACTCACAAACCACAACCAAAGGTAAAACCATTTAATATAACTAACAATGAAGTTGCATCTACTACTTTTGGCTACTCCAATAATGAAAAATCCAAAATGTAATGGTTCTTGCCTTCATCAAACAGTCAAAACTCCCATCCTAGAAATATGATTAGAAAAAATATGTGAACTTTTTTTGTGGCCCCAGTGTGGATCCATTTTTATTCTCTCCCTCGGGTGTTTTTGGACCTTGAAATCTTAGAAAACATTCATAATGAAATAAGGAATTTTGTTATGATCTTGGATACCCAAAATCAAGGTTGATAAACTTCCTATGCTAGCCTATGTGCTTATATAGACATATCCAAACCCCTCCTAGCAAGCATTCAAATAAGCAGTCAAGATAAAATATGGGAGTAGCCAGTAGATTATGATAAAATCCCCTTTAGATGCTAAAAACTCCACAAATATGACCATATAAACTGAGAATGCACAACAAACCAAGCCAAATAAAATGCACAAGTAGATATGTCCTCATATCAACATGTGTGTACCAAGGTTACAAGGCGAACATCCAAAAAAGGAACTCAGAATCCAACCTCTAAAAATGTAGTGGGCCATAACCGATACATAGTCCTCCAGCAGCTAGAAGAAAATGAAACAACTATTGAAGGAGAAAAGCCCAAAATGAAATATATTGGTTAAACCAGGAAACAACTGACCCAACCAAAAAAATATGTGCATGCATATCTAACTGCCAAATGTTACCAAGAGGAACTAGCAATGGAGGATAACATCCAATATTTTCTTGATGTAGAATATTTTGAGGCAATGGACCTGTGAAACATTGATCTACAATCTCATGTAGTGGAATGGAGAAACAAAGACCTAGCAACCATTCCTGAGGAGAAAGTTCAAATAATCAATGAAACACACCTCTGAAATCAAAATCTAATTCTATGTAAAGCTCATGAACCAGGTAATATCCTTAACCATAACTCCTTTTTTTCCTCTCATTGAATCAAAACAAATTCTCCCATAGATCAATTGAGTATTCTTAAAGAACAAAAAAAAATGGTAGATAAGTAATAGTTAAATACTACATGACCTAGGAGATTACTTGGTGACAGTAGAGTGTCACCAATGCATGCCATATTTCAACCCTCCTCTCAACATCATCAATGAAAGTCATCTCTTGGAATTATAGGGGTATTAATGGAGATCTAAGAAAAGATTCCTAAAAAGAAAAATGCACCAAGAATACCCTAACATGATGATGATTCAAGAAATGAAATGCTCTTCTGAATCTCTAAACAAGCTTTTAAGGAATGTATATACAAATTGTGATTATGTATCCCAAGATGCCCAAGGAGCATCGACGGGTATTGTTATTGCATGGAAACCTTCCTCAGTCACTCTTCAAGATTCCTTTTCTTTGCCCATAATCCTAACTACTAACTTTTAGCCCATTGGTTCAACTAGTTTGAGTTTCATAACCAATGTTTATGGCCCTAGTATTCATGTTGACAAAAAAGTCTTCCTTCAAAACCTCCAAAGATCCTCAAATTTTATAAGAGAAATTTTTTGGATTATAGGTGGGGATTTTAACATGATAAAAAAATATCAATCAAAAGCAAGGTGAGATTCATAGACTCAGTGAAGAAAGCCCCATCTTTGTTGAATTTATCAATAACTCTAAACTTATAGATATGAGAAAATACAATGAATTATACACCTAAAACAATAAGAAAGAAGGCATGTCTCAAATAGCTTCAATAATCGATAGATTCCTCATAACAGAGTCTCTATATATTTTAGGAACCAATTTTGAAGCATCTATTCTCCCTTTCCATGGCTTAGATCACTAGCTAATATAAATATCTATGGACAAGATTGGAAATCCCAGGAATAGGCCCTTCAAATTTGAGGCTTTTTGGTTATGACATCCCCGTTTTCTCTCTAATGTATAAAAATGGTGGAAAGAATAAGATCATCTTCTTGGCACCCTTACGTATTGCTTCAAGTTGTGGTTAAAATATCTCTATATAAAAATCAAGAACTAGAATATTGAATATTTTGGTAACATCCACAAAGCAAGACTAAAGTTAGAACAAGATATGCCCATCATCCGACAAGCAATAATATCAAATGGTAGATTTGAGGATGTGTAATAGCAAGGAGTGGTAACTCTCCTCCAACTGGAGCAAAGAATGAAGAAGAGGAAATCCTCTATACAAAAAATACTAAGTACAATGGCTTAAAGAGGGAGAAAAAACTAAATTATTCCACATATCTATCAACCACAAGAAAAGCCATAGAATATCAAGCATCAAAACACCCAATTACAAAATGGTGGAAATCCATGATGCAATAGGCCAAGAGCTCATGAATCATTTCCAAGCCACAGTCACGAAAGTAGTTCTGAATGTAAGGCCAAATATTAGGAAAATTACAAAGAAAATTCCCAAACTTGTAACAAGAGAACAAAATGATCTCCTTTTGAAGGAAATAACCATGAAGGAAGTGGAAGTATCTATCATGGAAATAACTATATGCAAGTCCATAGGTATCAATGGCTTTACCATTGATTTCTATCAGGCTTTCTAAAAAAAATTCCAGTATGATGTTTGACAAGTAGTAAAAGACTCTTGACGCTCCTCCTCTATCTTAACAACCCTTGATGTTACCTTTATATCTTGTATTCCTAAAAAAATTGCACTAATTCTCCTTTAGATTTTAGGTCTATTTCCATATGTAATGTTAGCTATAAAATCATCTTGGAAGTTATCACAAACAAACTAAAACCCATTCTCCCTTAACTTATCTCTCCTGAGCAAATTGGCTATGTCGAAGGTAGAAAATTAGACATAGTAATACTGGACAATGAACACATTCACTCGCTTATTAAGTCTCTAAGTATGCTCATCAAAGTTGATATGTCAAAAGCATTTGACAAATTGAGTTGGAAATTTCTTTTGCATATGCTTATTTCTTTTGGGTTTGTAGAAGAATGGACTCACTGTTGATCTAAACTTGATCTAGGATCTTTTAAAGTGACTTAGCTTGTAAAAATGTTCAAGCATGAATGATAAAACTTAAACCAACAATTAAATTAAATCAAGCATGAAATACTTTAAATGAAGCTGCAATTAATAACATAATATAGAAGATCGAGACAAGAATAAAATAAGGATGAAAACAATTGCTAATGGAGTTCGTCCAATGTGGACTACGTCTCCGGGTCCTGCCTCCGAGGGAGTGGCTTTTTATTATTCTCCCAAAAATCGTAATTACAAAATGCCTCCAAATGCCTGCAACAAAACTAAGCTCTTTGCCACCAAGAAGTGGCCTCCAAAATTCCACCAAAGACTCCTTTGGTTGCTACAAAAACAAGCTCTCAAAAATTTCACTTACATACAAAACACAAAGACCAAAATATGGCTCAAAAGCTCTCGACACTCTATACTTTACAACCACAAAGAGTTGTGGCTCAATGGAAAACCTCTTGGTTTATATAATGCTGGCATATTATAAATATATCATGCATTTATGTTTTGGTTACAACCATATTACATATATGGTTTATTGTTGTAACCATATTCATATATGGAATATTTGTTATATGGAATATTCATATATGGTTTATTGACTGTACTATGCCTCGATTTGACCACATAACATATAACAATAAAATGATTCATGCATGTGGTGGCATATCCATTAATATTATAGGATCCTTTTACAATAAACCCAACACCATTATAACATACCCACAAATTGATTGCATGCAGTCCAATCATTGAGTTCATGGCGTCGTTGGTCACTTTTGAAGGTTATCAGATATGCTTGGAAACCTAGCAGATTCTTTGGTAAGAGGTTCTATTGTTTACCAAATCTAGTGGGGTCGCCTAACTTGGCAGTTCTTCTCTGCCCTTTTTCTGCTGGTCAACCCACATTAATATCAATAAAATACGCCTCAGTTGTTTAAAAAAATATTCATTTGGTCCAAAAGCTGGGGCATGCACAAAACCAAATTCTGATCCCATGTTTGATTCCACTTGGCTGCAATTTTAACATTGTTTGGATTGTCGAACTTTCTGATCACTTTAGCCACCACGGGGGTACCACGTGGTGCCCATGGATAAGGCCACGTGGAAGGCCCCCATTGGCCCACCTATCACCAACTCATCTAACCGTGCACCTAGTAAACCAATTCAACTACCCATTTCTTTTCCTGTCTCAGTATTGACTCAACTGTATGGACTACCATGTGGTAGTCCAGTCAACCCTTTGACTTTGACTTTTGCATTTTTTCACAAAACTTTAAACTGTGATAACTTTTGCATACATATTCAAATTGACGTGATTCAAGTTGCATTGGAATTGAATCATTGATCTATTCGACATCACGTTATTTCCATCAAATTTTGGAGACTTTAAATTTTTGTCCATTTATGGATCCTCCCAAATCAATCCTCTCCACTGAGAGGCTTTTGGAACTCCAAAAGGTTCTTAATCAAATACTAAGTATGGGAGCTTCCTCCCCACTTATCGAGTGTCTATCTACCTTGTTTTGTGTATTTGGCTCATCAAAAAAATCTACATAATAATTATGAAAACTAAAACCATATTGTTAGCCATTTTCACTTTCCTGCATCCTTCTACATGTGTTAGTTCAACGACTATCCATGTACAGCACACATGACAACACATTAGTAACATTAAAAATACAAAGATGCTAATAAAAATGAACTAACATTTTTTATCCTCTTGATAGGTTCCCATGACAAATTCACATGCTCCAGAACACCTGCTTTATCCACCTTTGCAGATATGAGAGAAAAGGTCTTGCTCACATTGAAGAGCCTCTTTAACTTTCCTATGGTTACCAATGAAGAGTCATCCTTCATTTGATAAGCCCGAATGATATACTCTATGCCATGATTGAAAAGATGATATTTGTTTGCTTTCCTATAACATTCATGTCAAACAAGTAAGGAATTCCAATCACAATTCCACAATTATCTAATGGAACCACATCTAGTTCAACTTCATCCAAAAATCCAAATGTAATAGAAAGTGTAAGCTTACACTTCTCAGTCACCTGTAACTTAGTATTGTTGCATACCCATCTAAACGAATAAGGTTTAGGATGCGGCGTTATTACCAAATTCAAATTCCTAATAGCTCCTTGGATATTAGGCTAGCTTGAGAACTAGTGTCAAACAAAGCATCTACTTTAACATGCTTGGTTAGCACCCTATTGACAGTGCTGGACCTGCCAACATGTCAAGGGAGTCTCACCGGTAACAAGTCCCAATTAGACCTCAGACCGTTTGGTGTAGGAGTCCCAGCAGTGGGTCGTAAGGTAATGCCTTGACCACGTTGTCACACAGAGGAAAGTAAGATAACTCTATCACTAGTAAGGGCCTGACTGATGCAGTGAGTCAAGGAAGGTGTATGAGAGGTTCTAATACTTCGAAGGGGGAAGGAGGTGAAGGTGAGTTCTAGGTTGAAAGGGATCAGTCCTAACTCGGCTAGGAACACACAACACAAAGGACATGCACATCTTCCAGTGGAGCGGTCCACTCGGATGCGACAATCACATCAAACAAAGTAAGATAACATGTACAACACTCACAGATCAGTGTAGTTGAGTGTGACGGTTGTTATAGCAAGGTTCAATTGAAAGGTATGTCTGATGTCCGATAGAGTAGTCGACATAGATGTTGACATCATTAACAACATATACAACACATTAACAACAAGATTCATATAATTGCATGTGAATCAGTTCATACATAAGTATGCAAGTTAAACAACATATATCATTAAGGCAACCAGAGCAGTCCAACTATAATAACAACATATGCATGAAAATGTGCTGGCTCTTATTATATAAAGACGTGTAAGTCACAATCATACAATGCATCCATGTAAACCTGCTACCCCAAACAATGGAACGTTATAGCCACATTCACTTGCTCCTCCAAAGAGATGTACTAGCTCAGTGCAGTGGAGAAGCCAAGGCACATTACAATACTGTCCAAGCCTTCTTCAAGATAGTCTTAGTAGAAGCTTGGTTGACCAAAAGCCTTTACAATGAGTTATGAGGGACTATTTATAACAAAGGGTGGAGTGACCCTTGACATTCCCCTTTGTGATAGTTCAACTACCCTCATGACTCTTCACCTACTCTATGACTATTACATCCAACTCTTGAGACTTGACTTACACTTGACATGACTTCAACATTACAGTGCACATGTACTCATGTGAGACAACATGGCTTGAGCAAGCCATGCAAGACATCATTGACACTCGATCCACTGCATGAGACCAACTCTTTGACATGCTTGCAATGGTGAAAGTGGTGAGCTAATGCCAAGCTTGGTCGTTTGTGATGGTGTGCATGCACCTCATGCTGACATCTTGCTGAAGCGAACTCTTGCCTTCGTTGCAACTGGTGCATTGGTTCGGCCCCTTCATCCAACTCATTTGCTAACATGCACATGGTCTTCTTGGGTGTGACTAAACCAGAAACACACTAATGCATAGTGTTTGTGTTGATATTCAAGTGTGTGCTGGCGGTCATGTGCATCAACTTGTCGAAGTACATGTTCAACTTTAGTTGGACTTGCTTCTTGTTTTCACCTTGGTGAGTGTGCTGAATGGGTTGGATTTCATGTGTGTGCACAATGACATGCATGCTGCTAAATCCCTTGCATGCGATCAACAAAACTCCCACCATGTATTCTTTGTGTCATCTGTTGGGATGGATATTTAACTTGTATGGGCACAGTTTCATCTGTGAGTGCATGTTGCGCCCACTACTGTTCCTGTTGCAACTCATTCGTCTATCTGTTTAGCTTCATGTTCTTCTTGAGTTGTTGCTTCAGCACATGCAACTCCTTCTTGGTTCCATTTTGCCTTTGTGCGATCTTCATGTCGCACCGTCTCTTCATAGCTTGAGTCTCCAAAGTTTGTTTCATTATCAGTGGATCTGCTTGATCTTGCAACTTTGTTCTGCCTCTGTGTTGTCAACAACCTTCCTCTTGCATTCGCTGCATTCAGTATGCTACCTTCAGCTGCTATTCATGATGTTGCTTGCTATGATGATGTTTCTTGATGTACTTGTCTATGAACAACTTGATGTCTTCGCAGGCAAGCAAGTCCATGGACACTTGATCGACTACATCCCCAAGTGTGCTCTGAATGGTGTCTTTGTCTTTGCTCTCCTTGAAACCATTGTACCTGTACTACTGAGAGGCAGATGAACACCTGGGATACTTGAAGACATGGCAACACTCACGATAAGTAATCAGTCAGTTGAAAACCAAAATGAACATGAGAACTGACTTGCAACATACCTGGGTGCATCATCATGAAGGTTGTGCAATTTCACCTGGGAGGTTGGGAGATCGACTGCCAAGACTACACAAGGCACAATCTAGGCTACTGGGACACTGAATGACTGCTAGAATTGCGCAATGTGCAGTCCAGTCTGGCTACTGACTGTTGGGATTGTGCAATGCACAATTCCAGCTGGGAAGGACTACTGGCCTGGGGACAGATTTATGCAATTTCTTAGGCCAAGAAGCCACTGTCCTCTAGAAATGCGCAAAATATTCCTAGAGACCAATGCTAGGCAGGAATGCAAAAATCTGGAGAGGAAGGTGATATTTCCTTTCCCCGGTTACGCAATGTAGCCTTGGTGAAGGTAGAGCCCGGGCCAAGGTTGACCCAAATTGCCACGGGCAACTGAAAGCAAGTAAGTCAGTGAATGCATGGCCGCACTAAGTGATAGTAGAAGTGATTAGCGGTGCACGC